>OY977952.1:0-1200000 GCA_963854355.1 Epinotia brunnichana | reverse complement strand
AACGAATAAGAATAAATAGGATTATTCGCGACTGACGAATAAATGTTTCAAATAATTATTCGCCAATATTTATTCGC
The DNA here is from genome assembly GCA_963854355.1 of Epinotia brunnichana. Classification (NCBI taxonomy): domain Eukaryota; kingdom Metazoa; phylum Arthropoda; class Insecta; order Lepidoptera; family Tortricidae; genus Epinotia; species Epinotia brunnichana. The sequence continues at coordinate 1,199,923 of OY977952.1, read as the reverse complement.
GAATAACTTAATCATTCACATAATCCTTCGTAATGCTTTTCGGGAATAATATCTTGAACGAATATTGTAGGAATGCTTTTTAATGGAGCTCAAAAACGTAATATTTTCCTACAGACAGAACAGTGATACCTAGTTTCAAAATTTCTTAGAAAGAGGTGACCGCTTCATCAAGGGTACCAATTAACATCGCCGTGCAAGGTGAAACGGATATTAAGTGTTATTATTTCACCCGTTTTATTTTTTATGTTTCGGCTTTACCACGGGTGACAAAAAAACCGGTCAAATCCGAGTCAGACTCACGCACCGAGGGTTCCGGACCACCCCGTACAATAGAAACAAGTCCACTATAAACTGACACTCACTAAGTATGTATTCACATACTTAGTGCGTGTCAGTGTATACTGGACATTACATTTTCAGTGTGTAACAAAAAAATTACGGTTTTCGCAAGGCGTTGCTTCTTACCAAATTTCAAGTTTCTGAGTTCACGGGAAGTACCCTGTAGGTTTTGATTCCCTTGCGGGTTTCGAATACTTACGGAAATTTGCGGCATAAACGGCTGTATCTTTTGATTGCGTTGGCTTGGAAGTTTGATTTTTTTACTGCTTTAAGAAACAGTAAACTTGAGTATTTGATATAAATTTCAGGTTGATATCTCCACACGTTACTGAGAAAAAGGGTATTGACAGACGGACAACAAAGTGATCCTATAAGGGTTCCGTTTTTTCCTTTCGGTGTACGGAACCCTAAATACACACAGATATTCATTTCAAAACAGGGGGGGGGGGGCTATTAGATGACGGTAGTCATTTTATCCAGCGGATGCGGGTGGCGCAGAACCGGCCATTGTGGCACTCTTTGGGGGAGGCCTATGTACAGCAGTGGACGTCTTTCGGCTGATATGATGATGATGAGTCATTTTATGAGGCGGGGAGAGTCCATTTAAGGAATTAACAGGATAATGATAGGGGGGTCAAGAATTGACAAAAAAAAACTGGCCAAGTGCGATTTGTTGTATGGGGGCTCCCAACCTGGGACAACCAAACCCTGTAGCCTAGTTGGTAGTGACTCTGCCTACGTAGCCGGAGGTCCCGGGTTCGAATCCCGGTAAGGGCATTTATTTGTTTGATGAGCACAAATATTTGTTCCTGAGTCATGGATGTTTTTTATGTATATAAGTATTTATTACGTGGGTAGGCCCTACAAGGTGGACTGATGACCTGGTAAAGCTCGTGGGAGTCCGCTGGATGCAGGTGGTGCAAGACCGGCCATTGTGGCACTCTTTGGGCCTATGTCCAGCAGTGGACTTCTTACGGCTGATATGATGAAGTAATTATTTATTTATCTATGTTCGGGCCGATCGTCTGCCCGCCCCTTAAACGCCTCTCGTGTACGCCCTTTTAGTCTGTGGTTTTGTAGGTGACACTTGGCTGTCACTTTTTTGCTTGTCATAAATTTTCACTGTGAACACGTTCGTGCGGAAAACGTGGTTCTTTGGTAATATTGCTCGCTTTGTAGGCACACGGGTGTCCGAGTGTTTTGTTTGTGTATTGGTAGACAGTACTTGGATACTCGCGTTTGGTGGCCTGAAGGCCCGAGTCGTTTTGGTGGAAACAGTGACATTTGGTGATATGTGCTTAGTGGACCGCGTATTGACGGCCCGGCTGACCGTGGTAAGACACGGCGCTTCCCTTGGCTTCGGAGACCAGCTTGGGAGACTTGATTTAACTTGACTTTGACTGGACCTTGACGGAAGCTACACAGAATTGACAAATATCGTGTCGCCGGGAATCCATTAAGTTAATCATATTTTGACACTTTTGATAGCCATTACTGGCAAGAATTAGACCCAAGGATAGTGAGGCGCGCTCAGTTCCTAGCATTAGGCGAGGACTGAACAATCTATATAAGATGTTTATCATCGTCTAGTACCCATAGTACAAGCTCTGCTTAGTTTGGGACTAGATCGATTTGATCGATCTTACGATTGTAAAAGAAAAAAACAGGTTAAAAAAATTATTATTCCGTTCTAAAGTATTTTTTGTTATAACGGCAATAGAAATACATCACCTGTTAACATTACATTCGTGTATGGTACGTGTTGTAAGTAACGAGCAACCGCATCCTTAAATATTATTCGTGGATTGTTCGAGGATTTATTCTAATGAAATGAGAATAAATCGTTCGTCATTCGAAAGTGTAGACGAATAAATTATTCGCGAATAAATAAGTGACGAATAAATGTTTATTCGAATAATTATTTGAATAAAGAATTATTCGAATAACGCCCCTTTCTGCACCCACTTAAGTAATACTTTTTATTTAAATAATTGTGTACAGAAAACTGAGCGCTTATAAATAGGTAATCGAGATTCCACGACAATTATGTCTCATGCTGAACAATTTAGTTATTATCGATCTAATGAACACAATATTTCAATAAATCTCCAGCCTAGCCGAACCGTGGTGCACGCCAGATTCGTGTTTATAAATGTTTGACAATCATTGGACCTACCCATAATAAATGAAGGCTGAAACCCATTGACAGCGGTGGCGAAGCGTCGCGGCGCAGCGTGGAGGTGGGGCTGTAATGTTCGAACTTCGATCTAATACGAAAAGGTTCGCACAGAATACTGGCCGGGAAAAAAGCGTGCGGATCCTTTCATATTAGCTCGAACATTACAAGTATTGCCTCCGCGCCGCCCCGCGCCGCTTCGCCACCGCTGTCAGTGCGTTTCGGCCTTGAATGCCTGCGACTCGCGACAGCCCGGTCGGGAGTTGAGGCACAAAGCAATGACGGCCTTATTCTGCAAGAGATAACGTTCATATTAAAACACAAGTATTAAAAATATTTGAATTAATTAATAACCGTGAATATTTTTTGTTTTATTTGTTTCTTATAGTACTAATAATATGTTGACAGCATAAATCAAACACTTTACAAGTAGTTATGTATTTTGGTTTTCCAAAAACCACCAATATTTGTGATTTTAGAAATCCGCAAGGAGAATCAGTTTAATTTTTAATAATTTATCAACACACATAATATACTATTCAGAATAAATTGTTAAATTGCAGTTATCTATAATTTCTGGTAAGATAAGCCAGAAGATGTGTAACTTACTGAACTTTCTTTATTAATGATAGTCCCGGTTGATTAATTAGTTTAATTTTGATTTCTTTAACTGGAATGCAAGCGTCATGTCATAATAGAGGCACTTTTACAAAGTTACATATTATGCTGAACCTATGAGAACAGAATTTGTTAAAAATTTAGATTTTTGGTTTTTTTACAATGACGCGGAACCCTAAAATGTTTAATTTTTTTTATTTTAACTATAACTAACAATACTTTACATCATACAAAAAGAAAATTACGGTTATCGAATTATGTCCGGGTTTAGCTAATTTGATTGGTCTAATGGCCTTAGATATATCTTCATACATAGCCTCCACCTCGTCGTAGGAATGTGTCGAGGTCGGCGCGTAGACCTGTATGACTTTCAACGAGTACCTCTCGGATACTCTGAGCATTAGGTAAGGTAACGGGCCTCAAGTTCGTGCTAGTACGTCATTTCGTTAGTTTTGTTTCTGACGCATATAATAAGCAATTCAAATATTTTTTATTTAAAATATACATTTGTAAAAAATCTCTATCATTTAATCTTTCCAAAAAATCTAATTCTAACATTTTGACGACTATACTAATAGCAATATAACGCTGGAAACTCTCAGTCGGCTAAGAACAGCTGTGCGGTATGCGCGAACTTGTTGTAGACGTAAGGTGCTCGCTCCGACTTCTTAAGGGAATTGAAAGGCAAACGGAAGTCCATTTGAAAAAAATATTGGAACAGTGCTTTGTGGAGTTCCTTAACAATTGATTTAATAAGAAATAATTGTATAATTAGGTATAGGAGTCCCTTAAAATCGCAATAAATGGACTCACGAACTAGCGGTCATTATATTTTTCGTGTGGCCCCTATTTCGTGCTACTACCGAATCAAGGACTTTCTAAATACATCCTTGTATATTTTGTATTTAAATAATACTTCAGAAATTGTAAATGTAAATCTAAAAAACAGATAATGTATTTAATGAGGTTTTCTATGAGCTAAATTCGGTATATGTTTTGTTTACTAGAATTCCCGAAAAACGAGGTTGAACGTGACCTACATTTACAATTTTAAGGTGAATTCGCATATTTACTTGCATCATATATTTTTTTATTGCTCGATTTCTGTCCGGTATGTTTATGTTTATATATTACATGTAGGATAGTTAATGGTTATTGAACATAATTTAAATGTGATCTAAATTATTAATTGCGGGAATATCCAAGAACTGGTAACACGAAACAAGGGACTACCACTTTTAATACTTTTTCCCAAGTTCGTGACAGAGAAATCTATAGTGGTAGGTAAACACAGATCAATCCTAGTAGTAGATAAGGTATGGGAAATGTGTACCCTCGTCTGTTATTTGATATTCTTCTTGAAGAGGTAATATGTACCTCGATAAAATGGAATATTGTTGCCTGGCTACTGGGTATTAATTATTATTGCGGGATTATTTTTAATAAATGAAAGGTTACTATAAAACAGCATAAGATTGTTCTTTAAAAAGTGTGACCCATACAACATTGACCTGATAATTTTTCAGGTAAATCAATCTTATATAATCAATACATCTAACTAGGTAGGTAGATTACCTTTTACAATTATTAAAACCATTTTTTATTTTAAACCTTTGCAATCCCGGGACTTACTACTCCCGGAGCTTTCATTATTTTGAATGGTTTTTTTTTAAGAAGTGAAAGGTCACTTTATACTCTATTAAACAGAAGAGCGTTTACAGATATGTGTCACGTCCCAAAGGTTGTCTAGATATTTATCTCAAGTTAAACAGTTTTGGTTAATATAAGTAGATAACCTAATGTGTGACATACTTTCGAAAGGGTGACCCTGTACTATTGGATAAGTTATTAAACTTTACATTTCATAAAACAATCCTGGAAAAACAACAAAAGTCACGGTATTTTAAATTTACCAGAGTTTTACCCAGGCCCTCTATTGGATTTATTCAATATTCATGATATTACTTACCTCTTCAATAATCTCGTTAAATACCAAATAACAAATGAGGGTGTATATGCATAAATAAAACGTATCTCCTACTATCAGGTACTCGAAATCTTTATGACGAAACAGGGGCCACGAACTCACAAACTTAGGAGCAGAGCCAAATTTTATCACGAAATGGGGTTCAAATAAGAAGTTTACAAATAAATTTATAAAAAATAGATATTGAAACTAAAACTATATAATTCTTTCATTAAATAATAGCCAAGATATCAGTATTCATCACACAAAAGATTTCAAAGCGATATCATGTTCAGTAACGTCTTAAAAAAAATACGAATTCATAAGAGGCTTAACATGCCGAAACAGTGGACGTTTACCTTACGCCACCCTAGTCGACACACTCTCGATCTTCACCACGTTGTTCACGAGGGATTTGTGGACGATGAACCCGACACCTCCCTGGGACTGTTGATGGGCTCCCGGAAATAGAGCAAGTTGCCGGATTTAAGTAATTTAGTTTACCTCCTAGTCCCCTTAATACAAACTTATAAAGCTACAATCTTAGAGACTTTTCCTTTTCACAATGTTAGTATACATAGGGTACCTATATAAATAGATTAACCAATTGATAAGAACTATAATCGTGAGAACATTACACTCCTTTTACTACATGATTTTATAACTAAAAATAACAAGTTATCCTATTCAGCAAAATTTTGCACCTAATATGATATTTATAAAATGATGTTGCAGTCTTTTGTTTGTTTGAATTGTTTTCCTGGTTGTGTTTATTCAGAATTACATAATTGAATTAAAATTGGCGTTTTAATTCAAGAATTTCTCATTTAATTACAAAAAAATACTCAGTACCGAAAAGTACCGAAGTACCGGGAATTCCCGGTTCTGGCTCAGTACCGGAAATCTCAGTCCCGGTTCTTGGAGTGGTACCGGTACTGCACCCCCTAAGTCACGGTGTATGCTCTATTTAAAGAACATTTCTTAATTTTCCATTCATCATGCTCTTATTCCTTCCTTCGTCGTCACTCTTGATCTTCGTGGTCCCGGTCGTCACATCAGGGGTAGTGCTAAGATCCACAATCCGTCGCCATTCCAACCGTAGGTGTCTACTGTAACTCCTGTCAGGATGCCAATGCTTTGAATGCCTGCTGAATAAGATTGTTTGCCAGCAACGTGGTATAAAAAAATCATTTGTGGACTCGGTCAGGCTCGGCTTTCAAATATACTTATCTGAACATTTTCTGATTAGATTCTGCGCCGACAAGGAAGCCGTGTGTGGAATGGTGGATGATTTCTTGGACACAAACGAGGATTACATGCTCATGGAGGCAATGACGCGCCAGAACGAGCCCTACTGGTATCAGGTAAGAGTTTCTACTGGGCTACAGGGGTTGTAGGTACCATTCGATTGTAGAATTGTGACGAGGATAATGAGACCATGGAACACTTATGTGGATATCATGCGCTTGCCGTCAAATAATTAATGACTTTGACAATGGTTACCCAGAACCCGCGGAACTCCACCGTCAGGTTAGTGAAAAAGCTGGAGCGAACTTTGGAGAAGGCATAACTTTGGAACAATTCCACAAAAGATCTCATTAGCACGGGGTGCATCCGAAATGGCCCTCGTACCAATAAGATATAATATGTAGATACCATCAGATTTTCAGTGAAGGAAAAACAGAGAAATAACTTGCATAGATCTGCAATTACTTTAAGTGATTACCGCAACCCGCACTAAGCCAGGCGTATCGTAACTACAGTGTGCCTTTGACAGGTCTTGCTGTTCTACTACCAGCTGCAGGGGATGGCGTGGGGCTACAACAACGCCACCATAGACCCGAAGCAGCTTCTCACCTTCCGCGACATCTTGTAAGGACCCTCACGTCGTTGTGGTTTCTAGCCTTGTCGTACTCGTATACCTACATTTTGTATAAGATGTAAGATGTGAAAAGATATGTAGATCTTCCCACCCAAACATTTGGCTATGATTAATTGCAAAATGGCTAGTGCTGAGCACGTCCGTCGTTAGTGGACAAATTTGCGGCCGTAAGCTACCTACTCGTATAATTTTCTGAGAAAATTTTAGCAGTTATGAGTTAAAAGTGTAGTGATCAAAGTTCTCGTGTGCAGCTGGCTGAACATGGTGGGCGATCTCGACGACTTGGCGTTCTCGATGATGCTGCGCTCCAACATGTCCAAACGGAGCGTTGACGACCCCACGGCGCGCTTCGACCGCTGCACAGGGCTAGTCAAGCTGCTGCCAGACCTCTCCAATCTGTATACTTCGCAAACTTCCTGGAACAGGTATGTATAGACACCACTCGAAGCGCAGCGTTGACTAACCCACCGCGCGCTTCGACCGTTGCACTGGGCTAGGCAAGCTGCTGCCTGACCTCTCCGATCGATATACTTCGCAGACTTCCTATAGATACCATTCGAAGCGCAGCCTCGACTAACCCACCGCGCGCTTCGACCGCTGCACGGGACTAGCAAAGCTGCTGCCTGACCTCTCCGATCGATATACTTCGCAGACTTCCTGGAACAGGTGTGTATAAGACGCCACTCGAAACGCAGCGTTGGTGAACCCACCGCGCGCTTCGACCGCTGCACGGGGCTAGCCAAGCTGCTGCCAGTCCTCTCCAATCTGTATACTTAGCAGACTTCCTGGAACAGATGTGTATAGACACCATTCGAAGCGCAGCCTCGACTAACCGACCGTGCGCTTCGACCGTTGCACGGCACTGGTCAAGCTGCTGCATGAACTCTCCAACAGCCACCATTCCATTCCAGCTCCATTTAGAAACAGCTTAGGCTAAGGCTCGTGAAGCGGCTACCAGACTATTGCAATCTAAACATGTAGGTATATACTGCTCAGACTTCCTGGAATGAAAAACAACAAACAACCACTCAAAGTGTGGTGTAGTCCACATTGGGACCACACCACAAGGCTCGTGAAGCTACTGCAGGTACAGACTCTTTTGGAACGGTAGTTTGACGGTAGACCGTATAAGTCGGAGTGATGGCTGATGGCTAAGTCACGCAACGAAAGCCACGACTCACTGCCAGTTATGCTGTCCTTTCTGACAAAGATGGATCAGTATCAGTACCTACATAAGGGCCATCTGTAACCTCGACTCGAGAATGACCCAAGTTCATTTTCCCAGCTACCAGTCGATGCTGCGCGTGCAGAAGATGTATGTGCTCAACTTCCGGGTGGTCCGTTCCACCACCAAACGCATCCCCGGCTACAAGATGTCCTTCTCCTCCTATCCGGGTATCATCAACGTAAGAAAGCTCAAAATAGATGTAATTGACCATGTGTAGAATTTCAGTTAGATTCGCCAGCAATATATATTCACTGTTTCGTCCAAACGATTAAATGACTATGTATATTTACTAAGACTATGTAACCGATGAGTCGCTGCTGGCAGGATTTCTCCAGGGCGGAGCACCATCACTACACACAAATTCTTGAACATCCTGTTTAAAAAAAATATATCATAGACAAGCGCAGTAGTCGGTATCAGTACAACCTAATGCCAAATTGTATCTACTTACTATTGTTTATCGTAGCATAGGTATGTATTGAGACATCATTCTTGGAATATAGCCAAACTGCATTGCTAATGAGTTTACGTTAGTCCTTAGACGACTTCTATATCATCTCCTCCGGCCTGGTGGCGTGCGAGACCACCATCGGGAACAGCCGGCGCGCGCTCTTTTACCTCATCCGGCCTATTGGACGGGTCAGCATTGCATTACTATAGTACGGTCTACACAACCTACTAGCACACAATAGATAGGTACAGAAAACAATCTACATGCAAAGTGCGCTCGACCAACGCACACATAGACACCGCTCACGGACACGATATAAAAAAAATAAAAAAAGATCGTTTTTTACGGTACCAGTGGATTCAGAGAGGTAAATAGGTATCTGCTTGTATTTCGATGGTTCGTTTTAACGTTACACAGAACAGTTAGTTAGGTAGGTAAGCACCCCGCTTCAGCCCCCGAAGAATATATCTAAGATCGATTTATATTCCCTATTTTGAATCAGTATAAACGAAGTAACTAAATTTTTGTATCCCTGATTTACACTATACCTAAATGTGCAGGGTTGTGGGCAGGGAAGTGGGCAGGACGGGCGTTGCGGTAGGTACCGTCCTGCCAACTTCCCTTCCCACTTCCCTGCTCACTTCGGCATAGTGTAAAAGGCAGTAAGATAATTTTACGCAACCTTACGTAAGTTGAATACTTACTTAGGTACATGTTTTTTTGTTTGTGTAGATATTGTGTTGTTTTAGTGTCATTTGATAGGTTTAGGTGTAAAACCGATAGGGCAATGAAAATTGTGTAACTAGGTAGGGTAATCCGTTTAGAAGTTATTAGGGATTTTCGATAGTGAAAATTTACAAACGTAAACTTCTGTATGTTTCTGTTCTGTAAATATAATAATATAAAATAAAATCTATATTAATAAAAGAAAGTTGTGTTAGTTCCTTTGCTTATAACTCGAGAACGGCTGAACGGATTTTCATGATTTTTGATTTATTGGATTTGTCTCCGCCCCGAATAGCAGAATAACTGTAAAAATATGGAAAAAATTAAGTTTTTTTTTCATGAATTTTGTACGGCGGAACGAAGTTCGCGGGGTCAGCTAATATAATATAAAATTAAAAATAATTTAAAATTATATATAAAATAATATAGATAAAAAATACATAAAATATAATAATCGTGCATTTCGCCAATGTCGAAATCGTCGCAAGATATTTTCTGTGACAAATTTGTAAATATAACAATGTCATTAAAATTAAAATATTTTAGTTATTAACTTATTATCAATTTATATTTCCATTCTTCCCGTTTCATTCTCAACAATAAATCAAACAACACGAGACCACGATACGAGATACTAGTGCCACTACCACGATAGTTTTTGTGCATAAGCCATAGTTTACAACCCTAGAGCGACCGCCGAGCGTAGGTATGAAAAGTGAAGTACATACATGAGATTGACTTCTGTACTTATCTGTTTTGTGCTACTAGCCCCGATGCATATGTTTTCGTCTAGTCAGAGCAGTTTTGTAGGTTCTCCCATTTGTAAGGAAATAATGTTATCGATAAAAATTCAATAACGTTGAATAAGTACTAGTTGTATCATAGTTCCGCTATTTATGAGAATATTCCACATTAACACAATTAAAATATAAGGGCACCACTTTTACGAGCAGAAGAAATTTTGCGTTTTTTATTTCAAACTATTTCGGTAACGAATTCAACAGACGAAAAAAGGACCATTACGACACGGCAAAGCTATATGCTGACAGTTCTGCTTCGAGCCCATGAGTCAAGAAGTGCAGTTGGAGACCACAATTTGAATTGGACAATAGTTTTTAAGTGCCCTTTTTTTCTACAATAAAAATCTTTTAGGGTTTCTATTTAACAATGAAAATAAACTACATTAAACATTACATTACTAATTTTGTTCCTATTACTTAGTCCTTTGATCTAAGCATGTAATAAATATCAAAATAAATGTAATAGTTTTTAATTACTGGACGAACTCTTCTGCATCGGGGCTAGTAGTCGTCATAGTCATAGTGATAGCATTTATTGCAACCATAGTTTGTAACCATAAGTACATTTAGTTTCATATGGTTGTAGTCGTGGTTCAGTTTGAAAGAAACAGTGATTTCATTTTTATTCATTATTATTCTGGTTGTGGCTTCCGGGCTGTCAGGGCCCTTGTATCACTGCGACCATTGCTAGACTAGTGTTGCTCGTACAGTTAACCTCTTGTTAACCTTTTCGACGCTCTGTCAAAGAGAAAAGTTGTCAACCACACGCCAAATCAACAAGACGTTTAGTGCGGGCCTTAATTCAATGCAAGAAGGTTGCTATCGCGCTGGGCTCCTTGGCCCTTGGCGCATATATCAGCTAGTCGTTGGCGTTGAACCTGCGGTGCGGATATATGCGTAGTTGGCGTCGATAAGGCTAATCCCCAGTTGATTACTGTTTGGCAGAGCTCGAATACATTTCTAATACCGACGTCTATACGTCTAGATCCTGCAGTTCGTGCGGTCGATGGTCGCGAACCGACTGGCTCGCGACGGGCGCGAGTGGGTGAAGACATTCAGCCAACACAACAGCGGCACCTACAATAACCAGTGGTCACTCTATCTTCTATTTATTCGGTTATTTCAACTACTGTGTACATACTGACATTTCCCTCGTTGACGAGGCTGCTCGGTTGAACTAATTTCGAATCTCTGCATAATAAGTTTATTACTCTGCAGCACGGAGAGACAAATACTTAGCTTGTGTTACTTTTCCCGTCATTGGTTTTATTTGACTCAATTATAAATTTTACTAGCCGATTCGAGGAAACAAGTCAATTTAAGAAGCGTCCCTACTGATGTGCCGACGGAAAGTTTCCTATGTTGCGAAATGATTCTGCAATTTAACATAGGATAATTGCGGAAAATTTCCTCATTTTTGTATGGGAATTGAAACTTTCCATTTCCAACATGGAAATTTACGAACTGAGAAGCATAAAACTGTAACTGTTATACATAGTGTATAAGAGTTACATTTTTATGCTTCTCAGTACGTAAATTTCCTTAATTTCTTGTGAAAATGTCTAGAAATTTCCGAGAACTTTTCCAGCTTTTTGGAAACTTTCCGCAATTTGCACATCACTAAGCGTCCCTACCTCAGATAGAAAGAAGTCCCTACATATGAACTATGGCAATCATAGGTACAGTCCTCATCACATACATCGGAGCAAACAAGCACGTCACAAAAATCGGAACACACCTCTATTTTCAAGACATTAGGGTGCAATTGCCGATATTTTTGAACACCTAGAGTGTATGTGATGGCGACTGTACTTAAGTATATAAATAAATAAATAAATAAATATTTGCGGACAATCTTACACATATCGACCTAGTCCCAAACTAAGCAAAGCTTGTACTATGGGTACTAGACGACGATATACATACTTATATAGAGAAATAAATACTTAAATACATAGAAAACATCCATGACTCAGGAACAAATATATATATTGCTGTTAAATATATGTCACCGTTAGATTGTGAACACCGTCAGTTTATAATCTTAGGTACCCGTTATATTGTAAACTGACGGAATATTGTGAACTGCCAAAACCGTTCACAATTTAACGCAATATTTTTCGTTAGTTTATAAACTTTCAATGTTGAATCGTCAAATTGTGAACTGAGATCAAATCGGCTTGCTACGGAACGTACACAAAGACTAGGTAGGTTAGGTTAGTTAGGTATCTTCAGTTGCCCGAAGGGCAAAGCGCCCAGAAATAGGACCCCCGCGCAGCGGGGCTCCGTCTACACTGCTGGGTGCCGAAATAAATGGAAGAAAATGTCTGAATAACAAAAAAAAACAATCATGTTCTGACGTAAGTGGAAACTGATGCAAGTGGAATAATTCGCTCAACCAAACAGCGCACATGTTGCGTTCCAAATCAGGCAAATTTGATTCAGTTCACAATTTGACGATATACTATATACGTTTATAAACTAACGAAAATGAAAGCGTAAAATTATGAATTATTTTAGCAGTTCACAATATTCCGTCAGTTAACAATATAACGGATTAGATTATAAACTGACGGTTTTCACAATCTAACGGTGACATATATATATATTTGAGAAATGATGGCCCGATCAATGTAAGTAGGTAAGTATATACCTAATTATGCTGTCATGGTTCTCTCTCCGGTCTCGCGCTTCCAGGTAGGTACAAAAAGTAAAATAATGACTTAGGTAGGTGTCTTGTGTGACAGGTACATAGTAGACTACAACAAATTCAAACCGTCGGAGCGCGGGCGCCCGGGTAAAGTGAGCCCCGGCCTGCTGTGGGTGGTGGAGCAGCTACCTGGCACCACTGAGTTCGCGGACCTGTGAGTACCTAGGCGTTGGTGTGGCGAGATCGCTCTTGGAATGGTCCAACCAGAGAACTCTAATCCATCTTAGTCGAAACCCTATGCCGTGACTGTTTTCGTGGTTTGCGTGGTGGAGTCTAGGTACTTAGGTACCTTATTTACCGATGTTCAATTGATCTGGAATGTTGCGAATGTGGGATGACAATGTAATCTCTGGTTTGATGAAAAAGCTGGAAGGTAGAATAGAAACTTTGTAAAATTAATTCTTTAGAATCGGCTCAATGACGTTAATGACTATGCAATGCCTAATAGCAGCGCTATAACTACTTAACCTGCAGTCGGTAATACAGGCATATTCATATTCTTATTCATTGTACAGTCGCCATCACATACATAGGTACGCTATAGGTGTTCAAAAATATCGGCACATGCACCCTAATGCCTTGAAAATAGAGGTGTGTTCCGATGTTTGTGACGTGCTTGTTTGCTCCGATGTGTGTGATGGCGACTGTATGTACTTATAGTCATGTGTCTAATATGATTTCATTTCCAGTAGTAGTTGGTGTACCTAAACCGAATAAATTATTGTCCTTCTTCGTGTCTATGATACCGATGGTTGACACAATATATAAAAACCGGCCAAGTGCGAGTCGGACTCGCGCACGAAGGGTTCCGTACCATTATCAATAAAAATATTTATATTATTTTGTTTTTAGTATTTGTTGTTACTTATAGTGGCAACAGAAATACGTAATCTGTGAAAATTTCAACTCTCTAGCTATCACGGTTCTTGATATACAGCCTGGTGACAGACAGACGGACGGACGGACGGACAGCGAAGTCTTAGTAATAGGGTTACTCATTGAGTACATACATAGTTTTACTTTTTGAGTATGGAACCCCAGAAATGCATAGAAATCCAAGAGTAATCTTATTTACCTTAGTACCCGTCTAACCCTCAGAACGAGCAAGCTGGTGAACACGACCTATTTCCCGTCGTACAACATAGCGTACTTCAAGCGCATATACGCGCTGGGCGGCGGACCGGAGCGCGTGCGCGTGTTTGGTGACTGGTTCGGACAACACACCAACCCGAGGGCGAGGATACTCAAGAGGCTTCAGGTTGTTTCTCCAATCCATTCTGATACGATACGAGTAGAACAACGGTCGCGGTCAAGGATCGATCGATTGACTGGTGGTGATTGTGATATCTTACGTGTTCTCCGGCCTACCAAGCACAGACATATACTTCCATTCCTGGACATAAACCTGTGGCCAATTATTGGTCTCTTAATATTGCCACAATCGTCAAGCGGATTCTCGCGTTCTGCGCTGTCCGCCCGCGCGATCGACGGTCCATCTCGTCGGATGCCTATGCACCTCCGTCTTCCATCCTTTTTTACAAGCTTATTCTATTAACTTGCGATGTACCTATACATATGTAACTATGTATGTTCCATGTCACTGTTTGTTCGGGTGAAATCTTGCAACGCAATTCTCAAGCAGATATCTTCAACCGATTGAGCTGAAATTTTGGTTAAATGTATTAGTTTGGATGACAACTCAATATTATGGTATCATCGAGCTGATCTGATGAAGGAGACAAAAAGTGGCCATGGGAATTCAGTACTTAACCGTCGTAACCCCGTTGAGTTTGGGCTCGTTAGAATCGTCTCAATGAGTAGTTGATGACGGTATACCTACAGAAAAGTAGTCGGCAATAAAAGCTTGTACCAAAAATGAAATTTTTGACAGAAACTTATTTATCTCCCACTTATGCCGCGTTTACGCATAGGCATAAGTTGATTGACTCGATGCGCGCGCTTTATCAGCCCACTATGGAAACGCCATAGATGCTCGCGACTTATTAGAATGAGAAAACATGTCGCAGCTTCCTGAATGATCAGCCCAACACCCCTAGGTATTCAACGATAGACCCTGTTGTGTAGTATGGACTGATAAGACGACTTCCTATCCCGTTGGCGGTGTTCACAAGGCCATTTCCGCGTCACGTTACAGTCGGGCATCCACAACATGCGCGACATGTTCAAAGCGATGCGCTACAACGACTACAAGTACGACCCGCTCGCGCGCTGCGCGCAGTGCGTGCCCCCGTACAGCGCGTGCAACGCCGTCGCGGCGCGGAACGACCTCAACCCGGCCAACGGTGAGCACAGCAGGTTCAAACATACGTCGACTGCTAACCATGGGTAGACGTTGCTTTGGCCTTTTATCAGTATTTGCTGGCCAAAGCAACTTTAACGGCCATATTTTAGCACAGGCAGCTCATCGCGCGCCCTTGTCAGACTTGCACCAACTAGGAGTTTCTGAAGGAAGGAAGGTATAGATGCCTCCTTCGTCATCATCATCATATCAGCCGAAAAACGTCCACTGCTGGACATAGGCCTACCCCAAAATGACCGGTGCTGCGCCACCCGCACGATGCCTCCTTGCTTACTTAACCAGAAATCAGTACCCAAGTAGCTACTCCACTTTAATGTAGATTCGTAAAATGACTAGAATTTACAACTGGATGGTACGGTCAGCCTCGCAAGGGGCTTAACACATTTGTACCGTGTCGCATTAAACGTCATTTTAAACTGCCATATGAAGTTGTCGAAAGAGTGAAAACGACAAGGTACTTGGGTGTTCAGCAACTTATGAGGCTGACTGTACAACTCATAGGTACCTACTTACAACTTTCCAAAATGTAGGCTATGATCAACGGTCCAAAATGTTGTCCATTTTGCAAGCGGACGTTCGGCGAAGCCACATGCTCGCCCATATTGAGTCCACTAGTCCTGACTACTTGATGTAGGTCATGTAGGTACGTACCTACTGTTTGCAGGCACATATCCTTTCCGCGCTCTGGGCCATCGCAGCCACGGCGCCATCGACACGAAGGTGACCAGCGCGCGAATACGCGGCGCCTACGAGTTCGTGTCGGTCTCCGGCCCTCCGCACAACGCGGCCCGCGGCATACCGCCCTTCAGGTGACGCCACGTATATTAAGTTGTTTTTTTTTCTACAACGACGGTGGTAAACAAGCTTACGGCCTGCCTGATGTTAAGCAGGTACCGTCGCCTATGGACACTTGTGACTCCAGAAGAGTCACAAGCGCGTTGCCGACCCTATATTCACTTGAGAATTCGCTGCGTTGGCAGATAGAGACATGCAGGTCCCTCACTCCCAACACAGCGCATCCTAGGAGCTCTGGCGACCTTATACTCACCACCAGGAACACAACACCACATGCTTCATAGCATGCAATAATATAGCAACACTACAAAGCAGTGGTGCTATTATGGCTGCGGTCTTCTGTAAAGGTGGAGGTAGGTACTTCCCCAGTTGGGCTGCGTCACATACGAGCGAGATGACATTCCGCTGTGCCCTAACCTCTCTTAAGTACCTACAGGGCCCCGTATACAGTACATTAACCGGACCCTCGCCGCAGTCGATGGCCACAAACGCCCGTATTAATACGCTTGTTGGACGCAACATATATCATATACACCAATTGCTCAGTATCTGTTTGAACAACAAAGAATAGAGTATATTTTAAGATTTTGACATTTAATCTCAGATTAAGTCCTTATTTTGGGTTGGCCGAATCCGGTGGTGAAAGTGTACAGGGACGGCCCGAGGGTAGAGTGGAGCGAGCGGCGCTCTAGGCGCCAGATATCAAGGGGCGCCAAACTGACGGAAGGGCGAGAAATATTATCAAGTGAAGTAAAAGCGTCAAAGAGCGCCTAAAGACCACGCTCCATCCTAATTGAAGAAAAAAATAATTACCATTTTACCAACTGTCTTTACTGTCACTGGAGTCTGAACCGGTTCGTCAGATCTCCCTCGAGGCATACCTATTTAGATACCTACGTAACTGAGGGCGAGCCACTTTTGAAAACTGCAGGTGACCCAGCGGATGACTAACAAATTATACTAGGTAGTGTTTGATAGAACTGGGGACCGATTTTTGACTTTCGAGCGCTCAACTCTTTCACTCGAAAACTGACAAAAATGATGAAATGCTATTTTGAAATAGCGACAGAAAATTGAAAAACGAGTGGTGTTGACCACTCGTATTCAATTATATCGGTAGATAGTAAGTGCCTGCAATTTTGACCTACAATCGCATTACCTTTTATTTAATTTTCGACCGCTCGAAAGTCAAAAATCGACCCCCTGTAGGTATTGTTCCCGCATTTTGTGGTCCCGCGCGCCGCGAGCGTTTGATAATAGCATAAAAGGTTTTTTTTTGTCCGTGCAGATGGAGCGAGTTCGACCTCGGCGTGAACGTATCGCACATCGGGCACCCGGACCTGTGGGTGTTCCCGCCGGTGCGGCACCGCTGGGAGTGGAGCTGAGCGAGCGCCCCCCGCCGGTGCGGCACCGCTGGGAGTGGAGCTGAGCGAGCGCCCCCGCCGGTGCGGCACCGCTGGGAGTGGAGCTGAGCGAGCGCCCCCCGCCGGTGCGGCACCGCTGGGAGTGGAGCTGAGCGAGCGCCCCCGCCGGTGCGGCACCGCTGGGAGTGGAGCTGAGCGAGCGCCCCCCGCCGGTGCGGCACCGCTGGGAGTGGAGCTGAGCGAGCGCCCCCCGCCGGTGCGGCACCGCTGGGAGTGGAGCTGAGCGAGCGCCCCCCGCCGGTGCGGCACCGCTGGGAGTGGAGCTGAGCGAGCGCCCCCCGCCGGTGCGGCACCGCTGGGAGTGGAGCTGAGCGAGCGCCCTCCGCCGGTGCGGCACCGCTGGGAGTGGAGCTGAGCGAGCGCCCCCCGCCGGTGCGGCACCGCTGGGAGTGGAGCTGAGCGAGCACCCCCCCGCCTGTGCGGCACCGCTGGATTGGAGCTGAGCGAGCGCCCCCCGCCGGTGCGGCACCGCTGGGAGTGGAGCTGAGCGAGCACCCCTCCGCCTGTGCGGCACCGCTGGATTGGAGCTGAGCGAGCGCCCCCCGCCGGTGCGGCACCGCTGGGAGTGGAGCTGAGCGAGCGCCCCCCGCCGGTGCGGCCGAGCGGCGTGCTCTACAACTCACCTAGCATACGACTCTACTCGAATCCAAGACGCAATAATAAGTAATAAGAACATAACTAAAAAGGTCCAAGAGACGTATTTATAGGTTTACAGTTCATACTATCAGCCGAATGACGTCCACTGCTGGACATAGGCCTCCCCCAAAGAGTGCCACAATGGCCGGTCCTGCGCCACCCGCATCCAGCGGACTCCCGCGACCTTTACCAGGTCATCAATCCACCTTGTGGGGGGCCTACCCACACCGCGCTTTCCGGTACGTGGTACGTGGTCGCTACTCGAGAACCTTTCCGCCCCAACAGCGCGTCCCGCTTCTACAGTTCGTGAACACTTAAAACAATCTTTGGGTCTGCAATTGAGAAAGGATAAAAATTCTAGAAGTGCCTGATATTTTTTCGGTGATAGAAATAACTTTCCTTAACACCAGAAGACGTACAATTTTTTTGGGCCTTATTTTACCCTAAAAACTTAGATTCTACCATTGACGTACCATAAAGTAAATAGACTCACAATGCCGAACAAAAATGTCAAGAAATGTGCCCCAATATGACAACTCTAGCTATATTTCAGTAGTTGCTAATAGCGTTAACTTATAACCTGCATCAAGATATATGTTTCATAAAAAAAAGAACTCAGTTGTTTAGAATTTAAGCACCATATTAGCAAATCAACATCAACAGATTAAATAATTTTTGGTTTATTGAGATTTTATCATAATGTGACTTAATTGCTCACGTCAAAACTAAATAGCGAATGAATGGAGTCGCGTTATAAAATTATTTTAACAATATTTTATGTAGGTATTTAATCAGAAAGACCAATATCACAAATAAATCAGGTTTCTTTATTTTACAAGTGGGGAATAAACAGTTTCTAATTTCCAAATGATGTGTGGATATTGGATTATACAATTATATTATAGTAAATTAAGATTCCGCAGTAAGCTCAATTCTCCTTACAAACGCTCTCATTTTAAAACGACTAATAGCTAGTTTGCTCTGAAAATTTGTACTTAAAATAAGTTAAGTACCTACCGTTTGTAATTAGTTTATGTAGCTTCAGATACCATAGTAAAATCCATACAGCAAATTTAAGTTTTTCATACAAATACAGCTAAAACAAGAGCTGTATTTTGTTTGTTTTATAAACTGGAGGCATATAAACTAATTACAATCTAGATATACCGCATGTCATTGTATATGCAAAGTTTCGTTACAACCCAACACGTAGTTTTGAAATGAGAACGAAACTCCGTTTGTATGGGAAGGTGAAATTCGGCCGAGCTTACTGCGGACTCTTAATGCTATTTTACCTTTTGCCTGACATATTATTGGAGAGAATTGAAATTTAATTAAGTAATGGAAAGAAATGGACTAACGTTCATGACAGGTGTGGCAGTTAGTTGGCTGTTCAATCCATTTCATGTCGTATATATGTCACCGTAATATTGTGAACACCGTCAGTTTATAATCTTACCGGTTATATTGTAAGCTGACGGAATATTGTGAACTGCCAAAACCGTTCACAATTTAACGCAATATTTTTCGTTAGTTTATAAACTTTCAATGTCGAATCGTCAAATTGTGAACTGAGATCAAATCGGCTTGCTACGGAACGTACACAAAGACTAGGTAGGTTAGGTTAGTTAGGTATCTTCAGTTGCCCGAAGGGCAAAGTGCCCAGAAATAGGAGCCCCGCTCAGCGGGGCTCCGGAGACACTGCTGGATGCCTAAATAAATGGAAGAAATTGTCTGGATAACAAAAAAAACAATCATGTTCTGACGTAAGTGGAAACTAATGCAAGTGGAATAATGCGCTCAACCAAACAGCGCACAGGTTGCGTTCTGAATCAGGAAAATTTTATTCAGTTCACAATTTGACGATATGACATTGTTAGTTTATAAACTAACGAAAATGAATGCGTAAAATTATGAATTATTTTGGCAGTTCACAATATTCCGTCAGTTTACAATATAACGGGTAAGATTATAAACTGACGGTTTTCACAATCTAACGGTGACATATATATCCGAAGCAGGAAAATTAGTCGCACAAACGACACGCGAATAGAATAGAATAGAAAGTTCTTTATTGTTTTTCTTTTCGGTGTTAGGTACAATCATGTCCGCTAAACGGGTGTGTCCTTAATGTAATATGTCTTAAATATCTATACATTTAAGGTAAGTGTACCAAATTCCGTAAGTGAACATAATTCCGTTAAAATTGCGTGTAAAACCGTAAAAAACAAAATAAATATTTTATCAATCTATTTATTCAAATCTTCAAATAATATAGTTTACACATGTGGGTAAAATTGCTTAAAATCATTTATAACTATTTTATTCTATGGTTTTAAAAACAAATTCACGGGATTATGTTCACTCACGGAATATGGTACACTTACCTTATTTTATGCCGTGAAGCAAATTTACAGCTCACAGATGAGTGTACCATAATGATGATTCACTTCGCTTTTTATTTTATAGTCGTTTTGGTTTAGATAAATCGTCGCGACTGTCACGTGCTATGACTGCAGCCCATTTTGCACGTCGCTGAGGATTTTTTGGAAATCTTAAAATGAAAACCATGTAAAGTATGTAAGTAGGTAACGACGTCATAAAAAAATTATCTAATACCTACTCCTTAGATTTATGTTCCGCAACGAATGTCATTTGAACTAACAAAACTAATTATTTAAAACATTTTTAAAACTATTCAATTACAACGAGTTTACACAAATTTCGTTACGTTATCAAGAGAACTTTCTTAAATAAATAAATCCCATCTTTTTATCTTGTTTTTTTTGTTTGTATTTACGCAGTTTTTGACTGAACATTTAGACATATCTGACAACCAACAAGTCTCACGGTCGAAACCATACTAAACGCGAAAGAGCCGGCCAATTCCATCAGCCGGTTCTTTTGGACGGGCATTTTTTTCGGCTGATTGTGTATCTAGTTACATATACTAAATCAATGGATTCTACGCGAAATTCCTTCTTTTTAAGATTGGGGTTGCTGGAGAGATGCTCCCCAGCAACCCCAATTTAAAATAATTGTACTCTCGAAACTATTGAAGTACAATTTTTTTTCAAGTGAATACTAATTCGGTACAATTTTGGTACAATTTTTTCACATACTCAGAAATCCTGAAATCGAAAGTGGGGTTGCCAGATAGCATGACATAATTCCGCTGTGCCCTACCTTTCTTTAAATTGTTTTATATGGCATGGGCACTTTATGTCAAAGCTTAAATTCGAATGAAGAAAAATCCTCTTAGTTCGAATTTCACCCATATTGCTTTGATATAAAGTGCACGTGCCATACAGCGTCGAGCACTCGGACGTTTACCTTATTATCAGTGATCGGCACGACCCGTGCAACACTGCGGGATTCCGAGAAGAAATATTAATATGGACATGACATGCATGATTATAATCCCGTGATCTAGTTCGCAAAAATGACTCTATTGAGAGTTAATAAATGCATTTGTAAATAGAAGTCAGAATATTTAATAAACTCATAAATTGTAATATTTTTCGTTAAAGAATCTATTGATAAACATTGATTTTATTTTATATTGTGTAAAATATTAAGTGCACAGTGCATTGTATGAGTTCATAATTATAAAGTATTGTACCTACTTGTTATTTTACTTTGTGATTAATGATTAAATATACCTATTTTTAAAGTCATGTTTTATTTTTTATTTTATAGTAAAAATCATTAATCTTGTCCCCGTTATATACTTATTAACTGAAATGAGAAAATATTGTCTTCCTTTACCGACTTGAATTCGGGAATCCCGGGGAATATCCATATTAACATAATGATCGACGTCATTGACACCGTGTTGCACGGGTCGTGCCGATCACTGCTTATTATCAACTAATATTTAGTCTTGTAACTTCATACTGTCAAGTGTTTTCGAAGTGATTTCGCGTCCATGAGAGTGTTTTTGAATTGTGTCCAAATAAGTGCAAACTATGGCCTTTTATTTAAAAGTTCATGTGCACTAGAATGTAAATAAACTCATTTAGAAATAAAAATCGTTTTGTCATAAATGTGATTTAATTTACTCTTTAAATCATAGTTCTCTACAGAATCATACAACACTTATTTATTTGATACAATATTTTATATACAAATCCACTTTATAGTGAAATGTGCGAAACATAAGCTAGTTAGTTAGTTATTACATACATAGGGTTAACTGCCAGTAACTGGCCACCGATCAATAACTGGCCACCTCATACTAAAATGAACTCTATTTACCTATTAATAGAATTCAATTTAGTATAACGTGGCCGGGTGGTGGTAATTAAAACCTTATACCAAAATGAATTCTATAGGTGAATATAGTTGAATTTAGTATGTGGTGGTGAGTTACTGGCGATTTACCCTAATGTAAAACTATGCTTTCCATAGCAAACTAATCAACTCTCTAAGATGCATAACTGTTTAAGAGTTATTGCCATACAAATCATTGCCAGTTAAATATTACAACAAGTACTAAAGAGCCCAACATATATAATATTAAATAATATTATATGACCCTAAACGAAATGGAATGAGTATTAAAAATAAATAATAGATTTAAATACTCAAACTCGTACTTACACCTCAACATTTAAGCTACTCTTCTATGATTATGTATACAACTAGTGTAATATTACAGATCTTATGTGCTTAAAAATACATGATAAGAATGCTTGTTTTGGTTGTACTGCAAGTCTTGAAAAATATACCAAATTTATCAGGTTTAGTCCCAGGTTTATTAAGATCCGTTAGAACAAATGTCAGTAGGTAATGTTCAACAATTACCGAGTGACTGAAATGTGATCTGACATTAGCTCTATCAAATCGTTATAAAACACGCCATGGCTAACTCTACATTCTCTATCTTTATGTTGGTTAAATACCTTCTCATAAATGCCAAATAAACAGAAAACATTGTACAGAGATATTCACAAATTACTTTACAGTAATATGTTTTTTTTTTGATCACATATTTACTATCAAAGTAATAATACTGTTTCCTTTTTAGACCTCAAGATGCATGCCCACTAGATCGTCTAATGGTATACAAATTATTGCAGTATCAACATTAGGTACAGTCAACTAGAAGAATATGTATCCATGTCCCTACCTTACAAAAGGAAAAAGTGGATACACCTTTTTATATACTTGACTGTAACTCTCGACCTCATTCCAAAAGGTACAGTCCATGAAATTGAATGTATTGCACTTTTGGACCTTAATGTAATTCAAATAGAGTTGACATGTGCCAAACCTTCATTTCGACCGTAAAACAGAGCATCATGCTGGTAATTTGAATTCAGGCAGTTGGCATATGTAATTAAGGGACTACTCCACAAAGTTGGTGATATCTTAACTATTGTGTCTCTAGCCCTCTATTGAGTAATTCTCCTCTGTGAAACTGGTTCATATGAAAAAGTTAGCAGATGTTGACTTTTATTCTATTAATATGAATCATGTCTCTGGAATACACTACCCATTTCTCTCACTTAAATAGTTAAGGATATATATCAAACTGTTTTAAAAGAACACACAACACAATTGCCATTTCTGGTTTGTTACCTCAGTAATACCTGAAGGAATGGAGGCTGAATTGAGGGCTAGAGAGATATTACTCGAGGGAATTGAGCATGAGCAATTGTTTGAGCACCTTGGTCTGCGAGGTCTCCCGGATCTCCCCCGCTAGGAACATCTCATCCACTACTGTGTACACCTGCAATTATAATAAACAAGGATTGTAGTAAAAGAAATGTTGAAAATTCATTTTAGATGTTTTAAACAATTTAACGGCCTCCGTAGCCCAGTGGGTAGTGACTCTGCCTACGAAGCTGGAGGTCCCGGTTCGAATCCCAGTCAGGACATTTATTTGTGTGTTTATCACGAATATTTGTTCCTGAGTTATGGATGTTATATATGTATATAAGTATCTATATGTATTTATCTATTATATATATCGTCGCCTAGTACCCACAACACAAGCCTTACTGAGCTTACCGTGGGCCTAGGTTGATTTGTGTAAGATTGTCCCATAATATTTATTTATTTTATTATTTATTTAAACAAATAAACCCATGTGTCTTATTTCTAATAGGCACCAAAAATATCCTAAATGTTATGATTCTAAATATTTTATGATATCT
Source organism: Epinotia brunnichana (assembly GCA_963854355.1). Taxonomy (NCBI): domain Eukaryota; kingdom Metazoa; phylum Arthropoda; class Insecta; order Lepidoptera; family Tortricidae; genus Epinotia; species Epinotia brunnichana. Next base: position 1,175,691 of record OY977952.1, on the reverse strand, counting down.
TTACAAACTTATTTATTTAATCGTATGGCAATTATTATTTTGGCCTTTGAGTTTGTCACTCTTTAGTACCACCCAGGGGACACGTGCAGGGTTGTGGTAGGTTGCTCCTGCGGATGCGAGTGACAGTTGTCCCCCTTTTGTCAAGTGAGTGGGCAACTCGACTGTTAGAGGTTCTTAAGCCGCCCGAAGGCCTCTAACTCGGCTTAACGACTATTGTCATAGACAGCAACCGGGATCAACTGCTTAGCGTGCCTTCCAAAGCACGGAAGCGCTCATTTATATTAACCACTCAAACAGGCGGTCACCCATCCAAAGACTGACCCTTGCCGTCTTTGCTTGACCTGCGTTATCGTTTCCGATACGCAGGCGCCGCCGGGCTATGAGCGCTTCGCTTACAAACTAATAAAACTTCATACTCAATTCACTATCAAAAAATTGAGGTCTAAAATAAGTGTACCCACTTTACATTTAAATACCACATGCTCTTTAAATTACTTACTTATAAACTTGATATTTACCTTATAGAAGTTGAAAACAAGGTCCAGCTCACAGACATTGTGGAAGTACTCATTGAGCACCTCCACAAAGTTATGGATGGCCTCCAGGTAGCACAGGTTATTATCATTTACGTCCACGCAAATGCAGAAGTAAAGCCCCGCGTACCGCCTGTATACTATCTTGAAGTTTCGAAACTGTAACACAATGTTCAATTAATTTATATTTTTTTTAGTTCCGTTTTTAACTGAGATATCTTGATTTGCCAAATCAAAATCCCCACAATGTGTAAAAAAATTGACAGTTCAATGTAAACAGACCCTCATTTCAAACTAGGTGTAAAAGGTTAATGCATTCCACTGCTGGGTAATAGTCTCCGTGATATTGAGAAGTATCCAGCCAAAGATTAATGAAATATGGTCATTGACCTTTAAAAAGATAATATGGAGCTAAAAAGCACTTCTTGTCATCCCAGTACCTCGGAGACCTCTTTCTTTTTACGATAACGAGTTTTTCCAGATATTCGCGTTCATACCACTTGCATTGTAAATCTCATTGAAATTGATAAAGCTGATTGACCAAAATAAATATAAAAACCGGCCTAGTGCGAGTCGGACTCGCGCACGAAGGGTTCCGTACCATTATCTATAAAAAACTATTTTATTCTGTGTTTTTAGTATTTGTTGTTATAGCGGCAACAGAAATACATTATCTGTGACAATTTCAGCTGGAACTATCACGGTATCAGTGAGATACAGCTTGGTGACAGACAGATGGACGGACAGATGGACGGATGGACGGACAGCGGAGTCTTAGTAATAGGCACCTGTTTTACTCTTTGAGTACGGAACCCTAAAAATGTTGCTTGTTATATTAATAACAACCTTCAGTATAATTAGGATTTATACTCAGGCAGATGCAGGCAGGAAGGCAAAGAAGCATATTCAAGAAGAGAAGATTAGATAAAATAAGGAATTCAGAACTGAGACACAAGACAAACTTGAGGATGTAGCATACAAAGTTAAATATTTTACATGGAAGTGGGCAGGACATACAATAAGATGACCTTTAAATCTTAACAGCATGATACCGAAGCGGATGAAAACGGAAGAGAGGCAAACAATTTCAAAGATGGGAGGACGACATTGTAGAAAGGGCCGGCAAGATGTGGAGTGGACCAGAGTAGTCACAGACAGGGAGGACTGGAGAAGACTGGTGGAGGCCTTTGCCAGTAGGCACACAGAAATGAAATAAAATCAACATTGTACTGTAGTTTTGTGTATATCATAGTAATTCTTTCCGAAAAGAGGCTATAAATAAATAAATAAAAAGATGCAGGCAGGCCTGAAGAGGGAAATAGCGGCTTTTAATAGTAAAATCATAAAAGACCGCACAGTGACGTGTAAGACTTTACTACAATATCTGATCAGTTTAAGCAGAGTAAAAGGCTCTTACCTCTACAAAGTTGGTGTGCTTTGCGTCCCGGACTGTAACCACAGCATGTACCTCCTCTATAAGCTTCTGCTTTTCGTCATCGTCGAAATTCATGTACCACTTCGCCAACCGCGTCTTACCCGCACGGTTTTGGATTAAAATAAAGCGAATCTAAGGATAATACAGAGAAGTATTAATGTTATATGAGTTATAACAACTCAATTCGGACGAAAAGTTGTTAATAAAACTTACCATTTTGTCTAATTAGGGTTTTTTAGAGATTCTCTCTCGGTTAACGCCTCCCAATTCTCTCCAATTGCAATAATTTTGTTTTGACAGATCGAAGAATGACAAGCAACGAGTCGGTTTCCCTTTCCTATTTACATTAAAAAAAATGTTTAAGTAGCTGACAGACGATAGGATGAGACAAGGTCAGTTGCGTTGAATATTGCTGGATCGTGTGATTAAAGTTTAAAGCATCTGCAGAAAAAAAGTTGTTTTTTTGTCTATGGATTTGCGTAATGTTGCCAATGGTAAACAATCTGCCAGTAGTAGGAATTCAATGTGTTTTCTTTGATGATCAATGATCAATAATTTATCAGGGTTATTAGAATCACTAGTTAGGTACACAAAGAACCTACTCGTATAATGTAAATAAATAAGATTTTATGTGCAAATTACCATTACAAAAGTCTAACATCAGCATTAGATTCAAAATACTTCTAAAGATTGTATATAATTTTAGTTATAAGCTGGCAGCACAAATATCGAGTTGTTTTTCATTCAATTTTCAGTGGAGTTTTGACGTCGCTGCTACTGGCTCGTATATTCTATCCATGTAGTGCCTAGATTTTCAAAATGTCTCTATTTAAGTAGTTCAGTAGGAAAACAAACGGATCGATTCTTAAATGACGCCAACGAAAACGACAAAAACCGAAGTAGAAATGGTGATAAGAAACAGAAAGACCGTTATGAAAGACGGAATCATGACGATGTCTGGCATCGGGGAGCCGTCCGTTTTCCACGCATTAGTGGTAATCTTCCTGGAGTTCTTCGCGTGGGGGCTGCTCACGATGCCCATCATATCCGTGCTAAACGCCACATTCCCAGATCACACGTTCCTGATGAACGGGTTGATAATGGGCATCAAGGGCATCCTGTCGTTCCTGTCGGCGCCGCTGATCGGCGCGCTGTCGGACGTGTGGGGCCGCAAGTTCTTCCTGCTGGTGACGGTGTTCTTCACGTGCGCGCCGATCCCGCTCATGACCATCAACACCTGGTGGTTCTTCGCCATGATCAGCATCAGCGGCGTGTTCGCCGTCACGTTCTCGATCGTGTTCGCGTACGTGGCGGACGTGACCACGGAGGCGGAGCGTTCGCGCGCCTACGGGCTGGTGTCGGCCACGTTCGCCGCCAGTATGGTCATCTCGCCGGCGCTCGGCGCCTACCTCATGGACCTGTACGGCGAGGCGCTCGTGGTGGCTGCCGCTACCGCCGTCGCCGTGCTCGACGTGTTCTTTATCATGGTGGCTGTGCCGGAAAGCTTGCCAGAGAAAGTGCGACCCAGTGGCTGGGGCCCTGCTATTAGTTGGGAGCAAGCGGATCCGTTTGCAGCTCTCAAGAAAGTAGGAGCGGAGCGTACAGTGTTGATGCTGTGTGTGGCTGTGTTCCTTTCCTACCTGCCTGAAGCGGGACAGTATTCGTGCATATTTGTGTACCTCAAACTAGTGATGGGTTTTGGTGTGGTGCAAGTGGCGATATTCATCGCGATCGTGGGGGTGCTCAGCATCGGGGTGCAGGTGATCCTGGGATTCCTTATGCGGACACTTGGCCCGAAGCACACCATCATGGTGGGGCTGCTCTTTGAGATGCTACAGCTTATGTGGTATGGGTTCGGATCGCGCACGTGGATGATGTGGGCAGCGGGCGTGCTGGCCGCGCTCGGCTCGCTCACGTACCCAGCCATCAGCGCGTACGTGTCGGTGAACTCGCGGGCCGACCGGCAGGGCGTCGTGCAGGGCATGGTGACGGGCGTGCGCGGGTTGTGCAATGGACTCGGCCCGGCAATGTTTGGCGTCATCTTCTACCTGTTCCACGTGGACCTGAACGAGGAGCACGCGGACGGGCGGCCGGCGCCGGAGCGCGAGGCTCGGATCGTGCCCGGGCCGCCGTTCGTGCTCGGCGCGCTGCTGGTGATCTGCGCGCTGATGGTGGCCGCGTTCCTGCCGGAGGACGGCGCGGCACCTGGCCGGCGGTCGCCGGACGCGCGCTTCGAGCTGGAGCGCGGGCGGCGCGTGGCGGGCACGCTGTCGCCGCTTATGGCGCCTGAGTCAGCGGCGCTCTAGCTGCAGGCCCGCGCCGCTCGTGCCGCGAGCGTGTGAGCCCCGCATTTACGAAGGTACCAGCTCCCCGGTCCTTGACAGACTTTCCGCTTCTTAACCGTGGTTTTTAAGCTTTATACCTGTTTTATAACTTTCGATTTGCCACTGGAGATGTGTATATATTCTATCTATAAATCATTGATAGTCCCGAGGGTGCCTGGACGCGCTTCCGGAGACTCTTGTCGAGCCGAGCTAAATTGGGTTGAACTGTTACATGTTCAGCTGCAAACCCACTGACGGCGGTGGCGGCGTGGATGCGGTACCGGTGTAATGTATTACGAAAGGGTCCGCACAGAATACCGCGCCGCGCCGTTCTGTGCGGATCCATTCATATTAGCTCATTACAACCGGTATCGCCTCCGCGCCGCGCCGCCACCGCTATTGGTGCGTTTCCAGCTAAACATGTTAAACAAACAGTCACCCCAAACAATATTTATATCAATCACCATGCTTTTCTCTGAGCTCTTCATGTTACAATAAATTAAAACAATTGTTACCACTATTAACTTCTTATTTTTTATAAATCAATTAGATAATCAATCACAATCACAAGGAGATAATCATGTGAAATCAATCAATGCTGAATGAGTAAAATCAGACTCATTATTTTGAGGTTTTACAATGTAGTGCCTTTGATTACAGTCAGGGGCGTTAATATACGTACATAAATATCTGTACAGGACTGTATTGTTAATGTCATAAAGGCGTGTACCTACAGATATTTATGTCCTTATTTTTTAATTGTTTGAGCTTTTTATAAACTTAATTCAAAACTTACATCACTATCAGACAACTATATATATTATTAAATCAATGCAATTTTGGTAGAACTAGAATATTAATGTTCCTAGTTATTAGTAACTGACAATCACAAGAGTGACCATGAGGTCAAAGGTTAAACACAAGTAATCGATAAATGGGCATGTCAAGTATTGCCATAAAAATATTAGCGTCTTTCTTATGTTTTACTATTATTTGGAATAATTACCTTCAAGTGGAAATGAAGTGACATAGCTGCATAGGTGTGTGGCTGATGACTTATTTCCTTTAACTTTGTGCCTCACTTATTTTAGCAATTATCTTAAACAAGCCTTTAAAGCCAATACAATAAAACTGTCATAAATCTCATCTAGTAAAAATAAATATTGGAGAAGTTTCAAATTCTGTAAATAGACAGTCTCCGTGGGCGTTACAGCGTGCCGCCATTTCTTCATCTGCTTTAATACTTGTTATAAGTCGGTTTGTAATAATTACTCAACTACTTAAACGGCTTAAACTGTTTTCATTGAAGAATGGTTGTAGACTAATCTCATCTCAGTATAATTTATAATTTGGAAAGGTAAAAAGGTACTGAGTTGGCAACTTGGCATCTATTACGCCATCAAGCCTTCAGGAAAATAGTGTAATTCTTTCTAGCTTCTTATTGTTATTTTTTTGATACTATGTAATCGTAGTTCTTGCTGGTTCTTGTCTTATAAAAGATCTCAACATTGCGATTTTTTTTAATGTAGCAGTGTTTTGTTTAATGTTTTTTTTTTTGTATTTATACACAAAGTAGTGATTGAGTTTAGTGTAGATTTTTAAAGTATAATTTACATCTTAATTAAAGTAAATGCCCTAATAGTATTATACTGATGACAATACTTAGGCTCCTTGGTTGGGCTGGCAGTGGTAGAACTTAGAAGGTAGGTTAGAGCGAGCGAGTGTGTGTTGGATGCCAGGGTTGCCAATGTCAACAATCATAACTCTAGCTAGACAATTTAGAGAGTCAAACCAAATCCCATGAAGTGAAGATATAAGGAACAGAAGTTCACTTTCATTCAGAGCAATGAAGGCTCGGACAGACAGCACCCGTCGCGGGCGCGCGGCGCGATATTTCCATACATGGCCTGTTTGGCCACGCTAGCGGTTTGTACGGACGGAGATATCGCGCCGCGCGCCCGCGACGGTGCTGTCTGTCCGAGCCTTGATGTAATGGTTGATTCCCTAAGGCCTCTCACAGACTGGAGCGGCCAGGCCGCGGCGGTCAATAGTAAATTTGTCATTAGCTGTCTAATTTATTGACCGCCACCGCAGGCCGCGCCAGTGTGTTGCAGGCTTAAAGAGAGACAGAAAATCATCCTGTGGGACTGTGCCGCTAATTAAACGTTTTATAGATGCCCTCAGAGGATAACTGAATCGGTCGTCCCTCGAAAGATACAGAATGTGTAGGAGTAACTAGTTCGGAAAGTATCATTATCATTAATCATTACAAATGAGAGGCATTGTTTACCTAACAGCGTTGTATGTAAATTAGTCGCCAAGGACTTCCCATGTTGTGATGTGATGACAGTACTGTATCGAGGCGCTAGGCAATTTACATACCCCTCCGTGTCACCACGCCTATTCTCAGTTTCGTCAGACCACGGGCCACGTAGACTTTCGTTTCCGATAATGAGTTATCGAACTTGCTGCACAATCTTATCACGTTCAATTCAAGTAATTACCTTTGCCTTTTGGAATGATGCACGTGGACACTAATGTAGCGTTGGGTATAGGTACTCTTCGACATCTCTGAATAATTTATTGGCCACTAGATGGTTTCGCAACTCGTATTTGGCAAGTAGCTACACGTTTTCCAAAATCCGCATAAACTTGAGTGTAAAAAAGAAATCATAGAAAGATTTTACGGTTCATGAAAAAAATACCCTACCCTACTTAAAAAACGAAACGGTTGCCAGACATTGCAGTTGCCACAAAAAAAGTTCAGCTATTAATTGTTAACCAGCTCGATGTTTTCATCGGGAAAAGTAAACATTGAACCGGTTCGATCGGTTCAATTAGTTCATTATCGGTTCTCGCTGCATATTTTACAATATTAGCCTTATAGCCTTAAAGAGACAAGTTGGGGCTTGCGGCGTCGCGGGCACGGTCGCAAGGTCGCGGGCATTTCGTGGCGCAGTCGAGCGTCGCCCTGGTATAGTTTAAATTAGTAGTAATTTCGTTGGAGGCAATTTTCCAGATAAAAATCGTGTTTTCAGCGACCGTGCCTGTATCAAAACAAATTAAGAACTACCCATCCGTGACACCGCTTTCGCATTAATACTTTGGAGTTGGAGTTACGCGTCACTAACTTCTGTACCTATCTAGTTATCCCGAGTTGACTCCCGCGTTAATGTCAGGGTTAAGGGCCTTATGCTATTAATCCCTAATTTGTATTCAGGCAATTTAGCAACTTTGGAGGCATTAGATTCGATGTCATTTATTAACAGTCGGCGTCACAAGAGTTTATGGCATAAATAATGCATCGTCATCAGCGCAACCCTCACTAATGCAGTGGCGCGATCGACACGCCATTCTGGTGTTATCGTCACGTCAATAGTCTTCAATTTACCCGTGATATTTTGTAATTTGATACCTGTCAACAACTGTCATGAGTGTGCAAGTGCTTTTGAAGAAAATTCAGTTCTTAATACCATAAACATTGAAAAAGTGCATAAATCTGTTACCGAAGTGAACATTGTGATCACGCCAAATGGCGTTAGTGTTATCTCGACGTAAAAAAACTGAAAAAGTGCTAAAATCAGTTCAATAAACTACGCGTGTGACACTTTACAACTCGCCATATTTCAACCAACCCTCAAATTTAGAACAATTTTATTATGGAGTCGAAGTACCCACTTAAATATTTATTGAAGTAGTGTTGCCAGGCGAATAAAAAAAATAATTACTACTAAAAGATGAAAACAGTCGTAGGAGCACGATGAATAAATCCAACGAAAGCTCTACAACCACAACAACGAAAAAAACTCTCACACAACAAGTTTTCCATCCAGCATTGTTCAACAAAACACGATCATCTTCTCTCAGCGACCTAACCAAGACTGACGTGAACTCTCAACAATCAGAGCAGGGCGAGAATGCTTATTTTACTGCTAACCCTCAACGACCACCGCAAGGGGAGAATACCGATGTAGCCATGAACAACCAAGGGCCAGTTCAACCCTCCTGGCAGCGAGTTCCTACCAGCAACAAACGGAGAAGAACCAGCGACTCTCCCCCTAACACTGAACGCTTGAATGTATCCAATAGATTTGATTCACTACCACAGGATCAAATAGAAAGTTCTAACAATAATACGGTTACTCCCACTTCAATTAAGCCCCCACCTATCGTTTTATATGGAATCGAGGATGTAAACGAACTAAATAAACTTCTAAAAACAGTCTGTAATCCTGAACAGTTCAAGATAAACATTGCTAATAAAAACCTGCTACGAGTCCTAGTGCAATGCCCAGAAGCATATAAGACTGTCATATCGAAAATTAGGGAAAGCGGCTTAATCGGGCATACCTTCACCCCAAAAGACAAAAAACTATACCGAATAGTCATACGGAAGCTACACCCAACAACACCCCATCAAGAAATAGTTGAAGCGATAGAAGCAACAGGTAACAAAGTTTGCGGAGAAATTATCAACGCACGCTACGGCGCAGACAAAACCCCGACTTTCACTTTCTTTGTTAATCTTGAACGAAACGCTAACAACAAAGCAGTGAAGGATATAAAGAGTATCTTTCACCAACAAGTCATCATAGAGGACCCCCGTAAATCCAAAACGATCGTACAATGTCAACGTTGCCAGCAACTTGGACATACAAAGAACAATTGCATGCGACCATACCGTTGTGTCAAATGCGGTGAGGGACACAAGTCTGCAGACTGCAAAAAGGACAGAAATACTCCAGCCAAATGTGCCCTGTGCCTGCGTGACCATCCGGCCAACTACAAGGGATGCCAGGTATACATAGAAATTCTGGCCAGAAAAACGAATCAGAACAACAAGACAAACTCCCTGCAGAAACATGTCAGCAATTACAATGTAGACCCAAACTTCCATCGTAACAAGGATGAACCTTTACCAGGAACAACGAACTCGAGACCTCGTGATAAAGGAAAATACTCTGATGTCACAGCCAACAGATGTCCCCCAGACACTACGAACCAGCAGCAAACAAACACTCAACCAAGATCTTCTCTAGAACAAATCCTATCTAAACAATCAGAAAAGTTAGATCAACTCATTCAACAAATAGGAACCTTGCTTGGCCTATTAACAACTGTCATCTCTAAGTTACATTCATAACTTCTCTTCGAATTGCAACGTGGAACATAAATGGACTTTCTGCTAACATCCTTGAACTTGAAGAAATTATAAAAAATAACAAAATAGATGTGGTTCTCATATCGGAGTCCCACGCTACTAGAAACAGCTGTTACAGTATGAACGGTTTTAATATCTATTTTACGCCACACCCTGACAATGGAAAAGCTCATGCGGGTACTGCGATTATTATCAAATCCCACATAAAACACTCCCTGCTGGAGGGCTATACCACGGACCACATTCAGGCCACAACCATAAGACTTGAGGATCGTTCAGGGCTGATCACACTATCAGCGGTTTATTGCCCGCCTAAACATAAAATTACACAACAGATGTTTGAAAACTACTTTGCATCATTGGGTAGCAAATTTATAGCGGGAGGAGATTGGAATGCGAAGCACACGTTTTGGGGATCACGTATCACGCTGCCTAGAGGCCGTTCATTAAAAAACTGCCTTGATGCGAACCATCTATCACCTATATCTTCCGGTGAACCCACTAGTTGGCCTACTGACCCCAAAAAAATCCCGGATTTGTTAGACTTCTTTATTACTAAAGGCATCGGTTACATCTACTCCTCTGTAGAGTCAAATCTGGATGGATCATCAGACCACACACCGGTGATTCTTACATTAAATACTACCGCCCTCAACGAGGAGCCACCGGAAACTTTAACAAATCATAAAACTGACTGGGAAGGATTTCAGAGTTACCTAACGAAAAATATAAATTTAAAGTTGCCTTTGAAGACTTTAGAAGATGTGGATAATGCTTGTGAACATATAACCAACTTAATTCAGATATCAGCTTGGAAAAACACGCCATTCGTTTCTAAACCTCCTTCCAAGAAGCCACAATCGGGTGACATCAAATCCAAGCTGCAAGAAAAAAGACGCCTACGCAAAAGTTGGCATCAATCTCATCGTCCCAAGGATAAAACTGCATTCAATCGAGCTGCAAAACAACTGAAGGCACTATTAGAGGCAGCGGAAAATGAGAGAGTTCGTAACACCCTAGAAAAAATGACTCCTCAGGGAAAAGGTGAAATGTCACTGTGGAAGGCAACGAAAATTACCGGAAAACCACAACAGTCTTTCCCACCTCTTAGATCACCTACCTCTTGGGCAAGAACAGATGCTGAAAAAGCTGAGGTATTTGCAGATCATCTAGCAAAAGTTTTTAAGCCAAATAAGGGGGGCGCCGACGAATCAGATGTGGACGAAATTCTCTTGCAGGATTTCCAGATGTGCCCACCTATCACACCGGCGTCACCAAAAGAAATAGCAAGAGAAATACGGACCCTTGACCCTAATAAAGCCCCAGGCTTTGATCTGATCACTCCAAAAGTTTTGAAGAAGCTACCGAAGAAGTGCATTACTTTTCTCACTTCTCTTTTCAATGCTATCTTGAGGACATCGCACATCCCTAAGCTCTGGAAAATATCACAAATAATCATGATCCACAAAGTCGGGAAACCTCCTCACGAAGCACCTTCTTACCGTCCAATCAGTCTCACTCCAGTTCTTTCAAAATTATGGGAAAAAAAATTTGTGGCACGTGTAACAGCTCACCTGGACGACCATGAAGTCATACCTAAGCACCAATTTGGATTTCGGAAATCGCACTCAACAATTGAGCAGATGCACCGCGTATATAAAGAAATCAGACACTGCTTTGAAAGGAAACTTTACTGTTCAGCGGCTTTCCTGGACGTACAACAAGCTTTTGACAGAGTATGGCACAAAGGCCTACTGTGTAAAGTGAAACTACATCTCCCACACACTATGTACGTCCTGATCAAATCCTACATATCTGACAGACTTTTCCAAGTAAAACATGGGAATGCAAGGTCCAACCTACACAAAATAGAAGCCGGGGTACCACAGGGCTCTGTGCTTGGCCCCGTCCTATATAATATTTTCACATCGGACCTGCCTACCACTGAAGATGTGACTGTCGCCACATACGCTGATGATGTAGCATATCTAGCCAGTGATGAAATTCCTGAAGAAGCCAGCAATAAACTTCAAAATGTATTGGACAAGACACACACCTGGTTGGAAAAGTGGCGCATACGGCCAAGCGCACAAAAATCTAATCACATCACATTTACTCTGAGAAAAAAGGATAGTCCACCCGTGAGACTCGGTTCTACTATTCTCCCAGACACCAACTGTGTAAAATACCTCGGGTTTCACCTGGATCGAAGGCTTACTTGGAAACTCCATATAAAAAAGAAAAGAGACGAGATAAACCTAAAGTGCAGGAGCCTATATTGGCTTCTGGGAAGAAACTCGGCTCTCTCCGTTGACAACAAATTGCTAATTTACAACTCTGTACTAAAACCTATTTGGACCTATGGTATCCCGCTCTGGAGCACAGCCAGCAAATCAAACATTATATGCTTACAACGCGTACAAAATGGTATTCTGCGCACTATAGCGAACGCTCCGTGGTTCTCCAGGAACGAAGATATACATAAACACCTCGAAGTACCGACAATCCAAGAAGAAATAGAAAGGCATAGAAAAAAATATGCAGAACGCCTGACTATGCACCCTAATCCCCTGGCAACGCAACTCCTACAGCCTGTTCTTACTCAGATGCGACTAAAGAGAAAGAATGTTTTGTGAAAGGACAGTAGAGGCACTGGCCACTACGCCTACAAGTCACTAAATCACTTGTTGTCAACAAATCAGCTTATAGTCTCGCGACTGATCGCCGATTAACCAATAAAAAAAAAAAAAATTTGTAAATAAGAAGCCCCGAGGCTTGAGATAAAACGAAATTAGGCCGCTAGGTACTGGACTGTCTGCCCTCTAAAATTGGACTCATAAACGCCGAATATTTGGGTTGGGACGTACAAAAAGTCGCTATTTACTCAACTAGCGCGCTCATTTTAGTGTGAAGGTTATGGGCTTTATCATTCAAAGTCGTAGTTCATATTATATCTAACCCGTCGTGCGTATGTTTCACGGAATTATTCATGTACAGATACTCCAGTACTTTCTCGTCTTCATATCTATTGCGCCCACTTTCTGGAGCATGATAGAACCACATCTGTCACGAAACGCGCAGTCCCCACCTGGGTTAGGTCCAAACATTTGGACGTTAAAAACACTATTGAACTGACACAAATTGATTATTCAGCCAGCGTAACTGATGTATTTAACAGTCCAACGATGCAAAATTATTGAATTGACCCATATATTTAGGAAAATTGCTACACTGTTCCTTGGTGTCCTCATATGGCCCAAAATATACCCCAGGAGAGAGCCCAGTGTCTTCGATCTTCGCCATCAATCTCGATAATCCGCTGTGAGGCGTGTTTCAGAGTACTAGTTTAGTTCGCGTCTAATACGTATGCAGCCGCCGTCCCAGATTATGTATCTCCGTTGCTTCGTCAGCATTATTTATATTCAGCTCCGAGAAATGTTCTCCATACTTGCCCTTGAACGGCGCTCATTTGCATGGGCACGTATGACCGCGTTCGCTATTATTTCGCTCGAAACGTTCGTGTCTTAAATTACGATATAAAACTAAGTATCATGATACATGAGAGCACCGTGGCCTAGTTGAAGAGTAATTTTACTTCTAGCTTGCTCGCAAGGCTGAATAACTAAGGTTCGAGGTTCGGTCCTTGATAAACACAATGTCGTAATCAGTCTGCCAAAGAGTTCCCGGGGGGGAAATACAATGACTAAACTAGTTTTTACGCAGTGGTGTGTTCTCTGTGTGCAACACTCGTCGCTCATCGCCTGGCGCTGACATTTCTTGAATGTATTTTAAGTTCTCAATCTAACTTGTTCGGGATAATTTAAAAAGTAAGGCCTTGCAACGTATAATATTATCGAGTCTACGAAACGAATTATTTATTCTGACTGCGATTTTTGTTTAATAAATGATAAAAATAAAATAAAAATCATTTATTTCAGACTAAAGTCTATATATGTTTAGATTCACCATATAAATAAATGAACAGTTTTTTATCATATACCTATTTCGTTTCGATAAAGTAAACACCATAAAAAACAACATTATCGTTAGTTTGTGACTTGTCTAAAAATCCCAAGCTTCAAGAGAGCTTACCCTCTTCTCGATTATTCTTCGTTTCACTAAAAAAAAAACAGTTTATTGCGTTTTTGTAGATACATTATTTTAAGCTTAACTACTAATCTTAAATATTAAAGATTTTATGAGTTAAGGAGTCTTCACTCATAGGTAGGAGAGATAAACTGTACCAAGGCCCGGCTTACGTTGCGAACAGGGCTTTACCGACATGTAACCTAACTCTCACAGATTTATTGCCAATTTGGTCTTGATAATATCCATTTACGCAAGTGCAGTGCAGTGCATTCAACGTGTAATAGTCATAACATCATCCACAGAAACGACTCAGCCCTCTACATTTGGCTATTGTAAACATTCTCGAAACGATATCTGAAGCGCTCACAATGCCCCTTGTTCCTCGCCGCGACAGTTAATATAAACACTATTTCCCAACGGTGTTGACGGCGCTGTTTATAAACAATGTTAAAATGCATAGTGCTTTAGAAATGCAACTCGATTCTCCATTTCTACTTCCCAAGGCAGAAGCGGGATCGACATTGTTCTTACGTCACTGATTTCTAGATTGTGCTTTAATAAGCACAATCAATATGTAGGTTTGTAATTGTATGGGTGTGTTTTATTATGTAGGTGATACAACTTTTGAGTTGACGCCCATTTCCTTTGTTGACTCAGTATTTTTGTCAATACGGCTAATATTAAAATTGGGTCTCCTTCAGGGACATTGTATCCTCCAGTTTTGAATATTAGTAAATCACCAGTATTTATTTATTGCCACTAAACGCTAGCTGTTGAAAGATATCGCAATGCACGTTCGCATGCAGCCTTTTATGTGAGATAAACAAAACTATTTTCGTGAAACTGTAGGATATTCAAGATTCAGGCCCACCTTCACTCCGTTCCCGTTCTTTGCGTCGGCAATCGCCATCGATTTGCTGGACTGTAACATTGAGTGTAATTAAATCCTGGAATAAGGCCAACAATAGCCGGTCTTGGCCTAAAAGGAATTTGGCCAATTGTGTAGCCGCAGGCCGCGTGGTTCTAGACGGTTATTTGTTTATTTATTTATTATTATTAATACAATATATGTTATACATGGGATGCCTGATTTGGCCAAAAGTCTTACCTAACTAATGTCGCTTGATTCAAAACGTCAGCTGCACTGCGTTTTTTTATGGGTATGGTAGTGATAAGACTGTTTGTGGTTGGGTTGATTAACTTCCTAATAGCTTCTGTTTGAGCGCTATTCTTGTTGTCAACGCCAGTCAATTGAGTCCACGCGGCTCACTATTGATTGTCGGAGCTTCGTGGGACAAGCGATAAGGTACTTTATCGCGCTGTGACTAATGCATTCGAATTACGCCATAACATAACTAGCATTGCTATCTTGTACTCCACCTAACTTATGCTCAAGAGTACAAGAGTGTAAAATAACAACCTCCAATTCAACCCCGTGAATAGTTGATTAGTTATCACTACATAGTATAAAACAAAGTAGCTACCCGCTGTCTGTCCATATGTACTCGTATGCTTAGATCTTTAAAACTACGCAACGGATTTTAATGCGGTTTTTTTAATAGATAGAGTGATTCAAGAAGAAGGTTTATATGTATAATACATACCCATGCGAAGTCGGGGCGGGTCGCTAGTGTAATATAATCACTAAAACACGTGTTCCTTAATTTGCAAGATCAGAAAACTGGGGAAGATTAGTGTTTCTAACGTTTAAAACATTGAACGTAGTTCTGTAAAACCCTATATTTTTTATCTCATTGCATCCCATCCCACCCTTTGAATTTTCTTGACTCGTGCCTTGGATTGGTTGCGTAAGTTGCGTTATGTGCCGGTCATTTAGTCGGGAAACGTTTTAAATGCATCTATTTAGATCTAGACTAATGTTCTACATCACATCTTATGGTAATGGCCCAATGGCACATTAGTGGAAGTGGAATTATTTCTTACTCAGATACGATCAAATCTGTGAGTAGGGGCAAGCGAAAGAAGGATCATAATTGGAACAGGCCAGCCTTTACGGCGGAAACGTGTGTGCCTTAAAATAGTTTCGTGGTAAAATGATAGTCCAGTCCTACGTTGCCATAATCTAAGTCCCACTCCATAAAAAAATTGGTCCTTCGTGGCTTGAATTCTTGCGGACCGGGCGCTGGATGCAATGTGCCTTTTCAATACATTACTTATCGTGGTATTCAAAATTCAAATTAAAACATTTATTCGTGATAGCAAATTAATTAATACAAACACACGTATAAATAATTTAACCGACTTCAATTCAGTACTCCGCCAAGCCACATGAACATTTCCACATTTATTTTCCAATTTACCACATGAACTCATTTCCGAAAGCAAATGCGTTGATTATTAGTAAAATAAACCAAATCGCTGTATGTGGGCACATAATATTTTAGGACTAATACTAACATAATATTTGAATTACCTTTGGCACTTCATTGTTTGCTATTTCAATGGAATCATATCAGAATCTCAGAATCTGTGACGTACTTTTATAGTTTGAAGTACATCATTGAGAAGCAGGGACTGATTTCGGTTACGGTTATACCGGTATGAAACCGGTACTCTATTACGGTACCGTTATGTCGTAAAGATTATGCTATGCTAATACCTGTATTATAAAGGTTATCGAGAAAAGTAAGCGATCTGGCACTCTACAGAGGAATCATTGGCTACTAAACATTTAAAGACAAAACGGCAGTGCCTTTGCCGGCGGTTTGGCAACAACGCCAGGCCACAGTCGATATATCGGTACCTTTAATGAGCGGTTACGGTACCGGAAAAAATAAAGGTGCCTTTATATTTCGATAGCGAAATATAAAGGTTCCGCTACCGAAACCGCTATTTGACAACCGATATGACGTCATACCGTTAAAATAGAATACCGGTATTTTTCGGTTATGCAGTCCCTGTTGAGAAGTTCCACAAGCCATCTGTGGTCTTCATCATCACTTCTAACTTCACCAAATTTATGATTTCCGGGTGTAAATACACGAATTATAATAGAAAATACCGAATTTACTACACGCGTGCCTAATATATTTGAGGAGTGCCCTCAATCCCTCATGGTTCCCATCATCCAACTGGGGTTTTGAAAATAATGGGACCAATCTGCATATGATTTCAATTAAAAAAAGAATTGTACGAATCGGTTCATAAATGACGGAGTTCTGAGGTGACAAACGTTAAAAATAATTAAGAAATAAAATACATCCAAATTGAGAACCTCCTCCTTTTTTTGAAGTCGGTTAAAAAGACAAAAATATACTGCCTAGGTCGTTTCACGAAATGGACCCGGCTCAGCATGATGCACCCCCAATCAGAAAAGCATGTGTCTTCGTGGCACTGGCTGACTTTTATCGCTCACGCGTGTATACATATTATCAAAAGTGTAATAAACTCTTTCTGTATGAAGCCTGATAAAAATAATATCGATGAAAATATTCAAATGTTTATCAGCCCTTGTTCTGTGATTAACATTAATCGCGATATATGTATGACGAATAGCCTAGTCTATGAGCTGTGGGAGTTGAGAGCCTTATGACTCAGCGAGTCAGCTTAGTATTCTCAATTCGATTTGCATTCGCCTGTGTGATCATCCCCATGAAAATGTAGTACTCGTAGTAAGTAGACACGTAACTGCTATGCGTAAACGCCACACTGGCCTGCTCGAAGCGAAGCAGCTGTTGAGCTTTGTAGTTCAAATTATACGAAGCTCATCAGCCTTTTTACTGCCACGTCATAAAGGTGACAAATCCAATGTATTTCTCTCTTTTGACGGCATGTAGATTTTCTAAGAGCTCTTACAGTACAGTCTAGCTAGGGCATCAATGCCCTAAATAAACCTGTAACAGACAGTGAGCTTATTTTTCATAATACAATTACCTACCTAAATGCTTTGAATGTTCAGCAATTATTCGCATAATAACCTGAAAGCCATACTGTTGTCTAGCGGCTATTTGCTTAGCTGCGATAGGACGAAATAACCATAAAATTGTCGTTGACGTCAACGCGTGACGTCATCATGTGCCGCGCGCGACCGTTCTTTTGCTCCGTTTCCATTAGTTGAAATCCATGAATTAGTGCAAAGTGTATTACTGTGCACAATTATGCCGTGTTTGCATGTATTTTTATTAATTTGTTACTCATCACGGGAGGAAAAAGTCAACGCAATTTAGTCAGCTATACCTAATTAGGAAAAAAACTTTATTCACACCACATTTTCTTGTACAGTCAGCGTCAAATACTCTGTAGCAGTCAAAGTGGCCAAATAGTTCGGTACACCATACTAAATATATGGTGTACCGAATTATTTGACTACTTTGGTTGCTACTAAGTATTTGACGCTGAGTGTACCAAGGATTACGGCTGTTGGAATTCTTGGGTCATTCTTGTGAATACGAAAAGTCAACTCTTGGATCTCGTGGTTATAATTATAAAATAAAAACATAACTAATAATATGAGATTGTTTAGCAAGTAGCAGTAATGCGAATTCGTCCGGAAAAACGTTAGTATTATGAGGAAAGACCCTAAATGTTAGAGCAATCAATTCCCGAAATATACATTTAAAGTCAGTGCGTTTTATAATTTCATAATACGATTAAGTAAGTACCTAACTTATAATGTTCAGAATTTAATGAATATGTTCGCCAAATAACGTTACGAAAAACTTTTAGTTATATGCCCAGAACGTCCTAAAGTTGCTAGCAGCTTGCCAGTGCCGTCGTGTTATTGAATAGTCCCAAAACAAATACCCGTAAAAGTTCAGAGCACGGAGTTTTTCAGCAAAACGGCTGCCGCAGGCCGCGTTTCCATGCGGAAAACTAGATTAGGGTGTCTGCGACACGCAACGGGCTATTGATAACCGCAATAACGCTCGAGGGCTCTACTTGACTATGATTCACAAGCTTACAGTAAAATAGCCAGTATAAGTCTAACCGCCGATAGCGGATAGTTGCTTCGATTCTTGGGCCAAGTTATGCTGACAGGTGTGCTTAAATAGTTGAGTGAAAACAGGTTGTGAGAGCTGGAGTCGCATATCAGCGCTACCGTTACTGTTCGGGTGATGGCAATTGAAGAAGTTTGACTTTTATCTTTCGATTTCACGAGTAACGAACCGTACCATACGACTAGCTGCCACTAAAAGCATGCATGTCACGAGTTTCTTAGACACTGGCACTGCAGAGGATGGCAGTAACATTTACGAGCTCGTCAGTTCCGTTTTTAGAGGTTTATGAGCGTCCCTAATGACAACAAGCATCTTCTACAGTACGCCCCTGAGATTTTTCACGTCCTTTAACTTTGGTAACATCATAGCACGTTATTGTGTCCTCTAAATTACATGTCTTTCAAATTGAACAACGATCACGCTAAGATTAATTTGATGTTGATGAGTATTCAATTGGTAGTAATTAGGTACCTACTCGTAAAGATGACGAATTAAATGGCCTTTTGTTGTGTACAATGCAACATACACGTTGAAATTTGCCATTATGCACTAGAATGGTCTGAGAACCGTTTTAATATGTGCACCGAATAGAATACGTAATTTTCTCCGTAGTAATTTAATTAAAGATGGGTTTGTTAACTTCAGCAATATTCATTAAAGAAAGTTAATCCATCAAAACTGAACGCGGCTAGAATCCATTCACAAGACGTTTATATTATAGTGTTTGATAGTGAGCTGTCTAGTGTAACTGATACCTAGATCCATAACAACTAAGGATAATGGAGCCTGAACTTATACTGGTTAGCAAGCAGCGGTGTGGTCGGTAAGCTTTGTGAAGCACACGTATTCTTCTCGTCACTAACGCATAGCTGAAGTTCTCACACGACTACTATCTTCTGATGCGGCCTTGCAGCCCACGTAATGCTATACTCTTGCTATATTTAATACCTTATTCCGGGCGATATCGTACTTGATTCAGAGAGGAAAGAATCGTTTTTAATATAAATCAAAATGTATGAGTACCAGCTGTTAGTTCGACGCGTCTCGGGTTTCGGAAACAAAGCCATTGTCAAGAGTTCTGATAACCGTGTAATGGTCATGCAAAACACCTTTCAAACGCTCCGTTGACATTGAAACATAGGAATTAAACAGTTTTGAAAGCTTGTGTCGTCAAAGCGAACTTAATAGATATCTAATAAGTAATAACACAAACAGTTAGACAATCGATGGTTATAAAATGATAAGTGAAAGGTACTCTATCGCTTCATTATCGATACTTAAACGTTTGGGACGGCAGTTCGATTGATATCTTGCTATCTATTCTTTTCTTGATATTGACCTCGATATGCAGCAACCAGGATAAATGATATTGCTAAAGGGTCAAAGCGGTGATTCAGAGCGGGTTCTCTAGCGGCGCACCGTGGCCCGCCCGGGGCTTCAAGCCCTGTCCTAATTATCGGTTGCGGCCTTACCTAATTCTATGGTCTGATTATTTCGGTACGTACTTCTCCACGGAACATTCATAGTACAATCGTCGGCAAAACGAAAATATTATAATTTTATTTAACTGGTCAGCTTGAACCTCATGCATATTTCAAAGTCAAAGAACCAGATTATTCCGCAATATGGATTCTTTCGAAGTGTTTTTATCGTGGCGCCGCGAGCCAAGGTCGAATGACAACGTCCAACCAAATTATAAATGAGTTTATTATATCATCGGGCTTCACTGGGAGCTGGTGGAGTTTTGACACCCCTTCTAATTAAACTACCTACCTAGTCTTTATCGCCGTTCGGAACGGAATACTTAGTTATCAAAATTTAACTTCGCTCAAAATAGCAGCACAAAAACGGCTCTCTCACAGTTCCACAAAAGTTAATCCCTTGACAGATTGTTGTAAAGAGAGTATAATGAATTAATGATATACAACCTGGATTTAAAATCAGAATTGCGCTCATCCGAGTAGGTGACGATGACGAGATTGTTATATGTAAAACAGCGCCCGCCCGGAACTCAGGACGAGATGAAAAACGACCCCAAACCGTTTCGTTCGCTATTACAAACGCGATTAAGCTAAAAGCTGAAACTTAATTCAAGATTTATAATTGCCACTGCTCGGGGATCATTCGCCGCAAAAACCGCATCTACGCAATGTCACACTCGCACGTAGATAAAGAAATCGGGAATGGCCGGAGATTGGGTAATTGTAAAGGATTAACTCGATTAGATAATACATATAGCCTCATAAACACAAATACATACGTCCATCTTGCTAATGCCATTGTAAAATAATTCGATCCCTCGATAAAGTTAGTCAGATATGTATGTAGATACATATTTTACACTTGGAATAACATTGGCATTCTATAGCTAAAAAGAAGTCTGTGCCACTAATATATTATCACCATGATCTGTAGTTTTACCGAATCTATTATAAATAATCTACATGACTGTCGGTCGTAGTCGATGAAAAAAACATTATAATTAAAATAATTAAAAAAAATAGTAGCTTACCGCTTCTGATTTAGTTTTCGTGAGCTTAGCCACACGAAACTAGTGGCTAGGGATCTTATGAATAGTAGTATATTTAGTCGAATATAATTTGGAAACTAGTAACGACTGTGGCAGTAAGCTAGGTCAACGACACAGCTCGTTGGAATACGCAATTAATTAATTGTCCAGGGAGACCCGAGCGCCTAATGAAAATCGTAATTTGAGTTAACCATGTGTAACCTACATATAAATAACAGTTTTAAATTATCAAATAATCGAATTTTAAATAAACCTCATTTTGTCTTCTTGAAGATACTAGTAATATATTTGCCCAGTTGATAGCGAGAGAAAAACATGAAATGATTGTGTTGTGCACTAATACGTGCTTGGGGGAGGTGGGCGGCGTCATCATCCTGATTTGAGTGGAACCTCTATACCAACCACCCCTCTCCAGCAAAATATGTAAAAGTTATTAGCATTATGAACTAGAATATGCACTTTGATTTTAAGATTTTGACAAAGTTATTATTTGTAATAATTGACTGATTGTATTTTCAGCCTCTTGGCAGTTCTGCGAACTGCGAACATGTATCAGTATTGTGATAGATGCGGTGAGATGCGCATGCACGGGAAGTGATGAACTAATTACTGGGGTTGTTAAGTGGCCACTATCGGCCTGTTCACTTTGTAATACGTTATAATGAGCAGCACCCACGCAGTCGACTAATTAATTTGTCGGCTTTATAATTTCGGACAGGTTAATTTAGCATTTTCTCCTCAGAGGAGGGTTGTTTTGACAAGTTGGTTAGGAATATTTGGGCGGTGAGGTGACAACGAATAAGCCCGCACCTGCGCCCGGTTGCGAAATTTTGACTGTCAGGCGAACTAATTAAGTTGGTTTTATTGCACTTCTTGTAGGTTATGAGGAATGCCTGTAGATAGCGGTAACTCTTTACAAAATAAAGTATTCCCTCTCCGAGTCTGCCTTGTTAAATATAATGTAGTGCGCAGTACAAGGGAAACGTTTACATTTAATTAGTTATGTAATTGTTTATTTTTTAATTTAAACTCCTATTTCTGTCAGCGACCGCTGTAATATCCTAGTTATAATATTAGGTACCTAGTTAATGTAAATAAATTGTAAGATAATTTTAATCTTGTTTTCCTCTTAGCGGTAAGTGTTGAGACATTCACATTTTATTTGTGTTATGGGAAACTTACTTTCAGAGCGAAAACGGTGTGATCATAATGTGATACTCGGGTTTTACATTATTTGGATGGTGTCGGTGTCGTGGGTACCTGCGACCTCACAGAGTTATATAATCTTATGCGAGTGTTCGATATCCTTGACATTGAGACAATCTTAATGCTTTGCTTGAACGAGTGGGAATGTGACGTATAAAAAGCAAACATTTTCCTCTTGCCACCTTCCTCGTTCAGTTTCCGCGGAGTTAAAAGTCCGAGTTGAGTTATTTCTCGTCCTAATGTAGTTAAGATTCTGTTGCTGACGACATCGCAAAGGTTTTTGTTTTATTCACTATTATGGGTCAGAGCAAATTCTATATTTTCCGATACCTACTTTGTGTGTGCCAGAAAATATAGTATTTGATTATTATTTATTGCGTTAATAAATTATCTGTACTAACTTTTGCGGTGTTGACAACCGCAGGTTATTTAGGTGCCTGAGCAAATTTTATTGCATTTTGTAATATAGTCGAAAAACTAAGTAGAATTATTTTAATACCATGTAATTAAGCTCTGAAATGCGATATTTTTGTCATTGAAAAGCAACATATCTTTGTGAAACTAAAAAAATTTAAAGCCTGTTTGGGTTTCACGCGTTTTTTTGTTGGAATAGAGGATATTTTCAGCTTCTAAATCTCTATTGATAAGATTGGGATACGTGATAAAGCTTCATGTAGTAAAATTATTTCGATTTTGTCTGTAAAATTGCCAAATAAATATAGTGAATCTAGCGTAATGTAATGATTGATATAATCATAGTATTACTAAATTAGCTGTTCTTATTCAAAAATGGCGGACTGTATGACGTAGTCAATTAAATGTTCATTCAAGCACAACACGGCAACCATCGGCCGCTCGCTATGGAGGCTTGCCTCACCATCTCTGACACGCAATGCTGCACTCTGTCAGTTGGTTAGGAACCAACATTTCGTCAAATAAAAGGTTAAGCACCACTGGCGACATTTCCTGAACAGTTGAACACACACACACACACACAGTTGAATTGTTGTGGAGAATCATTGGAAGCGTAATTATGAACAAGCGACTTCCTTAAACTCATATTATTTGTTTGCAACGGCCGCTATGTACCTACAGTCGTGTTCTCCAATATCTAAACAGACTACCTTTCAAAAATATCTATAAGTACGCAGGATTTATTGTGACTGACATTAGATATTGGAGAACTCTACTATGCGCCGATAGAAGCTACAATAGTGTCCTTAAGGCGACGTGAGCTCTAAAAACTGATTTAAAAAAAATCGTAGCTTTTGTTTGGGTTAAAAAACGTCTGCTTTAAATTTAATTAGCAATCTTGAGGCCTTTTTCGAGGGAAATCAGCTATTCGAATCCTGAGTTTTTGACTTTCGCTCGATAGAAAAAAATCACGAACATAGGTCTAAAATACACTTAAAAAAATCGTAACAAATTATGCACAACAGCTAAACATAATAAAATTGGTTCTAAAAATCGGCAATGTCATGTTTGAGGGAAATCAGCTATTACTTTTTTATTTATTAAAACGTACAAAAAATTAAAATTAAAAAACATGATATCCGCGCTTCCAATCACGCACTTCCATCTCGCTCACGCTTATGCTCAGTGAGAGGGAGAGAAGACCACGAACCTACGTCCCCTTAAGTTTTTACTTTTATAAGTTTTTTGAGAAGAGGCAGTTTCACCAGATGGCGTCAATTTGAAACTGAGCATTTTGAGACGTCATCTAGTGAAACTGTTATTTTCACGGCGCAATTTTCGTTATGTCAATGGACTAATATACCTAACTTAACTATCTCTGTCTAAACAAAACAATATTAAATAAAAAAAGCGGCCAAGTGCGAGTCACATGAAGGGTTCCGTTAAATAAATTGCTTTTTACTATTTATGACGTTTTAAAAATAAACTACTTACTAGATCTCGTTCAAACCAATTTTCGTTGAAAGTTTTCATGTACATCATATATTGTTTTTAGATTTATTTTAGAAGTTACAATTATTCTCTTATTTTAGAAGTTACAGGGGGGGGGGGGGGGGGGGACACATTTTACCACTTTGGAAGTGTCTCTCGCGCAAACTATTCAGTTTAGAAAAAAATGATGTTAGAAACGTCAATATCATTTTGGAAGACCTATCCATAGATACCCCACACGTATGGGTTTGATGAAAAAAAAATTTTTGAGTTTCAGTTCTTAGTATGGGGATGTAGTATTCTTGGGTTTTAAGCAAGATACTCTTGTTAATTAATTAAAATGCAATAGTATGAATCAGACACCATTATTTATTCAAGTCTCATATTGAATGACACAGATCTAACTAGACATTTATTAAGTACGACTCACACTGCAATTGTTAAGTATGCTTTACACATATAACATCCTTCCCTTCTTAGTTAGAAAGAATGTCACAAACTATATTTAATGTAAACATTATTATATTTGATAATCATTGAGGTAGGATGGTTTTATGACCTGCCTCCCAGATCTTGATACATAAGTACTAGTTGCATTCCTTCCCTGTATTTGTTTGATCTGCTCATTTGCCAACTCTGCCGCCTTGCATATATAATTATATATTATAATATTATTATAGTTATGGCTTTTTGAAGTGTTAAATCCTGTTCTCTAAGCAGTCGGTCTGTCAATTTTTTATTATTAATACCAGCTACCAATTTGTCTCTTATTAATCTGTCTGTGAGGGTTCCAAAATCACACTCTTTTGCTAGTTTCCTCAGTTCCGTAACATAGGCATCGAAACTTTCACCCTCTTGCTGGTTGCGTGTAAAAAATATATGCGAATTCACACTCTCATTTTTTAATGGTATGAAATATCTTTCAAATGCTTGTATAACTTGGTCATACGTAGAAGATTCCGCTAGATTCAACGTGTTGTAAATGTCAATGCACGTTTCCCCCATGCAATGCAGCAATAAAGCTACTTGGACATTCTCTTCTTTTTTATCCGCTCCGCTGGCTATTCTATATATTTCAAATTTTTGCTTCCATTTCTTGAAATCTTGATTTTGTAATTTTTCTGGTGGTCTTAATCCAATAACTCCATGTTCCGTCCTGTCTGCGTCCGCCATTTTTCTCCGCTTTTTGTATTATTTTCTTGACCTTTTCTTACTAATTTATTCTTTCTTCACATTCTCTAAGCCCTTTTGTTCTTTAGTTCGCAGCGCCATGTAGTATTCTTGGGTTTTAAGCAAGATACTCTTGTTAATTAATTAAAATGCAATAGTATGAATCAGACACCATTATTTATTCAAGTCTCATATTGAATGACACAGATCTAACTAGACATTTATTAAGTACGACTCACACTGCAATTGTTAAGTATGCTTTACACATATAACAGGGGAACTCCAAAAAATTATTGATTTTTTATATTTTCGTGTGAAAATCTTAATGCGGTTTACAGAATACATCAACTTACCAAGTTTCAACAGTATAGCTCTTACAGTTTCGGAAAAAAGTGGCTGTGACATACGGACGGACAGACAGACAGACAGACATGACGAATCTATAAGGGTTCCGTTTTTTGCCATTTGGTTACGGAACCCTAAAAAGTTTACTAAATTGTGGTATTTTCGACGTCCATAGTGAGCGGCTGTTGTCCAAAAGGAGAAATATTTTATATAGATACTTATTAGGTGAATTTCAAAAAAATTCTACATAGTTAAGAGCCTTAATCTAATCTACGCTTTAACTTTTTTCCATTGTGTAACGGCAATTACCCATACATTTTATATGGGTAACTTTCGTTACACAATGAAAAAAAGTCAAAGCATAGATTAGATTTAGGTCCTTAATTATGTAATTTTTTTTTGCAATCCACCCTATTACCTTTATTACATTTTATCGAGTGCCAATGTCTAAGATTCGTTCCTCCAAGATAGTTTTCACTTTTTTAGTGGATTTCTATATTAAAAGGGCGTTAGTGTGCACACTAGCGCCACTGGTAAATAATTGTGATTATTTAAATATACCCATAGGATAAAAACTAGTTTTTTGTATTCACAAGGTACTTAAATACGAAATACAGTGCATAGCGGCCTCCTTTTTTATATATATATCGTTAAATTTAAATAATCACAATTATTTACCAGTGGCGGCGCTAGTGTGCACATGAACGCCCTCTTAAGCAGTCACACCGCCATAATATATATTCGTACGGCGTCGGATCCTGGCTTTTATAACGCCATCTAGCGATGCAATGATAGCGATGTCCGAAGCACGAGTTTCTTGACATTGACACTCCACACCAACAGGCTACCAGCATTTCTTAAAAAATAAGTTATTTTCCCTAGTCTGTATAAATATTTACCGACGGCGAACACGCTGTGTATTTTAATAAAACAGTACAAGTGATTTTTCATGAATGATGATAAATATAAGTGTGATATGTACTCTGTGCACAAGGGATGATGTTGTATCTATTTTCAATATTTAATTGTAATGTTCTAAAGCCTTGTGTACACGTGATGAGCACAGTGCTATGCCGAGTGCTGGGTAGTTGTAAACGAGTGCTCGGCCGAGCTCTAGGCATATCTTTCTTTATACTAGTGCTGTCTCACCGTGTACTCTTAACGTGTCACCAGGCTATACGCGTCTACAGCTTTTGGAGACCGTACGACGAAGGGAATTCTCCAAAATTCGAAAATAAAGAACTAAGTGTGATACTTAGGAACTATTGTAGACTGTTTTACTTTCGGAATTTGGAATATGACCGGTTGTTGGATTTTGAAAGCTATTGTCGAAGAGGTCGGCCCACAGTGTTGAACAGTGTAAAGTGTTGAGAGAAGTGTTGGACGGTGTTGAGCCGGACGCTGAACGAGCCGCCTCGTGATCACTTACCATACTGTGCTTCTATGTTGAGACATTAATAAATCTGGTTGTAGCCATTTTACTTGTATTTATTTACCTAAATAAGCCCTTTATGCAATTAGATATCATTTTAAAACTGTTTTGTGAAGTGATAAAATACCAACAAATCCTTTGCTTTCTAGATATTTGCGGAGCGGCCAGGAGGCTCCTCACGACTCGTCATTAAGTAACAATTGTGAATCTTAATGCATTGCCATATGTAGGGTAAATCGTCAATAACCGGTCACTTAAGGGCGCATGTAGTTGCTTTTTTGTATGCTGATACACGAACTGGAACTTTTTCTTTGTCTTTACTTTGACAACCGTTCAGAATCTGGTTACTTTTAATAAAATACCAACAAATCCTTTGCTTTCTAGATATTTGCGGAGCGGCCAGGAGGCTCCTCACGACTCGTCATTAAGTAAATAAAATAAATAAATAAATAATTCAATTCAATATTCAATTCAATATATATTTATTTCAGGTTACTGGACCCATAATGTGTTAGTTACAATAAATTAAATTAAATTAAATTAAGTGTTAGTGACAAAATAAATTACTAAATACAATACATTAATTAACTTATTTATTTATTTATTTTATTTAGCCCAGATATGAGACACTGGTGCATGCAATGACTGCCAGTGTCTCATAAATGGACAGACAATACGGTCGGCGACGACCGCCAGCAGGGCGCTGCCGCCGGCGCGCGCGCGTCGCGCCGCAGAGGCCGCCCTCTTGCGCATGGTGCTGTAAAAACAGTCCACGCGCGCATAATAAATATTACGGGACAATATTACACAAATCAACCTAGACCCACGGTAAGCTCAATAAGGCTTGTGTTGTGGGTACTAGGCGACGATATATATAATAGATAAATACATATAGATACTTATATACATATATAACATCCATAACTCAACAACAAGTAACATAAGTAACAATTGTGAATCTTAATGCATTGACATACGGCTTCCCAATGGACAATTTCTCACGTTATGAAATTCTATGTATTTTTTTTAACTGGATACGCTGAATTACTCGGTTCTAACAAATCAAGTGCGTTAAAATGAAACAACTCTTTTACCAAACCATTTTAATCTATGTCCAAAGGCGTACAAACTTATTTTCTAAATCTTAAACATAATTCGAAAAGTAAAACTTTGGCACTTGGCCTCAACATGATATCAATTAGCTTTAAAAACGTTAATACTGCTAATAACTACAATATTTACACTACGTTAACAAACTTTAGTAAAATTGATTAAAAATCTAGAATAATTAATATTTAACTCGCTTAAGAAGGGGATTGTTGAGAAGTTGAAGAAATCCATGGCATTTAAAGGTGTGGGCTCAATTGTTGTCAAAAACCATATTTAAAAACGTTAAAAAAGTTTCAGGATATATGCCTTCCCGGTAAACAATACATTTAGAAGTTAGTTTTGATAAGCCATATTTACATTGCATTAATGTCAGCTTGTGACGTGACGGCCATACTTATGGCAGATTTAGGGGATTATCGTCACTAAATGTACCTATCTATCAAAAAAACATTAAAACGATCCAACCACGTCGTTGGCAAACAACCGTATAAGTGTCCACCATAACCACCATACCATACCAACGTTACCATAGTAACGGATACCGTAGCCTATGGATGACTGCAGAGTGCTCATTTGCGCGTTGTCAACCCGACGCGTTTTGTTTCGGTGGGTTAGGTTATTTATACATAGCAACAAAGCGATAGTGTAGGGAAACAACTAAATACACAAAGCTGTGTGAAAAAACTTATTCAGCAGTGGAATCGATTGAGCACACATTTTCAAGCTACTTGCCCAGCTATATATTATTTGCGATTATTGATCTGTTGGCTACCAACGATGAAAATAGGCCAATTCGATATTAGATTACTAGGTAAGTCTTTTGTCCCTAGGTAAGTAGAGTAAAACCATTATGCAAATGATTCGGGCTAGGTTAACGCACTTCTATAAGACTGTAACAATATATAGTCCCTTTATACGGAAGAATAATGTTTTATGCCATATAACACAAGTTATTCGATTCATAACCTTATCTAGGAGCGTTACGGTCTAACTTCCATTGTAGATCTCAAACCCTTTTTAATGAAACTAGATCTAATATTTGTACTTTACTGTTATCAGAGTCCTTTTGCCTAGAACTTCAAACGCCACTTATCTACGATTTGTCGTATACGACGTCAAAGATATGTATACACTTTGGCAACCTATTACTTTGTACAACCAGCACGGCTATTTACATACATACTAACCGTCTCTTTCTAAGCGTTCTAATTAGAAAGAGGCGGATTGTCTTTGTCGCCGCCACACAACTATTCCCATCTGTTTATCACCTAATTGTTACCAGTTATTATACCCCGCTGGGATTTTTTTCCCCATCCTTTACCAGTGGGAACTACTGGGAATATTTTTCCCAGTAGTTACCACTAAAGCTTAGTGGTAAAAAATGGGAAAAAATCCCAGATGTTACCACTGGTAACAATTTGGTGGTAAACAGGTGGGAATAATTGTGTGGCGGCGACAAAGACAATCCGGTTCTTTCTAATTAGAACGCTTAGAAAGAGACGGATAGTATGTATGTAAATTCTTTATTGTTTATGGAACATATCGCCGCGGGCCGTCTTGTGAAAGCTATGCTTAGAATGCTGGGGAGATTAATTTCTAGAAAATATGACTTAAAGAGAAGTTCTACTCATTAGCTGATAATCGGTTAGTAAATCAAAACGTGTACCAAAGTAATATCGATTGTTAAATTGCAACTTCATTACATTCGAAATACAATAACTTAATAACACATTATCGACTAAGGATCGATTATCGTTCTTACCAACAACTGTATTTTACATAAAATTTTACGCTAGCCTAAATATCCCACTGCGGGGCAGATACTAATGAAATGCCCTTTAATATTGCAGAAATGAGCTAATCAATGAATTACTCCGATAACGTACTTATATTAAACATTTAAAAAGTAGTATCTAAAATTCGATGTCTAAACTCTTGCTTAATAGTTTGATATAAAACACTTTTATTTAGCAAATATATAAAACCTGTTGGGTTGCTTAAGTTTTTTGAAAACCTTTACATTTTGAGTGAATCACAGAAACAGAACAAACCAAGTGAGGTTCCTCATAAACTTAGATCATTAGAAAAAATTTTATGTTTTAAAAAGAAGAAAACAATACAATAGCTAAAATGTTTTAAAATGGTTTTAGTGCAAATAACTTTTTCATAACCGAAATATATACTTTCGATAACTGTATTATTTACATACTCCTAAGGCATACAGCAACTGGAAGAGCTTATTTTCTTAAAGGAATTTATTGCATTTTAAATTGGAACACAGTTGCATTTGTTTCGATCGTTTTTTGAAACATAAGAAATTCAACTCTTTCCCTCATCAGTTGATTCAATCTACACTGCCATTTCGTATTGTTGGTGGGCCTTCGGAGGAAATCACAGTTATGGAAAATATAATTACGGCATACGAGTACCCACACCGATGACTTGTGATGATGGCGAATAACGATAACTTCTTGTTAGTGCATCTCAGCCTTCAAATTCGTGTTCGAGCCGACGTCACTCCAATCAGCCATTAAGATTCCTCGATTTCATCTGCAGATCGAAGCGCCTGTTGGTCCTCACGCCTTTAATAACGGTCCTCACTTCCTGTCGGCTCTCTTTCCTCTTTTCAGCGAGCGTGAATGACTTCTCTCTCATTATAGTCTGCTTTGCTGCAGCCCTGCGGAACGAACTCGCGCCGGCCAGCGAGGGCAGTGTTACCTCCCGTTTTAAATTAGGCGCAGGTTTCACACCCTTAAGTATGGCACCGTTGGGTTTCACGCGATTTTCACGAGATTTGACACAGTTAGGTACCTTTGGCTTGGTGGTTTTCGGAGGGACGCTGAAGGGGTTGACGTCGCACTGCATCTTGAACCCGAACCGTGTGTAGCCGCGCTGCAGACTCTCCAGGCTGGGCAACTTGGAGCCGCTCTCCAGGGTGGGCAGCTTGGAGCCGCGCTGCAGGCTCTCCAGGGTGGGCAGCTTGGAGCCGCGCTGCAGGCTCTCCAGGGTGGGCAGCTTGGAGCCGCGCTGCAGGCTCTCCAGGGTGGGCCACTTGGAGGCCTTCGCGGGGGTGGCAGCCTTCGGTGGAGTTGGAGCTTCTAGGGTTACTGGAAAAAAAACAACTGTTAGTTGCGGGAGTCACGAATTTAAGGGTTTGTATCCATGAGACCCGTGCGAGGTTGCGACTGTTGCGTTGCGAGGCGGTGAGCAAAATAGGATTCTGTCAAAAATTTCATTTTTGGTACAAGCTTTTATTGACTGTACTTTTTGCACAATCCCTAACTACTCGTTAATTGGGTTCCTATCAGCCCGAACACGACGGGGTAATCTTATGTAATTGAGATGTTCCTATGGCCACCTTCCGTCGCCATCACCAGACCAGGTCTAGGGTACCATAATAATCCACAGCCTTGAGAACACTCAAGGACTCAGTATACGATATACCTGTTTTAGGGATGCCACTTGACACAATGCCCCCAAAACTTTGCACGCAGATAAACTACTCTGTGGAACTCCTAAGGAGAGAGGACTGGTTGAACAGCCTCATAGATTGGAAACCAGGTAGCCTGAAGTGGTACACTGATGGCTCCAAATCCGGATCGGAGGTAGGATGCGGAATATATGGAGAGGCACCCAGGGCAGCGATCAGTCTGAACCTGGGTAAGCACACTTCTATATTCCAGGCAGAGGTATACGCCATTCTAGAATGTGCGACAACGAATCTGCAAAGCACCTTCCTTAATCATACTATTTATATCCACTCGGATAGCCAGGCGGCTCTCTTGGCTCTTACCTCTAACGTCACAACGTCGAGGCTGGTCGATAACTGCCGGGAACTATTGAATGACCTGGGTACCAAAAACAAGGTAATTTTACGTTGGGTCCCAGGGCATGCAGGCATCGAGGGAAATGAAAAGGCTGATGAGCTTGCACGAGCGGGGGCAAAGGGAACACACTGCGGACCAGAGCCGTTCTGTGGTATCCCTAAAAGTCTAACCAAGCTCACTCTAAAAGCCTATTGTTTCTACAAGACCATTCAAGCCTGGAGAGCTAACCCAGGACTGAAACATTCCAAGGCACTTATTAGAGCCTTTAGCAAAAAGGCGTCTTCTGACGCCTTGGCGCTAAGTAGGAACCGTCTACGCATGCTGGTCAGGGTGCTTACTGGGCACTGCCGCCTTAATAAGCACATGCAAACGATAGGACTGTGTGACACAAGGCAGTGCAGATTCTGCCTTGAAGCAGAGGAGACGCCTACACACATCCTAACCGATTGCCCTTGCCTCATGCGCAGTCGTAACTCCTTCCTGGGCAAACACATCATGTGCCCGGAGGAGATCAAATTTCTTGAGTTCAACAAAATCCTGCAATTCTTCGAGTTTGCAGGACTTGACCAAGAATTGTAGTAAGTGGCGATCACAATAGATCAGCGATGGTCGCAGTGATATTAAGGGCTTTGACAGCCCGAAAGCCACTACCAGAAATAATATAGGTACCATAATAGTATTGCATTGTCATTCGACTTACATAATAGGGGTGTAGATGTCACCGTTAGATTGTGAAAACCGTCAGTTATATTGTACACTGACGGAATATTGTGAACTGCCAAAATAATTCATAATTTTACGCATTCATTTTCGTTAGTTTATAAACTAACAATGTCATATCGTCAAATTGTGAACTGAATCAAATTTGCCTGATTCGGAACGCAACCTGTGCGCTGTTTGGTTGAGCGAATTATTCCACTTGCATTAGCTTCCACTTACGTCAGAACATGATTGTATTTTTTGTTATTCAGTCAATTTATTCCATTTATTTCGGCATCCAGCGGTGTCGACGGAGCCCCGCTGCGCGGGGCTCCTTTTCTGGGCGCTTTGCCCTTCGGGCAACTGAAGATACCTAACTAACCTAACCTACCTAGTCTTTGTGTACAGTCAACTAATTTGATTCCCAGGCCACCGTAGAACCCTGTCATTTTAACTGCTACATAGCGACGCAATAATCCTAGTAACCCGTATTGACATAGCATTTACAACGGCAAGGTTCTATGATGGTCTAGGAATCAAATTGGTTGACCGTACGTTCCGTAGCAAGCCCATTTGATCTCAGTTCTCAATTTGACATTGAAAGTTTATAAACTAACGAAAAATATTGCGTTAAATTGTGAACGGTTTTGACAGTTTATGATATCGCGAGTAAGATTATAAACTGACGGTGTTCACGATCTAACGGTGACATAGACACTAAATAAAATAAACAATAATGTTGTATTTTCTCGAAAAAGGATTAAAAATGTAGTCAAATGGAGAAAATAGCAACGCTAAAGGTTAAATAATCACAAAGTTATAAATGTCCAAAGTTTTAAGAGGGGGTATGTTCTGTCCCTATTCCGTAAAACGCAGCTTCATATGAAACGATTGTTATTTACTATGACGTTAGAGGATCGTGACGTCACGATTCCCTAACGTTTCCTCTCTCTAACAAGCAACATTAAAACGGTTGTGGCTTCGTAATTTTTAGAGATATTTAAATGGGATTTTCGTCATTAGGCATATTTTTTTGCCTTCTTTCTTTTGAAGTAAGATTTTAAGTCTACACCCCTATTGGGTTCCTATTAGCCCATAACGACGGGGTAATCTTATGTAATTGAGAAGTTCCTTTGGCCACCTTCCGTCGCCATCACCAGACCAGGTCTATGGTACCATAATAGTATTGCATTGTCATTCGACTTACATAATTGCATAAAATTTCAACTCAATCGGAAGTTGGTAAAATTTTGAATGAATGACATGTCTCGGTTCGAGACAAAACGGGCGGGAGAAATCTGATGGATGCACCAAGTATGCCGACATGCCTTATACGCCACCAAATGGACCTCGCTGGTGAGCTATCGGGGCAGAGGCAGATTGAAAAACACTGCGCTGCAGCGCAATCTGGATGTAAATATTTTATTTTGTAACGATTGGAAGCAACATGCTCAGCATCAAGATGAGTGACAGAAGGGAACGAAGGTCTTTGCCCCGCAGTGGGACAACAAAGCCATAGTATAAAGAGGGCAAAGTATGTTATCTTCATACAAACGCACCGCGCGCGGCTTGTATGTGTGCGCCACAGTATATGTCGCACACTCAAACAAAATCTCGACCTGCTTCGCACGCGAACATACTTTGCCCTCTTTATACTATGACATAGCTTACATACAGGGCGTCCCACGCCTATGCCACATGGAGGGAAAGTAATACCTTGAATATTGTAAAAGGAACATTTTACTGAAAGAAGACATTGTTTTGATTTATTAAACAATTTAAACTGAATTCATACATTTTTAAATAATTGGGTCAATCAACTTTTTCTTGTTGTTATTCTGTCCCGGTAAGCCAAGAGACAACAGTTACAGACTTTCTTAGATAAAATACTATAAACTGGACTCCTATCATGCTAAGGAGATGCGCCACCATGGATGGCGGATGGCTGGCCATTGGATGACGGTAGTCATTTTATTGTGCGAGGAGGGTCTATTCAAGGAACAACAGGATGCTGATAGGGGGTAATATATGGACAGGCCCACAACACAATAGTGTATGGCAATGTATTAATGAAAAATACTCGAACCAGATTATTTTACGATAGCGTGCTAAGGCTACACTTATTTAATGATAAACATTATGCTTAGTAAAAACGACTCTTACCTTGTGTAATCAAAAGTTAGTTTACTGTTTGGCTTCACATCAGTGATAGTGCGATATTTAATTCTTTACAATATCAGTGGTATTGATAGCGAGGTAACGTCAGCTGCAGCACAAGGAGTCCTTGCTTTGTTCTCACTATATGTTCACACATTTTACCACTTTGGAAGTGTCTCTCGCGCAAACTATTTAGTTAAGAAAATGATGTTAGAAACCTCAATATCATTTTTGAAGACCTATCCATAGATACCCCACACGTATGGGTTTGATGAAAAAAATTTGAGTTTCAGTTCTTAGTATGGGGAACCCCAAAATTTATTGTTTTTTTTTCTATTTAATGCGGTTTACAGAATACATCTACTTACCAAGTTTCAACAGTATAGCTCTTATAGTTTCGGAAAAAAGTGGCTGTGACATACGGACGGACAGACAGACAGACATGACGAATCTATAAGGGTTCCGTTTTTTGCCATTTGGCTACGGAACCCTAAAAACGGTGAAATGCTGAATATTTAGGTAGAAATCAGATGTTCCAAGGACCTAATGTACATTGTTAAATGAATAAATGACTACAATACGTGGTCCTACGTATGAATAGTTTAAACATAGGTATCTAGACACGCGCCAGCGTGTTAAGCCAAGTTCAAGCAAAGGAACTGGCTAGCCAGCGCTGAGTGTAATAGTGTTTACGAGCAAGCCAAATTTTAGAAGACTACCTTACAATATATAAGATGATAACATTTTAGGATTATTAACTGAACTTGGCATTGGCACCCATTTTGATCTCAATTCTTTAATTCTTTTGTCGGCGAAGTTGACAACGTCGCATATTCTTAGTATTGAACTTGGATCCCATTTTCACATTTATGTTTTTAGTGGGATTAATAAATAACACAATTGGCTTCCTTTATGAACTTGTCCGGCCACGCTATCGTGTCTAGTTTGTACATGAACATTAACGTTAATGACGTTTGTGCAACGAATAAGGGCTAAAATATGGTTGCTGTCACCTTTGATGACAGCAACCTGAGTTATGGATGTTATGTATATAAGTATCTATATGTATGTATTTATTATATATATCATCGCCTAGTACCCACAACACAAGCCTTACTGAGCTTACAGTGGGCCTAGGTTGATTTGTGTAAGATTGTCCCGTAATATTTATTTATTTATTTATTTGATAACGTGTCGATAGCTATCGGGATAAGTATGAGTATGAAATAATTCCGTAAGTCATCAAATGAGTCATAACATATCATATGTATGTTTTTACTCATGTATACATTAGCAAGTTAACTACGTGGCGACATCTAGCGGCAATGCAGTGAATTAGGTAGTGCGTTTCGCCTGCTATATAATAATTTTGGGATCCTGCCGTTTTACCAAATTTATTTTGGTCGAATGAAACACTTCAGTTCAATAGACCTTACAAAAGAAATTCTTAGAGAATACGTAATTTTATTTGTAAGATTTACACACACGATGGCTCTGTAGGCTACTGAGAGCTGGTGCACATTCGACGAGTAGAGTCTTTTCTTAATTCCATGCGTTTGAAGCGCTGCGTATGCACCCATTTAGGGCTAAGACAACTGGTGCAAAGCCATAATGCAGTCCTCACGTTGGGCAATGTATTCGCTACGTTAAAATCCACTTTGGTGTGGGTTTACTGTTGGACTCACCTCTAGGGCTGCTCCGCTCCAGTACGGCCACGCTGCCCGTAGGCACGAGCAGCAGCTTGGCGCGCCGGGCCTTCCTCTGCTGGCACTCGTCCAGGGACTCCATGCGCTCGAAGTTGGGCAGCTTGGTCTTCACGTCCGTCTTCGGGTGGGTTTACTGTTGGACTCACCTCTAGGGCTGCTCCGCTCCAGTACGGCCACGCTGCCCGTAGGCACGAGCAGCAGCTTGGCGCGCCGGGCCTTCCTCTGCTGGCACTCGTCCAGGGACTCCATGCGCTCGAAGTTGGGCAGCTTGGTCTTCACGTCCGTCTTCGGGTGGGTTTACTGTTGGACTCACCTCTAGGGCTGCTCCGCTCCAGTACGGCCACGCTGCCCGTAGGCACGAGCAGCAGCTTGGCGCGCCGGGCCTTCCTCTGCTGGCACTCGTCCAGGGACTCCATGCGCTCGAAGTTGGGCAGCTTGGTCTTCACGTCCGTCTTCGGGTGGGTTTACTGTTGGACTCACCTCTAGGGCTGCTCCGCTCCAGTACGGCCACGCTGCCCGTAGGCACGAGCAGCAGCTTGGCGCGCCGGGCCTTCCTCTGCTGGCACTCGTCCAGGGACTCCATGCGCTCGAAGTTGGGCAGCTTGGTCTTCACGTCCGTCTTCGGGTGGGTTTACTGTTGGACTCACCTCTAGGGCTGCTCCGCTCCAGTACGGCCACGCTGCCCGTAGGCACGAGCAGCAGCTTGGCGCGCCGGGCCTTCCTCTGCTGGCACTCGTCCAGGGACTCCATGCGCTCGAAGTTGGGCAGCTTGGTCTTCACGTCCGTCTTCGGGTGGGTTTACTGTTGGACTCACCTCTAGGGCTGCTCCGCTCCAGTACGGCCACGCTGCCCGTAGGCACGAGCAGCAGCTTGGCGCGCCGGGCCTTCCTCTGCTGGCACTCGTCCAGGGACTCCATGCGCTCGAAGTTGGGCAGCTTGGTCTTCACGTCCGTCTTCGGGTGGGTTTACTGTTGGACTCACCTCTAGGGCTGCTCCGCTCCAGTACGGCCACGCTGCCCGTAGGCACGAGCAGCAGCTTGGCGCGCCGGGCCTTCCTCTGCTGGCACTCGTCCAGGGACTCCATGCGCTCGAAGTTGGGCAGCTTGGTCTTCACGTCCGTCTTCGGGTGGGTTTACTGTTGGACTCACCTCTAGGGCTGCTCCGCTCCAGTACGGCCACGCTGCCCGTAGGCACGAGCAGCAGCTTGGCGCGCCGGGCCTTCCTCTGCTGGCACTCGTCCAGGGACTCCATGCGCTCGAAGTTGGGCAGCTTGGTCTTCACGTCCGTCTTCGGGTGGGTTTACTGTTGGACTCACCTCTAGGGCTGCTCCGCTCCAGTACGGCCACGCTGCCCGTAGGCACGAGCAGCAGCTTGGCGCGCCGGGCCTTCCTCTGCTGGCACTCGTCCAGGGACTCCATGCGCTCGAAGTTGGGCAGCTTGGTCTTCACGTCCGTCTTCGGGTGGGTTTACTGTTGGACTCACCTCTAGGGCTGCTCCGCTCCAGTACGGCCACGCTGCCCGTAGGCACGAGCAGCAGCTTGGCGCGCCGGGCCTTCCTCTGCTGGCACTCGTCCAGGGACTCCATGCGCTCGAAGTTGGGCAGCTTGGTCTTCACGTCCGTCTTCGGGTGGGTTTACTGTTGGACTCACCTCTAGGGCTGCTCCGCTCCAGTACGGCCACGCTGCCCGTAGGCACGAGCAGCAGCTTGGCGCGCCGGGCCTTCCTCTGCTGGCACTCGTCCAGGGACTCCATGCGCTCGAAGTTGGGCAGCTTGGTCTTCACGTCCGTCTTCGGGTGGGTTTACTGTTGGACTCACCTCTAGGGCTGCTCCGCTCCAGTACGGCCACGCTGCCCGTAGGCACGAGCAGCAGCTTGGCGCGCCGGGCCTTCCTCTGCTGGCACTCGTCCAGGGACTCCATGCGCTCGAAGTTGGGCAGCTTGGTCTTCACGTCCGTCTTCGGGTGGGTTTACTGTTGGACTCACCTCTAGGGCTGCTCCGCTCCAGTACGGCCACGCTGCCCGTAGGCACGAGCAGCAGCTTGGCGCGCCGGGCCTTCCTCTGCTGGCACTCGTCCAGGGACTCCATGCGCTCGAAGTTGGGCAGCTTGGTCTTCACGTCCGTCTTCGGGTGGGTTTACTGTTGGACTCACCTCTAGGGCTGCTCCGCTCCAGTACGGCCACGCTGCCCGTAGGCACGAGCAGCAGCTTGGCGCGCCGGGCCTTCCTCTGCTGGCACTCGTCCAGGGACTCCATGCGCTCGAAGTTGGGCAGCTTGGTCTTCACGTCCGTCTTCGGGTGGGTTTACTGTTGGACTCACCTCTAGGGCTGCTCCGCTCCAGTACGGCCACGCTGCCCGTAGGCACGAGCAGCAGCTTGGCGCGCCGGGCCTTCCTCTGCTGGCACTCGTCCAGGGACTCCATGCGCTCGAAGTTGGGCAGCTTGGTCTTCACGTCCGTCTTCGGGTGGGTTTACTGTTGGACTCACCTCTAGGGCTGCTCCGCTCCAGTACGGCCACGCTGCCCGTAGGCACGAGCAGCAGCTTGGCGCGCCGGGCCTTCCTCTGCTGGCACTCGTCCAGGGACTCCATGCGCTCGAAGTTGGGCAGCTTGGTCTTCACGTCCGTCTTCGGGTGGGTTTACTGTTGGACTCACCTCTAGGGCTGCTCCGCTCCAGTACGGCCACGCTGCCCGTAGGCACGAGCAGCAGCTTGGCGCGCCGGGCCTTCCTCTGCTGGCACTCGTCCAGGGACTCCATGCGCTCGAAGTTGGGCAGCTTGGTCTTCACGTCCGTCTTCGGGTGGGTTTACTGTTGGACTCACCTCTAGGGCTGCTCCGCTCCAGTACGGCCACGCTGCCCGTAGGCACGAGCAGCAGCTTGGCGCGCCGGGCCTTCCTCTGCTGGCACTCGTCCAGGGACTC
Source organism: Epinotia brunnichana (assembly GCA_963854355.1). Lineage (NCBI taxonomy): Eukaryota > Metazoa > Arthropoda > Insecta > Lepidoptera > Tortricidae > Epinotia > Epinotia brunnichana. Next base: position 1,136,186 of record OY977952.1, on the reverse strand, counting down.
CATGCGCTCGAAGTTGGGCAGCTTGGTCTTCACGTCCGTCTTCGGGTGGGTTTACTGTTGGACTCACCTCTAGGGCTGCTCCGCTCCAGTACGGCCACGCTGCCCGTAGGCACGAGCAGCAGCTTGGCGCGCCGGGCCTTCCTCTGCTGGCACTCGTCCAGGGACTCCATGCGCTCGAAGCGGCGCGCGTGCAGCGCCGCGAAGTTGGGCAGCTTGGTCTTCACTTCCGACTTCGGTGTGGTGGGCTTTGAGGGCGTCGCGCCGTTTGTCAGTTTCGCTGTAATTATTTTCATGTTAAAATTTTCGAAGAAATGTCGTAATTTGTTGATCGATGGCAGCAACACCCAACCAATGACGATAAGTAAAAGATGATAGAGAAATACACCCAAGTAGGCTTATCAGACTTGACAAAAAGTGTTGGTCAAGTAAATCACAAGCAGAGCACCCGAGGCAGAGCACCCGCTAGATGGAGCACACAAATCACTGCAGTCATGCAACTACATCTGCACGAGGCCGGTGATAGGAGCCTATGGAGAAATCTGATCAACAAGAATAGGACATGACATGATGTCACGATCCCCAGCAATGAGGGAACGAGTAATGATGAATCACAAGTATGTAAAAATGGCAGCCATAAGCAACACAAACACCATCAACGATCCTACATCCGCTCCCAGGTCTGCCTGTTGCCTGTGTTGTGTGAGCATTTATTACTCCTACCAGTCCTTTACCCTACTGAATCCAAAAGCCATATTCCCAGCTGTTACCATCAAATTGTTATCGAGGAAAACAAATCGCAGTCGTAAGCAGTGCATCTTGCTTGATGGTACCTGATGGGAGTATTCCGCACAACGCATACGAGTCCGATTAATGTACGGTTAGGTAAAAAGGAGACAGAGTTATAGTGGCCGTACATTAACTGGAGGCCCGCTTACCCATGGCACTGGTGGTGCGCGCGCGAGCGGGCGGCCGCTGCTCCGCGTTGAAGCGCGTGCGCTTGGCGCTCGCCTGCTCGCCCTCCGTGCGCGTGAACGTATAGTGGCCGTACATTAACTGGACGCCCGCTTACCCATGGCACTGGTGGTGCGCGCGCGAGCGGGCGGCCGCTGCTCCGCGTTGAAGCGCGTGCGCTTGGCGCTCGCCTGCTCGCCCTCCGTGTGCGTGAACGTATAGTGGCCGTACATTAACTGGACGCCCGCTTACCCATGGCACTGGTGGTGCGCGCGCGAGCGGGCGGCCGCTGCTCCGCGTTGAAGCGCGTGCGCTTGGCGCTCGCCTGCTCGCCCTCCGTGCGCGTGAACGTATAGTGGCCGTACATTAACTGGACGCCCGCTTACCCATGGCACTGGTGGTGCGCGCGCGAGCGGGCGGCCGCTGCTCCGCGTTGAAGCGCGTGCGCTTGGCGCTCGCCTGCTCGCCCTCCGTGCGCGTGAACGTATAGTGGCCGTACATTAACTGGACGCCCGCTTACCCATGGCACTGGTGGTGCGCGCGCGAGCGGGCGGCCGCTGCTCCGCGTTGAAGCGCGTGCGCTTGGCGCTCGCCTGCTCGCCCTCCGTGCGCGTGAACGTATAGTGGCCGTACATTAACTGGACGCCCGCTTACCCATGGCACTGGTGGTGCGCGCGCGAGCGGGCGGCCGCTGCTCCGCGTTGAAGCGCGTGCGCTTGGCGCTCGCCTGCTCGCCCTCCGTGCGCGTGAACGTATAGTGGCCGTACATTAACTGGACGCCCGCTTACCCATGGCACTGGTGGTGCGCGCGCGAGCGGGCGGCCGCTGCTCCGCGTTGAAGCGCGTGCGCTTGGCGCTCGCCTGCTCGCCCTCCGTGTGCGTGAACGTATAGTGGCCGTACATTAACTGGACGCCCGCTTACCCATGGCACTGGTGGTGCGCGCGCGAGCGGGCGGCCGCTGCTCCGCGTTGAAGCGCGTGCGCTTGGCGCTCGCCTGCTCGCCCTCCGTGCGCGTGAACGTATAGTGGCCGTACATTAACTGGACGCCCGCTTACCCATGGCACTGGTGGTGCGCGCGCGAGCGGGCGGCCGCTGCTCCGCGTTGAAGCGCGTGCGCTTGGCGCTCGCCTGCTCGCCCTCCGTGCGCGTGAACGTATAGTGGCCGTACATTAACTGGACGCCCGCTTACCCATGGCACTGGTGGTGCGCGCGCGAGCGGGCGGCCGCTGCTCCGCGTTGAAGCGCGTGCGCTTGGCGCTCGCCTGCTCGCCCTCCGTGTGCGTGAACGTATAGTGGCCGTACATTAACTGGACGCCCGCTTACCCATGGCACTGGTGGTGCGCGCGCGAGCGGGCGGCCGCTGCTCCGCGTTGAAGCGCGTGCGCTTGGCGCTCGCCTGCTCGCCCTCCGTGCGCGTGAACGTATAGTGGCCGTACATTAACTGGACGCCCGCTTACCCATGGCACTGGTGGTGCGCGCGCGAGCGGGCGGCCGCTGCTCCGCGTTGAAGCGCGTGCGCTTGGCGCTCGCCTGCTCGCCCTCCGTGTGCGTGAACGTATAGTGGCCGTACATTAACTGGACGCCCGCTTACCCATGGCACTGGTGGTGCGCGCGCGAGCGGGCGGCCGCTGCTCCGCGTTGAAGCGCGTGCGCTTGGCGCTCGCCTGCTCGCCCTCCGTGTGCGTGAACGAACGCTTGCGGCCCAGCCGCGATGGCTGTAGCGGCTGACACTCTGGAAATGATCATTCATTCTTCTTAATATTTCACTTGGGATGGGATGTCGGAACGAGAGAAAGCTAATTCAATGTTAATTCTTCAATGTGAGAAAATAATTCAATGAATGGTTTTCTCACATTGAAGCAGGTGAGTCAGATGAAGGTATGTAAACTATTCACTAATTTTGAACCTTGTCAGCAACTAAAGCTTGTCCCAGAAAAAAATGCCGCTTATAAATTAGTAAAAATTTCATATTAAATATTAAAATTCAACAAATTTTCCAATACAGGTTTAGTTGATATTCCTTTCAATCTTATTATTTACACATAAAAATCAGTTTAAGATTGGTTCATCCAGAAACTTCTTAATTTTCCCTTGACCCCTGCCAACAAGGTTTGTACATCGTCATCTCATCAGCGATTAGTTTGGATGCTTCATTCCACTTCCGTTTGAAGTTTTCGACTGAAGTGGCATTACTTGTAGGTTTTAAAAGCTTCTGTTTCACAGGAGCCCAATATTTCTCAATGGGTCGTAGTTCCAGGCAGTTGGGTGGATTGAGGTGTTTTTCAACAAAATCGACCTTATTTGCTTTGTACCACTCTATTGCTTTCTTCGTGTAGTGACACGTGGCCAAATCAGGCCAGAACAGTACAGGTGAAGTATGCCTCTTAATGAATGGCAACAATCGTTTTTTAAGGCACTCATTCAGGTACATATCACCATTTAAGGTTCCATTAGCAAAATATGGTTTACTGCATTTGCCACATGGACAAATCGCCTGCCACGCGAGAACTTTATTTGCAAGTTTATCCATTTTGATGACCTTATGCTCTTCACTTACTGCTTTTCTGTCGGTCCCAGAATAATAGTGGTGTCCTGGCCCCGTAGCATGGATGGCGTTATCACGCGATAAGTGATAGGATAAGCGCGTCGTCTCATTCTATCGAACGGTGTCAGCCAGGGACGGCAGCGCTATCCTATCACTTATCGCGTGATAAGGCCATCCATGCTACGGGGCCTGGAAGTGATTTGAATTCAACTTTGCAGTAAGTTTCGTCGTCCATAACAGTACAATAATTTTTCTTCGTCATTTTTGAATACAGCTTTCTAGCTCTGGTTTTAGACTCTTTTGCATTTCTATTGAGCACTTTAGTTTGTTAAAACGTTTTTATAGAATTATTTCTCTTCACTCGTTGCACTGTAAATTTCGACATTTTAAATTTTTTGCCCAAGTCTCGTACAGAGAGGGTAGGTTTTTTTGTAAAGCTGTTATAATTTTCTTCTCGATATTCTTGTTTACAAACCCTGGTTTACGTCCACTTCCAGGCCGTCGCCGTATACCACCAGTCTCCCTAATCCGTTTTAAAACCCTTTGAATGGTTCTTGTAGACGTTTTCAGCTCCGATGCCACTTTCTTCGCAGAGATGCCTCCATATTGAACATATTTGTACAAAAAAAATTCGTGTAACTTTTCTTGCACAGACATCGTTGAACATCTAGTACTGACAGCGTTTTTTTTATTTTAATTTATACATTAATGACCATCCTACTGGAGAACATAGTTTTCAAACCTCTTTACATTTCATCCTGATATACTACCCCATCTAATAATGAACGACATTTTTTTCTGGGACATTTTTTTCATTTATTTCAAAATAGAGTTGATAAGTAGTGTCTTTGAATTCCTTAAATTTATCTGATATTAATAGCGAAAATGAGTACACATTGTATAAATTATAATATAATAAATATTTTTTTTGCAATCATGATTACACAGTTATACAGTATAATGCAGGAACCCTTAGGGATGTTGCAATAATTTTAAAAATACTTAAAAATTACGCAACACAGATATTTATCATGTCCTAACATTAAACTTACCACTCTCATCAAAAACGAAGCTCTTATTAGAACCCTTCAGGTTGGACTTGATGATCTTGTTCTTCCGCTGTGTGGCAACACCAGGGTTGTTGACCGGGCTGCAGAACATGACTCGCGTGGTGCGTGGCGCCTCCGCCAGTGACGACTGCCGCCCAGGTTTCTCAATAGAGTGTGTCAGGTTCAGAACACTTCGCTTCTGTGATCCCTTTCTGTTGGAGTGGTACGGTGTGCAGCCTGCTGCTGGCAATGTTACCCGCTTGTTTGGTGTGCATTTTGGAGACATCAATGGGCTGTCATTGGTAAATGTGCCTTCACGTTTCAGTGGTGTTACAGAAGGCTTCGGCAGGGATTCTGGTGACTTGTTCTCTTTTACTGAGCTTTCTAATACTCGAGATTCTTCCATTGAACTCTCTATGAGAAGAGGTGTTGTGTTGATGATGTTTTCGGTTTTAGAGTCATCGTCAGTGATTTTTGAATTGTCAGATCTGTCTAGTGAGATGATAGAATTGTTAGTAGCGTCAGAGCTTATGAGGAAAGATTTTGAACCCAAGCTTGGTTTGTTGGTTTTGTCAAATGTAGAGTCGAGTTTGCTTTCTTTATCATATGTTGAGTTGAGGGACTTTTGTTTGGTCAGGCCAGGTTTTGGAGATAAGTCAAAAGTGCCATTTAAAGTTATTGTTATCTCAGAAGTATTTGCAGATTTCCTTGGGGATCTTCTTATCTCAAAACTTGCATTTATAATTTCAGTCTTCTGTTCTTTATTGTCAGATCTATTGGTCTTACTATTTCCATCATTTTCAATGTCATCTTTTTCATAAGTAGTATTTAGTATTTTAGATGTCTTAGGAATGTCCAAATTTGGTAATACAGGGTCAGTGTTTTCTGTCATCAACTTCGATTTCCTTTGCTTTTTACTAGAACCTTCATTTGTTGGTTCTTTTTCAAATGTGGTATTCAGATCTACTTTCTCCATAGTATCAGGTGATGTAGATTCTTTGACAGGGATTATGGGTTTTAAGCTAGGTCTTCTGCGCTTGCTTGATCTAACAGAAATGTCAGTTTCTTTTTCAATATTATCTTCATCCACATCCATTGCCTGAGTTGAAGTGTTTGGTTTAGAAACTCTCTTAGGGCCTGACCTTCTCTTTAAGCCACTTGTATTTTGTGTAGGGAGTGTGTCTTCTCCAGTGTGTTTTAGTGAAGTATTATTGAGTGGAGTAACTTGTTTCTGTTGGGGGCTGCCAGCAGCACTATGAAAGGAATCCGTGGATACATTACTGTCATTCTTCCTCTTTCGCATAGACTCCACCTCAACTGAGTTATTTTTCTTATTTTTCTTCTTCTTCCCTGCTTTTACATTTTCTTTGTCATTCACTTCAGATTCCATTTTTTTGGTTTTCTTTTTATTTTTCTTGCCTTTTGGCTTGGCAGACACGATAGGTTCTTCATTGACAGGAATGACCGGCAACTCCTCGGTTTCAGAGAACTTCTTAGTGCGCCTTGTAGATCTGGCTTGTGTTTTAGTGCTAGTTACAGTGTCTACATCTTCTGTTGCCGCGTTTTGTTCTTTTAGCGTGTACCGCCGCAGGGCGCGGCCTGCCTTGGCCAGCACCTCAGCTTCCAAGGAGTTCCCGCCTGTGCTGCCCTCCTCCGAGGGGATAGTCACATAGTTCTGGCGTTTCTTCTCTTTCACTACAACTCCCTGATTGTCACTATTTTCCACGACACGTTTGCTTCGCGTCTTTCTATCAATCTTTAAAGGTATCTGAGATTCAGTATTCTCACTAGACGCTTTGTGGAGCCCTGAAAAAATATTAGATCATCAGTATCATGAAATTTTACACATTAGTGACGAATTCTATTTTCCTTAATAGAGTACTTACTTTTGCCAGACCTGGTCGACATCTTTATTGATTAACTTTTCAGGAATTTGTTTATATTTCCAATTCACATCAATATTTTGTTTGTAATTCGTTTTATAACGATTTAATTTCAAACCCCAGTGAGTAAAGTGAGTTGTTTGTGATTTGATTTGGCAGTGTGTTGGCATCACTGTCTGTCAAGTCAACGTTCTGTGCAGTGCTCACACCCTCTGACCACCCTCTGACAGACAAGTAAGTAGTACTCTCACGATCTAACAGAAGCTTTTTGTGTATGTAAATATTGATTTATTATGTGAAAAATATAAAAAAGTGTTAGATCTTCTATACTTGATACTTTTTGTTGTTAATTATTAAATAAATATCAAAATTCGAGATTTCCAAATATAATTGACAACAACTAAAAATTTATTTAACAATAACGATCAAAACGCAACGGACCGAAACATTCGTTAACGGAACAGAACGCACGTTCAGTTCAGTCAGTCAACCGTTCTAGCTATCCTATTTCTAATATTTTTATTGACCAAACAATTCAAAGTTTCGTAGTTATCTACCAAAAGTTTCGTAGATGTTTTCTAATTTACGTGGTTTTACGTTCATTGGTCATGGTGTAAGTTACGATTTATGTTAATGTGATGTCTTTGTAACGATCGTTAAAGTTTACGTCAAATTAATCTATGACTCAATACTGAGAATAAACAATGGATACTCGAATTGGGTGGCTATGTATACTAGTGGTTGTGTTGTGTATGCGAGTCGGCGTGGGCGACCGCGGCGACTACGTCGGCTGCTACCGGCTGAAGGCTGACGACATCCTCAACACTCACACCGGGCAGTCGGTGGACGTGTGTCTCTCGGCCTGCGAGCAGCTCTATTACAAGTACGCGCTGATCGGCAACGAGTCCACCTGCTTCTGCAGTAACACACCCGGCACGTTCAAACTCCCATTAGAAACCTGCGACTCCCCATGCCCTAAAAACGAGACGCAGAAATGCGGCGGCGTGAATGCTGCGAGCGCGTATGATACTGAGGTTGTCGCCCCGGGCCCGCCCGAGCCTGTCAATGTTACCAAAGTCACTGAGACCACTATTAGGATAACTTGGAAACAGCCGGATGCTCATTCGGATATCACAGGGTATGTCATAAAAGCTGATATCATAGAGACTTACGCTGATCTTCCCTCTGGCTCCCCTGAATGGAGAGTACCTAATGATACATTCAGTACTGAACTACCCAACTTGTATCCTGGTACGAGCTACATTATCAGTGTGGCAGGCGCAAATGATGAGGATGAGGGGCTTCCAGCTACAACACGAGCAGAAACCATAATTGGAACACCTGATCCGAGTCCCCCTGACATTATTGTCAAAGAAAGGCATGGTAAGCAGATGCTGGTACATATTCCTAAAGCTAAAAATGTTAATGGACCAGTATCTTTGTACAGAGTTGTGGTGTCCATAGAGTTGTACCAGCAAGGGCTCATAACTGACAACCTTAGCAACTACTCATACGCCCAGAGCATGGGCATCCCATACTACATCACTGCTGAGTTAGACCCTGATGAAATCAAAGCAGATTTTGTTATTGGTGATGGACGAACCTACAATGGCTTCTACAATGCTGAATTGCTACTGGTTAATGATATTGATGTGTCCCTGGGTATAGTCAGTGAGAAAAATAATGTAAGAAAGATCAGATATGCAGAGTCCACTAAGAAAATTATACTGAACATAAATGAGCCAGAAGATGTGAATCCCATGGTGGTGGCCCTAGGGGCTGGCATTGCTATTGGAGTAGTTCTCTTATTGATTGGAGTGGGGATGATAATAGTTTTGAGGAAGAGGATTCACTTAGTCCGTCTTCAGAGGGGCTCCCAGTCAATGCCTCTCAGTCTCAGCGAGCCTTGTGTAGAAATAGAGAACTCAGGATTTCTACAAGAGGAACAGAAAATAGACTACTATGGTAACTTAAAAAGGAAACTCTGGAACATTCCAAGAAATCTCATTGACATAGATATCTCCTGTGTTGTTGGTGCGGGGAGGTACGGGAAGTTTACTAAAGCAAAAGTCCAGCAGCATGGGGGACAGACTTCAGGCCTGGTTCAGGTTGTCAATGACAGGGAGATGGAGAAACCTGATAAGAAGCTTATGCTGCAGGAACTGGACCTTATCATCAAGACTAGCGAACATGAAAATGTAGTCTCCCTCATTGGCATAAGTGAAACTAACACAACGCTATTTGTTGTACTCCAAGACAATAAATACACTTTAAAGGAATTGCTTTTGCAAAGTAGGCAGAGAGATTTACAAAACAATAAGTTTTGTCTCATTACAGAGAACAAATTGCTCCAGCTTTGCACAGACGTCGCGGCAGGGATGGAGTACCTCCACAGTAAGTCCGTGACGCACAAGCGCCTGAGCTGCCGCAACATTGTGATCGCCGAGAATGGGGCCGCAAAAGTGTCCGGTTTCGGTCTAGCACATATGCGCCCGCTGCACGAAACACCGGACTACACGAGATGGACGGCCTGTGAGATGTTGCGGCAGACGAGATTTAATCCTAAAGCGGATGTTTGGTCGTTTGGGTGTCTGATGTGGGAGGCGTTGACGCTGGGTGGGACGCCATACGCTCACACGGCGAGCAAGGACGTGGCGGGGCGGGTGCTGCGCGGCATGCGCGCCAGTCAGCCCTCGTACGTGGGCGACGAGTTGTTCCACCTGTGCCTGCAGTGCTGGCAGGTGGACCCGGACGAGCGCCCTGCCTTCTCCGCGCTGCTCGACGACCTGCTTCCGCTGGCGGAGGCAGTTGGAACAAGAAGTCTCAGCTTTACGCACTATAATGGCTTTGAATACGAGCCACACGTGCCACAGCACGAAATTGTTTAGATCTGTTATGGGGCCTACAGACCATCTGGCCAACACTGGCGTTCCAATGAGCTAAAAAGGTGACGCAATAGTAGATTGTTAACCAAGGGTTGAAAGTGACCCATTTAACCCGAGATATTTCTGGCGCTCGAACGAAGTGAGAGCGCCAATTGTTCGAGGGTTAAATGGGTAATTTCACCCGAGTTAAACACTCTACTTTTCATTTCGACTGTGAGGAAAAATAATTTAATATCAACCTATAATCGTAATAAACAACTCGTTAATGCAGGTACCTATAGCTGAGTGTCGATTTGTGAAAAGATTTTAATGATTTGACGTAACTCTATTATCTTCGACTCCGTGGCTGACCGTAACAATAAAAAAAAAATACTTTCCACCCTAGGGGAGAAAACGCTATTTTCCACCCGGCTATATGCCCATGAAAAGTCAACTTTCAGAACAGGAGAGATGAAAAACTACTTTTCATCTCTCCTGCTCTGAAAGTTGATTTTTCATGGGCATATAGCCGGGTGGAAAATAGCGTTTTCTCCCCTAGGGTGGAAAGTAATTTTTGCGTATTGTAAAAATACCATAAAATCTAGTAAATATATTTTTTGTTTTAGTTTTTTTTGTCGGTCGATTTTTGGTTCGTTTTTTTGTTTCTTTTGTTTTTTTTTGTTTTTTTCTCGTTTTTTGTTTTTTTTGTTCGTGTTTTTTTGTTTCGTTTGTTATTTTCTTTTTTTTTGTTTTTTTGTTTCTTGTTTTTGTTATTTTTTTGTTTCTTTTTGTTTTTTCGTTTTGTTTGATTTCTTTTTTTTTTTTTTGTAAGCTTGTTGTTTTTTTTGTACGTTTTTTTTTTAGTTTTTTTTGTTTGTTATCTTTTGTTTTTTTAAGTTCGTTTTTTTGTTTTTTTGTTCGTTTTTTTTTGTTGTTTGTTTGTTTGTTTCAGTTTTTTTTGTTTTTTTGTTCGTTTTTTTTTTGTTTATTTTATTGTTTTTTTTTGTTTTTTGTTTTGTTTGTTTTTCTTTTGTTGTTTTGTTTGTTTTTGTTTTGTTTGTTTTTTCACGTGTCGGCATGGCCCTCTAGATTAGTTGCGTCGCGGCCTACTAGATTACAATCGAGTAGGCCGTGGCAAGTGGCCAGTGCAAAGAGGTTAGAGGTTAGATATAATTTTAATTATATTACTTAGGTATATCTAAAATTAAATAATTAATTTTCCTCACAGTCAAAATGAAAAGTAGAGTGTTTAACTCGGGTGAAATTACCCATTTCACCCTCGAACTATTGGCACTCTCACTTCGTTCGAGCGCCAGAAATATCTCGGGTGTAATGGGTCACTTTCAACCCTTGGTTAACAATCTACTATTGACTGCTTACAAACAGATTGGAACAATAAATTGGTGGTCAATTGTTGTTTCTAGCTGTAGAGTCCGTTATTGTTGTGACTGAAGAATCTCGATATAGATTCGCAATACTACTATAGGACAATATTTACGTAGGCAACTCTGTATCCAAAGATTTAGGACAGCTTAAGGCAGCTTCGAAACCACTCTGTTAACCTGTAATTAAAGTGACCTTAACATTTTTTCTGAGAGCTCGTAATATTGAGGGGTAAAAACTGAATGGCAGGCATTATTTTTACATGTTGACGTGAGAATCTGTTTTTGTTACCTTTAAGCATAGTTTAGGTAACTCATTTTTTTTATTATTTAATTTTATATAATAAGCCATTTTACTTAAGTGTATGTTCACAGAAAGTTCCCGGGTCGTCTTCCGCGTATCAAGAATTACTTGCTTAAGTTCATTTACACCTCCCTTTTTGTGGTGTTTGATTTGATAGAAATATCTAATGTAATGAGTTAAGGTAAACGTCCGAGTGCTCGACGCTGCACTAGTATATGGCATGGGCACTTTATGTCGAAGCAATATGGGTTAAAAACTCGCACTAAGAGGACTTTTCTTCATTCAAATTTAAGCCATGTCACTGACATAGAATGCCCATGCCATATACTATACTATCCTCAAACCAAATAGACGACTGGGATCGTATTAGCGCTCGTATTGGCTCAGTCGTCCATTTGGTTTGAGGGCACTATAGTACAGCGTCGAGCACTCTGACGTTTACCTTACATAATTCCCTTATCGCAAAGTTCCAATAATGATCGAATTTCTCTACCTAGAATATTTGATAATGATGATAATGATAATAATTGTTTATTGGTTTTTAAAAGACTTAAATGAATTACATACTTCTGCCAAACCAAAGTGTGTGGTGTGGTGGGAATGATTTCCTATTTAGAAGCTGGTCTTTTATGGTTTAAACCAAACGCATAATCTCTTACATTGTGTTAGAAAAATCTCAATCATAACCATTCTTATCATTGTGTAATTGGGTCTACTCTAAAGTGTATAAACCTGCCACTAATGTTTCTGACACATTTATATGAAATTTCCAAGAGATATAAAGTGGCCTATAATGATAGTTATTGTATGTATCGTTAATAAAAAACAATAATTTAGATTTCTAAATTATTGCTTTTTATGGTTTAGGATAGGAAGTAGGTATAATAAACATAAATATTAATAAGATTGACAATATTTTTATTAACTGAATTGACTTTTCACATATCAAATCCATTTGTTTCTAATTGATTGCGATTGCGTTACCTAATGAAAGTAAATAATATAGACATAAGGTAAACGTCCGAGTGCTCGACGCTGTACTAGTATATGGCATGGGCACTTTATGTCAAAGCAATATGGGTTAAATTCGAACTAAGCGGATTTTCTTCATTCGAATTTAAGTCATGTCACTTTGACATAGAGTGCCCATGCCATACTTATACTAGTGTCGAGCAATCAGACGTTTACCTTAAATGCCCACCAAATCTCTATCAGTTCAAATTGACATCGTAGGTTGTTTGTATGCAGCGGCAGTACCGGTTTGGCAATAATCGCAGTATTAAGTGTCGCGTGCCACCCACGCGCCGAGAATTAACACGCAATCGCAATCAAAACAGACTAGATTTATGTGTGTGACTATGTAGGAGGTAATATCCAATTGTATTTCATTTTAAATGTAATGAAACTAATGAATGAAGTCGAATGTATATAGTGAACATGTGTATTCAACAAAAAGGTACCCTCTTGCAGGTACAGCGACGGACTTTAATTGTTGAGCCATTTAGAGCTCACTTTATACTGGACACTTCAAAGCTTACTATGAAACCCAAAATTAGTTGACACCTAAATGGTAACAATTAACAAAACAAAAAAAAAAAAAAACAATTAAAGTCCTTGACTGTACTAATATCATCTTAACAACTGTACTTAGCTTAAGGATGTGTATTTATTTACAAAGTTATTACATCATTATGTGTATATAATGCTCGTATACATGTATGTCTATTTCTACATTCCGTCCAATGTTCTTTTAGATCTCAATTGTTTTACTCTTCTCGTGATATCAGCCTAGCTCAAAAAAAGTAGGTACTTTAAGCAACAGCGCATATTTTGTAGTGTTTTTTAATTTACAATTATTATTAAATGCCTGATTTATACACAATTACGTTTTTATTGGATTTTCTACTTCCTCTGATAGCACATTTAGAATACCTAATCAAATTTAAACTTTCGAAGACATGTTGAAATAACACTAATAATTAAACGGTTAAACACACGTATTCAATTTCACTACGGGCGACATGTTTCGAACTCTTCGGGAGTTCTTCTTCAGGACTCGTGTTTGAGTTGTTGTGTGAGGCTGCAGCAGGAGATGGTCTCCTCCGAGAGACGATACGCACACTTGAACTCACTGTAGTGACATTTAATACGTGAGTTTAACCGTTTAACGACCGTTTTTTGACGACCTCTGTAGCCTAGTTGGTAGTGACCCTGCCTACAAAGCCGGAGGTCCCGGGTTCGAATCCCGGTAAGGGCATTTATTTGTGTGATGAGCACGAATATTTGTTCCTGAGTCATGGATGTTTTCTATGTATTTATTTATCTATATAAGATTATTAGTAGTATTTATTTACATATATCATCGTCTAGTACTAGGGTTGCCAACCGTACTATATTATATAGTATTGTACTATATTTTGACTCTTTGTACTATATACTGTTGAAGAAATATATAGTACGCGAAAATACTATATTTTGGGGGACCTTACGAAGTGCTTCAAATTGCCGAGGTTTTACTGTATAATTATAATAATAATAGACATGACCATTTGCCAACGAGTCCGGCGGAATAGAGGGGCCCTCTCGGCCGCCTGGATTGACTACAAGAAAGCCTATGATTCGGTGCCTCATTCATGGCTGAGGAGGATCTTGGAGCTGTATAAAGTTGATGCAGTTCTAAGATCCTTCTTAGGCGCTTGCATGGGGCAGTGGGCCACAGTTCTTCGTCAACCGGGGGGAAGAGATGGCCCCTCTGGCCCGCAGGACTCTATAAGGATTAAACGTGGAATCTTCCAGGGCGATAGCCTGAGTCCTCTGTGGTTCTGCCTAGCGCTGAATCCACTCAGCACTCTGCTGAAGGACTCGGGGCTAGGTTGCCGGCTTCGGAGAGAGGGTGAGGTCATTTCTCATCTGCTCTATATGGATGACCTCAAGGTGTTTGCACCGAATAGACATGACCTGTTGGAACTACTGAAAACAACAGAAGTCTTCAGTAGCGCCATCAAAATGGAATTTGGTGTCGATAAGTGTGCGGTTATGCATGTACAGCGGGGTAAGTAGAGTTGTAATTTCAACAAATTTACAACTCTCTGAGACAATGTCCCTCAAATCTATTTCCGAAGCAGAAACCTATAAGTACCTTGGTATGTCACAGTCATTGGGTATTGAGGGTGAGGCTGTAAAGCGGGCGGTGAAGGAGCGCTTCTTTTGTCGCCTGACAAAAGTACTTAATAGTCTTTTGTCGGGCGGCAACAAGGTGCGCGCCTTCAACGCCTGGGTGATGCCCTTGCTCACTTACTCCTTTGGCGTACTAAGATGGACTCAGACTGAGCTGGATGCCCTGGATCGAAGAGTTCGTGTACTGCTTACTGCGCATCGCATGTTGCACCCACGCTCGTCTGTTATGAGACTGTACATCTCGCGGAAGTCGCGGTTTTTTAAATGCCAAAGACCTGATGCACAACCGCGAGGTGTGCAGTCTCAGGGATTATTTCCTAAACAACGAGTGTGGGATGCATCGCGACGTAGGGGCAGTGGACGGAAACTTCACCCCGCTCTCCTTGGCAAACGAGAACTGGCGCAGACTTAAAGTAATGAGCGCCGAGGACCGCAGGGCGGTATGGAGGAGCAAAGAGCTTCACGGGCGGTTCTACAAGGCCCTCACAGGGCCCGATGTAGATCTGCTTGCGTCGGTGAACTGGCTACGTTTCGGGGATCTCTTCGGGGAAACCGAAGGTTTTGTCTGTGCAATTGCGGACGAAGTTATCATGACGAACAATTACCGGAGGTATATCCTGAAGGACGGTACGGTCGACATTTGTCGGGCATGCCGCCGTCCCGGGGAGTCACTCAGGCATATTATCTCCGGTTGTGGTCATCTTGCTAACGGCGAGTATTTGCACAGACATAACCTTGTAGCCAGAATTATTCACCAGCAACTTGCTCTGCTATACGGTCTTGTGGTCTCTGATGTGCCTTACTATAAGTACACACCTGCGCCAGTTCTCGAAAATGGTCGTGCCACGCTCTATTGGGATCGATCTGTCATCACGGACAGGACTATTCTTGCCAATAGGCCTGATATCGTGCTGACAGATCGATCGAAACGCCAGGCGGTGCTGGTTGACATCACCATCCCTCATGACGGGAACCTCGTGAAGGCCGAGAAGGACAAAGCCAGCAAGTACCTAGACCTGGCACACGAGGTAACTGCCATGTGGGATGATGATTCGACGATCATCGTCCCGATAGTCGTTTCGGCGAACGGTTTAATAGCGAAGAGTCTCGACCATCACCTCAAGAGACTCTCGCTAGATGGCTGGATCAAGGGCCAGATACAGAAGGCGGTACTCCTGGATACTGCGCGGATAGTCAGGAGGTTCCTGTCTCTGTCTCTGACCACCGGTGGCTTAGGCCCCGCCTCGCTGCCGGCGGCACCCTAGGTTAGGTTTTTATAATGATATTTTATGTTTTGTATGTATAGTTTTATATTTTACTTTTTATATGAATATTGTAAAAACCTAATCTAAGAACGAAATGAAATAAAGGAAATAATAATAATATGTGTCCTGTGGTCAGGCTGAGCCGATCGGGTGGATGGTTGGACAGGCCCCCCACCTCTGGCTTGCCTTAACTGGCTGTCCAGAGTGGAGTCGCAAGAGCTGTTGCTCGAGGGTAGATGTGGATACCTAAGTGGCGAGTTGGCTATATGTTTAAAGTCCAGTGCCACCTCTCTACCCCCCAGCCTCTCTGACTGGTGTTGCCCTTATAGGCCATTTTTTAATGTCGCTATTAATAGGGGCCCATCTAGTAGTTGGCGAGTCACCGTCTGCCAGAGATAAAAAATGAGACAGTTTATT
Organism: Epinotia brunnichana; assembly: GCA_963854355.1. Lineage (NCBI taxonomy): Eukaryota > Metazoa > Arthropoda > Insecta > Lepidoptera > Tortricidae > Epinotia > Epinotia brunnichana. Next base: position 1,120,348 of record OY977952.1, on the reverse strand, counting down.
AGGCAGGCGTCCGATGTTTCACCCAATAGCCCAGCCACTAGTCCATCATTTTCACCCAATAACCAAATTTTCTTTAGATTCCATCAACAGCAATAGTCCCTATACACCCCAGCGGGTGCTGTCTCTGTGTGCGTCCCATGACACGGGCAGGGACAGCATCCGCTCGGTGTACTCCTGGCATTTCATTAAATTGTCAAAAGGGCCTCTACGTGTTGGCTCAGTTGGTACTTTGTAGGTACCTAGCCCCACGCACGCCTCCCAAAGGTCCGGGACATCATTGTCCCGTGAGCGGGAAATACATACATAATAATAATAATAAAGTTCTTTATTGACAGGCAATAGACCCATAAATCAAAAATTGCATAAAAAGTAAACAGTAAAAGTAAAAAGTCAAATTGTATAAGCGTAAAGATAAAATTAAATAAAACCTTAAATTTTTATAATAACCTAATTATGTTCAGGCAGTCACAACCGAAAAGACCTACTTCCTGTTCCTTTCGTGATGCACGGAAATCCAACGTTTGTAGATCGGGTTACTCAGATACCCGGACAGCTCACGGAGGATACTGTTGTCCGACGTTCGGATGTGGCTCCAGAAGGAAGCTATGCGGGAGCGTATGATGGCAAAGAAGTCCGGCACTTTAGCCTCGGCAAACATGCTCGATGCGCTGCAGTATCTTGGCAGTTTCATTAGAATACGGTATGCATCATTATACTGCACTCTAATTTTGCTCATCGCGCGTTTCGTGAATCTGCTCCAGAGTTGACATATATAGAAACATAGACAATATGCCCTAAACAATGTCACCTTCACTTCATCACTACAACGCGCGAACCTGCGAGCGAGCATGTTGCACCGCACGGCCAACGCCCTGCGCTCCCGTTCAATGTCGTCGTCATCAACAAGACCCTTCGTAAGCATGTGTCCGAGGTATCTGAATCTTTCCACCCTTTCCACCTGCGCTCCGTCCAAATATACTGGCGGGACTCTGGCCGGACCCCTTCCAGCCTTAAATACCAACAATTTGGTTTTGCCAACGTTATACTGCAACCCATGGTTACGAGCATATTGCTCGCAAATGGACAGCAGCTTTCTGAGGCCTCTGATAGATGGGCTGAGAAGAACCATGTCATCGGCGTAACTAAAATTATTAGTGCATGTAGTACCAATGTGGCAGCCCACTCTGGATCTTCTCAACTCAACAATCACTATAATTGCCTAAGATTTATAGATATACGTATTATAAAATCTATTTCATAACTTCTTTGTTTCGGGTTGCCCATAGAATTTTTTTACGCGCCGCCACTGCTAAATAGCAACATTGGCCAGCCAAGTACTATATTTTTTTACAGTGTACTATATTTTTGTCGTTTTGGCTGGAAAATACTATATCTCCCCCAAAATGAGCTGGCAACCCTATCTAGTACCCATAGTACAAGCTTTGCTTAGTTTGGGACTAGGTCGACTTGTGTAAGATTGTCCCCCAATATTTATTTGTTTAATTATTAGTATAAGTGTTTTCTATGTATATAAGTATTTGTTTCTCTATATAAGTATCCATATTGTCGTCTAGTACCCATAGTACAAACTTTGCTTAGTTTGGGACTAGGTTGATTTGTGTAAGATTGTCCGCAAATATTATTATATTATTATTATTATTATAAGTAATTTAGAATAAGTTGTATTTTCTCGCTCGTGGCTAGTAATCCTATCTGTAAAGTCGGAAACTCACAGCGGCGCGCGCTACGCTACGAGCCAGTTCTTTTGTAAAAGGCAATCTTTATTTTACGAGACAAATGATAACTTTGAATAGTTGGGCAAAATTAAACCAGCAAAATGTTTTTGTTGAAAATGAAAAATGATTTATTGGTAATCAAAAAGGTTGACAAAAGCAAGGTTGGAGTCTCCTTTTAAGTAATAAAGATACTTGTGTCAGGAGACACCGCTCTTCCATAAACCGCGTAAGGGTACAACCAATAATTAATTAATGCGGGATTAATTACTTAAGCGTGTACACACTTAATTCTTATTTCAAGTACCACTATTGATACATGTAGGTACATAATCTCCACTTATAATAAATCTCTAAATTAAAAAAAGAATCAGCCAGTTTGAAACTAAGCTTTGCGCGGTTCGAATGTTCTCAGCATCCCATGAACGGAAAAATATGAAACATTTTATATAGGTACATTATTATTCTAGCTGCAACTTTGGATAGTTTTTATCCGACTGCGACAGTTAATTAATTTTCCGAAATATACGACTTCATTTAATTTTTCATTTATTTTTATTGAAATCAAACGCTGCTCCAACTGTCAGCTATAAGAACCGTCAAATTTTCGTCAAAATGGCGGAATTGCTTTGCCTTTCACTTATTAATAATTTAAATCCCGTCTACGATAGACCTTTACGAGACAAATGCTAAAATATAAACCATAAAAAAATATTCGATTCTGATATGAGAACTTATATGCGCAAATGTCGTTTTATGTCGTAATTTCAATAAATGAAATCAACAAATTTGAACAATATAATTAACACGAATTTGTTTTTTTTGAATGACAATGGCACGCGCTCGGCGCATTCAGCCAAAGTACCTGCGGCGCTACCACGAAAACCGATACTCAATGTTCATATATTTGCATCGCTGTCACTCGAGTATGGTTAGTGCGATAGAGATAGAGATACCCGAATATTTTCGAATTCCGAAGTTCGTGGTTATAGCTCAGGATTCGAAAATATGGTAAATAATCATAATGTATTTTCTCGAAAAAGAATTTAAAATAAATATAGTCAAATGGAGAAAAAAACAAAGCAAGAGGTTATATAGGTAATGATTAAGTTATAAGAGTCCAAAGTTTTAAGAGGGGGTATGTTCTGTCCCTTTTCCGCAAAACGCACCTTCATATGAAACGATTGTTTTTTACTATGACGCTCGAGTATATTGACGTCACAGTCCCTCATCGTTTTCTCACTCTAACAAGCGACATTAAAACGGATGTAGCTTCATAATTTTTTGAGATATTTGAATGGGAGTTTCATTATCTTCTATCTATTTATACATAATAAATGCCTATGTCCTGACTGACTTATTCACTCAATCACTCACTCACTCACTCATAAACGCACAGCCGAAACTACTAATCTTAGAGAGTTGATTTTTGCACAGTATGTTGCTTTTATAACGTGGGCTAGGGACAAAAAGGGATTTTTGAAAATTCTACCCCTAAGGGGGTAAAATGGGGGTGCAAAGTTTGTATGGGAGAACCTTTTTTTTTTGAGCTATAGACTTAAACTTTGTAGAAAAATTAGTTATTAGAATACAAATGAAACACTTTCAGCGTTTTGGAAAATTCCACCCCTACGGGGGTAAAATAGGGGTGCAAGGTTTTTATGGGGGAAACATTTTTTTTTAAATAGAGACTTAAAACTTTATAGAAAGATCAGTCATTAGAATACAAATAAAGAACTTTCAGGGTTTTAGAAAATTCTACCCCTAAAGGGGTAAAATAGAGTGCAAAGTTTGTATGGGAAAAACTACTTTTTTTTAAATAGAGACTTAAAACTTTGTAGAGAAATTATTCATTAGAATACAAATAAAGTACCTAGATTCAGTGTTTTAAAAAAATCTACCCCTAAGGGGGTAAAATAGGGGTGCAAATTTTGTATGGGGGAAACAATATTTTTTTTAAATAGAGACTTAAAACTTTGTAGAAAGATTAGTCATCAGAATACAAATTAAGTACTTTCAGCGTTTTAGAAAATTCTACCCCTAAAAATAGGGGTGCAAAGTTTGTATGTGGGAAACTATTTTTTTTAGCTAGAGTCCTAAAACTTTGTAGAAAGATTATTTAAATACAAAGAAAGTACTTTCAGCGTTTTGGAAAATTTCGCCCCTAAGGGGGTAAAATAGGGTGCAAAGTTTGTATGGGAAAAACATATTTTTTTTTAATAGAGACTTAAAATTTTGACGAAAAATTACTTATTAGAACATGAAAAATACTACATTCGGCGTTTTACAAAAATCATTCCCTAAGGGGGTTAAAAAAGGGTGCAAGGTTTGTATGGGGAACACTTTTTCTGAGCTAGACACTTAAAACTTTGTAGAAAGATTACTTATAAAAATACAAAAAAAAAGACTTTCAGCGTTTTGAAAAAATATATCCCTAATCCGGGGGATAAAAAGGGGTGCAAAGTTTTTATCAGGGAAAGTTTATGTTTTTGAGTTAGAGACTTGAAACTTTGTAGAAAGATTACTTATTAAAATACAAAAAAAGAACACAAATCGTTTTAGAAAATTCCACCCCTAATAGGGTTAAAAAGGAGAGCAAGCTTTGCATGGGCAACACTTTTTTTTGAGTTAGACTTTGCAAAAAGATTACTTATTAGAATACTAAAAAAGAACTTTCAGCGTTTTAGAAAACTCCATCCCTAAGGGGATCCTTAAGATCCTTAAGAAGGGTAGCCAGTGTTGTGTAGGAAAAACTTTTTTTTTACTAGACTTAAAACTATTCAAAATGTTACTTATTAAAATTAATAATAAAGTACTTTCAGAGTTTTAGAAAATTCCACCCCTAAGGGGGTTAAGAAAGCTTTGTATGGGCAACACTTTTTTTGAGCTAGAGACTTAAAAGTTTACGAAAAAAGTTCTTTCAGCGATTAGAAAAATTCAACCTCTAAGGGGGTTTAAAAGGGGGTTCAAATTTTAAATGGCGAGCAATAAAATTTTAAAGTGTGAGTAAGAGATTTTTAACTTCGGTCTTATTCTGTACGTTAAAAGACTACAAAACTGATTTCAGAGTTTTTCCAAATTCATCCCCTAAGAGTGTTAAAATTGGTTCAAAGTTTGAGTATTTCAAGGCATTTTTAAAGTATGAGATTTTTAACTTTGGTTTTAGACTGTTTGTTCACAAACTAGAACTTGAACATCAACTTTTTTTTTAATTATCCCCTAAAAGAGGGTTCAAATTTTGTATTGAGAGAAATCATTTTCTAAGACGATAAAAAGTTCTACGCGGACGAAGTCGCGGGCAACAGCTAGTATATATATAAAGCTAAACTTACTTAATCTAAAATCTAAAATTAACTACATTAGTGTTTACTTGTGCGAGGGTGCGTGTGTGTGTGTGTGTGTGTGTGTGCGTGTGTGTGTGTGTGTGTGTGTGTGTGTGTGCGTGTGCGTGTGTGTGTGTGTGTGTGTGTGTATCTTTAATAGTGTTTAAGACATTAGTGCTTCAGCTTCGTCGTAGCTTAACATTTTTAACCATTGCATAATTTTGTTGGACATATTAATATAATTTTATCCATAATAATTAATTATTGACCTTAGCTGCATTCAATTTATGGTTCAATACTCCTAGATACTTGTCTTCAAACCCATTATTGTAGAACAGTACCCCTTCTGGGAGCAAGGGCGTGAATGTGTCATGCATGAATGAAGCTATCATTTGACTAAATTGTTCACAATGCAATTCTGTGCCTGTTTGCTCTTGCCTTGCCGCTTCGTTTAAACTCTATTCTCGCGCACGCCTGAACTGTCGATAATACCCGATCGCGCTAGGAACGAGAGAGCACGTTAGTGTTGTGGATAACGCTAATTTCGAGCCTTATAGACTCGAGCCTTAAAGACCCCCGAGGCTTAAAGACTCGATGCTGTTTAAGAACCGTGTTGGTTTATTTTACGCATATGAATGCAAAATATTGTATTTTCGTCACTTGAGTCTTTAAGCCTCGGGAGTCTTTAGGCTTTATCCACAACACTAGAGCACGTCGTATGCTGCGAATGCGATCATGCAAACGAAAATTATTCGAGCTGGCAAACTTAGGCCGGCCACAGACACACGGAATTTTCATTCGATTTCCGTACGGAATGACGTGTGCAAGTGAGACAGCGCTATACATGTGTAGAGCGACGTCCCGTTCCCACCTGTCATTCCGTACGGAAACCGAATGAAAATTCCGTGTCTCTAGCCGGCCTAAGTTTGCTAGCTCGAATAATTTTAGTTTGCATGATCTTGGGTTTGTTGTAGTCATAAAGCGGGCTTATGGCACTTTTTTTGCCGAAAAACTGCAGTTTGTGATGAAAGCAAATTCAGATTCTTTTATATTTTTGTCCCTAATATGCCTGCAAAGTTTGGTTTGCTTTCATCAAAAAACAAGTTTTTTTTGAATGACTATGATAGAAGCCCTTCTGTACGTAGGCACCTACTATTTGGCGTGTATTGTTTGCGCAGGAGTGGCCTTGACAGTCGACCACGCCCGTGGAGGGCTAGAGCGGCGCTGCAACAATGGCGAGGGCGTGGAAGTCTCACGGTAGAGCACCAACAATATGTATGGCCTTGGCCGTCGCCCATCATAATGATACACGTGAAGTCTTTTCACACCGCGACTTTGCAGCGATAGAGCCGCGAGTTGCGTCGCTTTTACTGATACAACTGCTATGCAAACGCAATCGTTTCAGTATAGACAGCGGATAAAGGAAAACTGTACATACATCGTGTAGGTACCTGTACCAATGCTTTATCCCGGCGATATCGATACCGTTAGCAGCATTGCAAAATAACGGGAATAGTTCAGTGATATTCTGATGTGTTACGACCTGCGACATAGCTCACATAGCAACAGCATCGCTGCAAAATCTTCGTGTGTGATGACGATAACTCTGTGTTCCTATTTTCTGTGCGTTGAGTACTGTGGTCCTTAGAACCGAATATACTTGGGATTCTTAGTCATTACAAAATGGGAATCAATCGAAGATGACGGATTATTGAACATGAGGAATGTGATGAAGATGGCGGATAATTAAAACAACGCATCGTTTTGCAATTTATTTAATGTTAATATAATATAGACAATGTTCAAGGTACCTTTTAATTGGTTTTCGAGCTTTTAAACACTAAGACATTGTAACCTCCCATTTTACCTCGTATCGTTTACAACATTGCAAAATAACATTCATTAGAAAATCAATATCGAGAGTACAACTAAATATTAACATTGACTATAATATACCCAAATTTAAATTCAATAGATATTATTCAACATTTCAATTCAAACTTAATTAGAAATTATTTCTCGTTACATAAGATTGCAGACCCGTTTGTCGTAAACCAAGTTAACAAAAAACTAATAATAAAAAATAAAAATTTCATCACTGAAACTTCATCACTGAAGCAACAAATGTTTTCAACATATCGATATTATACATAACGCACCGAACCGGCGCCTGTCTACATACTTATTATACGCAACAAGTTATAATTCAATAGAATTAGTACAACATATCAATCTCAACATGTGTAAAGGTGATGAGACAACGACTGAACGGCGCTTGAGACTGGCTCGCGGCAAGCCCCAGCGTGCGGCACGGCGGCATACTTGTTGCCCGCGTGGCATGGCAGGTACTTGCCCGTGCGGCACAAGACATGCCCGCGCGGCATACGTGTTGCCCGCGTGGCATGGTAGGTACTTGCCCGTGCGGCACAAGACATGCCCGCGCGGCATACTTGTTGCCCGCGTGGCTTGGTAGGTACTTGCCCGTGCGGCACAAGACATGCCCGCGCGGCATTCTTGTTGCCCGCGCGGCTTGGTAGGTACTTGCCCGTGCGGCACAAGACATGCCCGCGCGGCATACTTGTTGCCCGCGTGGCATGTTAGGTACTTGCCCGTGCGGCACGCAGCGGCGCGCTTACACATCGTACACTCACGAACGTTCTGACAAACTTAACCTACGACAGCATCAGACAAGCAGCTCGCGTCTCTGCCACTATGAAAAACCGATTGTCATCCATGCGAGGAGTGACAACATATTGGCATGGTAACGCTTAGCACATTTTTTAATTAGCTTCATATTGGTACGTCCGAAAGTATAAGAGTAAATTGTGCCATAACAACGCAAGCAAAAAAACTACTTTATACCAAGAAAATAAAGTCGATTATTGGTTGCGTTCGTTTGACAGAATTTACTCTTACACTTCCGAATAGACTTTTTTATACAAACACACACGCTACGCAATAATCGACAAATTTTCGTGGCTCGAGTTATTGCGTAGCGAACGTGCTGTCTGCTTCATACCCCTACCCCCAAGCCTTGGTATCAATCCTATCTCAGGCTGTTATTCAACGCTTACCTATCACATCAGTAAATATAAGTTTGATTATCGATCACGCACAATTGCTACGAATTTGTCAAATAATACCAGTGACGAATGCAAATGATTAGTCGGAGCGAGTGCGTCTGCTCGGCGTCCAATGCTGCGTGCCGTAATCCTACACCACACCAGTAAACTTTACGAATCCCTCCTAGTTGCTAGCCTACCCTAACGTACTCGATACTAACGGCGAGTGTACTGCGGGAATCGCACGCGGCTACGTCCCGGCGGCGGACGACTCACATGAAACCGAGTGAAAATTTTAATGACAATAAACAATTAATATATTACAATATTCCCCTCTCGGGACGCGTTCGTGACAATGTCAATATGCACAAGTTGATTCCTCAGTCTTTAATAAATTGATGACAATGAGCAAGGAGAAACAAATGAAACAATGCTATGCAATTATATACAGAGTGCGTGCCGCGTGCGATTCGCGCGCCGACAAGCGGCAGGTGATGTCTTAATGTCGTGCTCCTAAACACAGTGTCGAACTGTCGACCTTACCTAGCCTAGCGCACCCGACGGCCGCTCACGTATACCCTCTAAACTATACGTCACAATAAACCACTCTATCAACAAATTCAACAACATTTAGCTATTAAAATTAAACGATGAGATGCGCGGACCCGGGCCGCCTCGGTGAGGGTGACACTAGCTACCTTATAGCCTACAACATTGAAAGTCTTACCTAAGTGTAACAGCGCTAAAGTATAACGGCGTGAAGGGCGGGCGCGGAGACTCCGGGCGCCCGCGGCTACTGACTACTGACGAGTGACGACGCGACTACAGCGCGGGGCGAGCGTCACGCGCGTCACGCGTCCCGAGCGTCACACGTGACGCACGCCTCGCGCGCTACGGGGTGCGGGAAGCGTGCCTGCATCGACGATGCGCGCGGCGTATTTGTCAGTATCACAGAAACAGTATCAACCTTGTCGTCGCTCCCGACGCTGCGCGTCCCTTCCCGAATTCGACACAAAATATTCCGGAATCCATCCACGCGATAATCATTAAACGGATACCGCACTAAAATTATTATTCTGTATTCACGTTAATATACTCTCAAATATTGTAACAACTTCAGTATAACAACGTTAACATTTTTCCAGTTATTTTAAAATTATCTATACATATACCATTTTTGTTTTTAATATGATAATTATAACTAACTAGAATTCCATCGTTAACTAATATTAAAGAGACGCGGCGCGGCGCGGCGGGTCGGAGCGCGACAGCGCGCGTCGCCGCGTCGCGCGCGACAAGAGGCGCGGGGAGAGTGGGAGCGAGAGAGGACTACCGGGGCCATCGGCCGAACGTTAGGATAATTGACGTAGTCACTTACACGTACAGACTAATGAAGATTTAGTTCCAATAAAATTGAGCTCGTATAATCGACACCCTGGCGGGGGCGCGCGGGCGCTCGTCCCCGCCGACCACTATAATTGACACTAGACGATATCTGCCCTACCCCCGTATATACGTAATAAGATGAATGAGAGAGTCGAAAACACCGGAAAGTTCGAACAGCGATACCTACTTTAAAGATTGAATATATAATAAGTTCTAGCTAGGGTACATGGTTACGTTAGCCTAGGGCGCGGCGGCGCCTGCGCGGAGGCCGTCCCGCGGTCGAGTCGCGCGCGAGACGAGAGCGCGACTCGCGCGCCACTCGGAGCGAACCACCGACAAGAGAAACACCTCTCAATTCCTTTTCTTAAACACTATCGTAGTACCTACATACATTTAATGGTTTAAGCCGATTCGAATTCATTATTATTATTTATTACATTTCATTTGTACTTCATTCCTCGATAAGTATATGCCGTCGCGGGCTGGTGCTCGGGCCACATGGCACTGAGGTAACTTGGCGGCCGAGCGCGCGGGGCCCACAACACAACACAACACCGGGACGGCCGCGCGCGCCCGCCCGATCTCCGACTGTAAATAACATTCTGTCATATTGTCAATATTAAGATATCTGCAAGGATACGTTAAAATATAATTCTCTACTATTCTGGACATGCGTTTTAACATTTAGATTGTACTTATATTGTTGTTAAACGAGTTAGACCGACGGACGACGGCTGTGAAACGTTCCTAACAAAAATAACGAAATATTTAATAAATGTATAAAAAATAAAGATCTTCACCGAGAGAAATCAGGAATGACGATTCGAGTGTCACAATATAAAACGAAACAAAATTATTATGTCAGCGCGGGCCGAGCGGCCCGCTTATCCGAATCCAAGTTTCAACTAGCCTAACTGTCGTAACTAAACATTATAACTTATCAATGGTAACATTTACAATGATATCAACTCTGTAAATAAAACGTGTGCGATGCACTGTGAACAATATACAAAAATAAAATGTGCATGGAATAGGAATTTCCGTGATAGGAGATATCACAATCGTAACTTCGACCTTACAACAACCTCTGCTAGGCAGACCGCGAACAAAATATACCAGATATATGTCCAACACTATTTCATTATACATGCATAAAATCAATATAGATAAATCTATGTGTAAATAGGTAACTATGTGTCGAGGCGCGGCGCGGCGGTATTGCACGGCCCAGGTATGGTATAGTATAGTATAGTACAGGTTACAGGCCGCGCCGCGCCTCGAGAGCTGCGGTAAACAAAACATAACTCTTAACTCTTAGGTAACTCGCGCCACTCCGCGCTGACTAGAGTGTACCGCCTCCTCTACTGCATGAGGCCGGAGATGGCGTTGTGGCGCGTGCGCTTCATCTCCTCCTCCTGTATCTTCTGTTCGATGAGGTACTGCGCATTGCCGATGGCCGTGGCGCTGCCGCTGATGGTGACGATGCGGTTGCGCGTGCCCGGCGCGAACGTGCCCTTCTTCGAGATCTGGATGTTGGCGCCAGACATCTGCTGGATCTCCACCAGGCTGCGCCCGCCCGGGCCTGCGGGACCCAAACAAACAGAACACCGTCAGTGCCGTCTTACCTTACCTTACCTGCTAGTGCTCAGGGCTGGGGTTCGGGGGAGGTTGAGGCGGGTTCACTAACTACTATCAGCGTATAAGCTGTGACAATAAACAATACATTTCAAAATGGCCGCTTGTACTATGAATGACATGTATGTGCGAGATGGCGTGAAAGCGGCCGCCATTTTGTAATTTATTCTTGACTGCCGGTTATATAAATTTATTCTTCCTTCGCTCGCGCGGTATGGATTTCGAGCTTTTTCACATAGCAACTACATGTGTTCATCAATATTTTTCTATTACGTAAGAAGTATTTAATCAATCTCAGTATCGTCGAGTTAACTTTTTAATAATTTTGAGCTATTAAACCTCTATTGAAACTGCACAAATCAATGACAGTAATTCATCGATTATACTCGTACCGGCGAATCATAATCACTGAAACTACCATATATAAATGAATTGTCACCGTACTGTCGCTACGTGAAAAAGATGCGGGAGCAAGGAGCGGAGATGGCATGTGGTGGTGGTGGTGGTGGTGGTGGTGGTGGTGGTGGTGGTGGTGTGGGGTCTCACCGAGTATGGCGCCGACGATGACCTCTGCGATCTCAACGTTCTTGGAGTCCTTGGCGCCCTGGTCGGCGGGCGCCGGCGACTTGCTCAGCGGCATCAGCGAGGCGGCACCGAAGCCCACGCCGGGCACGCCGGGCACGCCGCCCACGCCGGGCACGCCGCCCACTTGCGCCGACAGCGAGATGGGCGCCACGGCTGGGGGGCGAAGCGCCTCGAATGCAACCTCCGCGAAACGCTCTAAGGACGCGCCGCGGCCGCCGCCTGCGGACGGAGCGGGGAGTGGCGAGACGAGTTGTGGCGATTACATTAGAACGTTTCGCGCTGTTGCGGAGAGAGTCAGTGTTAGCGGGCGCCGAGGCTCCATCGCGATGCTAGTGCACTCGCCGTGTCGACTCGAGGCTTCTGGCGGGCGACGAGCCGGACACTAGCATGCCCGGGGGCCGCGGTGGAGCCTCGGGCGCAGCGACAGAGAGTGATGGCGGGAGAACAACAAGAGCGATAACAATAACACAACTAGACGACACTTGCTGGAAGTTCGATCACGCACCTACTGTACTAGCGGTACTACATATTCACAATCATTACGAAGTTAGCTTATTCAACTACCTATGACATGACTAGAGGTAATGAACTTTACGCTATCTGAGCATCCTACTTAGGCCAAGTAGGATGCGCAGGCCGCTACAAATACAAATGCGCTTTTAGTTAGGAAACTGTAGGTCTAGTAATATTGTTACTGTATAGCTTCTAGCTAATTAATTTGTATGTAATTTAAAACCGTTTATTTCTAAATAAAAAAAAAATCTAATGTTGTGCTATCCACGGTTTAAGAAAGTATAAATTACATATATCTTTGTAAGTAAGGTAGAACTCACAAGGGGCCGAGCACTATTGGACCGTCTCGGTTTAACGTCACGTTTAAACTGCCGTAACATACGAAGTTGTCATACAGGCGAAAGCGACATGGTACCAGGGCAATGTTTTTAAATAATCGGTAATAAACCTGTATATAAACTATATCAACCAGACATGGCATAGTACAGTCGCCATCACATACATCAGTACACTGTAGGTGTTCAAAAATATCGGCACATGCACCCTAACGCCTTGAAAATAGAGGTGTGTTCTGATGTTTGTGACGTGCTTGTTTGCTCCGATGTATGTGATGGCGACTGTACCTACAACAAGCTTATTCGCGAAGGACGGACGGTAAATGTATGACGCCAATATCCAGTACAGACAAGGCTTGCGCTGGTCATGGGCGTTTTCATTTCAATTCAAAATTCATTCATAATGTCAACTTCCGTCAAGTGCCAATATAAGAAAATATATGTTAACAAGTTGTTCTCCCGTTACGTGTTATGCCGAGGACTACATACGTTAACAATAATTTGACAATTTTAACAATATGTTTATGTGAGTCCCCTGCATAACGTGAAAGTTATGTATTGCCGACCAGTGTGAGAAAGCGATGTTCGGAAATTTTGAAAAATAAAACCTCAAGAAGAAAACAACTATTAATAGAAAAATCTAAAAGCCAATAATTGTGTGTTAAATCAGCAATACAACACGTAAAATACATACTATTCATGCAGTCATAAATAAAATACATTTTACAACTACTGGTATATTATCTAAGTGTTGGACGTCCAGCAATTTATTGCGCGGACGGACAGTGTTGTGACTCTTGGATTCAGATAAAAATTGTCTAAAATAACGTGAAAATGTTGGCCCTAACCAACGTTTCATAATCACCGTATTCGCGCGCGGTTCTTTATTTATTAGTAATAACATTTTGACGTGATGATTAATGGTGTTTATTGAGGAATGGTTTCTACAACAACACGAATACAAACATGTAAAACTGAGCTCTAACTCAGCGGTCGATGCGTAATGGAATACCTTCTATGTTCAAGTGGACGTGGCAGTTTCTCGCGAGTACGAGATTGCCACAAGCGAATGGACGTATTTATGTCATGTCGATACAAGTACTACTAATTAACTACGTGTTACAAAAGGTGCAGATTAAAAGAGATGTTGTGTTAATATCACAAAAATACAGCCAATTACTTCCACAGGACAGACATGAGAAGCGTTGCGAAGAAATTTAGAATTTTGATGTGAAAAAGCGGTAATGTAGGAATCTGTCGCTCGTTGCGCCAAATATTTTACACGTGTGACACATGAAGAAATTAAATAGGATGATTTGATACCCCTGTTTCAATCTTCCGGTGTCCGTCACCTTTTTTAAATAAATATTCCCAAATGATACAAGTGCAAGAGCCGACAATGATTTAGTCATAACGAGCGACAGTTCTCTATAACAAGCATCTCCGCATCTTCACAGCCCACAGCTGGGAGCCGTGAAGACACCATTAAGTATATAGCACAGTACACCAGGCCGCCAGCGGGCCCGATGTACTGCCACCCAGGGAACATGAGTCATAGGTATAACACAGTAAACAGGTGTAATGTTACATTGTCATCGTGGACGACATAGGGCTGTAAAAAAATACCAATTTCCTTGAAAGACAAAAACCGATCAGGACGGACAGATGGAATATAAGTGAAGATAGCACCGTTATTCAAATATCCCCTAGTTTAGATTTATGGCAGCCGTAATATGCAAGAAGACGATATGTCCAAAGAAATTTATTGTTACCTGGTGCCAAATGCCTGAGTCTTTTTAGTAGGTCTGTACAACTGAAGCCAAAAGAAGACTCTAAAGGTTTGGAATGGCAACAAACACTGAAGCACTGAGGCAAGACAAATATCTTTGAACATTTTCTTTTTCTCCCTTATATTACTAAAAACTTCAATGATGAAAGTTTCCTTGCTAAATTCGTACGTAATTCATTAACTTAACGTTTAGATCGAACAGATATAGTTGCCCCGGAGTCAAATAAATTATGACTCGTAACATACCTAAGGATGCATGCGAATTGTAAATAAACATAGATACCGCAAGCAAACGGGTTTGCCGTTTGCCGATAGCCATATAAATACTATAAATAAGTATTGCACGTGATTTACATAACGCGGTCTTGAGGACGACGAAGGTCGCTTCCGACATGGCACCGACTATCACAATAGATAACATCGCTAAATTACATCCATTAATATAACATAACTAATTACAACTATATTTTATAATTAAATATCCTTCTTTGGGACTTGTTCTATCGACAATTTGACATTTGGCAGAAATCGAATCACAGTCATTTCATTAACTAATATAAATATAATGCTTTTATATTATGCCCCAAGAATTCTCTTTGGTTTGTGCAGCCGACGAATACAATATACTTAGCTAATGAAAAGTGGGCTCAGAGAAGGAATTACACACAAAAATAAATGGTTCTAATTATTTCGTTGGGAGCGGGCCGACTACTGGAAGCTGTAGGGGAAAAAATGTTCTCATTCAATCTCCTATCGCCCAGGTAGCCGACATTTCAATGACCTAATTCTTTATTCACAAAACAATTGAGCTCCGTTTGGTGAAAATTTACAATGCTGCCAAAATAAACTACTCTAGGAAGTGTTCCTACATTAGCAAATCCGTGACACATTTCGACGCGACGTCTCAGACAACGGGGCTCCAGGCATCAAGGTCACCAGGCAGACGAATGTTCCTTGCATCACATCTGATACTGCAGCCACATACCTAGGCACTCACCTAAGCCGACCTGCGACATGGGCCCGAACACGGACTGGTCCTGTTGCAGCGGGAAGTAGGCGGCGGAGAGCGGCGCGGCGGGCAGCGCGGTCGGCAGCGCCAGTCCCAGCACGCCGTGCTTCACCAGCAGCGCCAGCGCCGCCGAGATCTCAGAGATGCCGGCGTCAGAGTAGCCCGACTGCCGGAGGGCCATCTGGAATTACAATACAACAACCCCTCATCAAGAGACCAAACTTCACAAAACACAAGACATATTCTCATAAGAAAATATGTGGCTGCGAAGGCATATTTGATGTCTTATGCACCTAACTCTTATGTAACCTTCACAGCCACTCTGTTTCATCACCAGCCAATTTTAAGGCGAAGTGAGCTCCAAAAACGGATTTGACCACAAAGATAACGAATGTGGTGCCATAAAAAGCACATGCCGTAAATGTCAAAAATAAGGCCACTTAGCTAAAGTCTCTTGCAAAGACGTGAACGTAATGAAACCAACCTGCTGAACAACTCCACCAGTAGTCTCAGCACCGACAGCGCTGGAGAGATCAACCTCATTAAAGGTGAAATCTCAGACAAATACATCATTTCTATACTCATCGAGGGCAAGAACGTCGATATGGAGTTCGACAGTGGAGCCACACTTTCCACAATTTCACTGAAAGATTACGAGAAATTAAACATAAATAAGAAGATATTGAACACGAACATGAAACTGAGAACATATACCGGCGAGGTTTTCAAACCCATCGGTGTCACGTACGTCAAATGCAATTACAATCATCAGACATTTTACGGACAACTATACATAATTGACAAGGAGGTTGAGCCTATACTAGGTAGAAGCTGGATGAAAGGATTCAACATAAAACTCGCAGACATGAGAAGTGTTCAAACATGCACGAAGGCACCGAAACTGGAGAAGTTGCTTGAAGAATACAATTCGACTGTTTTTGGTACAAATCTGGGCGAGATTCCTAACGTTCGAGGCCACCTAACTCTAAAAGAAAACACACAACCGATCTTTACCAAACCACGGAGGATTCCTTATGCGTTACGGGCTAAAGTGGATGAAAAAATCGACAGACTGGAGAAACAAGGACAATAGAAGTTCCTTAAAGAACGCCAACGCTGACTACCTTTCACGCTTCCCGGTAGAGAGAGTTAACGAAAATAAAGTTGATCAACATTACATATTCCAGTAACACAGATAAATGCACTACAAATCTCACCGGAAACAACTGCTAAAGAAACAAAAGACGACCCTGTATTACGAACAGGTGCGTCACTCAGAGATTCAGGATACAAAGAAAACGAACTTACAATAGAAAAAAAATACAACCGAATTGAGAACCTCCTCCTTATTTTTGAAGTCGGTTAAAAATGATTGCATCCTAAAAGGTACAAGAGTGATGGTCCCCTACAAATTGCGGCAACAAATCTTAGACGAACTGCACATCGGACAGGACATATTGGGATCTTGAAAATGAAACTGCTGGCGCGAAGTTATGTATACTGGAAAAATATTGACAAAGACATCGATGAAAAGGTTAAATCTTATCGAACGTGTCGATTAGAACAAAATGAACCACCGAAAGCCCCCCTTCATCATCGGGAAAGCCCAGCAGGGCCTTGGCAAAGAATACATATCGATTTCGCAGGCCCTGTATCAGGATATCAACTTTTAATTGTTGTAGATGCCTTTTCCAAATGGGTAGAGATAATACCCACAAAAACCACTACGAGCTCATTTTGCATCCAGAAATTAGACGAATTATTTGACACGTTTGGATTACCGTACACTTTGGTCTCGGATAATGGTAGACAATTTGTCTCTCAAGAATTTGAGAATTTCCTAAATAGTAATGGCATCGTGCATAAAACCATTGCCCCCTATCATCCTGCTACCAACGGGCAAGCAGAACGCTTTGTACAGACGA
Source organism: Epinotia brunnichana (assembly GCA_963854355.1). Lineage (NCBI taxonomy): Eukaryota > Metazoa > Arthropoda > Insecta > Lepidoptera > Tortricidae > Epinotia > Epinotia brunnichana. Next base: position 1,103,053 of record OY977952.1, on the reverse strand, counting down.
TAAAAAAAGCGCTGCATAAATTAGAGGGGGAGAGTGGTGGAATATTACACAAAGTCCGTACAGTCAAGGGTCTGCTAAGGGCTACCCCTGTCAATACGGGAGATTCTCCTTATAAGCTCATGTTCGGAAGAGAGATAAGAACGCGGCTGGTTGCAAAGATCCGAGTGCCACCGAAGTCCTCATCCCCACCTGGGGCGCAAGTCAGAGAGTTTTTACTAGGAGACAGAGTCCAAGCGCGGAACTACTCCGTATCTGGGAAGAAGTGGGAGTTCGGTACAGTGACTCGCCGCCTTGGAAATCTGCATTATGAGATAGCAACGGACGATGGGCGCGTCTGGAGACGCCACCTGGATCAGCTGCTCCCGGCTCCAGGGATTCCTAGGAATCGCGGCGGAGGCGTGTCATAGTTGTTGACTTGTTTTGCTTGTCACTTAGAAAATACATTGTGATGACGCTCTCGCATTTCATTAAGTATGTAACAAGGACCTATGGCTAGTGTTATCCAACTCATGCCAGCCTCAGTATGTATATTGCGAGTAGTCTAGGAGATGTAAGGAAGTACCGTTCTTTACTCAGTATTCTTAGTCAACTTTACATGCTAGTGGTACATTACATCGTGACGATCAAGAAACGAAGCTCTGGAGACCAATAAATGGCAGGATGGTGATCACAGGCCGATAGTAAGCGGCTGTTTCATCGGTGCGGAAGTACGCCCTGCAGTCGCCAACCTATCTACTACCCACCCTGGCGATTATGGGCAAAACTTCGAAAAGCAAAGCCCCAGTTTCATGCCATTTTATCCCTTAGCCCCCAGTTCTATACCCAATAAATAAAATAACACATGGTTTTTTGTTAATTCTGAGCCGTTCATCAGCACCGAGCCTCCCACCACGCCCGCGCCTAGCGAGTGGCTCTGCGGGGAACAGACACAACACCGACCTTTCTACACTAGTTACCTTGATGTGGTCGAGCGTGTGCTGCGTGATGGGCGTAGGCTGCTGCGAGCCGGGCGGAGCCAGCGACAGCGTGAGGCTCAGCGCGCCCAGCCCCGAGCCGTTCATCAGCACCGAGCCTCCCACCACGCCCGCGCCTAGCGCGTGGCTCTGCGGGGAACAGACACACATACAGACAAAACGAAACAAAAAAGAAACGGTTTTGGCTCCATTTGCTCCGTAGAACTGATACTTTTTGTTCGAAATACTAAGTTGGTTACACGTGTTCCGAAAGTCCTACCACACAGCGAGCTTCGTTTGCGTGCCACAAGGCGCCTGCTATCATAGGTATTCATCGTGCGTGAAATGCTAAATGTTCCTTGAGCGAAAGATGCCTTGATTGAGACAGAAATAACTATTTTGAAGCGTACATCGGGAAGTCATGTACGACAAGTACGAGAGTCACTCTTGCAATAGACTGCGTTCCGCTTTTTACAAGCTTTATATTAACTTGCACTGTTCGTATGTATGTAAATATTAGTGTCCGACCGAAACATGTTTTTTGCCGAAACCGAAGGTTCGGCTTTGGCTCTAGTTTCGGCCGAAACCGAACCTTTTGTAGACTTGTTAAAATCGTTGAAAAAATTACGTAAAACCGCTTTTATATAGACATTTTAACAATGTAACACCTGAAACTCGTGAAGGTTGTATAAAATAAAACAAGGTTTACTACAAGTTACCATCATTCCGGGAACAAGCACACAAAGCGTCACTTCACTGAGCCGGTGTGGCCGGCGAGCTACGCCATATTGCCGGTTGGCACGAGCACACCCGAAGTTAGCCGAACGCGACCCGAAGTACCGTTTTGTAAGTTTCGGCCCGGCCGAAAGATTCAGCCGTTTTTTGGCCGAAACCGAAACTACGGCCGAAACATGATTTTTAGCCGAAACTGTCCGAAACTGAACCTTCGGTCGGACACTAATAAATATGTAAGTATGTAAGTTGTCCGTCAAAATTTGCAATCCATTTTTCAGTAACTTCCCGTTATCCAATTGAGCTGAAATTTTGCAAGCATATGTATATCGCATGGCAATGCAATATTATGATAATTTTGAGCTGATCTGATGCTGGAGCTGGAAGGTGGCCATAGGAACTCCGCAATAAAACGACACAACCCCATCTAGTTTGAGCTCGTTAGAATCGTCTCAATGAGTACTTGATGATGGTATGCAGAAAAGTAGTCGGCAGTAAAAGCTTGTACCATAAATAATTTTTTTGACAGAAACTTTTATGATGAAGTCGCGTCTCGTGCCACCGTTTACAACTGGTTTAAATAATTTAAAAGCAGGCTTACTAATCGAGTAGGGCGTCCTTCAATTGTACCGTTGTTTGCCCAAATAAACATTCAAACATAATTTTGCGCAGCTACTTCTGTTGCTGGTAGTGATCTTTTGAAGTACTGGTACGGCTGCCAAACTAACTGTGTCAAGTGGGGCGACGCGACATCTAGCAGTTATAGGCTAGAAATGCTAAAATGCGGTCTTCGCCAGGGTGGGCTTAAGTTACCGGATCTCTTCAGCGTATATGTAAACGACCTTATAGTACGATTGAGGGGTTCTCGTACAGGCTGTCACTGCGTCAACAGCCTCAGCTATGCTGATGACATGGTGCTGCTAAGCCCCTCAATCAAAGGTCTAAAGAAGCCGCTTCTAATCTGTGAGGATTGTGCAAATTCTCACGGATTAAAGTATAATGTAATAATGTGTGTATAATGTAACGTCCGAATTGCTCGTTTTCAGAGTGGAAAGAGGTCCGGAGTACGTTCAAGAAGTCGGGTTGAATGGAGCTGCAGTTGGGGCTGTTAAACAATTCAAATACCTAGGGCACATTTTAACCGAGGATTTGAAAGACGATAAGGATATTGAACGGGAGAGGAGAGCCTTATCAGGCCGCTGCAACATGCTGGCACGCAGATTTGGTAAGTGTAGCAACGAAGTCAAGGTGACATTATTCAATGCATTTTGTCAGTGTTTCTACACTTCCCAACGCTGGTCCAAATTTTTGCGAACGTCGTACAGCACCATGAGGGTTTGAGGGTGGAATATAATCAGCATGTTCGCTGAGGCGCGGGTGCCAGATTTCTTCGCCGTAATTGAGAGAGAGAAGAGTTGCCGCTTTCTGGACAGCCTGGGGCGCTCTCAGAACGAGATCCTCAAGGCCATCTGCAGCGACCTGGAGAGCCCTATTTTCCGATATTGGCTTGTGCATCGTGACGAGAATCGGAAATGACGGTGATAATTTTTGATGTTTTAGTTTAATATTTTAATTATCTTTCCTAATTTGTATTTGAGTAACGTTTCGCCTGTGAATAAATGATTTGTTTGTTTGTTGCTGCTATACACGCAGCGTATTCGTCAAATGCGTATACCCTTACCATGTTCACAGTTCTATGGAGCAAATGATGGTCCGTCGTCTAAATAGTTTTAGAAAACAACATCTGTTCATCTAAGCTCTGTTTAGAAATTCAGAAATCCAGTTTAGAACTTCCCAGCAACTTTTATTTGCATTAAGATTATGTGGCTCATAAACATTTACAAAGATTACATAGAATAGAATATAAATACCGATACATTATACACAAATATAACACTTAAATACCCATGTAATACTATAACTTATGACGAAACTCGTGTCTCGAAGTATTCAAGATTATATTTACGGCCTTCACGGGCCGTCACTTACATTTATATGAAATATGTGTTACTTCGTAATACAACCAGCCATTGCGATTGGGTATTAGTTATTCGTATTAAGCAGGGTCATAGTCATACATAGGTATAGTACAGTCACCGTCAGTTACATTAAGTAGAGAGAAGAATTTCAAGAATTACGATGAGTAATTTGTCTGATCTGAAAACATCATTATTTCGAAATATCAAAATTCCGAACGCCATTTGCCGCTAAACGGAAATGAGTACGCCTGATAATTTAACAGAACACACAAATAGATTAGTTCAGGTAAATATTTTATCCTGAAAAATCTAAATTCCTTTCACCGGAACATGGTTTTCGGCGTTATGAAATTCGGGAAAACAACAGAGTTCGGTACATGAACCGTCAATTGTTTTGGGATATTGGTGGGATAATTCGCTATTTTTCCACCCTTGGACCCTGGGAGGGTTGTTTTTTTTCTAAATTTACCCAATATCCCGCCTTTAAACGTCCGTAACTTTTTTATTAATATCTGTAGCACGTACCAGGAGGCGGCAATTCGGGCCACGGCAGGCGTAGCACGGCAGGAGGTAGCCCGAATCATCCTATATACTAACATCCCAAAAAAAATTGACGGTTTATGTGCCGAACGGCCTGTATACTTTCGAATAAATGACTTCAGAATTATGCAGTCTTCGGAAGAGTGATATATCACAGCACTCCAAGACATTTGTGTCGGCTCAAACATACTGTGTTCTTGAACGAAACTACTACATTGCCATTGTAACTGTACTAGTTACATGTTATCAAGGCATTAGTGCAACGTTATCTTAGGAACGTGTCTACCTAATTATTAAAATGACGATGACTGTACATCAATTACATGCAACGTATAAATATATTACTTATAAGTATAAAGCTTGTAGGGTCTGATCATACTGGAAAAGCACATCTCATATATAGACACTCAACATCGATTATATTTGAACACTTTATTAAGCCAATTGTTAACTTACCTATAGCTGTACAGTTGACGTAAAATATTAGTATCAAAAGTGTCAACATATCTTTGACGTCGAGCGTACTTTTAGTTTCGGTTAGTTTTCATTTCAATAAGTACTTAATGCTTATCAATCACATCACATTATAATTAGTGTCCGACCGAAGGTTCGGTTTTGGTTTCGGCTTGTTTCGCCTAAAAAATCATGTTTCGGCCGTAGTTTCGGTTTTGGCCAAAAAACGGCCGAACGTGTCGGCCGGGCCGAAACTTACGAAACGGTACTTCGGGTCGCGTTCGGCTAACTTCGGGTGCGCTCGTGCCAACCGGCAATATGGCGTAGCTCGCCAGATTGTTAATAACATTTATTAATAAAGCGATTTTACGTCATTTTTTCAACGATTTTAACAAGTCTACAAAAGGTTCGGTTTCGGCCGAAACTAAAGCCAAAGCTGAACCTTCGGTTTCGGTTTCGGCAAAAAAATATGTTTCGGTCGGACACTAATTATAATAGACGTGGCACGTATGATGTTTGTAATCACGAAACTTATGTACTGCAACTATTGTTTTTTTACAGTAATATTAATATGTATACTTTAGAATGAAGCGTTCAAATACGAAATACAGATAATATCATAATAGAATCGAAGAGCGTAGCGATTAGTGCAGTCTCCAGCATCATGAGAACGGTAAGGGTCGCGACCACTTAAACACGCCCGCAAGTGCTCCACCCGGCCCGCGGTGCGACAACCCTGGCCCTGGCGGCCTACAACCAAACACCAACCTTAACAAGACTGTCTCAAAGCTGATAATCGAATGCAACAATCGACCTTTCAACGAGCCGCGAACGATTGAAAGTGGACCTTATCTCTCAGTGACAAGTCGCGAATTGGCGTGAAAGTGAAAACTGCATTTTAACGCTTTGGTCACTTTGTTTTTGCAATCTGAAGATCGGCTTTATTGCGGTCTAATAACTTGCCATTGTGCTGTCATCGAGGCGAGGGGCAGTTTTAGGTCAACATCATACGAGTTGACTGCAGTTAGAAAAAAAACAGGGTATTTAGGTCAAGTGGCGTTTTTTAGGTCAGTATAATTATACAAAATATATTTGAAATAAATTAGCAATACATGTTATTTTTTTAATAAGTACATACATACTTGGGTAAAGCAAGGACGACCAAGGAGTGAGCGAAGAAAGTAAAAGCAAAGCATGGCTTTAAATAAATTAGTAAGATAATCCTTGTGTACAATCAAGGCACCAAACATGCGTTGACATTTCTATATGAATATCATTTTAAATAGCTCCATATGGGTAATGCCACAGTGTAAAGAAAAATAGTAACTCCGGTATTTTAACAGTTATCGTCATCTACTACTTCTACATTGTCAGGCCCCAAAAATAACTAGGCGTGTGGCGTATTTTAGAAGAAAGTTAAACCGTTTGATCCAAGCCAGTAGTCACTAAATGTAAATATTGAAGTATCTTGTCAAATTAGCTACACTAACAAAGTTTACGATATAAAAGATAGACCTTTACATCATATCTACTTAACTAAAATTACAATGATGTAATATAAAAAATAGGTAGATATGTTATAAGCGATCCAAAAGTGGCACACTAAAACCTTGTTAACTGACACGGTTTGCCATAGTTTCGCGTTGTCAATGGAAACGTATGCTGTCAGAGTTTGGTGGACATTTTTAAACACGGAATTTCGTACAGACAACAAATCTGTTTTCTTATATTACACAAATGTAAAATTATGATGTTATTTTCACTACTATAAAATGAAGCCAGAGAGTACGCATTGAAATGCTGTATAGAAAATCACCACGCATTCATATCGCGGGTCATGTGTGTCGGTCTTTTTCATATCTGGCGACGCGTTTGGCCTAAGCGGCCAGTTACTTGTACACAGTTGAAGCATACTATAAAGACGGCAAAGTATGTTATCTCCCTACAAATGCACCGCGCGCGGCTTGTATGTGTGCGCTATACTATCTATACGTCGCCGCACGCACACTCAAACAAAATCTCGACCCGTTTCTCACTGATTTTGTTTGAGTGTGCGTGCGGCGACGTATAGATAGTATAGCGCACACATACAAGCCGCGCGCGGTGCGTTTGTAGGGAGATAACATACTTTGCCGTCTTTATAGTATGGTTGAAGTATAGACCGGAAGGACATTAAACAGTCGATGGTAGTTTAGTTTAGTGTGAGTGTTGTCGCAACGCCGTGGAAGTCTCTAAGCGTATGTGTTCAGTGGTCACCTCTGTCACCTCGGCGGAGGGCACGGCGTACGGCGAGCCGGTGGGGTTGTAGTTGGCGACGGGTCCGGCCACGTCCGCGTAGGACACGTTCGGACACGAGCCGGACTGCGGGTCGTCCACCACCTTCTGCAGGATCATCATGCAGGCCTTCTTGTTGTTGTCCTTCTCGCCTGGAACGGAAGGGAGGTGGTTACTGGTTAGGCAACGTTGGTCAACTCAAATCAGGGCATTTGGCCTGTGCTAAGCATGCAAGAGCTGTTGGCAAATAATATGATAATTAACAACTTAGAAAAGTTGGAAAACCCCCCACATTTTCATTTCAAAGTTCAATATCACAAAAACGGCTGAACCGATTGTCGATCACGTCAGCTTTCGGACAAAAAAAACCGCATTAAAATTGGTTCATCCTTTTAGCGGCTACGATGCCACAGACAGCTTTTTGCGTCAGGGGTTAAAAACACAGCTTAGGGTGGTATTTCACTTGCCTAAGATCTTGTCCTATGTGCATTGCGTCTCACATTTTTTAAGCAAAATGTGAGTCGCAAATACACATTGGACAAAGATCTTGGACAAGTTCAATACCACCCTAAGCTGTGTTTTTAACCCCCGACGCAAAAAGAGGGGTGTGTCTGTCTGTCTGTGGCATCGTAGTAATCCTTACCGCATTTCTGGTAGTCACCCTTAAACACTGCGTTAAAACTTTACGTCGACAGTAATTTTCAATTAAAATGCGATGCTGAAACCGTAACTAATGAAAATCATCTGCCCCAATGGTCCAATCCGTTTGCATAAATGTAAAACAACCGTTTTCATTGCTTTTGATTTTATAGGGAAATTTGTCCTTATCAAATACAAGAGTGTTTTAATTAGGTACCTTACTCACTACACTACGGTCAACGTATAACATGTAGTACATACACATGTATATGTAAGGCTTGTTCACGAAATAAAGTAGCCACCAAAAGTTGGGCCTTCATAATTATATAGAAAGCTTTTGCTATGCCAATGCATGATATTTTGACACATGTATTGTCAAGTTGAAGATAAATTTTATAATATATGTCATTGACTAGATAAAATCAAGATGCCGAGGATAAATGAAAAAACTCGTAAATTAATTATAATATCCTACTGTACAGAAAAGGGTATTGCGATGCGACAACTCGCAAAACGGTATCAATTATCTAAAAATGGTGAACGAAAAGTAATAAAAATGTTTAGGGAATTTAATACTCTAGGTGATCTACCAGGTTGCGGTCGCAGAAAAGGCTGCGTGAAGCCAAAATTGGACACGGACATAGTAGCGTCTTTCCGTCGAAATCCATCGGCCTCTATTCGCGATGTAGCCAAAAAGTTAAAAACTTCGGTCGGGAACGTACAAAACGCCAAAAAGAGAAATAATTTACAGACTAGGAAGAAACAGAAAATGCCGAAAAGGACTGCTGCCCAGCTTGAAAGAGCGAAATCTCGAGCTAAAGATTTGGACAAGTTTTTAATTCAAAATAACGACCGATGCATTTTAATGGATGACGAAACATATGTAAAAAAAGACATGAAAACGTTACCGGGGCCCCAGTTTTACTCGTGTGCAGCTGGCGAGGACGTTCCAGAAGAACATAAGAGCGTGGCTTTTGAAAAATTCGCCCAAAAAATCCTTGTATGGCAAGCTATTTGCTCATGCGGGCTTAAAAGTACGAGCTTTTTCACTATCGGTACAATAAACGGAGATGTCTACCCACAGGAGTGTATTAAAAAGCGAATTCTGCCCTTATATCGGAAACATACACGTCCTCCAATATTTTGGCCTGATTTAGCTTCTGCTCATTACGCTCAAGCCACCTTAAATTTGCTTGATAACAAGAATAGTAGTTATGTCGCGAAAAACATTAACCCACCAAATTGCCCAGAACTTCGCCCGATTGAAAGGTATTGGGCAAATAGCAAACTATACCTGCTCAAGAAGGGGGCAGTGGCCGACAATGAAGCTGATTTCAAAAAAATATGGAACGCAGCCTCTCGTCAGTTCACAAAAAAATCAATAAATACGCTGATGGCAGGCATTCGAAAGAAAGTCAGACAGTTTGCCAACTCTTAGGGATTTTACAAAAAATTGCATTGTACATTCTTTTTACAATGTTTAGGGATATAATTGACTGTTTTTTGTTTGAAGTGCTGTGAGAAAAACAAGATTTATTTACATTTTCTTATGGCTACTTTATTTCGTGAACAAGCCTTCGAGTAGGTAAGGTAGTCCCTTCTCCAAGCAAGATCAAACTATTGTCGCGAAGCCACTTCTGGTCACTCTCATGGCCGCGAATGAGAACCTATAGCACTCAAGCTAAGACCCGTATTAGCATATATGCAACTATAAACATACCCTTACAACTTGCCGAATCCTTTATATATCTGACATAGGGGCTGCCGCCTCGTGCGTGCCAGCTCCCTATGACGTGTGGGGACTTTCGTCCCCAAGAATGTCCTCCAACCTCCCCTTCTAGACATCCCTTACCACCATTGATACTGTCCCAATTCACACGCTATTGTTCCAGTTACCCGGGTGCACCCTTGACTGATGATGATATGGCCTGAAGCCGAGACTACCGAACTACCCTGTTGTTACACTTATAACTAATCCTCTAACACTAAAGAACTCCACAACTAAGAACTGTGATGTGTGTCCTACAGGTCACGTACATGCGCGACCTGTAGGAAAACCTTATTCATCTACATGATATACCAATACGCCTCCCAAAGAGAATGAGACCTGTGGACGCACATAAATACATCGCATCATAAACAATCATCGTCCGATCTGTGAAAGACATGAACACACGTGTAAATGATACCCAATCGTTACAATATCATAGGACGCATCGAAAGTGATTATGGAAAGAGCTCACCCTGGTTTTCCTCCAAATCAACCACTACAAACCGCACTTAACTGTTCGTTCCCAATATAGCCGTTCGGAACTCTGACAGCCCGCCTACCCGTCAACCTTGTTATAAAAATGATTCCTTGTAGGTGTTGCTACGTAAGATAAATCGGCTGTTTGAGACATAATTATAAACACCAATGTAAATATTATCGTGAATCATGACTATTCACGACACTCCCGGCCCCCCAGAAAACTGGCGATCATATATCCAATAGAGATTATCATCTTTCACAGCTTTATTTAACTCTTCCTCAGATCTTTGAAATTACCGTTCTTTTCCCATTGCAAATATTGACAAGCTCTGAATCCTATCGATCGCCTTGATTGGGCCCAGTAATCCACATAGTTTCTGATAGCTGTAACGTCTGATAAGTTCATCTTGACGCACTTTTCTAAATCAGTTCCAAGCTCTTCGTGGGGCCCGAGTAGCCAACTGCGAGGTTCTCTATTCTTGAGATTTTGACCAACCAAGCTTCATCGTGTCTTGGCGTTCCATGTCGTAATAAACAATCAATCATAATATGTCCTATATATATCGTAAAACCATATTATAGATTTGCTAGTGTATGAAAATACTTCTATACATTGTGCATTGCTGATTCATGTATGTACATACTTTTAGGTTACCGCAATAGGATTTGCTTTGCCTTGCTAGATTGAAACGAATATTTGGCCAGATTTTATGATCATTTTTATACTTGTTTCCTTTTTCCATGGAATGGAATCCTCCCCCGCGGGCAAAATTGCTTACGTTATTAAACGAATGCACGAAGCATTACCACAACTAATGTTAATTTATCTGTTAATCTATTGATTTCCCTGATTCCTCCTCGACCTACTATAAATATTTAAAAATTATTCTGCGCGGGTCAGTGTGATTTTTTTTTTTTTTTTTTTTTTTTTTAAAGCGTTTTCTTGTCTATACAATACGAATACACTCCACTGATCACCTAAAAAAATAACAAAGGATATAACATGAAGCTTGAAAGTAGAGGCAAACAACGGGCTGCCCTATGGCTTGACGTTGTTTTTTCTTTTCTTTTCCTAAGACCTGGTTATTATTATTTATTATATAATACCGAAAATTAATTGAATTCTTAAATAAAATGTGATCCACCACAAACTAAGTTTGACGGTGGAGTGAGCACTCAGTCTCAATATAAATTAAATGAATTATGTCTCATACTTGATATAAAACCTCTTTTACTAAGACTATATTTAAAAAAATACTTTTGTAAAATTGTTTTTGATTTATTTCATACGACGTATACCTCGATAACTGAAATTACGTTAATTCATTACCTCGTATAACTCGTACTTTATTGTTGATTCATTTTCATCTTGTTTCATCATTCTTGGCTAAATGAGAAAACATGAGGTCATGTTACTTCCAAAGTACACAAAACAAATATACAGTTTATTTAAATTTTTATACATGTTTTTTTTTGTTTTTTAATTAAATGTTGTGTTCTATTTTGATTGAAGGATTATGTTTGCCTTTATGTACTGTTAATAGAAACGTGCTTAATTATTTCTGTTTACTAACTTTTTTATTATACATTTAATAATCGCACCTCTCTGTAACGAAAATAATCTCTTATCTCACCTGTATTAATGGAACCCTCTGTAAATGAGACAGATATTAATACACTTGGATATCTGAGACACTTATTAAGTGGAATACTTCTTTAAGCGAGACACATCTGCCGGTCCCTTGAAGTCCCAGTTATGTCAAAGTTTAACTGTACACATTTGGCTATATCTGCACAGATCTTGCCTATTTTTACGCGCAGTTGTATACGTTTTAATTCAACAATGAAAGAAGTATGCTACGGTGATTTTCGACTCCAATGCTCAACTATCAGTGGTCAAGTCAAGCATTTACCGACCGTGAGAAATATTTTTCTCAGCCTCAAATCTGATCTTTAACAGCCCATTTTATTCTGAGCGTAAATCCAAAATTGGCTGAGCATTGCCAAAATAACCTGTATTGTTGTAGCACTATTGAAATCGCTCAATTGTGCTCGAGTCTGAGGACCACCAAAAATAATTCTGAACACCATGGAAACTGTTCTGATGACCGCTAAACCAAGACCTCTGAGCCCTGCGAAATCTGTTCTGAGGACTGCTTAACCTAGGCCTTTGAGTCCTACGAAAACTGTCCTGAGGACTGTTCAGCTTAACCTAGGCCTCTGAGCCCTACGAAAACTGCTCTGAAGACTGCTTACCTAGGCCTCTGAGCCAAACGAAAACTGTTCTGAGGACCGCTAAATCCAGACTTCTGAGCGTCGCGAAACTGTTCTGACGATCGTGAAGCTGTTTTGAGCACTGCCAAACCAGTATTTTGAGCACTCCTAAAGTGTAATAAAGATATGTTGGCTTTGAAGGATACCAAAACTCATAATTTTTGGTTGAGTTTTAAATAAAGACTTTGTTTCTGAGCTGAAAGCATGAAAATCGTCATTTTCAACTATTGCTTGTATTCTTCATATTATTTACGTCTGCCGCGAGCCACCGAGAGCGCCATATAGTATGACGGGTGTCCTTCAACATGTGATTTTCCAATAAGATTTTAGGCTTTGCGATATTGCGTATCTCAATCCTCGCACACGGTCAATATGCGCCATTACATTAGTTCTTATGACCGTGCGACGTTTTATCATGCCTCCTCCCATAGTGTATCGGTTATTAATGATGTTAAACTTGTTCAAATATTCGCTACCCCTTAACCGCTTAAACTCTTTAGTAATCATGCACTGTGTCTGTCACATCAGTATAAATGACTAAATAAAATATATATGTGAATTATTTCCTGGACTACAGAGATACCAGTTTACGCTATAAAATTTATTTCTGCTATTAACTTTAGTGTCACTTGCAGCAGTTTATATTTCATTAGTTATCGATGGATAGTCTCTGTATGAATCTCAGTTTATATACATTGATGTGACGTGCTGCAGTCCAAAGTGTTTGCGACATCTAGCGCAACGTTCAGGTCTTTGTACTAGGTATATGGAAAATTAATTGTGAGCTTTGGATCAGATTGGTCCTTATAGTGCTTTTCCGAACCTTTCAGATTTAATTAACCTTGGTTTATCAATGTACGTAGAGATTCTTCTCTCTTCTCCTTATAAGTACTGTATTCATTCCGGAATTGGTCATATAGTGTGATGCCCACTCGCTAACATAGTAGGTTAATATTTTAAATTACATTGAATTATCGGTCACCATCAGTATAAGTGACTTCCGTTTAAATTTTATACTAATTGTATTAGTTTCGCTTTCCTTTCCTTCCCTTTTAACACCTATGTAAGGTCGGGTCTCTTAGTCAGTTTGCGACAGCGCGATCGATTATGAGTTGTCTTTTCTTCGACCAGGTTCTTCACATTACATTTTTTCTAATATTGGACTACCACGTGGATTTTGGTATACCTCTTCCTCTAGAATGTTTGGGAAGGCGAAGTGCAATGTTATTGATATTATTATGGTATTTTCCTCCTTTTTGAGTGTGTCCGAACCATCGCAGTCTTTGATTGAAGCTACTTTAAAAACTTCCGTGAACGTTAAGTTATGTTATTAATGTCATTATCCTTGCCGTGCACACATGATATCTGTTCTGAGTTATCATCCAGGAGCCAAAAAAATTTCACTAGTTTTTCTGCAGTTCCTAAGATTGGAAGAACAGTCGTTGCTATAATCAATAATCTAATGCGATGATTTTGATGTCGGTTTTAAAGAAATCCATGATGCTGTTTAAATTAAGGTTGAGGATGGAAGCTTCATGCACCGGGACACCGATTTCGAACCCTTTACCTTTACCATCGGGTTTTAATACTTCTTCATTTTGTTCAATACTCTTTCATTTGATACTTTGTCTGTCCACAAGATTTTCAACATTCTCCTATATAGCCACATTTGAAATGCATTCAGTTTTTTAATTGTCAATTTATTTAAAGTCCAAGCCTCTGCACAATACACAAGGATTGACAATACATAGCATTTAACTAATCTCCATCTCAGTTTTAGATTTATATCCTTATGTGTGTATAGTTTTTGCATTTTCAATACTGTTTTTAATACTTAACCATGTAATTTTTGTTAAGGCTGATATACCAACACTGGTACCCTGGTACTTAGATATTGTCGCCTTAGTACTGCCTCGTGAGATATCACAAGCGATATGATTGAACGCCTTCTCAAAATCTATAAAACGAATGAATTATGTTTGAGTATTATTTAAAGAACATTTCTAGGAATGATGGAATAATGTTTCTTGATTTAATTCTAGCTCGTAGTTGTCCATAAAAGAATTATGTACCAACTCGTAAGGTACAACAAATGATACAATTCATCAATATTAACGCGTGAATTTGTTTGATTCTTGCATACAGTCGGCGTCAGCTTATCCTACGAGCAGGTATATTCATATCGAAAGGCAAGTTCGCCATATGATGCTTATGTATGACGTGTAGTAACATGGGGACAGTCAGGTACTTAGTTACTTAAGTTCATGTTTAATGCCGTTGTTGATCGTGTTTCGTATTTTAGAAATGAAGTCCCAAACTTGAACTCCTTTCTGTTATTCATCGCGGTCTGCTGACATTCTTCTGATGAAGAAAGCGTGATGTTTCGTAAGTTTAGCTACTTGAGGTGACACTGAAAACTAGTGGTCAGTTCCAGCTCCAAGGCTATTTGTCTGCGGGTGTCCAGGTTTGAGTCTTCTGAGCTGTTGTCAGGATATTACTAAGTGTTTCTAACTATCAGGTGCCCGAATAGCCATGTTTTTAGACATACAAATTGCTTTGCAAGTGTCAGATGCAGAATCACCTAGGCACTATGATTTGCCTCTCAGAGAGGCGTTAGACTCATCGGCCTCCACATCGTGTATTGACTGTGTGAACTGTGTCTGATAAACCTGATTGATAATGAACATTATACATTTACACTAATGCTTTTTAAAACTAAAACATGGCCCACTAAACATAACTACCAATAACACCATTGTGCCTCAGGTAAACGCATCCCGATTCCTTGAATACTAGCTCAATAGCGACAGCCATCTCGGTTTATCACGCCTATATTTGCTCCCAAATACGATATGGGATCGTACTATGGGCAAGTTGCTCCGAAGCAAATAGAGTATTCATTGCCCAAAAGAAATGCCTCAGAGCAATCTGGGGTCTGAGAAATGTAGACTCATGGAGACAAATCTTTATAAAAAATAAGTTTATGACAGCGCCTAGTATATATATTTTTGAAACTGCCAAATTAGTAAAGTCCAATATGTCACTATTCAAATTAAATGACAACTCTTACCGTAGAGCAGTTACGCATACGGCCTTGTCTATACCAGCTCCAAGACTAGAAATTTACCGCAAAAACTGCTACTACATAGCTTGCTTAATTTATAACTCCATACCGAAAGAAATTACGGACATTTTTTACAATAGTTTCTGTAGGAAATTGAGCACCTGATTGACCGAAAATTGCTTTTATTCGGTCCAAGATTTCTTTAAAACAACAAATTGTAGGTATACTAAGTACGCACAGTAAATGGTAAGTAAAATTCGTTTTGATAGTACCTATTAATATAATACTATGACAATGGAATTATTTTAGTCATTATTATACTGGACTTTGTTAATATGTTGAATATTATTGAATTGTAAATGTTGTAATGTATGTGACGATTTTCTTTAAATATTTGCACGCCATCAGCCGGCAGAATTGTGCTGGACTATAAAATTGAAATGTAACACTTATAATTAAGGGCATTTATTTGTGTGTTTATCACGAATGTTTGTTCCTGAGTTATGGATGTCATATATGTATATAAGTATCTATATGTATGTATCTATTATATATATCATCGCCTAGTACCCACAACACAAGCGTTATTGAGCTTACCGTGGGCCTAGGTTGATTTGTGTAAGATTGTCCCGTAATATTTATTATTTATTATTATTTATTTATTATAATGACCATGATTCAAGCAAATAAACGATCTATCTCTCTATCTATCTATTGACTTCATGATCGATTCAGGGTCTCATCAGGTCATCATATATTGACTACTCGTATGTATGTGACAAGCTATCCGCCGCGTGCTACGCACTGTCTAGACTCGCACTTATATTGTCTCTCAGTAAATTGAATCTATTTGATTCTAATTTAAGGGGTAAATCTTCGCGCCGGTGTATGGCAAAGGTTCGCACGGCACTGCCTTTTTTACAAGAAACTTTAGGAACTTAAGTATAGTTTACTGACCCTTTGTGCTACACTGTAAATGAGGTTCTTCAGAATGATCATTGTCCCCAGCACATTCCAAAAATTGTAAATTCTATATATTTAGACATGTAAATGAGATGTACAATTTTCAATAAATAATCTAAAATCTAACATTTAAGAGTCCAATTACGAAATATTTAAAACAATCATAATTACAAATCTTTGTTTAACCATAACATTTGATTATACTCAAGTCTGAAGTCTAAACGTATTCTATCCACGAGCCGAACCTTTCGGTTGCACCTACAAAACGTATTCGTGATTCGCGAGATTCACTTAACGAAGTCACGTGAGTTATCTGACTATTTACTTTCAAGTCACAAATGAATTTACTTATACAAGAATTCTGGACACTACTGTGTAAGTCATGGTTTATAGTTAAAGGATTAAAAGAAACTAAGCACCAAAGCTTTCATACCCATTTTACATCCTGATTCAGAGCATAGTATCGGAGTCAACAAAGCTAAGTGTTTACGATTTCTAGGTGTAGATCTTGTTGTATTTACTGATGAAATAATACGAACTTTGTTTATAACAAAAGGATTTAGTTTATTAAAATAGAAAATACAGATTACTATGAACGTGCTACTGCGCTTACAAGGGCGAGAGTGAATACGTCTTTAAATAAAATATCGAGACAGTGGTCGTGCGTGTTTGCCCGCCTACATTTATCAGGCGCTGTAGTTATGCGTCCCAATTCCAACACCCTCCTCTGGACGCAAACCCATTGCCATTGCAAAGGTCAGATGCTTTGGCCGGTGCAATCCCTTTGTGAACACATCAGCCAACATGTCTTGAGTGCTCAGTTTTTTCTTTATCATCTTGACAGTTTCTTCATCATTATAGAAACATAGTAGATCATCAACATAGACTGTAAGGATCAGTATATTTTGTTCGTTGACTATGCGGTGATGTATACATGGATCTACTTTTGATCGTGACATTCCTATTTCTAGTAAAGCTGCATTGAGCTTTTTATTCCATTGCCTGCTTGCCTGTTTTAGACCATAAATGGATTTTTTTAACAAGCACACTTTATCGTCTTCCCCAAAATACGGTGGCTGCGACATGTAAATGTCTTCCTCAATGTCACCTTGCAAAAAAGCTGTTACTGCATCCATCTGGTGAATTTTCAAATTATATTTTACAGCCAAGCCAATCACATATCTTATGGAGGTATAGCGTACTACAGGGGCATAAATTTCATGATAATCTATACCTTTTTTTTGTTAGTAACCTTTCACGACAAGTCGTGCTTTCATTCTTGATACATTGCCATCTTCATCTGTTTTAGTTTTGTAAACCCACTTGCAAGGGATTACTTTTTTATTTTTCGGCATGTCAACTAATGTCCATGTATTGTTAAGTAGTAATGATTTATATTCTTCCTCCATGGCATGTATCCACTGATCTGCCTTATTGCTCTCTAATGCTTCGGAAAGGCTTTGTGGATCCTTGTCCAAGATACTCATAGCTGATTCGCCATTCATGCACATAAAAGATGCATTTTCTTGGGGAGGATTAGCTTCGTAAAATTCATTTCGACGACGTCTTGGACGAAGATTCATGTTAATTTCTGGAATATCAATGCTCTCTTCAGGATTGTAAGATTCATCGGCAGGATCTAAATCAACCGATGCTGGTGAAGAAAACGAATCGACATTTAGAGACGTTGTATTCAACTCGTCGATTATAACAGAGTCATTATCCTCTCCGATTTCATCTTTTTCGTCATTGGTATTTTCTTTATTAGCATTTCCGATATCATCTTTTTCTTCATTAGCATTTTCTTCAGAAAAAGGTAAGTAAACTATTTTAGATTCAGGTAAGTTCAATTCCTTTTTATTACAAGACATTACTTTACTATCTGATTCATGCGTACTGGTTTGTCTTTCATTAATACTTGTTTCTTCTTTTTCAGGTACAGACTCATTATTAACAATATCTCTTATTACAGTGGCCTCGAGAAATACGACATCTCTGCTTGTTACAGTCATTTTGGTTTTAGGGTCTATGAAGCGGTAGCCCTTCACACAGTCACTATAACCGACAAAAATCAACTTACGGGATTTCGGATCCAGCTTTTGACGTCGTTCTTTAGGTATATGTACCATTGCATTGCACCCGAAGATCTTTATATGGCTTAAATCTGGTTGTTTTCCTGTCCACACCTCTTCTGGAGTGACGTAAGAAAGGGCTCTTGTCGGTGAGCGATTTATGATGTGCGCTGCCGTGACCACTGCTTCACCCCAGAAGTTGTTCTGTAACTGAGCATTTAATACCATACATTTAGACCTTTCTATGAGCGTCCTGTTCATGCGCTCGCTTAAACCGTTTTGTTCCGGTGTGTATGGGTTAGTAGTTTGGTGCAATATGCCAAATTTCTTCAGATAGTTGTTAAAATTGTTATTTACGTATTCTTTTCCGTTGTCTGTCCTTAAAGCTTTAATTTTTTTGTTTAATTCATTCTCTACTCTTGTTTTATATTCTATAAATTTGTCCAGTACGTCAGCCTTGCTTTTTATCGTGTATACGTGTACTTTACGTGAAAAATCGTCTATGAAAGTGACAAAATACCTGGCACCTCCAAGTGATGCAGTTTGCATCGGTCCAAACACGTCGGAGTGGATGACTTCTAGCAACTCGGTTGCTCGGGAGCCCTCACTTGGAAATGGCTGTCTAGTCTGCTTTCCTTGGATACAACTTACGCATGTTTTATTTTGATTAGACGGAGATAATTTTACACCGGTAGTACAAGTTGGAATTTTATACATATCGCTGAAGTTCAGGTGGCCCATTCGTTGGTGCCATAAGTAAGTATCATTTTCAGTAACTGCGGGCATGGCTTGAGCTTTTTCATATGCTATGTTTAGCTTATACATATCATTTATTAAGTTGGCATCGGCTACTTTTTGACCATTTTTATTTGATATTTTACAGCCATTGTTTTTGAATTGGATATTGCAACCACTTTTTATCATTTTGCTTACTGAGATAAAATTTGTCGATAATTCTGGCACATAAATTACATTTCTTACCAGAATTTTATTGATATTGCCTCGTGTGTCTGGTACGCTTATAGTTACATTACCGCAACTTTCGACCCTGAGTATTTTATCGTTAGCAATTCTGATGCTTGTTACAGGTGGCGCAGTTTCGTCCTCGAGCCACTCCTTGTGTGACGTCATATGCATCGAGGCTCCTGAATCGACGTACCAGTTCAGCGCGTCATTCGATATGGTTGCTGAAAAAGCTGCAATAAAACCATTATCTTTATTATCTGTTTTATTTTTTTTATACCAACAGTTCTTACTCAAGTGCCCGTATTTGTTACAATGAAAGCATCTCGGTCCCTTTGATTTATTTTGCCCTTTTTCAATATTTTTATTATAATATTGCTTCTTGGAGTTTGAGTAAAATGCGGTTGTGTCCATTGTTTTTACTTCCTGTAATAACTTTGTTTTAATAGAATCGGCACAAATTTTCACTCCAGAACTCTCAATGGCCATGATCATGGGTTTATAGGCATCTGGTAAGCCAGCTAGCATTAATGTCCCAAGCCATTCATCATCCACTTGGAAACCAATATTTCGTAAGCGATGTGCGGATGACATTATTTTATTAACGTAATCTTCTATGCTTGAGCTATTTTCTAGCGTAGTGTTTATTAAATCCTTTAGCAGACCCACTTTTCTAGTTAAGCCTGAGTCTTCGAAAGCTCGCATTAAGTTATCCCAAACCTCTTTAGCTGATGTGGCCTCTCTTACATGCACATATATTATGGGGTCGATAAGTAAAATGAGTTTCGACTTAGCTTTAATGTCCTTTTTTGCATCTACAGCCTTGCCGGTTTCTGTTTCGATACATTCCCACAAATCTTCTAATTGCAAGTAGGCCTTCACTGCAAAACTCCAAGTGGCATAATTTTCTCTTCCAGATAACTTTTCTATACTCAGACCACTATTTGAAGCCATTATGATCACATATACTTGAAATTATGCTGAAACAAAACCTACGTGATGTCGCGAAATTTGAGGTTATAATGATTTGTACTTTTACTTTAAAAACACTTTAACTTTTACTTGTTTTACTATTTAGGCATGGGGCGGCCCATAACCTGATGAAATAATACGAACTTTGTTTATAACAAAAGGATTTAGTTTATTAAAATAGAAAATACAGATTACTATGAACGTGCTACTGCGCTTACAAGGGCGAGAGTGAATACGTCTTTAAATAAAATATCGAGACAGTGGTCGTGCGTGTTTGCCCGCCTACATTTATCAGGCGCTGTAGTTATGCGTCCCAATTCCAACATTTACTAACTTGTTGTAGCTATGGTTACGCATGTAGGATATATTCATGATTAAATTGTAAGTAATGTTACTATTATATTTATCGTTGTGTATGGAAAGCATTTAAATGATTAATACCTGCTGATTATGGTCAATATTGCAATTGACAATATTGTCAACGTATCACGTAGGTATCCGATGAATCTTTATTGGTTTATATTTCAAGACTCCACTTGATTTGTTGAGTGACAGATACGTGATGAGGATATTTTTTTTTTATAATAAATGAATTTTTCCCTGCCCTCTAACAATCGACTTGTACCTGAGGGCCACCAGCCACCTCCACACATTATTTTGGAGTAGGTATACTATTTGTGTATCATACTGACAACATTGTTCCATCCCCTGTTTCATCACAGCTGAGCATCACGCATGACCCAACACAGTATACTCACTATGCGACTCATAATATGTCTGAACTCACTTCTTTAACTCTTTAACCAGCATTATCTGATATATCACAACTGTCAATAAATAACACTTCCTTGATTTTCTATGACAGACCGCAAAACTTGGCTATGTCAGTCACCTGAGGGCGCACCTGCGACGCTCTCCGCATTGATTAGCAATCGCTGAGGCCGAATACGGCTAGGAGAAGATGATAATGACACAGTTAAAATTGCGAGTAACTTATTTTACGTTAAAAGTTAATCCTTCTCGGCATAACCTGGTAATGAAATCATAACAACTATGCGTGATCGGAAGTCAGACCTAAAGTACACTAGTGGTCTTGAGATAAGTTGCTGGTAACCAAACAATAATGAAGTCAACATCAATTAGATCCATCGAATTGCTGTCAGATCTCTCATTGACAATAACCGCCGAAATAAAAGTGAATCAGCACAAAACCCTACTGCCACATACTAATAATACAAAAAACAAGTAAATTCCCAGGATGCTACCATTCTTTTGATCTCAATAATATGGTAGAATAGATATGAGCAACGTATACCGATTTCAGTAATTTATTCGGTATAAATGTACCTATAAACAAATACACTGATGAAATCAGAACGAAACTTGAGAAAAACATCATACTGTCTAAAACTTCCTCCTCCTGACAACAAGAAAAATATAGGAAAACCACAGATTGCTCCCAAAGGTTATTATTTGTGTCTGCAGCTTCGCAGTCTCCTAAGTTCGTACACCCTTGAACCTCTGACGTCTTGATTGCAATCAGAACAATGAATCCGATTCACCAGAAAACATTTACTTAGGTCATGTTTTCAATAAAAAAGTAACCATCAAATATAGTACCTACATACCTGAAAGAACAGGCTTTGCTCTTTGTTTTTTCCAAAGAAAGGGAGTTGATTCTTTTCACCTCCGTAAACCCGTGTAGTAAATAAATTGCATTGAAATCTGATGCGCTGTTTACGACAATCCATTGACAATCAAATAAATATACCAATGCTGCTCATTGAATAGTTTAGAATAATTATATTTTGTATATAATCCCATAATTTGTCATTGAGTCAGTAAAAAATACAAATGCTATACATATTTTTTGCATTTATAAGGTCCAAACCAGCCACGAATGTACTTTTACCTACTTTAGTATGATACCAATAAATATTTTTGATTTTGATTGAGAGCCGTACCCATTACCCTATTTATCGTAAGATGACATTAAAATGTACTACTTATGGAAGGTTAATTCCTTATGATGTCTAAAAGGTCTTAAATGTTTGCACCACACTAAACATTGATGAATGGTATGGTTCTGTTATATAACTTGGTTTTAACTGTAACCTTTGCATAAGGAGCACCTCTGACATAATACAGTGATAGTTTGCTGTAAGTATGTTTTCTGAAAAGTCGGAAACTTTTAAACCGATTAAGGCTTGGCATCTCAAATTTTGGTAAAAATGAGTTGTTTAGTAACCAGTTTATACCTTATAACGTAACAATTTCCGTGTTGGAAAATAGATATCATAATCTGCAAGATATAAGAAGTGACATTGTTTTCGTAGAAATCCATTTTAACATAAGAAAGTGGAGAAAAATAAATCTAAAGTCAACCCTATTTTTTCACTTGTAACCAGTTTACTGCTCCATTTTTTATCAGAAAGAGATGAAATTTTATAGTCTTCTTCATAAAGTAATGAACTATAACCTAATTTTCTTACTTTCTTAAATTTCGTCTCGTTTCTAAAATATTCCGCAAAACATGATATCCGCGCTTTCGACCACGCACTTCCATCTCGCTCACGCTCACGCTCAGTGAGAGGGAGAGAAGACCATGAACGTGCGGGGCCTTAAGACAGGATTTTAATAATGTTAATCTCTTTCTCGTGGATGGTTTTAAAAATCTTTAGATTAACTTTATGAACAGTTATCTGTTTTTGAGTCAATCATGCACATGCTACATTTAATATTGGTTTAGCAGGAAGTTGGGGCAAATAAAGTGTTAAACAGATGAAGACTGGCTTAGATCCCAGCATGCTCCACCATGTCGCGAAGCCACTTCTGGTCACTCTCATGGCCGCGAATGAGAACCTATAGCACTCAAGCTAAGACCCGTATTAGCATATATGCAACTATAAACATACCCTTACAACTTGCCGAATCCTTTATATATCTGACATAGGGGCTGCCGCCTCGTGCGTGCCAGCTCCCTATGACGTGTGGGGACTTTCGTCCCCAAGAATGTCCTCCAACCTCCCCTTCTAGACATCCCTTACCACCATTGATACTGTCCCAATTCACACGCTATTGTTCCAGTTACCCGGGTGCACCCTTGACTGATGATGATATGGCCTGAAGCCGAGACTACCGAACTACCCTGTTGTTACACTTATAACTAATCCTCTAACACTAAAGAACTCCACAACTAAGAACTGTGATGTGTGTCCTACAGGTCACGTACATGCGCGACCTGTAGGAAAACCTTATTCATCTACATGATATACCAATACGCCTCCCAAAGAGAATGAGACCTGTGGACGCACATAAATACATCGCATCATAAACAATCATCGTCCGATCTGTGAAAGACATGAACACACGTGTAAATGATACCCAATCGTTACAATATCATAGGACGCATCGAAAGTGATTATGGAAAGAGCTCACCCTGGTTTTCCTCCAAATCAACCACTACAAACCGCACTTAACTGTTCGTTCCCAATATAGCCGTTCGGAACTCTGACAGCCCGCCTACCCGTCAACCTTGTTATAAAAATGATTCCTTGTAGGTGTTGCTACGTAAGATAAATCGGCTGTTTGAGACATAATTATAAACACCAATGTAAATACTATCGTGAATCATGACTATTCACGACAACTATACAAGGTGGAGTCAAGGTTCACTTACGCACGACCATACTGCACTTGTGTGCTCCTTGGATATTTTATAGAAGTCATAGATGCTGTTTACAAGCTACACAATGAAACTTTGCTTTCTCACTACAACATTGATTTATTTTATATCCATCGGGTATCAGGAAGTAGGAGTTACCAGGATGTTATTCTTTGCCTTCAAGTGTAACTGAACCTTGTCACATAGGTCTCAAGGTCCATTTATCTACGATGGTGACACAGTGCTAGCTTATTAACAGCTACAATTACAAGATACCAAGTGTCACACCGATTCCAAATCAAACTCAACCCTATCATTTACGTAGCAAGATTCAAGAAAGATGAAGCAGTGTTACTGTAGGGTAGGGAAAGCTCTTTTTACGAGCTTTTATTTAGCTCAGCTTAGCAGCGTTTGTTTTATTCTTTCTTGGGTCAAATTTAGTAATTCAAATTTGACCCACTTCCCGTTTTCCGATTGAGCTGAAATTTTACATGTATACGAGTATATATATCGCATAACAAATTTAAGAGTTAGACTCTTGTCGGTGTGTAGCTCCCTCCATCTGACTCTATCTAGGGATTCTAGGGCCGCCTCCTTGACCTCTTTATACGACGTGACTGCTACTTCTTTTATTCGTTTCATGTAAATTATCCTTGTTCTTCCCCTTCTTCGCTTGCCTTCTACCTTTACTTCCATGGTGTTATTAATTAAAGCGTCATGTCGTATAAGGTGACCAATGATTTTCCCTCTCCTATTCTCTATCGTTTTTATCAGTTTCCTATATCGCATATCGTTATATCGCATGACAATGCAATATTATGATGACATGGAGCTGATCTGATGCTGGAGCTGGAAGGTGGCCATAGGAACTCCGCAATAAAACAACACAACCCCATCTAGTTTGGGCTCTTTAGAATCGTCTAAATGAGTAGTTGATGATGGTATACAGAAAAGTACCTACAGTCGGCAATAAAAGCTTGTACCAAAAATTAAATTTTTGACAGAAACTTGTTACTCTTCTACGAGATTTGGGCCTAGTTGCCCAGCAGCTCCTCAGTACGATAATGTTTCAAGGTGAAACTTACCACCAACGGTGATGCAGCACTCAAGCAAGAAGATCCCAAGTGTATCATCCACAATATGCTGAACTGAATCTCAGGTCTCCTACTACTACCTACTATTATTCCACTAACCCACTACAGTAATTCAGCGTTCCTATAGGGATAGCCTTCTGTAGCCTTCGCCGTGAGATATGCACTCTGATCCTTGATATGCTGCATTTTATTTTAACCTAACCTAATCGTTAACGAACTATTGCTCACTTACCAATGACGCAGATGCAGCACTTCTTTAGTGACAGATCCTTAAGGTAAGCTTATCTTTCCCAGCAACCCGAACTGAACCTTATCGCTCACGTCTCTAGGTCGACTTACCCACGACAGTGATGCAGCGCTCCTGTAGGGATAGTTCTTTGGCCTTCTGCGAGATCTGCACGTAGCTGCCACTCTGCTCCTTGATCTGCTTGATGTAGTTGCCGCCCTTGCCGATGATCATGCCCGCCGTTGAGTTTGGCACGAGGATCTTCACCTGGAATAAAAGACTCGTTGAGTGGAGTATACAAGACCATTTATTTTGTTCTTTAACTACTTTTTTAACAACCAAGCTCGGCGCACGACGAAACTCACCAGGGCAGAGCATAGGATTTAATCGATGGTAACAAAGGTAATCTATATGGTGTTGGACCGAATATAAGTATTATATAAATATTATAAGAGACCAAAGCCAAATTGACCACACCGTCCTGCAAGGATAACGTGTCTAGCAGGCTTTAGCGGTAAGTAATGCGTGCTGGCAACACCACGGGTGTGGGTGCACGACGGCACGGACGATGCGGGGGAACGCGGCAACATGGCGGCGTAGGCGTCGAATCGTCGATATACTTTGTTTGGGTGGATCTCTAAAATTGGTTATAATAAATTTACTTTAAAAACAAAGTTTTAACCGACTTCAAATCAATAGCCAAATTGCTTTAAGTTTGCCTATAAAATTCAAAGAGTTCCCTCGATTTCTAGAGGATCCCAATCATCATAACTGGATTTTGATGACAACGGGACCAATCTGGAAGTATATGCTTTCAAACAAAGAAATTATTTTTCATATCGTTTCATAAATTACCGAGTTATGGCGTAACTCCTACTCCTTTTTGAAGTCGGTTAAAAACGTGCTTGATCGTTGTGTAGTTGCTATGATTTTCCAATAGAATACATGGTTTGTCCGGAAATAGTTTTTAGGGTTCCGTACTCAAAGAGTAAAACGGGACCCTATTACTAAGACTTCGCTGTCCGTCCGTCCGTCCGTCCGTCTGTTTGTCACCAGGCTGTATCTCAAGAACCGTGATAGCTAGAGAGTTGAAATTTTTACAGATTATGTATTTCTGTTGCCGCTATAACAACAAATACTAAAAACAAAATAAAATATATTTTTAAGGGGGGCTCCCATATAACAAACGTGATTTTTTTGCCGTTTTTATAGATAATAGTACGGAATCCTTCATGCGCGAGTCCAACTCGCACTTGGCCGGTTTTTTTTAATTTCACTAAGCCCGTAAAATATATATCAAGGGACAATCTTACACAAATCGAAATAGCCCCATGGCTAGCTCATTAAGATTTGTATTGTGGGTAATAGACGGTAAAATATTGAATAGATACATAAACAATATCCAAGACATAGACACAAATGTTTGCCCGTACCGTGATTTGGAACCAGCGGCGCTACCACGAACTTCGAATCTCGAACTTCGTATATCTCCGTCTCGGTCGCTCGAGTACCATAAACCATAAGTGCGATAGAGGCGGAGATATACGAAGTTCGAGATTCGAAGTTCGTGGTAGCGCCGCAGTACCGTTAACTTTGCAAGCAGGGTCACTATACCAAACCAACTAGGCAAAACATGTCGTCGTGTATAGTTTGCCCAACTATTCGAGTGTGATTATTTATTTTCGATTCACAAAAGATACACATGTGTTTTAATGAGTAGATACTTTATTACATTCTGCCTTTAAGTACTGGTTTCTGTCAAGTGAATGATAAACTAATAAATTGGTTTGAGTTGATTCTACTTTTCCGCAGAATCCGAATGCCCGCAATGCGTCATTTAACACGTTAATTAGTTAAATCTAAGACTAAGGACTAGCTGAGACTTTTTCCAATAATCATTATATTCATTATCTTAATTAGAAAAAAATCAATAAATAAAAATGTTTCACTAATTGACACAATTTGTTTTCTTTCAAAAT
Source organism: Epinotia brunnichana (assembly GCA_963854355.1). Taxonomy (NCBI): domain Eukaryota; kingdom Metazoa; phylum Arthropoda; class Insecta; order Lepidoptera; family Tortricidae; genus Epinotia; species Epinotia brunnichana. The sequence goes on along the minus strand of OY977952.1, from coordinate 1,075,961 downwards.
ACGAATTGGATATTCATTTATTTATTACATAGCAGCAACCGCTGTAGGGTCTCTCCTAAGGGAAAGTTTCTCTCTGCGATTTTATTTCTGTTTACCGACCGTAACAATAAGCCACCCAAGTTTTCCTCCTTACAAAACAGTCGTAGGTATTCGCCAGGCAAATTCGTGCAAACTTTGGTAATTTAATGCAAATGATATCCTCTTAGCAGCAAAAATAAAATATGTGAGTAATCTGCACAGTATATTGTAGTGAGTATTAATCAACAAAAAACTCTTTTATTAGCTCAAGTGTTTGCGGAAAATGATAATTTAAGATCAACTCAAGGCCGGGCTTACAGTTAAGTTAATTACTAAATTAAATATTTATAAAACAGACTTACACCGACCCGATTTATACAAGACACTTGATGTATTATAAATTAAATTAAATATAATTAAAAATACGTAATGCCGTGTAACATACCTACATTTATAACATGCAACCGAATTGTGAACCTAATTCCGGGCCTTCATTTTTAGGGTTCCGTAGCCAAATGGCAAAAAACGGAACCCTTATAGATTCGTCATGTCTGTCTGTCTGTCTGTCCGTCCGTATTTCACAGCCACTTTTTTCCGAAACTATAAAAGCTATACTGTTGAAACTTGGTAAGTAGATGTATTCTGTAAACCGCATTAAGATTTTCACACAAATATATAAAAAAAACAATAAATTTTGGGGTTCCCTATACTAAGAACTGAAACTCAACTTTTTTTTTCATCAAACCCATACGTGTGGGGTATCTATGGATAGGTCTTCAAAAATGATATTGAGGTTTCTAACATCATTTTTTTCTAAACTGAATAGTTTGCGCGAGAGACACTTCCAAAGTGGTAAAATGTGTGTCCCCCCCCCCCCCCCCCCCTGTAAGTTCTAAAATAAGAGAATGATAAATCTAAAAAAAATATATGATGTACATTACCATGCAAACTTTCAACGAAAATTGGTTTGAACGAGATCTAGTATGTAGTTTTTTTTAATACGTCAAAAAAAAGCAATTTATTTAACGGAACCCTTCATGTGCGAGTCCGACTCGCACTTGGCCGCTTTTATCAATCTCGTGCGTCATGGTACCGTCGGTACGCAACGCATGGAAAAACATATGGAACTAAGAAGATTCACAGTATTCACACACCATTATAATACGACAAACGCGTTCCACAATTAGACGCATATAGAACTAGAGGTCTTGAAAATTATACGTACAAGATTTGACTGAAAAGTGATCCTAAAAGCCCTACAAAGTTGACAAAATCATATTAGCGTTGGTGAAGTTGTCCTAAAGGTTTAGTTCAGGGCTTAGGGCGCAGGTTCGAGTAAGAACGTATTCGACACAAGGGTCTCAAAACATCTTGCGAGTTTAATGCCTTGCCTAAGCTCCTAATATCCGCAGTAAAGAGATAGGCCGTTTAAATAGGTCGGCGCCTATCACATAATATATAAATGTAGGTACAGTTGTGTAACTAATTTCAAGTGCAATGGAGCGTTTAGGTATTTCATACGGTATCGCGCACCGCACCTCCGCGGTTGGTGGTCGGGCGGTGAGAAACCTTGAAAGACGATGGAGGTAAAACTGTAAAAAGCGCCACATTTTCAGAGGTGTTCGGTTCGTCCGCGCGGAAGGGCGGTGATAATTTACTTAAAACATGGCGAAGATTCGAGACACTACACGTGTTCTGGGAAATGAAATTAAGATTCTTGCCAGAAAGTGTCATCATCATCATATCAGCCGAAAGAAGTCCACTGCTGGACATAGGCCTCCCCCAAAGAGTGCCACAATGGCCGGTCCCGCGCCACCCGCATCCAGCGGAGCCAGAAAGTGTAGAATTCATTTAATTTTGCCATCAAAATTGGCACACAGAACCTTCCTTCTACCTGAGTCATAGTGTGGTCCGAGAAGCACCCCTTCGAGAAGAAGCGAGAAAACCCGAGACGAGATGAATAAAGATCGAAAGAGTTATGTGTTATTATCTGTTAACTGTCTGAAGCAAAATACTGCACTGATACGATTTCCATTTGTGATCAAAATTATTTTAGTATTCGAAAATAGTACACTCATCATTGCAGATGATTGTTGCAGCATCCAAGAGGAGGTAAAAAGTAATTACGACGGTAGTCCACTACTTTGTAAATAAATGGGTTGATGTTCAGGGGTCAGCTTCTCTGCAGTATAAATCTTCTAGACAGCCGCCGCGAATCGAAGTGAAGCCCTACTTGTGATCCTATCATTGCCGCATTAAGCTTATCTAGCCTTGCCCTCATAGTGGTCGTTTGATTCTAAATTCGTGGGGGATAATCTAAAGGTTAAAAGTAATATCGTCGAGTAGTCGTACCTATATGTAAAAGTCGTACCTATAAGTAATTGTGCCTGATAATATAAGTAACGCTACAATTTCATCATAAAATAATAGTGCATTACCTACCTAGGGCGGTAAAACCAAGAATGTCACAGATCGCAGGTATTTGACGCCCGAGCCGAAGGCAAGAGGGATAAATATGCGATCTGGGGCTTTCTTTATTACCGCCCGCGGTGAGTACAAAATTTTACGTTTCTCCCTGGACAGGAAGTGGGATTTTCGCACGCTAAGCGGTAATTGCTACTTTATGGCCAGGTGTGACGTAAATAGACAAAGGCGCAGAATATCTAAACAATCGTCATCCGTAGGATATTATTAGATCTGATGCTTGATACAATTATCATCAATCATGGCTTTTCTCTAAGTCACACACATGCTCTTTTAATCTAAATTAGGGTTATTAGTTTATCGTCCGTGTCGAGCAATTTATGTCAAGTTGACGCTAAACATATCAATGGACTTACGTTGGACGCACTTTACATATTGGGCACAATGAATAAGATTTTTTTACGATGCCATTCGAACCAGTTTTTGGAGCTGCTACAATGAAAAAGCAAACATTTGAGACAAAGATGGACCTCGCTGGCGGCAGGCAAAACACTTTATACTAAATGTCACACGGGTATGATGTCCCGACTGCTATTTAGTACTAATCGTTGCATGGAAAATCAAGTAAATTGCTGTTTCGGTACAGAATAGATAATAGTTTCGGTCGCGAAATACTGCGTTTAGGTACATAGTTGTCATATTTTGTTTCTATAAAAGCGTAAGGATTCTATTGGTAGCTTTAAATTTACTCTTAAACAATAAAAAAAATGCATATTTTTTCTAAACTTTCAAGGTCCAATATCTTTTTGTTTTTTTATTTTTTTTATTTAGGTAAACAAACAGCCACTACAAGGGGTAGGTACTTATGCATACTGACATGACTAATGATTACAATATGTGTGACCCACACCGTTTACCACATTATAGAAAACATGTGTTTGCCATTCAGGGTCATTCATAGCACCTTTAGTCTTAAGGACTGCCGGTGTCAACAATAACAACATAAAGGTGATATATTTAATAAATTATACTTTAATACAATAATTTGATGGTTTACTATCCATTTAGCAACACTACGTTATCCATTTTAACATGAGGCCTATTGTAGTGACAACTTATATCATTTGACGCTTAGTGGAGTGCCCGGTCGGACCTGACCATGGGTTAGGTCTTTTCGTGATGTCACGACCTCGGCGCATTAGTTGCGCGGGCGTCCATAATAAGGAGTAGTTAAAATACCCACTCTTAAATGAGTCATTGGTTAATCATGAACATATCATATCAATTAATATTCTATTCTTCTATTCTATATCACACGCAATGCATAACTAAATTTAAATTAACAAACTCTGTATTCTTAACTAAACCATTACAAACTTATTGTTAACCCGGTTGTTTCAATAATGTCTAGAGAGCGCTTAGCTGTGTTCCGGATTTTCAAAAGCATAATGAATAGTTACTAACAAGTTTCCAAAGCCGTCCTAACGACAGTTTGATGTATTCCACCATTGAAAGCACCCGATCACCACCGCCTAAGCAGAAGACAATTGAGCTATGTAATACCCATTTTTTTACGCCCTTTTGGCACGAAAGCAGTGTTAATGACGAGATAATTGCGCGAGCGTGATTCCGCGACCTTGCGCGCAATCAGTTCGTATCAACATCCAACTCGTATCAACAATCAACCATCAACAAGAAGCTCAATTGATACAAACAGTCGAGCTGTAGACCTTTATATCGTCGTGGTAAGATTCACAATCGGTCCGTCTGTGATGGCACCGCGCATGTCTAATGCACGTGCGACGGTAATAGATCATAACAGGAATCAATATGGCCGCCATCTAGAGCCAGGATCTTCTAGGAATTCTAGGAGCAAGGCGATCTTATGTCCTCTTAGTAACTGGGAACGAGTTGGAATGCTTCCCTCCTCTATACCTCGAGCAAGACTGGCATCTAGTTCATAGTTAGATGGGTCCATTTCGTGACAAAGTGTGTTTTATATTATTTCTTTTGTATGTGTTTTTTTGTTGTCACGAATAAATACTTGAATTTGGACTTGAATTTTAGTTTCAAGATTTTATTATACTTATACGGAGCAAGGAAAACGAATATTATTATCGCCACTCTGGCAAGCCAAATCTGGCAGTTAGACCAATCAAATTAGCTTACCCTGGACATAATTCGTAAACTCGTTGTTTTTATTGTTTTATCGGATTTTACTATTCAGTATCAAATATTAATGAAATATATTAAGTAAAAAATCCGCGATCGTAACCGTAGTTAAAAAAAACACGAGTTAACGTACACTACCTAACTTTTTCCTAAAAGTAAAAAAGGTAACCAAGTACCTTGTTAGTATAACTTTGAGGTGCATTCAAATTCGATCACTTAATAGCAAAATTAAACTGAAATCAAATTCGCATATACGTTTTTTTTCACAGTTTTCCTCTGATCTCATTATCTAGACAAGCCAAAATGGTAACTATGATGTTTTTATCTGTTTAAGCTATATTGCGTCTTTTTAGACATTTAAGACAATATTTAAACATTTATTTGTAACGTTTTAATAATAATGTATTTCTCAGTAATTATAAATAGTAACTATGATTTTTTTGTTTACTAATAGCTTTTTGTGAACGATAATCATGATTTCATCAAAATCAAGCATGTTAATTTCACGCTTAAGAAATTGAAAATTTAATTGAAAATACTCGCGACCTTGTCGTGGAGCCAGATGCATGCGGTGGGTGCGAGGCGGGGAGAGAGTGGGGCGCCAGCGAGCGAGCGCACGGCGAACCCGTCTTAACGAGTTTATTTCAATTACGTGTTTTGCACCGACCGCGCCGTGTACAAATAAAACAAATATAACGGAATATCCTAATTGTAGGATTTTTAGCTCTAATGAAAAAATCACAGTTTGTCCCTTACGCCCTTTGAAAACTCTGGTCCAAAGGGCGTAAGGAACGATTGATTTGCTTTTATCATCGAAAACATAAGTAAACTCTTAACTGTTAAGTAAATGAAAGAGATGATGTCATGATCGTGGTTAGCATAAAAAAAAACCGGTCAAGTGTTCCGGACCACCCCGTACAATAGAAACAGGTCCACTATAAACTGACACTCACTAAGTATGTATTTACATACTTAGTGCGTGTCAGTTTATACTGGACATCAAATTTTCAGTGATGTAACTAAAAATTTACGGTTTTCGCAATTTTTTCTTTATTTGTGCTATAAATACTTCGTACCAAATTTCAAGATTGAGAGTTCACGGGATATGGGCATGGGCATTTCGTCCCTTACGCCCTTTGAGCCTACGGTAGTCGATATCCTTATTGGCAAAATTGAGCCGACAGGCCAGAACGCCAAAAAAAAGAGAAGATATGCTTATTGTCACCCACCCAGAGATGGGATAAATTTATTCGAATACGAATAACGTTTAAGAATAAATAGGATTATTTGCGAATGACGAATAAATATTTCGAATAATTATTCGCCAATATTTATTCGCGAATAACTTCTTCATTCGCATAATCATTCGTAATGCTTTTCGGAAATAATATTTTGAACGAATATTGTAGGAATGCTTTTTAATGGAATATATCTCAAAAACGTAATAATTTCCTACAGACAGAACAGAGATACCAAGTTTCTAAATTTGTTAGAAAAAGGTTACCGCTTCATCAATCAATCATCAGTATTCAATAAAGTTAAACTATGTATTTTAAGGGAATAGTATGCGTACAAAGAGCATTTAGTATTATATGTAAGAAAAAGCAACCTTAGACAAAATTTACCAAAACGAGCTATGTTCAAATTACCTAATTTTGTCAATGTGCATGGGAAAAGAAACGTCAGATATCTTCTTCCTTATATAATAAACCAACTACCAAAAGAACTACAGCATAAATACGTAAATAGCTTACAATCGAAACCTAGTATCAAAAGGTATCTGACGTTATCTGAACCCAATACGAGTGTATTGTAATAATTATGAGTCTATAACGGTGATGTATTCAAGTAAATTAATGTACCATAGCGAACTATTCATCAGCATATAAACCCTAGAGGTTTCCGCTGGTGAAAAAATGTATACCAAAATGTACTACTCAGATTATATTGGTCAATAAATAAAAAAAAAAAAAAAATCAAGGGTACCAATTAACATCGCCGTGCATGGTGAAACGGATATTAATTGTAATTATTTCACCTGTTTTATTTTTACTATTTCGGCTTTACCACGGGTGAAAAAAAAACCGGTCAAGTGCGAGTCAGACTCGCGCACCGAGGGTTCCGGACCACCCCGTACAATAAAACCAAGTCCACTATAAACTGACACTCACTAAGTATGTATTCACATACTTAGTACGTGTCAGTATATACTGGACATACAATTTTCAGTGATGTAACTAAAAATTTACGGTTTTTGCTATTTTTCCTTTATATGTGCTATAGGGCGTTGCTTCGCACCAAATTTCAAGTTTCTGAGTGCACGGGAAGTAGGTTTTGATTCCCTTGCGGGTTTCGAAAACTTGCGGAAATTTGCGGCATAAACGGCTGTATCTTTTGATTGCGTTGGCTTAGAAGTTTGATTTTTTCACAGCTCCAAAAGACAGTAAACCTGAGTATTTGATATAAATTTCAGCTTAATTCATTTATTTGTTGCAGTATGGGTCTTACAAGATGTTACATATAAATACAGTTCCAGCATAACCCTGTTAGGGCACAGCAACATTAATATAAAAAATATTAATTCTAAAATAATGTATGCACACACTATGCACAGGAATTCAAACTTTTAATGATTGATACCTCCAAGCGTTCCTGAGAAAAAGGGTATTGACAGACGGACGGACGGACAACAAAGTGATCCTATAAGGGTTCCGTTTTTCTATTTCGAGGCACGGAACCCTAAAAACACACAGATCAGAATATAACATGATTAAGTACATACAATGTACAATTACAGGTATATAGTTGAACAATCTTACATGCGTAATCGCCTCTAATAACATAACATTGATCCAATTACAGACAGTGGCTGTCCATAAATTACGTCATTTCAAAACAGGGGGGGGGGTCTATTGGATGACGGTAGTCATTTTATGAGGCGGGTAGTGTCCATTTAGGAATTAACAGGATGATGATAGGAGGGGGGGTCAAGAATTGACAAAAAACAACCGGCCAAGTCCTGAGTCATGGATGTTTTCTGTGTATTTAGGTATTTATTTATCTATATAAGTATGTTTATCGTTCGTCTAGTACCCATAATACAAGCTTTGCTTAGTTTGGGACTAAGCCGATTTGTGTGAGATTGTAAAAGAAAAAAAAACTGGTTTTTAGTATTTGTTGTTATAGCAGCAACAGAAATACATCATCTGTGAAAATTTCAGCTGTCAAACTATCACTGTTGTTGAGACACAGCCTGGTGACAGACGGACAGACAGACAGACTGACAGACAGACAGACAGCGGAGTCTTAGTAATAGTGTCCCGTTTTACTCCTTGAGTACGGAACCCTAACAAAACAATGGTTCAGTTTCAATTGTTTTCTCGAGTTGTTGAGTTGCCGCTGAAGATGGAATTGTACCGTAAAAATTTATTACGACTTTCAAAGTGGATGAACACAAAAACAATGTGGAGACCGGATGATTGCTGCTTTTAGTAATGAAACACCTTCAAAGACGACAATATACAGGTGGTATTCAGAATTTCAACGTGGCCGAGTATCCCTCACGGACGACGCGCGTGAAGGTCGACCAAAATCGGCAGTTACGCAAGAAAACGTCCACATTGTGAGTCAGCTGATAAAAGAAGACAGGTATGTGACATATCGGGAAATTCAGGAGTCTTTGGGGATTGGAATGAGTCAGATACAAGTTATTTTACAGGAAGAACTAGGCGTGCGAAAGTTGTTTTCCCGTTGGATCCCGCACTTATTGTCTGACGAGCAGAAAACGACTCGTGTCAATTGGTGCCGCAAAACATTGAATAAATTCAACGGAGGAAGCTCAAATGCAGTTTTTAGGGTCGTATCAGGTGACGAGTCGTGGATATACGCATATGAGCCTGAAACTAAAAACCAATCTCGAGTATGGGGTAACGAAGACGAGCTTCAAGCCAACAAAAGTTATTCGCTCTCGCAGCAAGGCCAAGAAGATGGTGGCTATGTTTGTCTCCGAATCGGGTCACGTGGCTACTGTTCCACTTGAAGATCGTAGAACGGTCAAAGCCGATTGGTATACAAATATTGGTTTGCCGAGTGTCTTTGCTGAACTTAGGAAAAAAGGCCTAGTCGCCGCATCATCCTTCACCACGACAATGCCAGCCCTCACACCGCTCGTAAAACAAATGAGTACCTGGAAGGTGAAAAAGTCGAACTACTGGACCATCCTCCATACAGCCCTGACCTAAATCCCAACGATTTTTTCACATTCCCCAAAATCAAGGATAAGTTGCGTGGTGGGCGCGGTGTTTCAGACACCGGCAGAAGCAGTGGAGGCTTTTAAAATGGCCATTTTGTCGACTCTTTTTCAGCGTTCAATAAGTGTTTTAACGACTGGTTTGAACGCATGGAAAAGTGCATAAAATATAAAAGAGAATACTTTGAAAAACAATAAAAATACTTAAATCAATGTTACTGCATTTTTTTTTTATTCCCGAAACTTTCAGTTTGACCCTCGTAGTGACCCTGCCTGCGTAGCCGGAGGTCCCGGGTTCGAATCCCGGTAAGGGCATTTATTTGTGTGATGAGCACAAATATGTGCTCCAGAGTCATGGATGTTTTCTATGTATTTATGTATTTATTTATCTATATAAGTATGTTTATCGTCGTCTAGTACCCATAGTAGTTTGCTTAGTTTGGGACTAGATCGATTTGTGTAAGATTGTATAAGAAAAAAAAAGAAAATAAAAAATCTGTTTTTTAGTATTTGTTGTTATAGCCGCAACAGAAATACATCACCTGTGAAAATTTCAACTGTCTACCTATCACGGTTCGTGAGATACAGCCTGGTGACAGACGGACAGACAGACAGACAGACAGACGGACAGCGGAATCTTAGTAATAGGGTCCCGTTTTACTCTTTGAGTACGGAACCCTAAAAACGACGACGTAATATATGGACAAGCCCACACACATGACATATTGAAACAAACCTGTTAAATGCCCCATGAAGTGACTCATTTAACTCACAAAAATATTGTTAATTAGTAGAAAAGGGTATTAATACTTGAAAATAGGTACACTTGTAGTGATCGTGTTAAATTCGTGTACGTGTTACAACGAGCAACCGCATCCTTAAATATTATTCGTGGATTTATTGGAATGAAATGAGAATAAATCATTCGTCATTCGAAAGTGTAGACGAATAAATTATTCGCGAATAAATGTTTATTCGAATAAGAATCATTCCAATAATGCCCCTTTCTGCACCCACATAAGTAACATATTTTATTTAAATAATTCTATACAGAAGACTGAGTGCTTATAAATAGGTAATCGACATTCCACGACAATTATGTCTCATGCTGAACGACTTAGTTATTATCGATCTAATGAACACAATATTTCAATAAATCTCCACCCTAGCCGAACCGTGGTAAACGCCACGTTCGTGTTTATAAATGTTTGACAATCTTTGACCTATCCATAATAAATGAAGGCCGAAACGCATTGACAGCGGTGGCGAAGCGGCGGCGCGGCGCAGTGTGGAGGTGGTACCGGCTGTAATGTTCGATCTAATACGAATGGGTCCGCACAGAATACCGGCCGGGAAAAAAGCGTTCGGATCCTTTCATATTAGCTCGAACATTACAAGTACCGCCTCCGCGCCACCCCGCGCCGCTTCGCCACCGCTGTCAGTGCGTTTCGGCCTTGAATGCCTGCGACTCGCGACAGCACGGTCGGTAGTTGAGGCGCAAAGCAATGACGGCCTTATTCTGCAAGAGATAAGGTTCATATTAAAACTTAAGTACGAAAAAATATGAATTAATTAATAATCGTGGATATTTTTTGTTTAATTTGTTTCTTATAGTACTAATAATATGTTGACCGCATAAATCAAACACTTTCCAAGTAGTTATGTATTTTGGTTTTCCAAAAACTACCAATATTTGTGATTTTAGAAATCCGCAAAGAGAATCTGTTTAATTTTTAATAATTTATCAACACACATAATATACTATTCAGAATAATTTGTTAAATTGCAGTTATCTATAATTTCTGGTAAGATAAGCCAGAAAATGTGTAACTTACTGAACTTTCTTTATTATTGATAGTCCCGGTTGATTAATTAGATTAATTTTGATTTCTTTAACTGGAATGCAAGCGTTATATCATAATAGAGGCACTTTTACAAAGTTACATATTATGCTGCACTTATGAAATCAGAATTTGTTAAAAATTTAGATTTTTGGTTTTTTTACAATGACGCGGAACCCTAAAATGTTTAATTCTTTTTATTTTAACTATAACTAACAATACTTTACATCATAGAAAAAGAAAATTACAGTTATCGAATTATGTCCGGGTTTAGCTTATTTGATTGGTCTAAGTAGTAAAAAGCTAAGGATGTAACACCATTTTTTATTTTATGGTGCGAATCTGCATGTGCACACCACACCTAGACAGGTAAGCATCAGAATATGGGTGATCTTTCTCAGCGTGATACACTGCCACGTTTGGCTAGCTAGCCTATAAAAAACACTGCACTTTTAAAGCTTTCCGAATAATTCCCCATTATGCCCTGATTAAAACGCAACTGCCTTTTAAAATGACATACGAGTATAAATCTTAACTGTAACTGTACTGTGATAGTAAAAGATTTCTGGCCACCGCTGTTTTGAAAAATAGCACATATGAATGAAGGCTGTTCCCGCTGTAATCAAAACAATTTCATTCAGCATATCGCCCGCGTGTCATCTGAATGGAACCAGTACTTCGCGCACGAAATTCTCGTTCCGCGGCCCATCTGCGGCCTACTTGTGAGTATTCGTAAATACGACTCCGGGCTCATTACGCAGTACTATAATAAACCGTATCTTGACTAACGGCGAGTTGCACCAACTAACGATTACAGACCGATCAACGTAATATGGCGCCGGTAGCTGTCATTCCATTGAATCTTGACAAACTTTTCATACATTCAGATTTGAACGAACACCGCTTACGAAACAGACGGTTTGGCGCAACTAATGTTCTGTGGGCGCAAACCACCTTTAGGCTGCTTCTACGAAATCACGACGTAGCGATGACAGTCTGGAATTTCTGGCGGTTTGGAAAGCAAAAAGCCCCGAAGACGATTACCAAATCTATGGCCAGAACAAAGTTAATGAACCGTATTCATTCTCAAGTAAAACTTTCAAACATGTGACGTTTGCGATTGATATTAAAACACATCTTCGCACATCTCTCGTGGATATTCACCCTAATGCGAGGAATCTAAGCCCGTCGTTTAAATAATACATCGAAATTCAAATAAAACACATAGTTTCCTCCAATAGTACAAACATATCGCGATTTGACGTTCCGCTTTGTAGTTGAACAATCAGATATGCAAAGAATCTCATGTATTGTGAAATTTGTGAACCATTTTTCAAACATCGAATACATTGGCATTTATATTGGGGACGTAAATTGGAAACTATATTTCATGAAATGTTCTGCATTTTGTGCACTTGCAGCGCCGCGCGCCGCAACGCAGGTCGCAGACATGTGGCCAGGCCCTATCAATATGTCTCTTCACTGATTGAGGGCACAGTCGAGCACTCAGTGATGTGATAAGTTTACAGTGGCTTGTACGTAATCATAGAAAAGGGAGATTCAAGAAACGCTATGTTACATAGCAAATCATGACATGATCAACCGAGATAATGCAGAGTTAACAAAGATAATAGGCATTAAAAGAAAGAAAGAAAGAAGACATTTATTTACTACACAAAAGACACACAGAGACAAAGGGAGTAGACATACATTACAATGTAACACATATTGTGTGTGTCTTCGCGGCAGTGAATCGGTCGTTGTCTCAGCATTATGCCGAGGTGTCAGACAGACACCTAAAGCGCTGATTTTCAGCATTGCAAGTATTGAAACCAGGAACACGGATGTCGCGATAGGAGTTGTAGTACTGGCTGCCTGCACTGCGACAACACCAGGCGCAGACGCAGCTAATGTTAATTAGCGCGGCTCGTAATACACACAATAACATAACGACGTAAGTATGATACTTTACTTTTCCCACTTCAAATTCGCCTTTATGTAAATACGGGACGCGGCGCGAGTGACAGCGCATGTCGGTCCTAATGAGCTCCTTCGTGTTATATCGAGCTTAGAAACTTTGATCAAAGCATGCATAATAATGCTTGCTTCACAAACTAAGGGTGCGTGAAATTGTCAGTATCAAATTATAGTTGTAGTGGATTAACGTAATCGGTATAACATGTGCCCTGTGGCTTGGCTTTATTTTATTAAAGCAACAATCTTACAGCCCTTTGACACACTTTGCAGACTTTTGTGGGAATGAGAAATGTTAACACCGACCATTTTTCGCATTTTTTTTTACCCAATTATAACGTTAGAACAGCACTAATTTACGAGGCGAAGGTCCATTGGCTGATTGTGTTGTGACAAGTATTCAAGAAAAGTATTTAAAAACCAAAGTCTGAGAATAAATGCGGGGGCTACTTAAAAGCCGAAACCATTATGTATTTCCCTTATGTAATATAAGAGAAATATTTTTAACCGGAAACATTCAAGATGCGGAAAATATATACGTGCGCCTGTAATAACTGAGGAGATCCTCTAATTCCTTAGGGGCCCGAAATACGTCTTTCCAAATAACATGAAGAATAATTGATACCAGACAGTATAAGTATAAAAAATTATCGCAGAAAATACGCAAAAAACTTTACGATGTATTATGAACTTCCTCCTATTCTTGGAGCTCGGTTTATAACGTATCTCAAAGGCCACAAATGAAGTAAGTAAAGAAAGTTGAATGAAAGGGCAATGAATACATTTCGAAGCGGGAAATGAGTTTCTTTCTATTGGTAGGACCAGCCACTTTATCGAACTCTCTAGGGATGATCTTAAAGGTCCAATTACATCGGCTCCTTAGAGACTGCGTAGGCAGCCCTTAAAATATGGCCGTCAGGTATCGCACGAGTCGCACGACCGAAAGCAAAGTGTTGTGAAAGGAAATTTTGCTTAAATATGGCGAAAAGGCAAAAGCCATTGTATTTTTAATCAATATTCGATATAGCGCGCCGTGGAGCGGCATCATAATCCGAGCACATAAGCGGAATAACAATTGCGTATAATACCGAGCGGTGCTCGGGCGAATCGAACGGGTCTGTAATGTGGTTAACACAAGTTTAATAACCGTGTACCTTGCACACACCCGGGACTTGCTAAACATGACTATCTCCTAATTGTCCCCTACCCCAAACTCATTCAAAGCTACTAATTTACATTTCTAGTCGTTAAAGGATTTTGGGAAAGTAAGATTTGAATTGAAGAAAACGCCGCGAAAACGACGTGTAATACACGTTGTTAAACTTAACCTGCGTAGAAAATTATTAAAGTTGATGTTATCTTAACAATCAATTTATTCTAAAAACAGTTGGTAATCGTAAATTTGCGTATGCTGTAACATTGCGCGGTTTTAGTATTTGGACTCCCTGAGGTACAGTCCTCATCACATACATCGGAGCAAACAAGCACGTTACAAACATCGGAACACACCTCTATTTTCAAGGCATTAGGGTGCATGTGCCGATATTTTTGAACACCTATAGTGTACCGATGTATGTGATGGCGACTGTACGAGTTAGTGACAGTATTATAGAATTGTTAGATGATTAATTCCATTGTTCCCTCTTATCCATAAGAAGAGGCCTGTGTCTGTGTCCACAAGTGGGACGTATAGTATATATAGGCTGATTTATTATTTATTTAATTGAAAAATGAAAATGAAAATGAAATGAAAAATGTTTTTATTTCATAAGTTTTGTTCTTTTACAAAGGTCCTTTGGGGCTACCTAGTAAGTAAATAAATACTTGTGTCAGGTAGTCCCGCTCTTCCATCGGTACAAGTTGCTATATAATATATGAAATAATTTACTTAATTTAAATATTAGTTTACAAAGTTTTGTGTGTGTGTTCGTGTGCGTGCGTGTGTGTGCGTGTGTGTGTGTGTGTGTGTGTGTGTGTGTGTGTGTGTGTGTGTGTGTGTGTGTGTGTGTGTGTGTGTGTGTGTGTGTGTGTGTGTGTGTGTGTGTGTGTATGTGTGTGTGTGCGTGTGTGTGTGTGTGTTTACATTAAGAGTTTTATCTAGACAGTAGTGACTCAGTCTCATTGTAATTCAGTGTTTTCAGCCATTCACTGACAACTAACTTACATTTGTGCAATTGCATTACATAAATATTTATCTTCTCATTGACTACATTATACACGTGTACAGATTGCGCTTTGTATTGCCTTTTTGCAAACACAGACTTGGTCATTGTAGAGGGGGCAACGTTGTTTTTTCGTCGACGTGTTAGTAGTGTGTGGTCGAAGTTTACAGTCCTGTGAAGTTTGATTATTGATTGCAGGATATACAGTTTCCTCATGGCCAGCTGGTCACTGATCAAGTATAACTCATCCGTGGGGAATCTGTGTGGCTTAAAAAATAAGACTTTTAGCAGACAACGCTGTCCCCTTTCTACTTCAATGAATTTAGATTTCGTAGCACCACCCCAAGCGGATATGCAGTAAGTCATTACAGATTGTGCAAGTGTTACATACAGTTGTTTCAGAAGAGATTTCGAGGCGATATGTCTAAGCATTTTAAAAATCCAGATAAGTTTCCTTATCCTATTATTCACATATTCGATGTGCATGTGCCATGAAAGTCTTTGATCAATGATAACGCCTAGGTATTTAGAAGTGTATACTTTTTCTATTTCCATACAGTTACAAGAGTTGTCAATACTTCCATTACAGTTATGTATTTTTAGTTTTAGGTTTCCATGTGGTTGGGTACGATCATATTTAGAGAAGCATATATAATTCGTTTTACTGATGTTAAGGATAAGTAGGTTATCTTTTAACCAGGAGGATAAAGAGCGAAGACCATCCTCCGCCCTTCGGTACACCGACTCCCAAGACTCTCCCTCAAACAGTACGACAGTGTCGTCTGCATACGATTGTATGGTTCCATTTTTAATTTTAAGGTTCGTCAAGTCGTTGATATAAATAAGGAACAACGTGGGGCCTAGGACACTCCCCTGGGGGACACCATAAGAGATTTCAGTTAAATTACTTATATGCTCTTCGATTTTTACTTTCTGTGTTCGTTTGTGTAAGTAGTCACTTAGCAAACTCAAAGGGGTTCCCCTAATTCCAATACGATCCATTTTGCTTATAAGTATGGAGAGAGAGACGGTGTCAAAGGCCTTTTTAAGGTCCAAGAATACAGCTACGCATTTTTTACCAGAGTCAACTTTTTCAGTGATTTGATTAGTTAAAGTCAGTATTGCATCTTCTGTTGATCTGGACTGCCTGAAGCCGAACTGCCGATCAGAGAGGATGTGGAATTTATTTAAATAGGAGACAAGTCGACAATTGATGAGCTTTTCCATAACCTTTGAGATGGCAGGTAATACTGAGATGGGTCTGTAGTTGTTTACATCGTCTCTCTCCCCACTCTTATATACAGAGGTAACAATGGATTGTTTTAATGGTTCTGGGAAGACACCCTTACTAAAACATAGGTTAGCCAAGTGACTAATTACAGGTGCCACAAGAGGACAAACTTTTTTTTTAAATTTTGTTGGTATGTTGTCCCATCCAGGGGCACTGTCTGTTCTTAAACCCATGATGGTAGTATAAACTTCTCGGGGGTCAGTATCCAGGAGAGCAAGAGTTGAGGTAGCTCGCTCAGGCAATCGAATGCTTACGGGGGTATTGACAGAGTCACGCAGGATATTTTCCGCCAAAGTTTTACCTACTTCTGCGAAAAAGTTATTAACAAAATCAACTGAGGCAGATGGTGAAGTTTTAGTGTTAAGTAATTGTGTATTTTTAGTTTTGTTAGTTTTATAATGGGTAATAAATAAAAAAAAAAAAAAAAAAAAATAGACTGTATAGTTTTCCAAAGTGCTTTAGGGTTTAATATATTTTAATATCGCTCGTATAATCTTACGAGCAATCAAAAGTCCTCCCAATACTGCACAAGATAACAAATTGACAGAATAAAATTATCCAGATGCATTCGGTTGGTTTCATTCAACATTTTACATCATTTTATCAATACAAAGTTACATTCTGTTACGCTTGAACGCCCCTATTTCAACCATTCCTGCAGTTTCAAATTGAATTTCAGCTTTAAAATGATCAGCATTGGGGGGAGAATCGTGAAAATCAATGGTCTGTTATCGCGCAGGCGTCTCCTGATAACACGAGGCCAATTATCATTTTATTTTCACAACGACCACTAGGTGTTTGTCGAGCGTAATTGGTTCAATTGGCATTATGAAACATTGTACCGGCGCGTTTTCGAACGACGATATACCATTTATGCCAAATGTATCATTATCATTAGGGTTAATTTAACCCTATTTATGTTTTGTTCATACAGATAGGTAATTCGTGTGATATAACATAACGGTTCTCTATACCTAACCTACACCCCGTGAAATAATCAGAATTAGCTTTCTGAATAGAAATAATTTACAATTTATTTTAATTTAATACGAGAAACGTTGAAACTTTCACATATGATGTATTTCTGTTATTACAACAAATACTAAAAACAGAATTAAATCTATATTTTTATTGATAATGGTACGGAACCCTTCGCCGACTCGCACTTGGCCGGACAGCGGAGTCTTAGTAATAGGGCCACGTTTTACTCTTTGAGTACGGAACCCTAAAAAGGTCACAAATATCTGTACACGCCTTTATGACATTGACAATAGAGTCCTGTATATATAAGTATGTCCTTATTTATGTACGTAGGTATATTACTACCCCTGACTGTACAAACCGCGGGTGGTAGTGAAGAAAACCTCAGCTCGCATATTTATCGCGTACCCGTGAACAGGAGTTCTCTATTTCACCGCCCTAGGTGTGTAAACTACTATTAGACACATCAAGAAATACTACTAATAAACCCACGGTTAAAAGTCACGTATTAACCCTTTTCCAGGCAGAGGCGTTATATCGACCACATGCTGCCTGTCAAACATGTTTCTTAATGTCAATGAATAAGAATGACACTTGATTGTCACTTCTCAACTGCCAGACTGGAAAAGGGTTAAATGTCACGACAGGCAGGATTGAATACGTGAGTTTAACCGTGGATTTATTAGTAGTAGATATTTTAGACATGTCTCACTAAAGTTTAAATTGAAAAATGGTCCAAAATGTCGACAATCGATTTTCGAATCGTTTTTTAGGGTTCCGTACTCAAAGACTTCAAAGAGTAAGGGTCCTGACCCTATTACTAAGACTTCGCTGTCCGTCCGTCCGTCCGTCTGTCTGTCTCCAGGCTGTATCTCAAGAACCGTGATAGTTAGAGAGTTGACATTTTCACAGATTATGTATTTCTGTTGCCGCTATAACAACAAATACTAAAAACAAAATAAAAGAAATATTTTAATTGATAATGGTACGGACGGAACCCTTCGTGCGCGAGTCCGACTCGCACTTGGCCGGTTTTTTTAAACTAATCTTATCATCATCATCATCATCATTTTCAGCCTGTAATCGCCCACTGCTGAGCATAAGCCTCTCTTCGCGTACGCCACTTATCCCGGTCCCGTGCTAGTCTCATCCAGAAATGACCCGCGGTCTTTTTTATGTCATCAACCCATCGAGCTGGTGGACGACCGACGCTTCTTTTTCCTGCAATTGGCCACCAATCCGTTAACGTTTTGGTCCACCTACCGTCACGCTGCCTGGCAATATGTCCTGACCAACTCCATTTGAGTTTGGTTATGACTTCGCCGACGTCACGCACCTTAGTGCGACGTCGGATCTCAATATTCCTCACTCGGTCTTGTAGCTTAATGCCGAACATGGCGCGCTCCATGGCTCTATGTGCTACCCGTACTTTATGCACAGTCTCCTTTGTGAGCGTCCATGTCACCATACGTCATTGTGGGCAGGACACACTGATTATAGAGACGAGTCTTCAGGCATTGTGGAACGTCAACGGATTTGAGGATGTCATCTAACTTGTTGAATGCCGCCCAACCCAGCTGAATTCTCCTGGAGATCTCTTTGTTTTGATGTTCCTTGTCAAAGGATATAGTATGACCAAGGTAAACGTACCACTCAACCATCTCTAGTGACTCGTTTCCAACTGTTATTGCTGAATTCGAGTCACTGGAAATGCTCGCCATAACCTTAGTCTTGGACATATTCATCCTGAGACCTACCTGCAAGGAATCTTATAATTCAGTATAATCAGAACGCGATTCCTAACAAGCTAACTTTGGGGATGTATCCAGTTGTATCAAGTTTACCATTTGCCCTCCGAAACTTTGAGCATTAGGTACAGTCGTAGTACGGACTTTAATTGTTGATCCATTTAGGTGTCAACTAATTTTGGTTTTCATAGTAAGCTTTGAAGGTCCAGTATAAAGAGAGCTCTAAATGGCTCAACAAATCGGAACTGGGAGTATTGGGCTGGGTGGGACCTGTGAATTCCTAAATCAACCCGTCCCCATTAGTAATCTTCGGAGCGAGCGGTCGGTAACTCGCCTAATTCGCCGGATTCCGGACTTCGATTTACAATGAAGCCCTAAAAAACCAATTTACCCAACAACGGCTTATGAGCAAGACGAGGGATCCGCCTACAAATAGGTTTTATATAGATTCCATCAAGCCGACATTACTATGTTTCGGCCGTCAAGCCCTGTAACGTAAGAAATCCCGAGAAGCTTTAGCCCTTATACAACAGTAGCCACTGCAAAGCTATTCCCTAGTATAATTTGACCCCTAGATTCGTAACAACTATAGGAGTAATCGTAAATCAGACTTAAACTGGTCCGCCGCGGTTCGTTTTGTGAATACCCTGGGTGTTGAATAACGTTTATCATGACGACCGGCCACTTATTCTTGCGCTTACGGACTCTTTCTTCTGCCAGAGCACCTTTTAACTTAGGCTTTTTCTTTACTTACACGAGGACCCTTCACGCAATCTGCAGGTTTTTATATATTTATAATGCTTCCTGATATATCACATCTCTTGACATTCTCTACATCTGGCCCCGTAGCATGGATGGCGTATCACGCGATACGTGATAGGATAAGCGCGTCGTCTCGTTCTATCGAACGGTGTCAGCCAGGGACGGATGCTCTATCCTGTCACTTGTCGCGTGATAAGGCCATCCATGCTACCGGGCCTGGGCAGTTTAGCACGTATCTAATGTCCTATTGGGCCTGCTAATGCGTCAGTAAAGGATATAAATTCACGACTAATCCCCGGGGGGCGGGCAGACATGCCGATCGTTAGCCGGGATGGACGCCCGACCCACTTACCGGCGAAACTCAATGGTACGAAATGAGGATAGCTGGAGCCCCCTAAATACGACGGCCATTTCTTTCCGAGTGCTTGTATAATTTTACAATATGTCCGGGTAAATGCAGCTGTAACGTTCCAGAGTAAACTAGGCGAATAAGCGCAGTTAGCTACCTTCAGTAATCTATTCTTAAATTACAGAACAGAAAACAGAAACGCAGATATTATCTTTTATAGCTGAACTTATGCGATTGCCTGCGCTAAGTGCGCCAACTGCGGCACTGCTACACATTGGTTTCGACTTTCGCTACAAGCCGCACAAAAGCAGAAGTCAGCTTCGCCCTATAATATGTATTTTAATGTGTACAAAAGGATCGCGACTGTATCTGCTAATTTATTCCGCACATGTAACCTGTGTAGGTCTCGGAGCTTTACATAATTACAGAGTCGAATCCACATGCAGAATAATTTAGTAAACCCTCATGGAATAAAGAATCCCTGTTTCCCAAAAATCGCTATCTAAAAGATTCAATACACTTAAACATAATCGTTATTGCGTTCTGCACTCAACTGGGACCGTAGCCTTTCTTTTATTCGTATCTCGCGATTCTCACGCCTCGCGAAAACATTCTTCATCGTGTAAGGGATAGGGTTGTATTTGCTATTTACCTGTTTATCCCGGTCCTGTGGCATCTTGGTGTCGGCGCCCTCGGGGAAGGGTTTGACGAGCTCCGGCTTCTCCTTGATCTTCTCCATGATGAAGTCGATGACGACCATGATGCCCTCGACGGAGCCCGTGATGAGGCACGCCCTCTCCGTCGTGCCTGTAACAAACACCAGTCAGGTCATGACATTACGTGACTAACATCGCTTAAATCGTATTTAGCAGTGTTCTTTTTGAAATATCTGTGCTTTAAATCCGAATGGAAGTTGATGGGGACAAGTATTTAGTGTATAATTTCTGACAGAGGGGTTTGAAGAGCAATATTCTGAGACTTGAAGACCTGACTAAGAGGTTAGTATATATAAACAGTTGATCCTGGCCGGTCATTTACTGTGTCATAAATTCATATTTAACGTTTGCTATAAAATATCCCTAAAATAATAAAATAAGTATGTCTGCTTATGATTATGATGACATTGATGACAAATAAAAGGCATCGAACGACGCCGAAGCGCTCTTTTAGGGGTCGATCCAAAATCTCTTGATCAGATGTTCGAACGCTTATAATTCTGCAACTAGTCAAGCTTACGCAGCTAAGCTTATGTAAGGTTATGTTTACGTAGTATATGAAACACGCGGCACTGGGCTGCACGCTCTCTGAATGCGCCTAATACTGTAACAAATATTTGGGATATTTGCTCGCCCCACTCAACGCACCCGCGAACTTCCAAACCTAACCAGCTGAAGCAATAAGCGATGATTTAGAAACCCAAACTAAACAACTCTAACACAACAATTTCAGTTTACGGAGCCGCGATAATTCCTAACACAAATCACGTTTGCGCTTCGCATATAGGTTAGGTCATATTCCGCATGGAATTAATCAAGATTAACATAAACCCTATCTGATACGGGCACAAAGGGTTGTATTGTGTTAACGTGAATCGCTTTACCCGCATTCCGCTATAGGGGGCCATAAATATTTAGGCGGCTCCGCGATTCTTTACCAGATTGCGGAACATTTGTCATTCATATTTTCATAAATGGCGCTATTGATCGGTTCGGGCGCACACGGGGACGTCCCACTCGCAGAATGCCGTAAACGACGACTCTTCTCTAGTCAACTAAGTCCGTTTGTGGAAAGAGGGATACCGTTACTTCTCTTCGGGGCCGCTCAATTTACAGCCCTCCTTTTGGAACTTAACTTTCGTCTGTCTCGGCACCTCCGCGAGAGAGGAGCGAGGCGCGTCGAATCACAACGGAATAGACTCCTGTCACGCATCTTATTGTATATTCCGTTATTTGATTCACGCGTATGGCAATTGTTATGTAGATACCGGCACTCGGTTTTGTACGAGGATGTTTTTCGAGTTTATTATCAGATTCCCAAGAGGGTTTCCCCACCCTTGTTTATTTTCAGCTCTTAGACAAAGGAGCGGTGAAAAAGGAGCGCTGATAACGCCCGGAACGGCTTACTGGACCATAAACATTGTTGTTGTTTTAAAAGAAAAGGTGGGAGGCAAGGAATGTGACAAAAACAACTCAGACATCCATTTCTAAATGTATTGCATAAAACATATCGACCATATACACAGTTGCTTTTTTATCCACAAATTCTTTCAACTGTTTTACCCCCCGATGAAAACGAGGGTATTTTAAACAAGTTTGACATGTATATCTGTTTGTGGCATCGTAGCTTCTAAACGGATGGACCGATTTGATTGCAGGTTATTTAAATCGAAAGTCTTGTCCGTCGAGATGGTTCTAGTCTTGCCGAAAAGTCATTTCTCTGCATCAATTATTTTATCAAAAATGATTCCCGTTATAGCTATTATTTAAATAGTTAGGTTTGTGTTTGTAACAAACACCTGTTTCAAATGGGTATGAAGCAGGACACAACTTGCAGGTTCTGCCAGGAGACTTTGCTCCTGCGGACCACTCATGCATAAAAGAAGTACCTACCTAGGACGGCACATAATGCACCCACAAGAAGTACAACATATCACCGCCCAAAGAATCTGGAATTTCCTGGAGGCAACGGGACTTAACGGTGAACTCTAAAACAAGGGCTGCCACAATAGATCACTTGCTGGTCGAAGCGGCATATTAAGGCCCACAAACAAAATAATAATAAAATAGGTTTGTATTTAACAATCCTAACCTAAGTTGTTCCTCAGCAGAAAATGGTTTTCAGAGAATGATTTACATTTCGACAAATGAGTTCTCTGAGAACAAAGTCTTTTCTTAAATCCCTGGATATGCTACATGCTTTGCCATTCGTTAAACTTAATGGGGAGATAATCCATAAAGGGTAGACGGGGAGACGGAACCTGGCTGGAAACATTTATAAAGGCCTGTAGATGGCGGGGGACATGTAATCATTTATCATAACGTCCAAATATCACATTTAGATTGAAGCCGGTCGCGAGGAAAGGCGGGAAATAACGGGGCAGAAGCGTCTTCGGAAGATTATGCAACCGCGGCGCAAGCGCAGACCGGTCGCTTGAGCAACTCCTTGACCTTGCGCTCCGCCAAGCCATATTACTACCTCCCAGCAATAATTTCAGGGCACATTTTTGCTTGGAACGCGGTCATTAACACTTGGTATTAGTCCAATTGCAAACGGGAACAGTGGGCCAAAAAACTATATCTGTTTAGAATCTGGTACGAAATTGGTCATATTCCAATATTTGTACAAATATGATTGAGTATAGGAGGTATGCGTCAACGTTGGAGCAAATGTTTGATCAAACGATGTAACCCGTCCGAATGGCGATGGTGTGTTGGAGAGGCGCGCGGGCAGTTGCCGCGTGTCGCATGCGTCAGGCCGGCAGTGCAGGTCGCCCAAGGCCACCTCACAGAGATTACCACTATTATCCAATTATAAACGCCGAGTCGCCATAGAACTTCGCGTGAACCGTCCACTTAAGCGTTATTGTTCCTATCTATCCGATGAATTGGCTCGGTGTCTATAAATCTTGTCGATGGCGCGATAGATACACACAAAACGGCTTTGCGCGGGATTATTAAACTCATTTGAGTCGTAATAAACTAGGTTAACGCCGTGAATACATATTTTTAACGGAAAGAAAAGAGAGCACGATTTAATCGAATATCCATCGTGATTTAGAATTCTAAATACTCGTAAGCTTGCTCAGGTTGGAGGCAAATCAGGCTTCCATGAAAAATGCCAAAGCGTAGGACGAGCAGCGGAAAGTGAAATCGTTTGGAAATTCGCAAACGTTTTAAAACGTTCCAGCTGAAAAACACATTAATTTGTAACGCCATGTGTCAACTCCGCGCGCGTCACGTTTTGACGACTGCCGATGCTGGCTCACTTCTAGTATTTCTTTACGCGGCGAATCAAAACCGCCTCTACGCCACTGCCAACAAGTTACATTTCCATCTGATCTATTGGCATAATTACATCGGAGAAAAAAGCATTCTACTTGTCTATGTCACGGTGTCAAGACGAATGCTTTGTTATTTTTAGGTCAAGGTCGCGCATGCTAGGCCAGTTTTGTGATATTTTGAAATTTTCCGATATGAGTTGTTACAGAATGTTGCACATTTTTCACTCGACGCAGTTTCGCTCGTGAATGCTTTTAGCGTGATTAGGTTTTAGTGCAGCACCGAGCTCATGACGTGAACGGTCCGCAGTGATACCAAATACTTAGAATAATTTAGCGCCCATTTCCCTGTCTGCTCTATCAGTAATTGATGGCCGAGGTGAGGCACAGCGGAATGTCATCTCGGTCGAATTTCAATTAGGATTTACTTCACTACAGTAGGCCGCAGCCAAATATGCACTTACTATGTATACTACCGTGTATCTGACTGTAAAGCAGGTAAAATATCGGTAGGTCACAGCAAGGGACCTGAATTTGTCCATTAAGCCTTGAACACAGCGAACCGTCAGCTTTACGGAATTGGCAACGACACTCCGAGTTGCAAGTGCCCGTTAAGTTACGGAGTATTATGCTTGTTTCTCACCATTATTGTATAATTTAAAGCCAAAGCGTGCAGCAAACCGAGCATTTTCCACGTAGGCGTCCGATTACCTTTACTCTGCCGGATTCACTTTTATTTTCGCTGCGGTGACATCACTCGGTTACTCCATACGTTCTAATATGGGCGGTAAGCTCCGCCCCGTGTTATTAGACGTCGTCGGTTGCAACAGCATTTGCGTCGCAACAAAATGGCCATATTCACAGTTCATTAGTGACATTCTTTGCAAGATGCTTGGGGCGTTTGAGATAAGTGTCCGCTTCCGACGTAATGCAGTTGAAACGCGCGTTTCTGTAATTATGTAGGGTTGTAAGTAGTGTGCTACGGCCATTCTGCTGACCTGAGAAAGCTACTACAGAATGACAGTTTCGTTTCCTTCAGCATTTGTTCTCAACAGTTATGTCTTATTGGAAACCGCTGATGGTGCCAGTCTTGTAGACGTTTACGAGCACTTCTTTTCTGTGGTACTGTCAATTGCCGAATTGGACCGCAACCCAATGTTCACAAGCCTTACAGTTCATTTATATATCTTCAAAACAATCTGAGTAATGAACTGGCTTGTGCATGATACAATAGCTATTGACTATGCTTATATGGTAGCGCTAAATTTATTGACATAACAAATAGCCGCACCACACGGGGCAAGGTTATTCACAAAGCTTGCCTTCCACGTGGCTTGAGACCAGCATAGACCTGCTGAACTACACTCAAGAGCAAAAGTTTCGGGTCGATGAAATACCGTCATATTTCCTAAAATAGTACAAGGTTGTATAGTTTTTTAACCATGTCATGATCTTTATTAAATTTTACATCTAACCTGCAGAAATAACAGTAAAAAAAAACACGTTACCAGGTCTAAATCGGACTCGTAAAAACCCATGAAAAAAACAACGTTATAATGGAGCGAGATATCGCAAAAATCGTCATTTTTGGATGTTGATATTTTTATGATAGGATCCCGGAAATTGCTAATACTTTTGGGTATTACGAAGAATAGTTTATTATGTCAATAAGACTAGTGAAAAATATAAAAAAAATCCTATTGCGGTTATTTAATTTAGGGTGACCCGAAGCTTTTGCTCTTGCGTGTATTAGGGGTTTTTATGAATGTAGGAGATCAAGTTATACTAGAGGAATCAGCCTAGATAAAATGTTTTGTGAAGTCAGGCAGACCATCGCCAAAGCCTTGAGGCGAGATTGAAAGATTGCACTTATTTAGCGCGTAGTAAAATGATTTATAGGGCGGTTTATGAAGAAAAATTGTTTTAATTTCCTGCGTCGCCAAAAGAAAGAAGCGTTGTAAAAAAGTTTATATGGAACGAAAGCGAAAAGCCGCAGGGTACTCCCACGCGCGCCTTAACTGTTTCATCGAGGCGGAAATTCAGGGCCTCCGTTTTCACCAAAACAATTTTATTTCTTTCCCATCTCGACATCAGTGACACCACTAAGTCTATGACGAATAAGGTTGAGTGGTTGAGATAGTTGGTAGTCAACTAGTCACTGAAAAGGACATGGATACTTTTGATCCCGGACATCTCAGGCGATATAAGTAGTGGCCATTTGAAGGAGTATATTAATGAGTTCAATGAGTTGTATTCGCATGAAATGGTCAGCTAAAGCTAGAGTCGTACAAATCGCAGTAGACTGCAGGCCTCGGTGGGAAGGCTACGTGTGAGCTATTTCCAGTCTAGAATAAGCCACCGCATTAAGTTAATATGCCGTCGACCTTGAACTGTTCACCGCTGAGCGTTGTATCGGACTCATCAATTTTGCATCGACCATCTATTGTATCCTTCGGATCAAAGAGGGTTCAACTTTACAGCCCTCGGTTCAGCCCCTCATAACGTGCCCGGGGACTTATTGAACGAAAACTCTTCAATAAATCACCATACCACCATAGCACTAAAAACTTATTATAAGAGATGGCAAAAAAAATAAGGTCGAGGTCCCACTTTATTAGTTTCGAGTCTAGACGGTGTGTTTTTCCCGCAGTTTTTCGTGTATAATGTACGATTTCGTTTATGTTCGGTTGGATACGAGCAATATCTCAGGGCGAATGGGCCCCGTGGAAACGGACGCGCGGCGATTATTGCTTTCGCGGCAAGTTTATTATCATTGAAGTCTCGTCGAATACATTTTACACGCTGGACTATCATTTGGTAATTCTGGAACGCGTAAAACAAGTGAAGCTTAGTATACACACGTACAAGTGGCAATTTTGTGGTGTGTGACCTAAGTACGATTTTTGGGATGGTGATGATGTCACCGGGGAGACAATTTTGCTATTCGAAGTGCATTAAGTAAGACACGCTGAAGTTGACATATCAGTACAGTACGCGGCACAAAAGTTTACGTGTCTGAAGTTAGCCTCGAGTCGCCTCCCGCATACCCATCCGACCCCTCTGACACCATTGCGGCGCTACTAGTAGCTAACATCAGAATCGTTAACTGATTTTAATCGTATTGTACATAAAACGTCCATGCCACATGCTTTAAAAAAACGTCTATTGCCTGTTGTTTCGTTTCGATTTTTCGTTGTTTTTACCGGCATTGTTAACGTATTTTTTACTCGTACATTGTACAAAACATATCCCGAATAGAATAGAGTATAAAGTAAATAATGCAGATGAAAACAATCTAGATATAATGGTTTTATTCCCGGCCGCTGAATGGGCATCGAGCGATAGGAGACATTTGGACAAATAGAATAACAATAACGTAATGGAACTCAAGGCCGCCCGCTGATGTCAGCGTCATTTGCCTACTGATTCTACTTATCGCCGATGGAACAAGTTTTGTGACATTTGCTTAGTTCTTTCGCGGCCGCTTAGAATTACAAATTACCGTTTTCCTGTTATTTTCAACAATCAGTTGTATGTCTTCTTTGTAGCCATAATTACTTTATTGGTTTTTAATTTGATAACTTTATATTTTCGCTGGAGTTCCCCAATCATCCTGTTACATGATTGTATTTATTTTATGTATAATGTAAGCAGCACTTTAGTAAATAACTGGCTGTTTTGTTTGAGCGGCCATAAAGCGGAATTGCTTCATATCGCCCCACGTGTATGGACTTACGGAGCGTTTACGCGATACTTTAGTCGCGTAGCAAAGTCGCATGAGAATAACCTGTGAAAGACTGTTTACACAGTCGTTTTCCTTGTTGAGGGTATCTTACTGGAAATCGTTATTTACTTATTTATACATGTTCGACATTCGTGTACTGCTCAATAATGTGCAGGTATGTTTTGTAAAATGAGTCACGAGATAAAATTTATTCAATTTAACCAGTTAAAATATAACAACCGTAGGCATGTGTATATATGAATGATGTAATCTGTCGTGAAGCTTGTCGCGAAGTTGAGATCATCATCATCATCATCATATCAGCCGAAAGACGTCCACTGCTGGACATATGTTTCCGCAAAGAGTGCTTAATGAAAGCACTTGGGTATATGCCATAATCGCCTCGCTTGGCATGCGGGTTGGCGATCGCAGTATTTCCACCGCACTCCAGGGATGTTGTTGCCCCGGTGGTCTTTGGAAGTGGTGGTTGGTGAAGTTGAGATCACTTATCTACAACTGGACCAGTATTTTTATGACCACCATCAATGCCTAGTTGATACGAATTTGGGAGACGTTAAGTCAGTCTCGATTATGGACTGTCGGAATGCCATATAATATAGTCGAAAATCCTGACGACTCTTGAAGATCATTCGCGTCGGAGGTTCTCCATAAGAAAAACAATCGATGGTTCAAAACGGGTGTTTTTCGACGCAGCGAACATTCGATGCATCGCATTCCGGCAGTCTGTAGACGCGACTATGATTTACGCACGAATTTGGGTGTTTTAGTGTCATTCTTCAGATTTGTGACTGCGTCTAATTGACGCGACTCCATATAAAATGTTAGTAAAACGTCGCGGTAATTAGACCCAACCGCAGACACAATTCTCAAGAATGACCCTTTAATTACACGTGATATAAGCTCATTGTGGAGAACATGCATAATCAATTAATCACCGATGTATTATTGTGCTACATGGTTATAGATCGGCGTGTATTGTGATTTATTAACAGATAAATCAAAGAAACCGTCTAAAAGTATAAGTATATAAACTGTATAAATTACTCAACGTGACAGGTTTTGACATCGTTCAAATAGACAACAAACAATCATTACACCTGAGAACACATGTCATGCATACATGTACATTCACTACAATCGCTATTCGCTACGTAAGACGTTTCGCTATAAATTTATGCAAAGAGTCACTCCGTACTCTCCGGAGCCTCGCATCTCCCGTCGCCTATATTCATAAACTGTTTTCTACTATGAGTTCGTGTCGTGTCTAGTCTAATTTGACCAGTAGATTCGTAACAACTGTGTCTTCCGAGGTTCCGAGGCTAAACTTACACAGGTCCGGGTGGCGGAGCTGACGGAGAACTTGGCGAATGTCCCTAAGTCCCCGCACAAACAGGGCTCGGATAACGAGCGGTGTAAGGAGCAACTTTTTGATGTCACCGTGTAACACAATCAGGTTACAGCGGCGCTTTTAATGTAACTTTATGTTGCTACTTTCGCGGCAAATGCATTCCGTTTCACTGAAAATGGGTCGGGTAAAGATAATCCCACCAAAAACATAAATGTAAAAAAGGAGAGCCAAGTTCAATACAAAAATTATGCTTGCTGGCTGTGGGCTTCGCCGCAAAAAGAATGGATATCTAAATGAGTGCCAAGTTGTATGCAAAATCCAAATATGTATTTATAGGAACAAAATAACATTATGAACAAGTATTAAACTCTATGTCGTTGCTTTATTGGATTCCTATAACAATTGCTGTTATTAAAAAATGTGATCAGTCATTTTATAAAGTTATTCAACATATATACTCGTATATTTTTAAATTCTGATAAAAACTGGCCAAGTCAAATCTAACTTAATTTAAGATCTCACATTTTTAAATAACAGCAATTGTTATAGGTATCCAATTAATTTCCTATAGTTTATAGTTATGAATCTCGCCCCATAGGTCCTTACAAAAGCTCGGTTGTATTGTACCTTATAGTTGGCAACTGACGAAAGAGTTATTTTGCTAATAAGTTGATTACCTAACTCAACATCAGTTTTCCAAGAAAACCCAAACCGTATCCTCGGTTCACAGCGAATGTGTGAACGTTACACAGTCCGCTGTGGCCTAGTCAATATATCTAAGATTACAAGTGGTCAATTTTACCGCTCTAAACGCGCTAATGGGGCTGGCAAAATGGCGGCATCCTCATTTTGGCAGGAAAGCGGCACCGGACATTGTAATTAATATCGTGCGATGAGCTGTGTTACTATGATGTACTGCCTTGCATAAACTTAACTAAGGGACCTAACGCGCCATCTATGTAATAACGCTGGCTGTTGTTTACTCCTACTGACCAATTATTTGAAGTTTCTACCCTTGTTTATTGTAAGTTTGTTTTAATAATAAACAACAGTCCACAACTTTCCTATTTCCGACAGGTCGATATCACATTTCGAAAATTCTTAGAACAAACGCCCAACTAAACTACTCATATTATTTTCAATGAGACTTGATGGAAATGATGATTTAATGTCCATGAACTATACTGATTAAATAATACAGGGTGGAATTTCATAAACTGTACATAATAAAAGGAGAAAAATTTCAGCCAATTTCATCGGTGAAACGGTGTTTTTTTTTTTTTTTCTAGTCATTAGTTTTTTTTTTTACAGAATTTTGAAATTTTTTGTAAAAACTCGGGTAATACACCTAATTCAGACGCTATAACTTTTGATCCAATGGTCCTAAAATGAAAATAAAAAATGCAGAGTATTACCAAGGGACAGGTTAATAATTCTTAATAACAATAGAAAACCAACTAGAAGAGAAAATCCGCAAAAAAAAATATTGTTTTTGAAAAATGGCTACAAAAATTACGAATTTTAAAAGAAAAACACAATTTTCTGAAAAAAACGCAGATTTAGTTACCATTTTTTTTGCTTAGTATTAAACCTCAATTAATGCCGATTCTAAAACCGTTTTTAAACTGTCTCAGACTTTGAAAAATACCACGCTAATGGGTACGTAAATCAAACCATAATTTTATTAATTTTAATCCTCTTAAAATCCTTAATGACCGCTTGTTCCCAGGTAGTTGAAGGGTGTTATCGGGTTTTAGGTAGAGAAAACAATAGGAAGAAAAGTAGTCCTAAAAATTGCGTAAATAAAATCATGTATTTTAATTAAGTCATAAATTCGATTGATAAACCTTTATTAAAGAAAAAACTTATTCTAGTGTTGCAAAGGGCGTTCCCTGTATGGTATTAATTGTTCAAAATGACCTCCTCTTTCTTGAAGGCACAATGTGGCCCGAGCTTGAATTTGTTGCGTAGCCCGTCGAATCATTCCCGGATTATTTTTTATTTCTTGTGCTGCATTTAAAATTCTGTCGTGCAATTCTGCTTCGGTATTGACGATTCTGAGATATACCCGTTGCTTCATATCACCCCAAAGAAAATAATCCAACGGCGTCATATCAGGCGATCTTGCAGGCCATCCAAGGGGGCCGTCTCGGCCGATCCACCTATTGGGATATTGCTCATTTAAAAAATGTCGAACTCTTAATGCCCAATGAGCTGGGCATCCATCCATTTGGAGAAACAGGCGTTGTCTCACATCTAACATCACATCTTCCAAAAGCTCTGGGAGCTCGTCTCTCAGTAACAGTAAAAATCTGTCGGCGTTCAAAGTATTCGGTAAGAAGACTGGTCCAATCAATTGATCGTCGAGTACCGCTGCCCAAACGTTTATGGAGAATTGGTCTTGAAAATTAGATGGTCTTACTAGGTTTGGATTATCGTGAGCCCATGTGTGTAAATTTCTGAAGTTAGTTATTCGCGTATGAGTAAATCTTGCTTCGTCCATCCATAAAATTCTTCTAGTAAATTCCGGATCCCTTCTGATATTGCCAAGTATCCAAGTCGACATAACACACCTAACGCGGGCATCGCCAATTTGCAAATTTTGTACCCGTTGATAATGAAATGGATGCAGTCCTTCCTTCTTCAAAATTTTCCAGACAGAGAATTTTG
The DNA here is from genome assembly GCA_963854355.1 of Epinotia brunnichana. Lineage (NCBI taxonomy): Eukaryota > Metazoa > Arthropoda > Insecta > Lepidoptera > Tortricidae > Epinotia > Epinotia brunnichana. The sequence continues at coordinate 1,044,230 of OY977952.1, read as the reverse complement.
AGATTCCGTGCCTCAATGCCAAGCGTCTTAGACTCGTGGTTGGGTCCGCGTACAAGTCTCTGAGAACTGCTTCTTCTATGGCAACATCAATTATGTTTCCTGGCTCTCGGCGATCTCGGCCACCGTATCCCAGGCCAATATTGCACAACCGGCGATGAACTTCTTGAAAGTGGCGAGCAGCAGGTCTTGGAACGTCATTAGGATACTGCTCCAAATAGGCGATACACGCAGCTCTTGCAGATCCATGGCACAATCCATAATAATAGTGCATGTTGGCTATTTGTAACGGCGAAAACTCTCGTAAGCGGGGCATGATGATTCAAACTGAACAAGTACTGGAGTAATCAAAGAAGTGGCGAGCAAAGACAAGCAATTGCGATTTGCGAGCGACTGAATAGTTGACCTATTGCCCAATGCCTTTATACCCCTCATGTTATCTCCACCTTCAACCCAAAAACACCCTTCAACTACCTGGGAACAAGCGGTCATTAAGGATTGTAAGAGGATTAAAATTAATAAAATTATGGTTTGATTTACGTACCCATTTGCGTGGTATTTTTCAAAGTCTGAGACAGTTTAAAAACGGTTTTAGAATCGGCATTAAGTGAGGTTTAATACTAAGCAAAAAAATGGTAACTAAATCTGCGTTTTTTTCAGAAAAATTGTGTTTTTCTTTTAAAATTCGTAATTTTTGTAGCCATTTTTCAAAAACAATAATTTTTTTGCGGATTTTCTCTTCTAGTTGGTTTTTTATTGTTATTAAGAATTATTAACCTGTCCCTTGGTAATACTCTGCATTTTTTATTTTCATTTTAGGACCATTGGATCAAAAGTTATACCGTCTGAATTAGGTGTATTACCCGAGTTTTTACAAAAAAATTCAAAATTCTGTAAAAAAAAAACTAATGACTAGAAAAAAAAAAAAAAAACACCGTTTCACCGATGAAATTGGCTGAAATTTTTCTCCTTTTATTATGTACAGTTTATGAAATTCCACCCTGTATATCATATATGGCACAGTTTGTCATTTGCACTAATCAATATCAATTTAAATTATGGGAAGCGAGATCAAGATGCTTTCTGAGAATAAATAAATCACAAGTAAAACCCACATGCTATATACTCGTAGGTATCTAAACATCTTTGCTACAAGAAACTTATATTATTACACTGTGTTATGTATGAATAAGTAAAGATATACAAATGGATTTGCTCCCTTGAGCCCAAAACTTAACAAATATATTAAAATATACGTATTCCAGCATATCACACAGTTTAAGAGGGCGTAGTGGCGTGGACTTCTCTCCCTCTCACTGAGCATACGCGTGAGTGAGATGGAAATGCGTGCTAAAATCGCGGATATCATGTTTTTTAATCATATTTTTTTGTGCGTACATTTATAAGCAAAATCCTTTTACCAGATTTGAGAACTTATCATTGTACAACTATTAAACCAAAAATCATTGTTAGAGATGGGAGAGTCTTAAAGATCCAACCAAAAACATCCAAAAGAAGAGTTAGGTTTGAAAAATAAAAGTATCGAGAAAATTATTGCCAATCGTGTTTTCACTTTTAACAGACTGAAGAAAAACTTTAAGATTCATATACTGTAAGGACAATGTAATCACTATAGATGTTGAGATCTAGGTCCATAAACATTGGCAAATTTGCGTATGGGGGCTCTTAAGTGAACACAGCGGAGAAAAGGTACAACACGCGTCCCCGAGGTGCTAGAATATTCCCTTTAGCAAAGGTGAACATATTGGCAGCGGCATGCAGACAAACGAGACTTCAGCTCGACGTGACGGCGAGCGGGTCCCATTTGTTCTTGCCAACATAAATACTATTCAGTTTTAATAGCACACGCCGAGCTCTAAAACAAAGGTCCCAGATAGCAGGTATCTATGAAAACACGCGATCTGGGGTTCTATGCATACAAACAGTATACGATACGATTACGTCAATTATATGAAGTGTAATCATTTGCCCATTTCCAATAGCAAAATTGGACAGACCGCTTGTATAGTTGTTATTTTCTAAGCCGTCCGTTCTGCAGTGCGGCGTTCTTTAGTGCGGAACGGACGGCTTAGAAAATAACAACTATAACAACAACGCTCTTCACAAGAAGCCATGTCATGAACTATCATTCAAAATGACTACTTTGAACCTGTGAGGCTTTTCTTCATCGCATCAGTAGTGGACATCATTTATGGTTAAAGAACTTTATTCTCATAAGAATACAATATTCACTTACATGAGAACATTTATAATATATGTTGTATCTAAGGTTAAACGCACAGCGTTTAAAAATAAAATTTTACTCCTTCCCTTGGCCAGGAAGTGGGATTTTCTGAGAATGGTATGTGTTACTTGCAGGTAAAAGTAAAGAATCCAGTTTATCTACATTCTACTGATGGGCATAATTGCACCATTTATACCACTGGTCTCCATTAACGTTGCTATACTAGCTCTCCAGGAAGGTTCTCCCCACTAGTTCAACCGAGTTTCTTTGTGCGAGTTTGTGTAATGCTATATCTCTATACATATCTCGAAGAGGAAGTACCCGTTTTCCCTCCACCGAAACATCGCGATAAATGTTGATTCAATTTCCTACATAACTTCCGTGAAACTCATAGGAACGGGGGTCTTTTTTGAGTTCAATCGTTCGAAAATTCTGTTTGGACGCTGCGCAATAACCGTATAGGTGTCGAAATCTATTTTCAATCGTTAGTAACCCAACAGTCTCAAAACTAAAACACCGACCCAATTATTTTTTTTGCATCTGCAACTTTTATTGAGGTTTATCAGATCCATCTGTAGTATTAGCTTTTTATGTGCGATGACAGCATTGTTCTCTTTTCTAATAATATAAATGCGAAAGTGTTTTTGTTGGTTTATCCTCTCCTCTCCCACCCAGCGAGTGGACAACATATCGACGCGACGTGACTTTTTGCAAGGACCGGAGTGTTGGGATCCCGGGGGATGACCAAAATTCGTATACGATGCGGGCAAAACCACGGTCAAAAGCATGTAATAACAAAGGCTAACAAGTTTGAAGCAAAAATGAAAATTTTAGCCAGATTTTATTGGCATGGCACAAAATGTAATACAATTTACAGGCTAAAAGGGTTTTAAGCGTGTCGTTTCGAAGGCTCGGGCTGCGAGCCCGGAGCCCATCAATCTAACGCGTAAACAAATCCCCTGACGGGCGTTTGCGGCCGAATGATTGGCTTCTGATTTGATCGCTCTCGCTTTACCAAAGCCGCGCAAGTTTTAAACGTCTATTAATTAACAGTGCACGTTTTAAACTTCTATTAAGGTGGTTCGATTGCCATACAAAACGTTATTTGACATTCGTAGGCTAACGGCGTAATATTTTAAGAAACTTATGTAACAAACTTTCATAACTTAGCTTCCCATTTGCGCCAAATTCCCCCTTTCCTAGAATAAACTTGTATAAACTAGATTAATTTGAGAAATTGGTTTGTCACGTGATATTTTGGGAAAACTATTTTTCTCAAATTAATCTAGTTTATACAAGTTTATTCTAGGAAAGGGGGAATTTGGCGCAAATGGGAAGCCAATTGATGAAAGTTTGTTACATAAGTTTCTTAAAATATCACGCCGTTAGCCTGCGAATGTCAAATAACGCTTTGTATGGCAATCGAACCACCTTAATTTACAGTGACTAAGTCAAACTTGAGTTTAGACTTCGGTGGACTGACAGGAACAAATAACTTTTTGGTTCTCCTTAGAATACCTAACATGGTTGTGAAAAAAATGTTTGGATCTTTTATTAGTGAGGAGATTGCTTTTAACTATAATTTACTCACACGCGAATACAATAACCCCGGTCCATAAAACCAAAAGGGTTTATGCGACTAAAATTTAAGTTTCATACGTTTTAAATGTGTAGAGCAAGCTTCACTTAATCGCAATTCAGAATAACTGCATGACGATGACGACACTGAAATCATGTCTTCAAGAATTTTTAATCTGTTATCCGACATAAATTAACATGTCGCAGGTGTTCGTTAATTAGAGGACCGTGTTTGCGATCCATTTGCAAAGTGGCACACGGCTTGATTAGATTACCCATATTGCAATCGTATCTCGCGAGTCTAATGAAAGCTCTAATAGAGACCCTATTCAGGATCGCTCATCCTTAAAAAGTCTGCTCGTAAGCGATAACTATAACTACTGGTATAACTCAACTACCCCAATCGCTAAATACACTCGCGGTCAAAAATTTCGGATCGCCCTAAATTGTTGACCGCGGCTTTGACAGTGGCCGGACCTATATACGAGGATATGTGTTCTTCCCGTAAAGTTTTCAATGATAGGCTGAAGTGGTGTCAGGACAATCAGACACAAATTAAAATGGACATATTAGCTACTCACCACAAGGCTAAAGACTTTGGCAAGTTCTGGAAGTATACTAATAAATTGAATCCCAAAACTGGTGTCCCGGCGTCTGTAAATGGATTGTGTGAACCGTCTAAAATATTTAATATGTTCAAGGAGTCCTTTAAAGTTGTTAATGGAGTTTCAGACCGGGCGGACCAGGTGCTTTCTACTGAGGACTGCGGGACCCATGGACGAGTCAGCTTCTCTCTTAAGGAAGTCGACCACACTATTAAGTCCATGACTAGAGGGAAATCACCAGGGCACGACGGTCTCAGTATAGAGCACTTGGTATATGCAGGTGTTCATTTACCTCGTGTATTAAAAATGTTTTTTAATCTGTGCATCAGTCATGGTCATCTTACAGAGAATCTCATGAAAACTATAGTTGTCCCGGTATCCAAAAATAGAACCGGGAACCCCTCCGATGGGTCCAATTACAGGCCAATATCCTTGGCAACAATAGTGGCTAAAGTGCTTGACGGGCTGCTTGACAACCTACTGGCGAAACCCATTAAGACGCAAGACGCGCAGTTTGGTTTCAAACCGGGTCTGTCAACAGAGAGCGCCATTCTTTGTCTCAAGCATACCGTCAATTACTATGTTGAGGGAAAAACACCTGTTATTGCCTGCTTTTTGGATCTATCGAAGGCGTTCAATACGGTGTCATATGAGGTTCTATGGGATAAAATGGAAAAGGGAACGAGTACACCGAGGGGGGTGATCAACCTGCGTTATTGGTATGGGAAGCAAACCAATCAAGTGAGGTGGGCAGGAGCGCTCTCGGATGTGTACAGGTTGGAGTGTGGAGTGAGACAAGGTGGTCTCACCTCGCCCCGCTTGTTCAACTTGTACATGGACGAGTTGATTGACAGGCTCAGCAGCACAGGTATCGGGTGCTCGATTGGTGGCACCATGGTCAACAATATCAGCTATGCGGACGATATGGTGCTGCTGTGCCCGTCGACCAGCGCGCTCGTAAAGCTATTGAGGGTGTGTGAAGAGTACGCGGTCGTCCATGGTCTGAGGTACAACACCAGTAAGAGCGAGCTGCTTGTATTTAAAGCAGGTAACAAGGCCTTTGAGTCACTTCCTCCCATTTTCTTGTGTGGAGCTCCTGTCCGAAGAGTGACACGCTTTAAGTACCTTGGACATTGGGTGACCGACAATCTTCAAGATGACGCGGAGATAGAAAGGGAGCGCAGGGCATTGGCCTTACGGTGTAATATGTTGTCCCGCAGGTTTGCGCGTTGTGATTGGAATGTCAAAATAACGCTGTTTAAGGCATTTTGTCAGACCTTTTACACGTGCAGCCTGTGGACAAATTATACTAAGAAGGCGTTCAATGCCCTGCGCATCCAATATAATAACGGGTTCAGGATGCTGTTGGGGCTGCCCCGCTTTTGTAGCGCATCAGGTATGTTTGCGGAGGCACGTACTGATGGCTTCAGTGCAATAATACGTAAGAGAACCGCCTCCCTGATGCGCCTTGTGCGTGACAGCTCCAACAGCCTCGTGCGCCTGGTGCCGGAGTCTCCTGCCTGCGCTGTGTGGAAGCACTGGGACTCGGTGCACATGAGAGGCTCTGTGTATAATATAGTGTAATATTAGATTTAGGTACCTGACTAACATAGGATAAGCAATTGTATACTAATCAGTAATCACTATGGACATAGTCCGAAATAAAAAAAATGAATTTGAATTTGAATTTAAATTAAATAACCAAAATAGATTATTTATAATACTCAACTGTATAGCAATTTCCAGGATCCTATCATTAAAATATCAATATCCAAAAATTACGATTTTTGCGATATCTCGCTCCGTTAACGTTGTTTTTTCATGGGGTTTTACGAGTCCGATTTAAACCTGGTAACGTTATTTTTATTACTGTTATTTTTTTTAGTTTAGATGTAACATTAAATAAAAATCGAGACAAGATTAAAAAAAAACTGTACAGCCTTGCACTATTTTAGGAAATAGGACGGTATTTTACAGACTCGTACTCTTTGTCCGCGAATCTTCTAATTACACATATTTCGTTTTATTTTATCAACGGCTGTACTTGCGTTTAACAACTCTGCTTTTATCAAAAAACAAACACGAATGACTTTACATTTCGCAGTACCAAAAGTTGCGAATAAAGAATGTGCGCATTATTTTCGTTCTGCAAGTTACGCTTGAAACAAATTAGGTCACGGGTCACGGCACAGCAGGGGATTTTTTGGAGAGAAACTGTGCAGAAACTTAGTTATTTCAGGGTTCCTATTATTGGTATTTTCAAAACATTTACTTTTTTTTTAACTCTCTCCTTATCCATAAGAATAAATATCACGCTTTCTCATTTTGAAAGATTCACATGTCTATGTCAATTGGAGTAAAGGCTTCGACTACGACCAATCGAACGTTTGCTCGGGTGGCTTCTAATCAACTCTGCCATGTGTCCCTGCACACAAAAGGGGCAACAACGCTACAATGCGCCCCTTTTGAAATGTATCCTCCTATTGAGGAAATTTTCCGCATCCCTCGTTAAATTAGCTTTAAAATCGGCGAACTCACTCAATAGTTGTGATAAAACAGCAATCGGTCTTAACTAGCATTCCTACTAAAAAGACCGCTTGTTTTTCTATTTTATTGTATTTACTCATAAATTCGCTAACACGCGTCTGTTATACCTACCTTGGCTTGGCTTGGCCTAGCACAATATATTAATGAACTCGGAAAATTCTAGAAAGTGATAATACGTTGTGATAACGTCATTACTTAATTTTCCTCTCTGGAATCACTGTGTTGTAAAGGTACATGGTTTGTTACATTTTGCGATCCCAGTGACCAGGATTATTTGCTGTCATATGGACTTCCCAAATGACCGGCGACGGAGATGCCACTCACCAAGACTATTGAGTTACGTTTAATTTAAGTTTAATTTGTCTGCGGGGTGTTTTGAGTAACGGGTCTCAATGACGGTTGTCATCTTGAAGGATAAATGTCATAAGTGATTTTGTAGTATACAGCAGTGGCGGAGCGCTCATACAAGCCAATTCCCACCGGCTTGCCTAAAATTTATTTTTAGGCAAGCCTATAGGCATATGCCCCAAAAGTCTTTCATAACCTTTTTGGTCCGGGTTGCTAATAGAACATTTTCACGCGCCGCCACTGGTATACAGTAGGTACATATGTATAAAAATAAAATAAAATAAAATAAAATATCTTTATTTCAGATCTTTAGTCGATCCATATGATGTTAGTAACAGTGGAGACTTATGAACTACGTTAGTGACAATAATGACAATAAATTAATGATACTTAAATGACAAATAACTTAACGTTATATTAGGTTTTCCGTGAGATGTAGTCTTCAAGGTTTCGTCGTGAGCTGTTTAATTGGTTCTGTAGTTACTGAGATCATAGCGTGTATACAAATTGAATACAATCTCTTCTACACTTAAGTTTGTTTCTCATTACAGGTATTATGCATTCAAGTTTACTGATTAGAAGTATAAATCATTTTCCGACAGTGGCATGCCAGTTGACATGCATAACATGATTTCACCTGACTTTGTAAGTTTCTATCTAAAACGTGGACCGTGGGCCAGATATTACAGGGACTGACCGATCTCCTACTTTACATATCACACTCACGTGTGTTTAGAAGATGGATCCAATCTAATTCCCAAGAGGTAGCTAGCTAATACACCCGAGTTACTAGAGCCACATAAATTGAAGGAAACTTGTCCATGAATATTTCAATGTGAGCGCTATAGAAAATGATAAAGTAGATAAAGTATAAAAGAGTAGGCACAATGTCGCCTGGAGCCGAGGGCTTTAGACTGGGATTAGTTTGAATATTCTTATTACGTTCTTGGTATTGTTGGCGCTGGCGGCGATAAAGGGACGGACAGGTATTGTTGTCGAATCGGGGGGACATTATTTTAACTACGGGACGGCGCGGATGCCGGAAAATGTTCCGAGAATTTAGTACGACAGTGTTATTCATAAATTGAATAGATATGTCGATACGACATCCTGCTGTGCCAAGCGATAAACATATATCACAGGGTTTCCTAGGGGAGATTTTGGCCTGTATGTTAGTGTGAAAAGAGAAAATAGGTCAGTTTCTACTTCTAGCTACAAACTAATAAATAGTATTAAATTAAATAGTCAACAGCACGGCTAGCACAAGACCGTGCGTGGGCTATCTCTCGCGTGCGAGATAGACTATCCGTATATTTGTAATACAAATACTTGGAAAGGAACGGGTAGTTTTGCCCGTTGCGAGTATCATCTATGGTCACTGGTTGAAAACCACTTACCCGGATAGAAGTCGTGGGACTTGCTCATCTTGACGCGCGCGCCGGTGTCTTTCTGCAGTTGCGCGATGGTCTCGCCGCCCTTCCCAATGATCGCGCCCGCCACCATCGAGGGCACCAGCACCTTGAAGTGGTACGTCGGCTCCACTGCTGAGGACACAGGGGGAGTCAGACATGGTATACATTACAACGGGATACTGTGTTTCGCATTACGTTTTGGCTACTTACGTCATGGCCGTGGCTGTGTGATACTGAACTACACAAGGTAAGGCGTTAGTCTTCCGTTGACGCTATATGCTGCTTACAGGGTCTCGACATGTCTATACAAACGATAAACACCATATTGGTTATTCGATACATTCCTTTTGACGAATTAAATAGAACATTTGCATTAAAAAAGGTCAACTAACTGGGCCTAAAATGAATAGTTTCTAAGACATTGAACATTTAAATCACATACGGAAAATGAGTCACAAAAGGAAAACTTCGTCAGTGTCATAATTTATAGAAACTGATAAATTTTTGATAGAACAAACTAAATTACATTTTTACTGTGAATCAGGATATTTTTACTTTATTCCAAGCAACATTATTGAATAACCAAATGAATCATAATGAATTCACGAATAACTTTTCCACTCCATGGGATTCAATTCAATTCTCAATGGCACCAAAATTTATCTTCATTGTGAGATTCCACATAAATAATCTAATGATAGATGGGTATCGATGAGTTCGGGAGTATGGTTCATGAATCTTGGGTGGTCGCAAAAAGTTATGCAAATTCATAATGAGGGAATTCATGTTAGGACCACATACATCGTACTATGCCCAGGGTGCTCAATTATAACGGAATGCGGTTTAACCCCTTGAAAAATAGAACATCTTTAGATATTTAACATACATACGCCAGTATGTTTGTGGTGGCGACTGCTTTAAGAAAATGCTCAGTATCACACAGCCCCCGCCATGATGGAAGTTACAGCCTGACATCAGCAAAGGGACAGCCTGTCCACTTATCTTGAATACACACAAACGTTTAGAGGGAGCCCGTAAACTCCCCACTGCGTTTTATTACTTCAAACAACGTTAAAGAAAAGGGACTGAACGTTAAAACGCAGCACATTTTTAATTGCATACGGATTTTAATTAAGATAACACAGTACCCCGTTTTCGTTGATAGAGATGGAGAGAAACATGATGGTGCAGTTTGTGTTGACTTGATCAGTGATGGCCTTAGCCTAGCCCCTCTTCACGATATCAAAACAATTAAATTCTGGTCCTCATAAACACAAATATATACAAACTGAAGATACACCAGAAGTGTTTCCAAAAGCAAATTATTCTAATGGTTTCAAATTTAGTTTCATGTTTCGGATCCAGTATTTTAATTGAGGTATCTATCGCTCTGGTATTCAAACGAGGGATCGAAGCGATAGTAAGTTTTTGGTTGATGTCAAGAACCACTGAGTGAAGTGCAAATTATTGCGAGCTTGAATGAGTCAGTTCGGAGGTGAGTTAAATCGATACAAATTGGCTTATTTGCGGTTACCACTCCTCGTGATGCGATGAGTCGATGACAGAATATAGCGATAGATATAAAGAAATATCGCCGGCATATTTGTGCCAGCGGGAATGTTGACAATCTCGTCCAGCAATAGAGTCGTGTCATGTTTAATCCGCACTGGCTCCGGTAACTACTTGTGTTAATATAAGTTCTTTATTGCAATGTTGACGCCACGCCACTGATCTAAAATGTAACTGCCGATTTGCAGTTAACCCAAAATAGGAGAAGCGTTAGAATAAAAATAAACCGCACATTTGATAACGCACATGGCGCTCCAGATTTGTATTAAGTACATGGTCCACATTGTGGAACGGCAAACGGTAATGTAATGACACATTATCGAGCGAAGGAACTTCGAAAGCAACATTGCGGACTAATTACGACATTTGTCATGCATTAATTAGTTGAGTTTTATTCAATTCAATTCAATTTATTCCATAACAATATAAACTGTGTCGGAAATCATAAGGCTAATTACAATATTCATTACATTATACATTACATTACATTATACATTATTTCATTTCAATCAGAAGTAAATTCATTGATGTCATAATAATATTTCACCAGGAGGTATTCAGCGAACAAGTAGAATATAATATTAAATATAACCGATATTTGAATGATATGATCGGAAATACACGTTCATACGGAAAGCGACGAATAAAATGCTAGCGAAATGAAATCTAACATTCGGTGTATGAAATGAATATTTGCAAGTCAGCTTGCTCCATTTATCCGACAAATCGACAGCCAGTGGTTTTCCTTCAGAGCAAACTTCAAACGTTGAATGCTGGTGCCAGAAATAGTTGCAACGCAGCCGCGACGGCCCGATATTTGCATCGACTCAATGGCACTGGCACGACATGACATTGACGCTATTTGGCTTTAAATAACACGAGCCAGTTTTAGAGATTCGACATAGATAATCAGGGAGAGCGCTTACAAACCAAAACAAACAAAAGCTGAACGTAGTCAAAGATCGTCGGTGAGAAGTGATGTTTCCTGACTTCATTGCTTGCCCTGATTGTGAACTACGTTGTAGCATAATGTGTAACATAGGGATACAAAGAAACTAGTGCACCGCCCACGCGGAGTGATTCGAGAGGCGACGCCGCAGCGCAGCGCCCCGTTTGACCCGGTTTCAGCGCCGGCCGCGGCCCGGCCACGGCTTTGACAATGGTAATGGAATTGGGATTGCGTTCTAGGAGATATACGTTGCGCCTCCAGCTGGATAAGTACTCGATTACGTGCATTCGACACTGACGCTCGAAAGTGATTGAATATTCAATTCAGATAAATAGTGATAAATTATAATGTACAGTCGCCATCACATACATCGGAGCAAACAAGCACGTCACAAACATCTGAACACAACTCTATTTTCAAAGTATTAGGGTGCATGTTCAGATATTTTGACACCATGTAGTGTTCAGATGTATGTGATGGCGGCTGTACAAGGAAACTGTGTGTAACAATAACTGCGAACCGATCGTGTATTCCTCGTAGATTGATTATCTAAATTGATTTTAGACTCCGAATTGATGTAGATGAAAACAGTCGTAATATTTCAACCAAAAACTTTCAAATAAGTATAATCAAGAAGACAAATCGCTGTGACACCTACAACTTGATTACTAACAACGGAATGTTACCCGAGTGAAGCATTAAAGGATTATATCATAAAGTAACTGCTAAAGCATCTCCTACATCCATCAAACGATACAATTAAGCACTATATTTGCGCTCCCGCAGCGAGGGACACTTCTGTTTCATGTCAGTAAATTTGAACGAATTGTGTTCTACATTACAGCTCTTTTCTGGCCCTATTTACGCATTTGAAAATAATTTTCCTCTATTCTTATATGAATCGGAAGCGCCACAAACAACTTTATCTTTTTATCATATTTGGTAACAACTACAATGACTTTTCTATTTTAACCTACTGTGATTAACACATCTGATTTTCATGATAATGACTTGTTCAATTATTCACTTGACATTATCACATTTCCCACGTCGACGTAACGTACTATTAGAGAAATTATGTAACGCATTAATTAGTTCCACGCCGTTCCAGTAATCTAGAAACCTAGAACTTGCGCTTTGCGGAGAAAGTAATCAACGCCGAGGGCGCCATTAACACGTGTGCACTGCACTGTTCCATTCAGCCTTTCAGCCGAGCACCTGTCTCCGTGACGAGAGACGACTATGAAAGTTCTCGGTAACAATGTATGCCTTTCAACTGCATTTTCCCTTAATAAACTTCGTGCTATATTATCGAGTTTACCCGCTGTTTTCTCTTAGCGCTGTACATTTCCCTAAAAATAAAATCAAGGCTTTATCTAGCGGAAAACGTCGCTCGATCTCCTACCTTGTTTTTGTTGTCAGAAATTCTACCTACCTTAAAGTATTCATCCGGCTTCAAACTTTGCCTCGAGGCAGTTTGAAATCTCAAGGAATCAATTAGTATGGTCTAGAGTACGGAGGGGACGAAAAGCGAAGGGAACTGGCCCAATGCCTTTGAACTTTTCCAGTGTTTTTGCGGAACTTCGAACAGGACGCCTCATCAATAACTTTGGATTTAATTTATTCATGAAGCAAACATTTCCGTTTTAGAAAGACTAAAATATATTTAATAAACCGCAGCTTTCCTGCGGTGCTCTATGGAATGACTTTGCCGTCTCAAAGCTTTGTCATAAACTTTTGATTTGTTGAGGTAAATTCTTTATGAAGAAAATACTGTAGTATTCTCCTCACTGAAAAGAGTGCCGAAGTTATTACTTGGGAAGTCTTAAACGTAAGTTGTAAAGAACCATTAGGTGTCCGTACATGGAGCTAGAATAGAAACAGGTCAATCGCGACTTCGAGAGGCAGGGGGTCGAGCAGGGCGCCGCCACCAGTGCTCCGCGGGGCCAAACTCTGTAATAATATCTTTATTTAACGTCGTTCCCCCAATTCACCGCAGTCCGCACTGCGAAAAAACTCTCATCTAGACATTTGTCGTTGTCTCAAAGTGGTCGAAGGAGACACATAAAATGACGTTATATAGGGACCGTTACCGTTCTGCAAACAATTGCGGTAAAGGAAGAATAATATGATCCACTTTGATATAATATATATTTACGGAAGATCGTGATTCGATAGATTCAGGAACAAAGCTTTTTTCCGAGAAAGAAACAATGAATGTTCGTTTAACTCAGATTGTTCGTCTTTTAATGCACGCGATAATTTATTTATTTATTTATTTATTTATTTATTATTATCCACACTTACAACTATTTTTACAGGCATCGAACCTAAGACAACAGTGTAACTATTTTATAATACCTATAACATTTTTTTTACGTAGTACTCTTATAACATATTACGAGCAATGCTACCTTTGTGAATTCATTCAGAGAACACGAAAACAAATCAATATTTTCCGCTATGAGATTGAGGGTACGCGCTGCTCGCGTCATCGGTGCCCTACCAAGCAGGTTGGTGCGCCCGCGCGGCTCGGCTAGCAGCCGCGGCCGGAGTCTACGCCACACGTACCTATCGGGAACACACACACTCACACCACTCAATACCTGGCTGTTGTATATTTTACCCCGAAGTAATTTAAAAATGTAGGTGGCCAGGCACAGCTCTCTGCGCACCCGCAGCTGGTTGTACCCTACCATGCCCAGTACAAATAGAGTTGGATACATTAGTGGGTAAAATGGGTATACCCCGTACTTCCTCCAATACAGAAATCGTACGAATTTATTTTGGATACGCTCCACCATAAGGTGATATTTGGTTTCATGCGGATCCCAGATGATTGCATTGCATTCGAGACCACTTCGGACCAACGCGTTGTATAATGCGATAATCGCTCCAATATTTGTAAAGCCATGGGAACGACGCAGAACAAATCCCAGAGTTCTATACGCCTTCTTACAAATATTGACGATGTGATCCCGGAATCTCAAATCAGATGTGAATTTGACTCCCAAATCTTTAACCTCTGACACTCTTTTTAATTTCATGGCATTTATTTCGTAGTCATGAAGAATGGGATAGTGCTTTCGAGTAAACGTTATAGTAACGCATTTCGACGTATTGAACAATAACTTATTCGCTTCGCTCCATGAGACCACACTATCTATATCGGTTTGAAATCTTGCACAGTCTGCCGTATTATTAATAGGTAGATACATTTTTAGATCGTTTAGGTCATTAAAGGTCATTTACGTCAGAACCGTACGTGAATCTAGAGGGTCACGTCGAGTGCTTTAGTATTAGACAATTTAACGTATAACAAACGTGTGTGCGTATTCTAACACTAACATGTATGTAATCACTAATCACTCTAATCAGGGTTTGCTAGCGGAAAAGTGTTACAGAACTCGATCACTCGTCGCAGGGTTATCGATGGCTATCTATAAACGCCATTAACAAATCGTGAGGGGCCGACGCCGGCAAGCTGCGCGAACGAACTCCGACCAAACTTTAGAATTGCTAATGAACAAGCTCATCGAAATTGTAATTCATTCGAAAACTAACCCCGGCGGCGTGCATTCGTAATTTGTGGAGCAGCAGAATGTGATATAACAGAAAACTCGGTATCGCATTGTCTCGAAAAGTCCGACGCAAAATGTATCTTCATAAATTTGTTTCGCTACACAAATACCATGAAGAGAAGCGGTTTAAAAGCGAGTTTCTATTATCTTTGAAATGGGATAAGGAACATTCGAATTTTCAACCAACAAGAACAAACAGCTAGTAAATACTAAAGACATAACATGTCAGCGTAATAAATCAGAAGGTTCAGCCCGGGCCTAAGGAATCAGTGAAATATGGTTAGGTTGGGGCTATAAAGTCGTATAATTAAACCGAATTTACTATCAAGTCGTAAATACGCAAAAAGTAAACAACAGGAGTCGCTCGAGTCGAGACCCTCGTGATGCCAATCGTCTTTAGGAGCGATAAAAAGTAGCCGATATTTTATGTGCAAGTTGCTCCGGCCCCGGTCAGAGGCGGGGCCCAAAGTTACTGCTCCCGTGTCCATTAGAAGGCCACAGCGCGCCAAACTTGTAAAAGAAACTATAAAAGAAAAAATCAAGTCGCGAAGGCACAATAATTCAACGACGTACTTGTGTAATACACATTCTGCTTCAACCCTATTGACCTCCCGACAAATTACCGATGCTC
Source organism: Epinotia brunnichana (assembly GCA_963854355.1). Classification (NCBI taxonomy): domain Eukaryota; kingdom Metazoa; phylum Arthropoda; class Insecta; order Lepidoptera; family Tortricidae; genus Epinotia; species Epinotia brunnichana. The sequence goes on along the minus strand of OY977952.1, from coordinate 1,028,768 downwards.
TACAGTCTATAAATCTAACAAAAGCACTGCTGTTATCTTTTGTCACCGTGTCATAAAATCTATACAAACGTAACGTACACGTGTGTTTGCCTATTAAAGAGCCAACAGTTAGAGAGCATGCTCCATTGCCGCGGAACAAGATCCAAATTGGCTTGAGGAGTATCATTGTCATTTGGCACCCAGTATCTAATGACACTTCGCTTCGCTCGTCAATGCCAACATTAAGAGGGCGCTCGTTTTTTGGTCAGGAATAAGCGAGAATGACGGATTTTTGACGTTGTAATTCTAAGAAACGGAGAGCTTTTTTTAGATCCCGGTTACTTATTTGCATAGGTAAACTCCTCATATTGGTCCTAGCCGCCTCCAATTTACGAAGAACTGAATACTTTAACCGAAAATACCCGATTACTGACAGTAGTTTTCTGAAGAGAGCGCAGAGTCATAAGTTTGAGCCCCTAATTTTCCATGATGTTATATGAGAACCTACTTGTTTTATTCTATTTTCACTAGCGTAATATGTTGCCATTGCTACTAGCCGCCTCGAATTTTCCTTATTCTGCACGTATATATATGTAAACTGTTCTCAATTGCACCATATTTGTCAACAAAATCTTACTGAAAACTCGAGGATTTTCTCATTATTGTTGAATTATTTGTGTATTGAATCTTACACAACATTAAAGTTCATGCTTGTTCCAACAAGATCCAGTCCAAAAAATATAAATTTAGTCAACATTTATATTTATAAATAATTATTCAAAACTAGTATAAATTTACCGCCGCGCGGGAATATATCTCAGTACCGGCTGAATAGCCCTCCGAGACAGACGTGTACTCTGTTTATTTGTGGCTATTCACGAAGCTAACCGGCCACTCTTCAGATAAAATAATATTATTTTGATCTCCGACTAGGCATAGTTGTTACAAACCTCGGGGTCAAACTATACTGGGGATACATTCGTGAGGCAAATCGAGACAAGTTATGAATTGCATAGCTATCAGATATGACGTAGTGTAGCGAAAAGGCTCAAACCCACAGGATATGTAACATTTAAAATTGAACCTTCTACCTAAAACAAAAGTCATACATTTCAATGGTGATATCTTGTGGGTTGGATCCTTTTGTCTAAACTACGCGTTCTATAGTCAATTATTATTGTACGAGTGATCGTGATACTTGATAGATTTAATTTATTTACTTGTTACTATCAGTCCACCTTGTGGAGGGTCCGCTGCAGTTTCCGGTACGTAGTCGCCTCTCGAGAACCTCCCCGCCCCAACGGCCATTATGATTAGTTAGTATGTATGTATGTATGTTAGTTTGGGCGAAATCTTCAAATTAGGTACAATTGCGTATCTTCGGTGACAATGCCATAATATCATAGAGCTGGTCTGATGATGGAGTCGGAAGGTGGCCATAGCAACTCCTAAACTCAACAAGATAAAGCCATCGAATTTGGGCTCATTAATTTGGTCATGGCACGGCAAGACTTTGGTGCTGGATGATTTCCAGAGTCTGATAATGGAGCTGGAAGGTGGTCATGGAACTCCTAAACTAAACTAGATAAACCCATCTAGTTTGGGCTCATCTGTTTTGTCTTGGTAAACACTTTGGTGATGGATGATTTCCAGGATCTGATGATGGAAGTTGGTCATGGGAACTCCTAAACTAAAATAGATAGACCTATCTTGTTTGGGTTTGTGTGATTTGTCTGTACAAGTACCCACGAACCAGCGACATAATATGCAGGGTTATTGAAAATAACAAGATGAATAAAAAACATTTTAAAAAACAAGCTTATGTGGCGTTTGTTAAGTACAGCACGCTCCTACCTTGCATTTAGTTATTATTTTCGTTTATATATAATAATAACACACACCGGGGGTTTACACTGGAAAGGGAGATTTTTACGTGGTTTTATTACATTTCCGAGTCATCATCATCATCATCATCATATCAGCCGAAAGACGTCCACTGCTGGACATAGGCATCCCCCAAAGAGTGCCACAATGGCCGTTCCTGCGCCACCCTCATCCAGCGGACTCCCGCGACCTTTACCAGGTCATCAGTCCACCTTGCGGGGGGCCTACCCACGCTGCGCCTTCCGGTACGTGGTTGCCACTCCAGAACCTTTCCGCCCCAACGGCCATCGGTTCTACGTGCAATGTGCCCCGCCCACTGCCACTTAAGTTTAGCAATTCGGAGGGATATATCGGTTCCCTTGGTTCTGCTGCGGATAGCCTCATTTCTGATGCGATCGCGCAGGGAAACTCCCAGCATAGCCCTCTCCATTGCCCTTTGAGTGACTTTGAGCCTTCTTATGAGGCCTATAGTAAGCGACCACGTTTCCGTGCCATATGTCATCACTGGCAACACACACTGGTCAAAGACTCTCGTCTTGAGACACTGCGGAATATTGGACGAAAAGATGTGCCGTAGCTTCCCGAATGCTGCCCAGCCGAGTCGGATTCGACGATTGACCTTCCCTTCGACATTTCCGAGTATCACTCTTTATTTCGAAATAAATGTTAAAAAAACCGGCCAAGTGCGAGTCGGACTCGCGCACGAAGGGTACCGTACCATTATCTATATCTAAAAACGGCAAAATATCTATATCTAAAATCACGTTTGTTGTATAGGAGCCCCCTGTAGCCTAGTTAGTAACTTGGTAGTGACTCTGCCTACGAAGCTGGAGGTCCCGGGTTCGAATCCCGGTAAGGGCATTTATTTGTGTGATGACCATAAATATTTGTTCCTGAGTCATGGATGTTTTCTATGTATTTAAGTATTTATTTATCTATATAAGTATGTTTATCGTCGTCTAGTACCCATAGTACAAGCTTTGCTTAGTTTGGGGCAAAGTCGATTTGTGTAAGATTGTAAAATAAAAAGAAACAAATAAAAACTAAAATAAAAATAAAAAGATGTATTCTGTTTTTTAGTATTTTTTGTTATAAATAGCGACAACAGAAATACATCATCTGTGAAAATCTCTATCTTTCACGGTTCATGAGATACAGCCTGGTGACAGAAGGACAGACAGGCATTCAGACAGACAGACGGACAGCGGAGTCTTAGTAATAGGGTCCCGTTTTACTCTTTGAGTACGGAATCCTAATAAGTGACATAGGTTTTAGGCTCAGAACATAAAAAAAGGGAGAAGTGCCGTACTGCTTAATTCCAACCAAAACCGATGTCCCCAGTTTTCTCCCACCGCAGCGCCCATATTGAACCGTGTAAAAACAAAGACTCGGGCGTTGCCAGTGAGTCTACGGCAACATGCAAACAAGGGCTGTGATTGGCTTAAACGCACTACACTAGGGGGGCGACAAACGTTAAAATTATGTTTTATCGACATTGATATTAAAATTAATATTATGTTATGATATTGATAGGTAACAACTTCAACAACATGGTAAGTTTATGTGGTGGTATTTAAACTTTTAGCTACAAGTTTAAATAACACGGGTTGTTAACTTACCATAAATCGCAAAAGTAAAAAATATTGACGAATACCTACAGAGTAACATAAACGGCTTTTTATAAGTTCGTGTTCACATACATTTAAAACTCTGGTCACATCGATATTTTTGACCAGGCCGATCCGTATCGCATTTTGGCGCGAAATAATATGTCCATTACTCATATTACGAGATTTAAGGCTAAGGGCGAGTATCCACCAAAGATGTGCGGAGATGTGTTACCATACATTTTACACCTAGGTTTCAAGCAAGCGAGGTGTCAAATATTCGAAAAGTGTACGGCTCTTATTAAGTGGTTGGAAACATTTTTCTTGAAAATGTTACGAACACATTACCTCTTCTCTGTACAGGAAACCAGTTAGGACCTCTGCCAGTAGCATCTATCCATTTTTTTAGTACCTACTCGGATTCTTTGGAAAACTGTAATAAGAAACCGAGATTTCTTCTTCAATTATCACATTTCAAATGTGTGCGAGACGCACCTATGACTGGCTCTGGGCTGAGTAGAATTTGAAGGGAAATCCTGCACCTTCGGCGTTGGTCGTTACGGCTTAGCAGGAACTTGGTCGGGTCGGGGTTCTGAATTGAAAGGCTTGTTTACTTTTTCAAGTAATGTCACTTCGCTGCTACTGTAGGTACTGAATTTCATGGGGTCTGGCCGCCCAATTTATACTATTAAGTTACCTCGGCCGGACGCCCCTTCGCCCCGTATATTTGGCGGGAAAGCGATTTGCGCGGGAAATTTTGGCGCGAAATGACATGTTCATTTATTACAGTTCAATCTTACTCTAATACATTATTTACAGTGCTTATACCTATTTCTATGCTATTTATAATACATTATTACACGAGATCCCGCTCGTTCGGCGTCAAAATGCATCTGAAACGCGGGGATTCCGTGTCCGCCCGTATATACGTACCTCGTTCCCCACCTGAGGTATAAATACCGGGTTTCCCCCCTCGCTCGCCCATCAGTCGTTGCCTGACTGGCGCGCGAGTAGGACCTCTAGGTTTCCTTTAGTCTGTCTATATTTCTTAGTGGAAACTTAGTGTTATCCACTCGTTATTTAGGAAACCAGCGGTATATTACCCTTTTTTACTATGTAGGAATGAAATGTGAGGCCTATTATTCTTTATTTCAGGTGCCGATGACATAAGGCAATAGTAGCGCAATGCCTATGTTATAAGAAGGTTTATAAGCTAGATTATTACAAGTTAGGTCGCGACTGACAATTTTATGTTTATAGCGGGTTTATTCTATGCCGTCCTGCACAAAATGAAAGTAAAAAATACTCATTTAAAATAAATTATTGGTAATAATATCACATTTTAAGTTGTTCTGAAGCCATTTGCAACTAAATTATATACTTGTATATACAATTTTATTATGTCTATTTACCGTTCATACTGCAACTTAGTGAAAATCTTATTAGTAGGTACCGTAAACATTTTGTGCCTTTTAATCTTATTAGTTACCTTTAAGATAGGCACCCAACCAAAACAAGTAATTAAATTAAATAAAACAGCGAAAGTAGTCGAAATAAAATAACTAGTATGATATCGTACTTCTATTTTATCGATTACGCGTAAATTGTAACTGCACTTTGGCACCGCTCTAGTTTGCGACGCCAAGCAGCGGCCGTACCACAAAAAAATTCAAGCATCGTCCATATCCATAGTGGTTTAATACATTGCGCCGTGGTTTACTGTATTGAACATTCAATGTACAACGCATAGAACAAAAATATGCTTTTTCGTTCGATATGTTAGTTCGATCCCGAGAAATGAGGCGGCGTTGCGTTTATTTATTAAAATATTAGTTTTTACTGACTTAAGTGAAAATACTAATACTCACATGTGGTGCGTGACTCCACCATTTATGTAGGTTTTAGATTCATTCCTATTTTTGCATGTAACCACGCTACAATTCGGCATTTTGAGTAAACGTGGAAAAACATTTCAGATTCACGGCAAATTGCGACTAACATGCGGTGGGCAGTGACATGCCCATTTGGCCATGTCGCACCGACACGCGCCAAGCCCCCGTTTCATATCTATTCCTTTTTATCATCTGAGGTTTTAGGCTTTTGAATAAAATCACGCATTAATTAATTGTATTCTAGATAAAAACGCTGTGTTTGTATAATTTATAATTTTCAGTTCCTTTGGTAAGAAACGGACATAGCAATTTCTATGAAGGGCAGTTTTTTTTTACTGTCCATAACAAAAAAAAAATTCTTCAAGAAATGAATACGTCAGTACCCAGTAATTTCCTAGTAGTGGGTCGACTGGTATAATTTCATTACATTACTATATATAAATAAGACTCAGATAACATGCAAACTATTAATATCCAAATCATTATTCTTATTACTGACAACTTTAAAACTCGTTAGTTTATTTTATACTAAAAAAACGAAACTAAATATACTTTGTCATATCATAGTATTTTAATACAAATAGAAAACTTGTGCTCAAAAATCAAATACTTACTTTATTCAAGTTATCTAACTTCGCTAACATGATGTTCTAGAACATCATGTTAGCGAAGTAATACTTACCACTTTTTAGTGCAAGTATCAATATCGGTCACGGAGTGAATTCCAACGGTGCGCTATACAGCTATTTGCATCGGCAAGCTCCGTGGTTAGTTCTATCCCGATCGCACTTACATATAGCTAGAAAGGGACGGCACCCGCGGCTGGTGCGATCTCGCTGTGCATGTGGGGGTTAGGTACGTTTGTGTGGGTGGTAGTAGTATTTACACACACAAACGCACTACACGTGTCAAAATACCGAATTCTGAGCGAGCGCTTTTTTGAAGAGCACTCTTAATCGAGAATGTCCAAACGGGTATAAAAGTTATAAAACTCGAGGATGGGTGTGAATTTTTGATATTGTTGGATGATAAATTGAATTAGGCAATCAAAGTTCTTTAAGTCAAGGCAATGTTTGACTTCACTCGCCGCCTGTGCTCATTTGTATCACGGCGACTTTTAAGGCCTTCACGACTTCATTCCAACTCGTACAAGCGAGCGTAATGCATCTAATCGATTAACTCAAAACCCCCATCGATTCTTCACGACTTAGATTCATAAAGTTAAGAAAACTGATGATACGCTTAACTTAAGAGTCCCCGGCAAGCTCGGCCGAATTTCACCTTCCCATACAAACGGAGTTTCGTTCTCATTTTAAAACTACGTGTTGGATACTTGGATTGTAACGAAACTTTGCATACCTATACAATGACATGAGGTATATCTAGGTCTGTAATTAGTTTATATGGCTCCAGTTTATAAAAGAAACGAAATACCTAGTTTTGTAAGAAAAACTTGAATTAGCTGTATTTTTAGGGTTCCGTAGCCAAATGGCAAAAAACCGAACTCTTATAGATTCGTCATGTCTGTCTGTCTGTCCGTCCGTATGTCACAGCCACTTTTTTTCCGAAACTATAAGAGCTATACTGTTGAAACTTGGTAAGTAGATGTATTCTGTAAACCGCATTAAGATTTTCACACAAAAATAGGAAAAAAAACGACACATTTTCGGGTCCCCATACTTAGAACTAAAACTCAAAATTTTTTTTTTCATCAAACCCGTACGTGTGGGGTATCTATGGATAGGTCTCCAAAAATGATATTGAAGTTTCTAACATCATTTTATTCTAAACTGAATAGTTTGCGCGAGAGACACTTCCAAAGTGGTAAAATGTGTGTCCCCCCCTGGAATTCTAAAATAAGAGAATGATAAAACTAAAAATAATATATGATGTACATTTCCATGCAAACTTCTAACGAAAATTGGTTTGAACGAGATCTAGTAAGTAGTTTTTTTTTTTTAGACACATAAGGGATGGCCCACTAAGGAGACATCCGCTGCACGAACTACAATGTGCATATCAGCCAGGGAAGTCAACGGAAACGGCACTTCATCTGGTAACAACCAAGGCTGAACAGGCTATAGAGAATAAAGAACTATGCCTGGCGGCTTTCTTAGACGTGGAGGGAGCGTTTGATCGTACCACGTATAATGCTATTAGCGAAGCAGCTGCAAAACATGGTATAGAGCCGACCATATGTAAATGGATAGGCAACATGCTAAATGGCAGACTGATAAAGTCATCTCTTTTAGGGGATGAGATAATGGCCACGGCCACAAAGGGATGTCCACAAGGTGGGGTACTTTCACCAACTCTATGGAGTTTGGTGGTGAACTCACTCTTGATAGAACTCAATAAAGGTCCCATCCACACGGTAGGATATGCTGATGATTTAGTGATACTGGTTAATGGGAAATTCCCAAGTACGGTATCAGAAATCATGAACAAGGCACTGAGGGAAGTGGAGAGATGGTGCGACTGTCACCAATTATCCATTAATCCAGGCAAAACTGTAGTAATACCCTTTACTAGGAAAAGGACCCTTCGCGGAATACAGCAGTTAAAGCTGTACGGAAGGGTACTAGAACTGTCCAATGACGTGAAATATCTAGGTGTCACACTGGATAAGGAACTGAACTGGAAGAAGCATACAGATCTCACCATTACAAAGGCCCTGAGGGTATTTGGAATGTGTAGATCAGCGTATGGCAAAACATGGGGACTGAACCCCAAGGTACTGAAGTGGATCTACACCATGATGGTGAGACCCATAATACTGTACGGTAGCCTGGTATGGTGGCCAAGGACTTTAATGAGCACATGCAGAGAGGCCCTGAGAAAGGTGCAGAGAACGGCATGCATGGCTATAACAGGGGCGTTTCGTACCACGCCTACAGCGGCGCTAGAAGTCCTACTGGACCTACCGCCACTTCACATGGTGATTAAATCAGAGGCGCGCAAATCGCTCTACAGATTAAGAACTCTTGGACTGTGGAGCGATAGCAAGCCGAAGACTAAGCACACAAACATGGAGACTGATGGTTTCTTAGACAGAATAACAAACATGGGAAGCGACAAAATGCTACCCAAGTATGTATTCCACAGGAACTACACAACAAAAGTTCCAACCAGGGCTGAGTGGGCCGAAGGTCTAGAACCACCAAAGTCTGGTATCGAAGACAGTATATGGTACACGGACGGATCAAAAATGGGATCCGGTACGGGAGCAGGCATTTATGCAAATGACTATAGTAGTAGTGTAAGCATGGGTAGTTTGGCAACTGTCTTCCAAGCGGAGACATACGCCATAATTGCTTGTGTACAGGAGAATATAGACAGGCGAACCAAAGGGCGGACTATCTATATACTCAGTGACAGTCAAGCGGCCCTTAAAGCGCTTACGGCGCCGAAAGTGGACTCTAGACTAATTTATAATGGCGTCCAAGCACTAAACATACTTGGAAGGCACAATAAGGTGCAACTAGTTTGGATACCAGGGCACAAGGGCTTCATCGGCAACGAAAGAGCAGATGAGCTTGCAAGAGGGGGCTCTACAAATCACTTTGTAGGTCCAGAACCATTTGTGGGACTCTCGCAGGGGACCATAATATCGGCCTTTAAAGCCTACGCCAAAACCAAACACCAACACGAGTGGAGGAATGAGGCTGGCTTAAGGCACTCTAAGCTCTTCATAGAAGGAGTGGACTCGGGCTGAACCAGAAAACTCTGGAAATCCAGTAGGAAGCAACTCAGAATTATATCTGGGGTGTTCACTGGTCACTTCGGGGTCAAGGATCTCTTGGCCAAGATGGGACTATCTGATAGTTTAGACTGTAGAATGTGTGGCGAGGAGGATGAGACTATGGAACACTTATTGTGTGAATGTCATGCCCTTGCCAGACAAAGAATGAACTACTTTGGTAACGGTTACCCGCAACCAAAGGAATTCAAGGTGCTCCCGGCGAACTGCATCATCCGCTTTGTGGAAATGATGGAGCAAGCCTGGGAGCAGGTATAAAGGAGAGGGCAAATGCACAAAAGATCCCACTGGGTCGAAGTGCATCCGAAAGGGCCCTCACCTAGATAAGATAAGATAAGATAAGATAAGTAGTTTTTTTTAATACGTCATAAATCGTAAAAATAAATTAATTTTACGGAACCCTTCATGTGCGAGTCCGACTTGCACTTGGCCGCTTTTTTTTACTATGGTATCTGAAGCTATACATAAACTAATCACAGACCTGGATATTACTTAACTTATTCTAAGTACAAAGCTTCAGAGCAAACTAGCTAGTCGTTTTAAAATGAGAGCGTAACTACGTTTGTATGGAGAACCGAGCTTGCCGGGGACTCTTAATACGTAACCAAATAGGATAGCGGTAATGAAGGTCATATCTGTGTTATCAAAAACAGCCCACCGAAATCTTTCCCTATCTCGGCGTTTAGGCGAGTGTCACAGTGTCATTAATAGTATGTTTGCTTGATAAAGGAGCAAGAAGGTAATGTAGGTCAACACATTTACAATTTGTAACAGCCGAGACTTGTCGTTGGGTGAGTGGATTACACGTCACATTCTAATGCCACTTGAGGCTACCATCGGCGTCTGCGCTAGCACTTGTGCCACGTGCCTTCAAGAGCGATTAACCTGTTCACTTTTTTCTGGGTTAAGCGTAACCCTTTGCCGCAAATACGAGAATCTTCAACACATTGTTGACATATAATACAGAGACATTATGAAACTTGTAAAATCCGCTGCTGCGCACGGCTTAGGAACACCTGTGCTGTACACACTATACATGAAAGTAACAATGGCTGCATGTGCTCACATTCGTGAGCTGCAAAGGGTCTTTAGTATGTTTGAACGTCAAAGCCGCCTTTTCCGAGACTGATCCCTTGTTCTCTCTGTAAACCTAATCCCAAAGCGGCAATCGGCTTACGTAAGAGTAACTACTGTGTGCTGACATCATGACATTCATGACGAAGCAGTAAAAAACGAAAGTGTGCTGACCTAACAACCCACACTTCGCGACTGGCATTCGAAGAGGCTTACTAACTGTGTTTCAGTGTACGTATTTGATTTGTTGCGGCGATTAACTTTTATGGCGGAATATAAGAATGTGGAATTACGGAGACCAAGACTGTGGCAAGACCATTTGTTTATGCTAATATAATTGTTACAACGTGATTCCGCTCTGGGCGAATCGGGAGGTTCAAAATGTTCACAAAAGAAAATACAGTCTTAAACCAACCTGTACTGAATTTAATTGAGGAAAATTGTCTCGAAGGGTTCTAATTATAAATTTCAAGAGGGGACTTGGAAAATTATAGAAGGAAAGTAATCTGAGTTAGTCCTAACGCCTCCACTCAAATTATTACGTAGTAAAAGTAAAACGAATATGGCGTCGAAGCGCCTCCGCAATATCCGGGCCCGGAAGCGACTCCAAAAGGAACGAGAGGAAAGCAGAAATGATAAAGCTGCGGGCGAAAGCTCTCCACACAATAACAGTTTGTGTTTTATCATTCATTTTATTGATTGAATATTGGTAAGAGTTCGGACGGTTTACTCTTTTACAGGCCTGCAGTAGAAACATGACAAAATAATGTCAGTCCTAAATCTTACAATTTGAGATGGGCAAATGGGACAGGCAGTATGTGGTGAGCATAACGCCTCCGCCTGAAAAAAGGTTAAGGAAATTGACCGTCAATCATATAGATACTTTATTTTATATCATAAAGGCGAGGTGATAGTTGCGTGGAAATCTGTACACAATCTCATTGTATAATTTTGGCCAACGCGACACCAAAACCGTGGGAGTAGCTTCCACAAGCGGTCTACACAACCAATGGAATACTCGTAGTAGATCTTATCGTTCGTAGCCAAGATTTAGGCTGCATCCGTGCAAGACTCACTGGTTATTAAAAAAGCACAGTCAAGTGAAAAATATATGGGTGCATGCATACAACTTAGGTAACCTACTCATAAATATGTCCCACCCATCCCATGGCTCTTATGTCGGCGGATTAAGGTTTCGGTATATATTTATGAGATAAATATTTTTGCACTTGACTGCACCAAATCTCGTAGTCTTGAGTTGAGCATAGCCGTTTCAAAAAAGCGGCCAAGTGCGAGTCGGACTCGCACATGAAGGGTTCCGTAAAATAAATTGCGGTTTACGATTTATGACGTATTAAAAAAAAATACTTATTACATCTGGTTCTAACCAATTTTCGGTGGAAGTTTGCATGGTAATGTCATCATGATCATCATCATCATTTTCAGCCTGTAATCGCCCACTGCTGAGCATAAGCCTCTCCTCGCGTACGCCACTTATCCCGGTCCCGTGCTAGTCTCATCCAGAAATGACCCGCGGTCTTTTTTATGTCATCAACCCATCGAGCTGGTGGACGACCAACGCTTCTTTTTCCTGCAATTGGCCACCAATCCGTTTACGTTTTGGTCCACCTACCGTCACGCTGCCTGGCAATATGTCCTGACCAACTCCATCTGAGTTTGGTTATGACTTCGCCGACGTCACGCACCTTAGTGTAATGGTAATGTGGATCATATATTTTATTTTATTTTATCATTCTCTTATTTTAGAAGTTACAGGGGGGGGGGGGGGGCACACACATTTTACCACTTTGGAAGTGTCTCTCGCGCAAACTATTCAGTTTAGAAAAAATGATATTATACTCGTAAACCTCAATATCATTTTTGAAGACCTATCCATAGATACCCCACACATACGTGTGGGTTTAATGAAAAAAAAAATTTTGAGTTTCAGTTCTGAGTATGGGGAACCCCTAAAACTCAATGTTTTTTTTTCAATTTTTGTCTAAAAATCTTAATGCGGTTCACAGAATACATCTACTTATCAAGTTTCATAAGTATAGCTCTTATAGTTTCGGAAAAAAGTGGCTGTGACATACGGACGGACAGACAGACAGACAGACATGACGAATCTATAAGGGTTCCGTTTTTTGCCATTTGGCTACAGAACCCTAAAAACGCAGACCCACATGTAGACGCGGAACACCTATATTTACACATTATCACTTTAGTTTATAGAGATAAAGTTCAATACCTACTTACAAAAGGTCTACCGTACAAATTGCTATTCACTATTCAGTGTCCGTGCGCACACGGCCCGTTGTGACAAATCCGATACTAAATGCGCATCGATTATACTCATAAACACGATACAACTAAACGCTTACTTATCCTAACACCTCCTTTTCAACTCTAAACCAACAAAACTTCGGTCTAATTTTCAATGGCAGGAGTATAAAGTTAGGTGAATATTTTTTGTAAGTTGGATCATGTGTAACCATTACGTGGTTTTCACGTAATTATAATAGCTGGTGGCGCAATCGATGTTTGATATAAGGTTTTTTCCTACGATTGCATGTATATAAACTATAATTTCTCAGATTCCTAACCTAAGAAAGATGTATCTCCGTTAAAGGCCTCCACACACCGGTCGCGTGCGCGGGTCGGGCGCGGGCCCGCGCCCGACCCGCGCACGCGACCGGTGTGTGGAGGCCTTAGGAGTCCCCCGGCAAGCTCGGCCGAATTTCACCTTCCCATACAAAAGGAGTTTCGTTCTCATTTTAAAACTAAGTAGGTACGTGTTGGAACATGGATTGTAACGAAACACATACAACGACATGAGGTATATTTAGGTCTGTAATTAGACTAATTAGTTTGTATGGCTCCAATTTATAAAACAAACGAAATACAGCAAAAACAAGTTTCGTATGAAAAAAAGATATTCTCTGTAGGTATTTTTTTTATTATTGTATCTGAAGCTACATAAACTAATTACAGATCTGGATATTACTTAACTTATTCTAAGTACAAAGTTTCAGAGCAAACTAGCTAGTCGTTTTAAAATGAGAGCGTAACTAAGTTTGTATGGAGAACCGAAATTGCCGGGGAGTCTTAATTGCTTAATTAAGTAGTACATAATGAGCCTCATTATTGCAGTCAAGTTAGTATAATTGACGCATTCACTAGCTCAAAATTATGTTGTAATGGCGACGGGTCTATGACGACGGTAATAACGGCAACGTACAGTCAACCAATTTGATTCCTAGGCCACCGTACAACCATGTCATTTTAACTGCTACATAGCGACGCAATAATCCTAGTAAACCGTATTGACATAGCATTTACAACGGCAAGGTTCTATGATGGCCTAGGAATCAAATTGGTTGACCGTATTATCCACGTTGTACTCGTACCTATTACATTTTTGAGTGGTTTGGCCCGACATAGCGCACATATTCTCTACCTCACACTAACTATTAATTTCCGTGTTAAGAATATTAGCAAATGGTTAAGCTGCCGTAACATTTGGGAAAAATATACATCAGCAAGATTGCAAAAGTGATTGTAAAATGATTGAGATGAGATGCAAAAGTGATTGTAAAATCCTACTTGAATAAATGATTTTTATCTTATCTTATCTATTAAAAATTACAGAATTTTATATACCTAAATTGTTTGGTAACTGACCGGACGTTCGGGAAATCGGTCGATTGCCGACGAATGGTTTCGTATTTTTTGGCACAATGTACAGTCGCCATCACATACATGTTCCGATGTTTGTGAGCTGCTTTGTTTGCTCCGATGTATGTGATGGCGACTGTACAGCCTATAATCGACTATTTCGATGCTTTTGGAATTTCGTAAATCATGTAAAGTATTTTATGACAGGGAGGTATGGAAGGAAAGGCCATGCTGCGCCGACCCCAAGTAAATGGGATAAGGGCAAGGAAATGATGATGTAACGTATTTTATCCTACTCTCGATTACCACCAACAGTTGATGTTGGGCACAGAATTCCCAATGCATTCGTCCGGCTCGCACATGACCAGAGTTCTTCAGGTCGGGTTGATATTCCTGATAGGACGGTAATGGTGGGGCTCGGCCCTGAATTATTAAAGTCCCGCGGCGGACACCTGCGGCCTTCATCATGAAATGAAACCTGATTCAATTCTTTATTCCTTTCGATTACGGCGCTTGTAAAAATTGATTGCATTTGCTTTATTACCATTTTTTCATCACATCATCATTCATCTTTATGACATTCATTTAGATCTTTCAGACGGTATAGTTTAAAAAAATTTAACCTCCTAGCGCCCATGGGCCTACTGGAAGGACATATTCTCTTAAAGGAATTTAAACAATTTTGGGTTAGAATAGAGTTGCATTTGTTTTGTTTTGGTCTTCTCTTGAAACAAAAGAAATTCAACTCTATTTCTCTCTCTCTTAGACTGCGATCAGGACACATTCCTTTGAACAGTTTTGGTTTTATTATGGGCAAGACCCAGACCCCAAACTGCACAGAATGTGGAGTGAAAGAAGATGCGTTCCATATCATGGTAGAATGTGTCCGGAATGGAACTGAGAGACGAGATTTCACAGCTAAGTACAATTGTGATCTATATGATTTAGGAGTCATTAACACTATCCTAGCCTTCCCACAATCAAGGAAGGCGAGAAAGTTAATTGAAATTGTCAACGTAGGTATTAAGCGTAGATAATAAGATTAATAAGTAACAGTGAATTTGTAGTGAAGTCACAATAAGGGTGGCATGTTCAGTTTTGAACAAACCCTTTTTATTTAATAAAGAGAAAAAAAAAAAAAAAAAACTCTATTTCTTTTATTAGTTTGATTCAAATTTCAATGCCATAGCTAAGCTCGCCAAATTTATATAAAAACATGCTAAACAAAGGTATTTATCTTATCTTTCTGAGACACACTACAACTTCTGTGCAGGTTGCTGCAGTACGCCGCAGCATGACTGAAAGTCTGGAATCGTTACTGTGACTTGACAACATTAGGTTTCATAATGCCCGCTACAAATACCCTTTTACTCATTTCAGAGACTTATTCGTCAACATATAGCTGAGAAAAATCACACAGCGTTCGAATTCACGTTATGTGAAGCTACGGCGTAGACAATGTCTTAAAATTAACCATTTAAAAGTCCCATTTGTACATATTCTAATACGTATACAACGTCTAATAAATGTATAACATAATGATTAGTTGATAGCATGCCGCTTGACAGCGGACCTCTCGACGCGATAGCTTATCAGCAAGCAGCGAAATATCGTGGAATTATAAGCCAATTTACACCGCGCGCTATCTGTAGACCTAGTTGTAGATCTGGAGTGATATTATACACCGTGCCCCTTAATAACCCGAAAGATTTAAACCACGTATTTTTGACGACAATACGATAATGTTATATCAACATGGGTCTAATTATGTGTCTTAATTAAATTACTATTTCAGTACAAATTTAATCATATTAATTGCCCGCTTCTTTGTGAACACAAGTATTTAGTTGAGAAACGCAAGTTGAAGAACAGAGAGCGAGCATAACACTTCACGAATCGCTCCGAAATCATACGACAAACGGCGAATGCCGTGACTTGTGTTCCATGACAAGTGTTAAGTTATGCTCAAGCCTTTAGGGTGTGTTAGACTGGAGATTTAGTAACTTTTGATTTGTTTTAAATAATTAATATCTCATTAATTATGAGTTTTTGGACTATATGTTACATAACTTTATACTCTAATTAGGCTCTAGTATCGTTATCTCTTTCGGGTTATTCACGGGCACGGTGTATAGCCGTATACTCGTAGCTCAAAACTAATTTACCAACTTGAGAACTTTCAAATGACGATGATAATTCGACGTGCATTGCTGGGTCTATAACGATAAGAAAGAAAGAAAAGAAAAACATTTATTCGTGACATAAAAAAAGAAAAGCAATAGTACGCGAAAAACATAATTAATTACAAAATTACGATTTTTAAATTCATAAAAACTAGAGATGCGCCTAGAGAATATTCGGTATTCGGCATATTGGGCACGTTTTTCAATGTTCGTTATTCGGCCGAATTATTCGGTTCAAATGCCGAATATTTACCGAATAATTTTGCAGGTTTTTTGTCTGCAAGTTGTAAGAATGTAACATAGTCATTGTCCTGTGAAATTATTATTCTAAAACGGATTCTTATTGTTATTTAACTACCTTTAGTATAAATGTTTCACTTCAAAATTAACAAGATTTTTACCACTGAAAAATGAGTCTGTTTTTTGGAACGGCTGATTAAGGCATAAGGCATTCCTTTGAACCGAATTATTCGGCCGAATATTCGGTTCGGCAAAAGCTGGACCGAAAATTCGGCCAAATATTCGTATTCGAAAAAAACCCATATTCGGCGCATCTCTAATAAAAACTAACAATACTTTGTTTGATTGTGACGTCACAGCATAGTAATCCACAAATTCCATACTAAAGGAGCGTTTTTGACGTTTATAGCGTATTGTTTTTTTTTTGGTGAACAATACAGAATATTTGCTGTGCCCTAACCAGGGGCTGCATAACCGAAAAATACCGGTATTCTATTTTAACGGTATGACGTCATATCGGTCGTCAAATAGCGGTTTCGGTAGCGGAACCTTTATATTTCGCTACCGAAATATAAAGGTACCTTTATTTTTTCCGGTACCGTAACCGCTATTTAAAGGTACCGATATATCGACTTTGGCCTGGAGTTGTTGCCAAACCGCCGGCAAAGGCTCTGCTGCTTTGTCTTTTAGTCTTTAAATGTTTAGTAGCCAATGCTTCCTCTGTAGAGTGCCAGCTCGCTTACTTTTCTCGATAACCTTTATAATACCGGTATTATAAAAGTTACGGTATCGTTTTAAACTGGTACCGCTAACCGTTATTTCAAAACGGTTACGGTACCGTTATGTTCGCGCGGCGCGCATAACCTTTACGACATAACGGTACCGTAATGGAATACCGGTTTCATACCGGTATAACCGTAACCGAAATCAGTCCCTGGCCCTAACAGGGTTTATATTGGAGCATATACTTACTTTTAAGATCTTTTGTAAACATATAATGCAATGTATAAATGAATTATGAATTATTTGTATTGTATATTATCTACCTACTTTTTAGACTTGGGTACAAGAACAGAAGATTTCGGTAAAGGAAACCGTGAGGAAACCGGTCTCCCAATAGTGTCTAGTTTTTCCTCTGGGTTAAAAGGTCAGATGGCAGTCGCTTTCCGAAAACTAGTGCCCTGGGAATAAAGCTAGGAGGATGAAGATAATAATTTACTTTAAAAACAAAGTTTAAGTCGACTTCAATTCAGTATTTCGCCAAGCCACATGGTACATGAAAATTATGTGGAAATTTCCTTTCCATTTACCACATGAACTGCTTTCCGAGAGCAAATGCGTTGATTATTAACAGAAAAAACCCAAGTCGCTATATGTGGGCTGATAATATTTGAGGAGTTCCGTCGATTCCTCGAGGATCTCAGAATGAACACTTCATTAGTTGCTACTGCAACGGAATCATGTCAGAATCTTTGACGTATACAGGGTGGAAAGATAAGTCGGGCCCTGCAGGGAAACTACCTTAAATCCTTAAGCTGGCTTATTTTACTTAAAGGAGACATTCCTTTATTTTTAAAAAGAAACAAAACTGCATTCAAAGATTTTCGAAAAAGCTTCATGCACGGCCGGGAATCGAACCCGGTCGAATCTGTCTAAAAATCTGAGTTCGTTTTTTAGCGTAAATAAATAGTCCTGGATGTATGGAACACTTGTTGCTAAAGAACCCTGTATCTACAATCACAGGAAAATGCTGAAATTAACAGTTTAAATACGGAAATGGATCTCCTCGTACAAACAGTAGTTACCTACTATGGGTACCTAAGTATGGGAATGATATTTTATTACAGTTGACAAAGATTGGTGTAAATAATGAAAATAAATAAATAAAACTACGAATTTACCAATTTCGTCTAGTTTCAGATTTCACATCACATCTCGCCATACATACAGACATACTAAACGGGTTAGTATGGGGTTGGGGAGGTCCATTTCCGAACATTAAACTATGAAATTCAGCATTTTCCTGTGATTGCAGATACATAGTTCATTAGCAACAATAGTTCCTTACACCTAGAACTATTAATTTACGCAAAAAAACGAACTCCTTTTTTTAGACAGATTCGACCGGGTTCGATTCCCGGCCGTGTGTAAGGCTTTTTTGAAAATCTTTGAATGCAGTTTTGTTTCTTTTTGAAAATAAAGGAATGTCTCCTTTAAGTAAAATGAGCCAGCTTAAGGATTTAAGGTAGTTTCCCTCCAGGGCCCGACTTATCTTTCCACCCTGTATATCTTTGAGGGGTTCCATAAGTCATCTGTGGTCTTCATCATCAGTTCTACTTCACCAAAATTACGAATTCCGAGGGTAAATACACGATTTATAATAGAAAATACCGAAATCACTACACTCGTGCCTATAAAATTTGAGGGTTGCCCTCAATTTCCCTGGGATGGGATCCCAGCATCAGATCCTAAATTCGTTACAATAGGACCACCTCGAGAGTATACTCTTTCAAATGAAAAATAATTTTGGAAATCAGTCCTTAATTGACGGAGAAATCGGCGAAAATACATAAATAAAAAAAATAAAAAATACATACAGTGGAACATATTATAACCTCCTCCTTTTTTAAAGTTGGTTAAAAGTACAGTCACCATCAAATACATCCGAGCAAAAAAGGTATTCAAATAAATCTGAAAACAGCTCTGCTGTATAGGCTTGACAAACTATCCGAATTTCTCCGAGAAAAGTATCGCAACGCGTCCGCTGCCTACATGCACAACAATACTATAAAACTATAATACAGACTATTTGTACGCCCAAGGGGATATTTAAATTAAACCATTTACTAATTGCATCGCGAGTAGGTATTAAATTGATATCTACATTTTAACGTACAATCATAGTTTTAACAAATTAATTTACAATTAGTTTTGAACACGAAACTCGAAGGACAAAGTAAGAATATTTTTCTTTTAATATAATATACCCATACAAATAGTAATTTGCGCTATTGTAGCAAGAGGTGCGGTAATGTTATGACTGCTATGAGCAAGTGTGACAGCAAATGGTTACTATACCCTAATTTTACGAACTGAAGCCGCGCCTACAAGATCTGTTCATTATATGCGATCATCAAACATCGCTACGACGTATATATCTCTGACACTAACCAAAAAACACAATATAAATATTGTGACGATGTATAAACATTTTTTCTGCAACGTCATTCTATGCATATGCATACATCGATCCAACCCCCCCCCCCCCTCCCCCCTCCCTTCCCTCCCCGCTGGCACTATTCCACCTTCTCAGCCAGAGCAAGCATTTTAGAAGCACCTATTATGGAGCTTGTCTTTGGCGAATTTAATCTTCAGCTGCTTTGAACTCTTTGAACTTCCCCGTCGCGCCGCGTAAACAAATTTAAACCTTGCTCCTTGGACACAAGTTCTAAAATACATAAATGCTATTGCACGTGAGTATACCGTCCTTTTATTCTCGTCGAACGCGGTGTTAACTATTTCTCGTAAAATCTTAAACGTCGACGGCGAAAGTGCCGGCCCCTAGATGATTGCTTGCCCCATTTCTGGTTCCCAGGAAAAAACGTCGTAACGACGTACGGGACTCTTTCGTGTTTGTGACCTTTTTCTATTGGTGTACAGATTCCCTAAACACTGCCTTTTCAGCGGCGCGTGGTAGGGTTACCAGACGTCAGGATTTTTCCTAACATGGAGATAAACTTTGTCGCTGTCATGACTCCGGTCGGGATGCGTCAGGAGATGCAGATTAATAAAAGATACCTACATAATACATAATTTGTAGGTATGTAAAGTAAAGTATGTCTCTATTTTATAATTTAAATTTAAGTAAATAAAAGAGATAATTCATTACAGATCAGGTACCAATACCGAAGTGCTCTTTTAAATATAAGGAATTAACTACCTATCTACGCGACGTGTTAGCATTCTTGTACAGCAAATAAGCGACAGTTCAACCCGAGGAAAAGGTGGATAAACTGTGTGAAAGAAGATGTGTACAGGAAGGAAGTTAGTCGGAAAATTACGGTTAGGAAAAAAATATCCCAGCGCCGACCCCAAGTAAATAGGTCGTCTAGAATTAGAGGGTCGACCTTAATGTAAACAAACCTCTATGTAGGTATAAAGGCCTCCACACACCGGTCGCGTGCGCGGGTCGGGCGCGGGCCCGCGCAAGTTGTAAAACATTGAAACTACACTTCAAACACACATCGAACGCGGGCCCGCGAGCTCGCGTTCGATGTGTGTTTGAAGACTTTGAAGTTTATTTTCAATGTTTTACAACTTGCGCGGGCCCGCGCCCGACCCGCGCCCGCGACCGGTGTGTGAATTTTGTCAGCATTTTCCAAATTATTGTCTGGTAACCCTAAGTGTGTCGCTTTTCAACCCGTGGCGCTTTCAGCCCTTCCGGTTCCGTTTTACTACGATTTGTATCGCGTCCGGCGCTCGGTGAATTACTTCAGCTCTAGTTTCCAGACTTTCAGCGGAACACTCGAAGGTGTTTGAGGAAATCGCTCGCGGGCCTTAAGAGCGCTGCAATGCGGCCATGTGCCGGGGGGGGCTTTATTTACTGATTTGCATTTA
Source organism: Epinotia brunnichana (assembly GCA_963854355.1). Classification (NCBI taxonomy): domain Eukaryota; kingdom Metazoa; phylum Arthropoda; class Insecta; order Lepidoptera; family Tortricidae; genus Epinotia; species Epinotia brunnichana. The sequence continues at coordinate 1,007,854 of OY977952.1, read as the reverse complement.
ATTGTGCCAAACGTCAGCTTTATGGTCCTAACTGACTCCTAATCGAGAATTTGGGAATTTACTCGGTTGATTTATATTAGGTACTGAGCTGCGATCAGGGTGGGAACAAACTAACTTAGATCGGTTTTACGCAAGCGGTGAAATCTTTCAAATATTTTATACAACATAATAACTTGGACTCCATAAAAAAGAACGCGAGAAGACACTGTAAAACAAGCACGTTGTGTGCTTCGAAATAAAATATGCCTCATTGTTATTCAACTTCAGGTTTTCTAGTAGCGCGAGTGGAGCGAGCGCAGGGTCTGCTTTTTAACATATTTTTCTACCATGACGCTGGAAAACTATGCCTTATTATGGCTTTCATGTCTTGCTTAGGTACTTTATGTAGTGCGGTGTATTTTACCCATGTCGAGGTTTAGAAATTTCACAGGCGAGAATGAACGGCGAAACTCATAACTTTACTAAACTACACGGCAGTAAATGGTTTGGTGTTCTAGCGTCTAGCGAGCTAGCGACCCACCATAGGTACGCGAAAAATTGGCAATAAAATTTCAATCAAAAGTATTACGTTAGCAGAGTAGAGTTTGTTTTGATTTAAAATCGAACGAAACAAAACAAATACAATTCTGTTCCAATTTAAAATGATATCAATTCCATTGAAGGGGAGCATGCCTTTAAATAGGCATTTGGGCGGCTAGAGGCTAGTGGCGACATAGCACAGTTCTAGTAAAAACATTTAAAGACCGAGTGGTTGTCTCTGCCGAGTAGGTGGCAAGGTGGCATTACATTACGAATCTTCATATCTAAAAATCTTCTGCGAAAACCACAAACACATTAAAATTATAAATTTCACAACATTGTTCCGGGTCCTCGATTTGCTAATAAATAGCCAGACCATTACACAACTCTCTAGCATCAATGTCAACCAGAATTGTGTTTACATGCATGGCTAATGAAGTCGCATCATAAATTGTCGATAACAACCGCAGTCTGGTGTGCATACAAAGTTACAAACTACATTCATTTAATACGGAGGGGCAACGTTGACGGGCGTCCCAGGCGGTTTGTTTGGAAGCATAGCATAGCTATTGCTATTACTATCTATACTACTCAACGGGGCGGGATGTCTGCGTTTCTCGTACGCTCGGCTCACGCGATGCTCAGAGGATCCCGATATATGTAGGCTTAGAATAATAACGCGTTATTATTCTAAGTACCTATGTAGGTTATTCACGAATAACCACGTGTTACGCAAAAATAGATGATTGGGTCTAGTTCCGTCAAACATCGAGTTTATTATGTAACCTATAGGTACCTACTTGTGCTAACCTCTACTAAAACTACGATCTTTACAATATATTTTTCTCTGTAATCCTAATCTCTGCCATTGAGCAGGAATGAATAAGTATATCTTTAACAAAATGCTTGAAAACGTGCGCCGCGTGGCTGTGCGCCGCGCCGCCGTCGCTTTGCCGACTTTATTCTTCAATTCTTTTTCCTCCATAACTCACAATGTTCCCTTGACATTTATACGAATCTATCACTCGAGGATTACGAATCCCGCGTGACGTCACTCCTGCCGTTTAGATAAGAGCCTTTAGCCCGGGCTAAGCCTGCCGGCGCTACCTAAAAGCGTAGTAAGGCAGTGGTTAATTACCACACTTCAGAGGATTTCGATATAATGTGCCGTGCTCATAAATTATCAAAATCCTAACAGGGATAACGTTAAAATAAGACCTGTGAAAGGATATACGTGCCGTAGAGCCTGGGCTAAGACAACATCCCTGCGATTGAAACCAGTTTAAGAGGGTATCTTTCGATGTAATGTGCGCGGTGCGCTATAACTTTGTCCCAGAGTAATTATACAGCATTTTTGAATGGAACTCCCTAGCACTCCATAAGTTTTTTAAATCATATTTAATTTGTACTTCTTGTACATTGTAGGCAACTTAAAGGATGTACGAAGATAAATTATCATACGGCAAACTAGATTATCCTGTGCTGTAGCAATTTGGCAACATTTGTGTGGAACCCAGCATAATCAGACGCAATATCAACATGATAAATGGCTAAAGGGGGTTTCCTACGCGACTTGACGGGAGCATTGCTATTCCCCCAGTATTCACGCGGAACCTCTTCTAAACAAAATATAATAACATTGTTTACCACAGCGGCGTCCTTTGCACGCCAGAGCGCCAATAAGTGCTGCTTAGAAAAGTTGGAAATAAATGGACAATGCGATGATAACAACTAGCTTTGACAGCAATTTGCGCTCAATTTTACTGAAATGACTGAAGACATCCTTAGAAACAATAGATAACTAGTTATAGCGACTGTCCCAGACTCCACCCACACGAGAGCTATGCGCTGACGCAAGCCCACGATACACCTTGCACTGACAGCACCTACAAAACCTCAGACTGCAAACCAAACAAAACCGAACCTTACACGGCCAACAATAGGGTTCTTATCAGCGTACACGTGCTGCAGTGCACAGCCGGCAATGACCTTGCCAGTCATCACGAGCGAGACCTTCACACAACTTAGTTAGCTAGTTTTATGCATACAATTTTGATTACATACACAGGTAATTTAAACATAATAACAATTTCCATTGATACAATGAGTTACAATTAATATTATAATGATAATGTGCCAATCTATGCTCCTACATGTGGTGTTCGCTGACTGGAGGGACTACCAAAATAATCATGACCTTTACTGAGGTGACATTACTTAATAATGATAATGCAAATAAATGTTAAGTTCCATGTTAGTTCAGAAGTATGACTCTCAAATAAAAAAGCGAATTAAAAGCTTGGATGGGAAATAAATTTCAAGAAGAAGATTGCGAGTAACCAAATAATAATGGTCGAAAACTGTACATAGAGTGATTACACCAACGATGCGACTAAGCCATGATGGACGTGAGCTGCAACATGGCAACGCCAGCGAGTGCAGCACTGCTGAGCCGCTCCAGCCTCCAACCCGGGCACCCAGCCCCATGACACTTGCCATTCGACATTGTCACTACAATGTTATCTCATTCACTAAAGGAAGGAAGTGATAATTGCTGCTTATACAAATATGATCTCTAGCATTAATTAACCTAATGGAATGAATGCTGAGTCTCAGTGAATGTTGGCAGTGTGATGGGGTGCGCTGGCCTGGTGAGCGGGCAGCAGTCCGCAGCATGCTCCACGACAACCACAAAGCCAATGAGGGGCGAGAGATGTAGACTGACGACTCACCAAAATGAGACGTAATATTGCCATGGCCGTTGGCTAGAGGCAAGGCCGTCACCAGGTCTTGCACTAAAAAACAACCACTCTCTTTTAACATTGCATACATTAGAAATTACTACAGTATCACAAGATTGCACAATACGCGGGCTCTTATCGACCAATGTCGAATTGCTTTTGATAAATTAAGTAAACTGCGCCAGGCTTATCAACAATGGGATTAATGCTTCATGTTACTGCAATAAAACTATAGTTTTGGCGCTGACAGGCTACTCCGAGAATTCAACTTTAAATTTAAACTACACAACACGTCAACCTCGATTCTTATCAATGAAAACAGTCGAAATTATTTCGGAGCTAACTCGACACGGCGCATTAAAGAGGTCGAACTGATAGCAGCAATTAATTCTGATAAGAATCTTGTCAGAGGGAGTTGGGGCGCTGCATCGCCGCAAGTTCGTCAGGTCAATGTTAAGCCCTAGACTTAAGAGTTTACTCATTCAAGTCAAAACAACATACCTATGTTCTAGTAGTAGTAGGTAGGCAGGTATAGTGAGTACAGGAAGGCGCCACTCACCGGAGCTGAAGTGCGACCTCTTGACGTCGCCATTCTCAGAGTCCCCGTCCAGCGGGCGCTTCCTGGAGTCCGTGATCTCCGGACTGGAGCAAGTATCCATTCCTGTGTCAGCGGCCATGTTGAATTTCAGGGTAAAACTTTAAACTTCTCTAGCATAATAATTCCCATTACGTAATTGCCTAATATTGTATGTAAGGGCGCCGCACTTCGTGTTATTGAAACATCATAAAATACACTTAACACTTAAATAACTAAAACGGGGAAAATTTAAGTTTGAAATGATCAAGTTACTAAAATAAGAAATGAAGTGACACAAAGTTGTTACGCCTAAACGTTGTGTGAACGTTTGTCGATACTGCCAGTGTTGTGTGGCGCTGCCTGGGCTTCTAGGCCAACCTGAAGTTAACTGCGGGTGTCACTGTCAAGTGTTGCCAACATCTATTTTGACAGCAACCAGCTGATAAGACTAGTGCGGTGCAACACAATGATTGTGCGGTGAAAAGTATCTTATCAGAATCTAATAAGTAGTTGAAATGACGACCGCTTTAGCCTAGTTGGTAGTGACCCTGCCTACGACGCGAGAGGTCCTGGGTTCGAATCCCGGTATGGGCATTTATTTGTGTGATGAGCACGAATATTTATTCCTGAGTCATGGATGTTTTCTATGTATTTAAGTATGTATTTCTCTATATAAGTATCTATATCGTCGTCTAGTACCCATAGTACAAGCTTTGCTTAGTTTGGGACTAGGTTGATTTGTGTAAGATTGTCCGCAAATATTTATTATTATTATTATTTATTTATTATAGTTTTCCAACGTGACTGGCCAATCTTAGTAAAGCCAGAAAAAGAGAAAAACAAGCAGTAGTAGTAATATTCTTTATTGCACCACAACATAAGAAAAACTTGATACAGGAGTAGACTAAATGAGTAATGGTAACAACAGGCGGACTTATCGCTAATACCTATAAATACCTATTTTCTCCCAATGAAAAAAAATATTAATAAATCAGAAAGAAATTTTTTGTCCCAATTTTTCAACCTTAATCGTTGTTTAGGACCTAGGTTCCTTCTAGGTAATTCGGGATGGCCTAGGTGAATCTTCAATGAAGTATATTGTTTTTAAATTATAAAAACGGATGTATTCCGGACAAATTATATAAATGTTTACAAAATGAGTTGCGGTTCGTTCCGCTGTCCGTTGATACTGATGGCGACCGTTATTCCCCCGCTCGTTGCCGATCTTCAAACTTCGGGTGCAAACGGCCGTCGATGACGTCAGTTTGGATGCGTTCTGAACATGCTCCCCGCGTTGAAGTACTTCAAGGAACCTATAATTCAGAACGTGATGTGAGCATTTATGCATGTTTTTACATAGAAGTAGGGAGGGGGCATATATTATTGAATGCCCGCTTGATGATTCCCTTTTTTGTTTTGATGTCCGCTACTCGGGCTATTCCATCTCTGCCCGTATAAAGTTTTACAATGCGACCGAGTAGCCACATTAAGGGGGGTGCCCCTTTCTCTTTCACAATGACCAGAGCTCCTTCCACAAGCTTGTCATGTGATGAAAACCATTTGGTTTTTTGTTGTAGTTGGGACACATATTCTAACTTAAATCTGTTCCAAAAGTGAAGTCTGAGTTGCTCGACCCGTTGAAACCGCTGCAGTGTGTTGATTTTCTCCTCAGGTACAGGATTCTGCGAATTGGGAACAAACATAAGTGATCGTCCAATAAGGAAATGGGCAGGGCTGAGGGCAGTCAAATCGGAAGGGTCGCTTGACAATGGAGTTAGAGGACGGGAATTGAGTACAGCTTCAATTTCCGACAAACATGTGCTCATTTCTTCAAAAGTTAAATGCGTTAGATTTAGTACGCGCCGTAGGTGGTGCTTTACCGATCGCACGCTTCTTTCCCACAGCGCACCGAAATGTGGTGAATATGGAGGAGAAAAGACGAAATTTATTTCCGACTGAGCAAGATCTGCTGCAATGCTTGATTTTTGCAGCACTCTGTGTAGTTCATTACTGGTACCCGTATAGTACGTAGCATTGTCGCAGTAGATATTCTTTGGCTTACCCCTACGAGCTATAAAACGGTTTAAACTAGCCATAAATGCATCTTTGGTGAGGTCTGAGACTAGTTCTAAGTGTACAGCTTTTACTGCAAAGCAGACAAAAATACAAATCCAGGCTTTGATCAATTTGCAGCCCCTACCTTTGCGGTCAGCTATCAATATTGGGCCGGCATAGTCCGTGCCGGTGTTAATAAACGTGTGGTCTAATTGAGCACGTGCAGCAGGCAAATTGCCCATAATGGGTTGGACAGTTTGACCCTTGAACCTGCAGCATGTGACGCAACTTTCCACCGTTTTCCGCGCCAAGTTCCTGCCTCCCAGAGGCCAATAAAGCTGCTTGGCGCTATTGAGCAATAATTGGGGACCTGCATGTAAGAATTGCAAATGAAAATATTCAAATATTAGTTTGGTGAGGCGATGTTTGGCACATAAAATTACTGGATGCTTGACGTCATCACTGTAGTAAGTGTTGTCAAGTCTCCCGCCTACTCTTAACAAATCATCCGCGTCAATGTACGGGGTGAGAGGAAGAAGTCTGTTTTTTGAAGGCAGTGATTTGCCAGACTTTAGTATGGCGTATTCTTCTGTGAACATTTCTATTTGACACGAAGATAAAATTATTTTTCGAGCTTTACTTATTTCTGAACTTTGTAGAAACCCAGCTACTTTGGTTTTATTTTTTGAGCAATTGTTGACGAACCTCTTAAGATAAGCTACGACTCGAATTAATTTTGAATATTTCGATACTCGATCGATGAGAAGAGAGAGTGGAGATTCGTAGGCGTCCGTTGCCAGACATGGTACCATTTCAGGCAAATCCGTGGGCAACGAAGGCTGTGGCTTGAGCCAGGATACTGAATCCTGTTTGAGAAAATCTGGGCCTGACCACCAAAGGTCAGAGGTGGCTAAAAGCTTGGCATTCATGCCACGAGATGCTAAATCAGCAGGATTTTCCTTTGAGGACACGTAGTGCCACATGTGACCAGCAGTAACATCCTGTACTTCGCTCACTCGATTGCGTACAAAAGGTTTAAGATTAGCGGGTGACGACGCTAGCCACCCTAATACAATCATTGAATCGCACCAAAATGTGCACTTACTAAATTTGATCGTGAGTGAGCTAAGTATCTTGGTAAACAATCTTGCACCCTGCAAAGCACCAGAAAGTTCCAGACGAGGAACCGTGGTTGCTTTGATCGGTGCTACCTTATTTTTTGAAGCTAAAAGACGGACCGTAGGTGCCCCTGTGCTATCCCTTGATCGAATATAAGCGCAAGTTCCATAGGCGGCTTCCGACGCGTCTGTAAATATATGTAATTCGGCCTCTTGACTAATATCACCTATAGCCCAGCGCGGTATACTGATTTTGTTAAGAAATGGCAATGTGGTTTCGAATTTGTCCCATTGAGCTTTAAAAGTGGGAGGTATTACCTCATCCCAAGAACATTTAGCTTGCCATAATTGTTGAAGCAAAATTTTTGCTTCTAGAATACAAGGCCCGACTAAACCTATCGGGTCAAATACTTGCGCGATTGACGAAAGTACGTGACGTTTCGTAACGTTATTACTACTTTTCAAATTAATATTGAAGAAGAGTGTATCCGTGTCACACTGCCAATTCAGTCCTAACGTCTTTGCTGAAGCCGATGTGCTTAAATTCTGTATGTTTAAATTTTTTAAATCATCAGCTATGTTGTTTTGTGAACCGCTTGAATTTGAGTGAACCTGCAAACTGTATAAAATTTCGGCGTTATTTGAGCGCAATTTTCTTAAGTTTAGCTGAGCAGATTTTAGCGTGTCTATTACTCCCTTTCCTAACTGTATGGCATCTTGAATGCTAGTGCTGCCGCTTAAATAATCATCCACATAGAAATCGTGTACAATAGTTCGCTGTAGCGCGGGATCCGATGACTCTAAACCTAGCTGCTTTAGACATCGCGTGGCAAGATAAGCCCCGCTGGCAGTGCCATACGTTATTGTGTTGAGGACGTAGCTCTCGAGGCGGTCGGTTGGATTGAACCGCCACAAAATTTGTTGAAGGCATCTTTGCTCAGGTGCAATTAGCATCTGGCGGTAAATTTTTTCGATGTCACCTGAAATAACGTACTTATGTTGTCTAAGCCTTAATAAAATCGAAATTAGGTCATCCTGCACAGTAGGACCGATTCTCTGAATTCCATTTAACGATACGCCTGATTTTGTAGGTGCTGATGCATCAAAAACGACTCTTAAACGGGTAGTTAAACTTGAATCTCGCACTACTCCGTGGTGCGGAAGCCAACATTCTTTATCATCATCGCTTAGCTTACGCTGAGATAGAGACATGTGACCTAACTCTAAGTATTCAGTCATAAACGCGTTGTAACTTTGCCTAAAACCAGGATCGTGCTTTAACCTTTTCTCTAACGATAAAAAACGACACTTAGCCATATCATAGGAGTCGCCTAGAACCTTTGGTGATTCTTTAAGTGGCATGGTAACGACAAACCGACCATCATCAGTACGCGTTGTGGTTTTTAAAAAATGCTCTTCACATTCCCGTTCCTCGGGGGTGAAGTTATGTATCGGTAAGACACTATCTAGCTCCCAGAAGCGGGTAAGCTGCTTATCGAGGTCTGTGTCAAGTAATTCTGAAGCATGACAGACCGTGTGATGTTTTTGATTGCTAAGAATAGACCCGGAAATTATCCAGCCAAACTTTGAGTCATACAGGATAGGTTGGCGTTTCCCTAAATTGATCCGATTGGAACCTATGACGTCCCAAAACGTTTCCGCGCCGACCAAAATATCTACGACTGACGGAATGTTAAAAGTAGGATCACCTAACTGTATGTGCGATGGTATATGCAAGCTCTTAATATTCACGTATGACGAGGGCAACATTTTTGTGATCTCAGGAAGCACAAGACACCTAAGTTCCGTCCTGTAGTCTCCAGCCATCGAATGAATGGTTAGGTTGCAAGACTGTGTACTCTTAGAAAAGGAACTGTTAATACCTGTCACAGTGGAGCTTGTGGAAGAAACTGGAAGTTGCAGCTTGCTGCGCAGCTTCTCAGAAACGAAGTTGGTCGTGCTGCCATTGTCCAACAGGATCCTGGCAACGTGCTGAACACCCTTGGCATCGCTGACTCTCACCATGGCTGTGGAAAGCAACACAGAAGATTGTTGAGTTGGAGCCCCTTTATCAGATGATACAGCAGCGACCTCTACCGTATCCTTATTTATTTCTGCATGAAGCAGTGTATTATGACGTTCACTGCAATATTTGCAAGTGGTTAATCGACATTTGGACAATTGATGACCTGGCCTAAGACACAGCTGACATACGTCCAATTCATTGACTTTCTTTTGACGATGGTCAACTGATAATTTTCGAAATGAATCGCATGAGAATAGAAAATGATTTTGTTTACACATAGGACAGCTGTATTTGGCCTTGTTTGATTTTATAGTCTCATTTGCGACAAGAAAATTTCGTTGCTTATTGGGTTGATAAGTACTTTTATATTGAACCGATTTTGACTCCTCCAGAGTCTCCAACAAATCAGCCCTGTTGGAAATGAAAGTGGTAAATTGATCCAATGTCGGGGGGTTATCCAATGTATTTCTGTATTCCTCCCACTCGCGACTAGTAACTGAATCCAATTTTGACGACATCATAAATATTATTTTCGGACCCATATTCGGACCCATATAAATTAAATTGTGGGGTTAGACAGGGTGGGCTGACATCGCCATTACTGTTTAATCTTTACATGAATGAACTGATAGAGGAGCTCAGCAGGGCCGCAGTCGGGTGTCACGTAGCTGGCGTATGCTCCAATAATCTTAGCTACGCTGACGACATGGTTCTGCTGAGCCCTTCTATCACGGGACTGAGGATGCTGATATCCATATGCGAGCGTTATGCTGCACTGCACGGACTTAAATATAACGTGAAAAAATCCGAGACTATGGTATTTAAGCACGGCAACGGACCGGATGTAGTGCCGCCCGTTAGACTGAATGGGACTGAATTAAAAAATGTCAATAGTTTTAAGTATCTCGGACATATACTGACAGACAAACTTAAAGACGACGACGATCTCGAGAGGCAACGACGGGCCATTGCTATGCGAAGCAACATGTTGGCACGTCGGTTCGCTCACTGCTCTGACCAAGTGAAAATGACTCTGTTCGGGGCCTATTGCCAGGCGTTCTACACTAGTCACTTGTGGTACCATTACACGAAGCGGTCGTTCAGCAGACTCAGAGTACAGTACAACAACGCGTTTCGTGTGATGTTACGGCTGCCGTGGCGGTGTAGCGCGTCTGGTATGTTCGCCGCGAACAGAGTGGACGACTTCTACGCTATTATGCGTAAGAGGCACTGGTCCTTTGTCAGGAGAGTGAGCGAATCGACAAACAGTATTGTTAAGGTAGTGTGCACAACATGCTACCTAACGAGTAAGATGTCAACGACACTTTTTCTATGATTGGAAATTAATTTAAATTTTATGTTATTTTAATTGCATCCTAATTGTATATTTGTAATTTTTAATGTAACAAATGTAATTTTATGGGTTAATACCTAAATAAATAACTAATTTATTTATTATTTATTATTTATTATTATTATAAGTGTATCCCACTGAGAAGTCGGCTGCCCTAAGGTCGTAAGCGCCCTAAGGTTCTTATTTGTAATATCCAACAAATGACGTAACGCTCTGTGAGATTCTTTATGAATTTGCTCGACACTAAACAATGCTTTCACATGATTATTAACCAAAAGTCTTTTATTATCATACCTAGCCAACAATAGCTCCCAAGCAGCCTTATAGTTCTCTGCCCTGAAGTCCAAACTTTTAATGACTAATGCGGCACTTCCTTGTAAGGAAGAACGCAAATAATGGAACTTGTTTATATCGTCTATCGAATCATTATCGTGGATTAGCGATAAAAATGTATCCCTAAACTCCAGAAAATATTGATAGTGACCACTAAAGTGAGGTAAATCAATCTTAGGTAGCCTTACCAGGTTGTTTTTGTGTTGACAAGAACTGGAACCAGCCTCAGACATAACCTTAATATCCGCGTTGCCTCGTTTGCGTAGCAACTCCCGCGCGCCAGCCACAATGGCGAAGTATTCATTTTCGAACTCCGTTCGCTCGGCATAACGCACGGTAGGAGTCGCCGAAGCTATCTCGATCTGCTCCTGTAATTCATCAAACGCCGTATACATTTCCTCGATCTTGCTAAGACGGCTCCCGACTTCACTAGCCTGCAAGTCGTTTATGCTCGGAATGGATAGATATGGCGTAAGGAACGTGTTAAAGTTAGTTAATTTACATTTTAAAGTTCCCCGTTGCTTAACTAATTGCGCCTCCGTCATAATTAGCACTTAATTGACAAGAGAGTGGTATTACACACGAGAAATAAATCACACTTAAAGATTATTACCGTAAACACTGAGAAATAAGGTGCAAATAGTTAACGATTGATATTCACTGCACAACAAGTAAGTAGGTACTAATTAGCTCATGCGCTGCGCTCGGCGACTCGGGAGTGACTAGATTTCCGGTTATCTTGACCTCTAAAAGTGAAATCAATCAGCTGTTTTGCGAGCCGCGTTAATAACACGGTAACTAAACTATTTTATTTAACTGATTATGAATTTAAGGAGTTTCGATGTTGCGCATAAAATTAACTTTGAACCCTTTGTGTTAAATTGCTAAAATTTGAATTTCTTTTGAATAAATGAGCAATATCAGTTCGATATATTGAAGCTGTGTGGTAATTAACCACGGGAAAGGATGAAGAATTACTTCTATTGAGTGTAAATGGGATATTGGAACGAACTCACTTTTGTTGCACCCAACTCGACCTGTGTACTTTCGATTTTAGGCTGCAGTTCTTGCAGGATTATGAAGTAGCAGGACGACGTTGAACACGGTGATATTGCCGACGGACGGATTTCGTGGTGTTCTTCAGATCAGCTGCTTCTTCTTCGACGAATGAAGGCTGCAGAAGATGTACTTGACAAAATCGTTGACGGTGTAACGTTGCTGCAGCTTGTCTGCCTGATGAAGTCGGCCCAGTCCTTTTCGTGGGATGCTGGGGGCGGCTCGCGGAGATTTCCTCCTCGGGAACAGGACAAAACTGCGTTGCGGACGCGTTTTCTGTAGGCGCTGGTGTAGAAGTTGAACTCGACGCTCTTCTTCGACGGGTGAAGGACCAATGTTTAGGACCTAGGTTCCTTCTAGGTAATTCGGGATGGCCTAGGTGAATCTTCAATGAAGTATATTGTTTTTAAATTATAAAAACGGATGTATTCCGGACAAATTATATAAATGTTTACAAAATGAGTTGCGGTTCGTTCCGCTGTCCGTTGATACTGATGGCGACCGTTATTCCCCCGCTCGTTGCCGATCTTCAAACTTCGGGTGCAAACGGCCGTCGATGACGTCAGTTTGGATGCGTTCTGAACAATCGTAAAGGAACTTTTATTCAATAAAAAAATTATTTAAAGAAATTGTAATTTTTAAAGAAAGAAATATATTAATTTATAAATTCGGTTATGGAGAGACAAGCTAGACTCCTTTTTAAAGTAATTGCCAGTCTGCTCAGAATCAGGAGCATTGGAAAAAGTGGGGGGAGGCCTTTGCCCAGCAGTGGGACAGTACAGGCTCACAATAGTAATAAAAATTAACCAAAAATAGGTATAAAATATACATGAATTAACACTACAGAAAAAAATATGATAAATAGATGGATAGATAGGTTCATTTATTGCTGATTTAAAATTGACATAATATTTTACAAATTCTCTTTGTACTATCATAGAAAGCTCATCAGGTAAATACAACAAATTTGTTACAATAATAATTAATTAATTTATAAATAGTTCCAAATTTAAAACAATATTGATCATATGTAATAATGTCAAAAATATAATATAATGTCTGAACTAGAAAAACAAAAATAAAATATACGTACTTATGTCAAAACATATCAATTTCATGTCAAATAAATGTCAAATGTACAAGAAATATACTTAAATCGGAAATTACAGGCATAATAACAACACCATAAATAATTTATCTCTAGGACATCCTAGATTACGAGTAGGTATGATAAAGTCAGAAATATTTTTTTACAAAATAATAATAATATAAATTTTAAATAGCATCAAAATAGAATTGTCTAATATTGTTTTTGGTCTGTGAATTCCTTTACTGAGTACAGCGACTTTGACAGTAAAAAGTCTTTCAGTCGGTGTCCAAAACCATCATCCGATGATTCATTTCTGAGACTGGCGGGTAGTCTTCCGTACAAAGCGGGGCCTATTACGCGCGGTGACTTGTCGAGGAGCGCGAGGCGCCGCGGCACGACCTGTAATCGCCCCGTCTGACGGGTGATTCTGCCGGGGATATTCACTTTTTTAAATAAGTTTATATTTCTACGTGTGAACATTATTACTTCATATACATAAAGTGAATAATGGGTCATCATATTATATTGTTTAAAAAGCTGTTTACATGAGTGCCTCGGAATTATACCTGCCAGTATACGTAAGGCTTGTTTCTGTAATATAAATACTCAGTCCGAGTCTGTTGAGTTTCCCCATAACATAATACCATATGACATCAGAGAAAAAAAATACGAGTAATAAATTTGGAGTAATGCATCACTGGAAACAACTGGCTTAAGTTTACGCAGCGCAAATACAGCGCTGCTCAGCCTTTCGCACAGGTTGTTTACATGCTCCTTCCATTTAAGCGTGGTGTCAATGGTAAACCCGAGAAACTTACACTAGTCACAGCGCGGTATTGGACTTTGTTTTAGCGGGATTTTTTGTGTGTTTCCAGCTGCAAACAACAACACATTCGACTTCGTAACATTAAGGATCAGGCCGTTTGCCGAGAACCACTCATGAAGTTGGTCGCACGTATTACTAACTCTTTTTTCAAGCTGTGAGTACGTATCAGCTTTTACTACCACGGTGGTATCATCGGCGAATAGGACCATCATACCTTCAGTAACAGAGGTAGGGAGGTCATTTATAAAGGCAAGAAATAGGGTATTTCCCAGCGCAGAACCTTGTGGAATTCCGAGGTCCAGCCTACCTGCCTCACTCCTCACTATGCCAATACTCGTAGCAATAACAATATACATTTAGCATAATAATAGGTAACAAATTTAAATTCTAAACGATTACTTAATTACCGATAAACCCAAGACGACGAAACGAGCGGGAATAACGGTCGCCATCAGTATCAACGGACAGCGGAACGAACCGCAACTCATTTTGTAAACATTTATATAATTTGTCCGGAATAAATCCGTTTTTAGGGTTCCGTAGCCAAATGGCAAAAAACGGAACCCTTATAGATTCGTCATGTCCATCCGTCTGTCTGTCTGTTTGTCCGTCCGTATGTCACAGCCACTTTTTTCCGAAACTATAAGAGCTATACTGATGAAACTTGGTAAGTAGATGTATTCTGTGAACCACATGAAGATTTTCACACAAAAAATCGAAAAAAAACATTAAGTTTTAGGGGACCCCATACTCAGAACTGAAACTCAAAAAAGTTTTTTCATCAAACCCATACGTGTGGGGTATCTATGGATAGGTCTTCAAAAATGATATTGAGGTTTGTAACATCATTTTTTTCTAAACTGAATAGTTTGCGCGAGAGACACTTCCAAAGTGGTAAAATGTGTGCCCCCCCCCCCTGTACCTTCTAAAATAAGAGAATGATAAAACTAAAAAAAATTTATGATGTACCATGTAAACTTCCACCAAAAATTGGTTTGAACGAGATCTAATAAGTAGTTTTTTTTTAATACGTCATAAATCGTAAACCGCAATTTATTTCACGGAACCCTTTATGTGCGAGCCCGACTCGCACTTGGCCGCTTTTATAATTTAAAAACAAAATACTTCATTGAAAATTCACCTAGGCCATCCCGAATTACCTTATTTTGTGTAATATTTAACATTATTAAGATAATATTAACTAACAATATGGAACCTGCCCGGCTAGCACACTAGCATTTTATGTCCACAACCGACGTATAAAATTTTACCGTCATGAGCTAACATGCTATACCATCATTTACGTAAAATGTGACCATTTATATGTCTTGCACATAAAACTATTTGCTTTACGTCAAATGCTAACATGCTCTTGATTTTGGCACATAAAACTTGACGATATGAGCCGTTGACGGACGAAATTTTATGTAGGTCACTCGAGACCCCGGATAAATTTTAACACTATGAAAACAATATAATTTTCGCAGGATTTCTCCGATTTCTGTCACAACACATACGGTTTCAGTCTCAAAACTCCTATCGTCTCCTGAAACAATGATCTAGCATTTTTAATTTTAGCTAGATCATGATTACTAACTATAAATTAGTATAAATAACGCAATGATTATGATTTTTTGCTTGTGTTGTAATAAAGTATATTACACAAATTTACAAATATTATTGATTCAATTATAAACTAACATGTGTTTTGGTACTCGCTAAATTACTTACAACCACTACGTAAAACTTTTTGTGGGGTGGGAGTAACGTAAATAAAAACAAAAAACTATTATAACACAACTTAATACAGGAGAACAACTGTTTAGTAAACTGTGCAGTGCTTATCATTACTCTTTAATTAGGTAGTATTATAATAGGCTTCTAACCATAGACTACTATTGAACGAATGAAATGAATGTAATAATTTTGCTACGTATATTTTACGCTATGGCATAATATATGTTGCGTGATTACCATGTTAGCTAAGTAACGTAAAAATGGTCACGATCGTAAAGTTATACGTCCGAACGTAAATATATGTCCGATTAGTGTGCTAGCTGGGCTGGTTCTGTTATAAACGTATTCGTTCATTCATTCAAATTCAATAGCGCTGCACGGCTATCACAAGACGGCCCGCGACCTGTCTCGCGCGTCAAAAAGCGATATAAGGCGCGACATAGCAAATTCGTATCACGAGACGCTTCTTGTCTCGCGGTCAAAATGTCAAAGCGAAATTTTTTTTGTCGCTGACAGTTGGTCGCGGGAGACTCTCGAAAATCGTATCACGAGTGCACTTTAGAGCGACAAAATATATCGCATTTTTCGCGTCTCAACATCAAAAGGCGAGACATTGTCTTCGAGCTCTGAAGTCGACGAGAAAAAGTTTTGTTCTCTTCTTGAAGGAAATAAAATACATTTATCCTTTGCGTAAGTATAACTTTCTAGCTACTAGTCCAAATTCTTTCCTAAACCTCCCCTAAGACACGCTTAACTTTAAACAAATGCATTTATAACACCAATTTCTTGGCATTTTGTGAGTAAGTATGAAAGTAATTATCATCTTGTTTAAAGTTTAGACAATAAATACCAAATTGTGAACTTTTCAGAATGGCGTACTTCATGTTACTAAACGAAAAAATCCGCCAACGAAAAATTTCTAGGAGGAGGTTGCGGGACAGTAATAACCCCTTCGAGTTGCCGAATACTGAGTTCCAATTTCTTTATCGGATCAATTAAGAAATGGGTTTATATCTGATTCGGCAACTCGAGGGGGCCCTGGGACCTACCTCGGCTCATAGCATCCCGGTCCACGTACAGGTATGATTCATACTTAATGTGATGATCATTAATAAATAGATACTTACTCCATTTATACGCACATTTGCGTTATTTTAATAGAACGCATTTCATGAAGATAGCCTAAGCAAGATACAGTTGCGCTATATGAAAAAACAACAATATATATAAATTCACATCAATAATTTGTTAACCTAATATGACTTTAAGTCAAGTAAGTCTTAAATTTAACAATCATCATCATCATATCAGCTAAAAGACACCCACTGCTGGACATAGGCCTGCGACAGTAAAAAATAGGTAATGAAAACTAATCGTAAAAATTTCCGTCAAAATCAGGCGAAAATGGTATACCTACAATAAACTATATTTATAATTTACTACTTTGATATTAGTTCTTTAGGTCCATATCCGTAAATATAGTCCATATCCGTAAATATTTTTGATTAAAATGCTTTTATTTTAAGAAGCATATATTTTTGGATTCAGGTCATAAGTCTCAAAAATGGTAGCTATACCTTGGCTAAGAGGCCGAAATGAGACTGTATATTAGTTCCTACTCAATGAATATATTTTATAACTGTATTTATTCAACATTGCAGGTGCTTTCAGCCGTAATGTTTATGGCTCTTGAAAACTTAATAATATTATTTGGTTAATTTTCTTACACTCCTCTTGGTGGCCATGTTGATTTTGCTATTTTGCTCACTATTTTGTTTTGAAGTCCATTCCCGCCAGTGTTTAAATTTAAAACGCTATCTCTTTCACCTTAGTATTGGGAGAAAAAGACAAAGTTATCGTGATTAGGGCCGTACCATATCTAAGGCTCGGCATTCACTCTTTACTCCATGTTTTACTACCGATTTAGTGTTGCCATAAAGCAATATGACATCAGGGACAATTTTTTAGATAAATGGCAACATTCACTGTGTCGACCGCGACAGAGTTCTCTCGCTTGGGCCGGCTTTCTCAATGTGCCAACTTATGATACTGAAATCGAGAAAACTGACAGCGCGACCGAGAGATTTCGCCACCGCGAGCGAGCTATCTCGCGGCGCGAGCTGTATCGCTGGCCGTCTTGTGATAGAGGTGCTGGTTTCAAGGCACCCTGTCAGCCTTAAAATATTACTTTTGTCTTTTCGAATACCGTTTGCACGAAGCGTCAGACTTATAAATCTCTTTTTGATCTGTTTGCAGAATAAATATTATAATATTGATTTATATCGCAGCGTGTGTGACATGACATACCTTTGGCAATTCTAGAGGCTTCCTTGATTTACATCAGTCTGTCAGTCGATGGACTATCACGTTAGTCGACTAAGAAGAGGCGTAGCTACATCACTATTTTGACATAATGCGCCAAGGTCGTTCCGCAGCCAATGAATGCTTGCTGCTATCTTCATACACATTGACGTAATATTTTTTGCGCGACATATGAATAAATGATTGTATAATTAAAAAAACAACACAGCGTTTAGCATAATTGTCGATAAATCTTTTTAATATTCATAATTTTACATCAGCATACATCAGTTGTGTAAAATGAATGCGAACAATTTGGTAAATTCTAACTTTGCTACTATATTTCGGTACGGCTAGCGGGTAAATAGCAGAGGGTAGGTATTTGGTTACTTTAGTCATGACATGAAACACTACGTCGATTGCGTAGTCAATTCTCATAATGGTTTTTGAACAATGTTTTCTAGTGCTTAAAAACGGCGCGCTAATGCGGGGAGGCGTCGATTCAAGAGCTAGAAACTAGGTCAAGGTGTAGCGTTATTCCGTCTCGCTCGCGCAGCAGGGCGCTGGCTACGTGCGTCTCGCTCTGAGGCCGGGACGGCGTTACTAGATTAGGTCATAGACGCGTATGTCTTAATCCCATTATAGTTATTGTTATTTATGTACCAATTTGCATTAACGATTCTGTTTACGAACGATTCACAGTTTGCTAGTTAGAGATAAAATATCGTTTCTTCCTTACAAGGATGTTAAGAGTCCCCGGCAAGCTCTGCCGAATTTCACCTTCCCATACAAACAGAGTTTCGTTCTCATTTTAAAACTGCGTGTTGGATTTTAACGAAACTTTGCATATACAATGACATGAGGTATATCTAGGTCTGTAATTAATTAGTTTATATGGTTCCAGTTTATAGAACAAACGAAATACAGCAAAAACAAGTTTTGTATGAAAAACTTAAGTTCGCTGTATTTTTTACTATGGTATCTGAAGCTACATAAACTAATTACAGACCTGGATATTACTTAACTTATTCTATAAGTACAAAGCTTCAGAGCAAAATAGCTAGTCTTTTTAAGGCGCCGTAGGCGTAGGCGCCCACGCTTATGCTCGAGTGAGAGAAGACCATGAACCTACGGCGCCTTAACGGACTCTGTGCACCATACATTTAGGCTGGGGCACATATAAAACGAAGAGCATAAATAAACATTCAAATTTGGTATCTGAGAGGCTGATAGGGCATTAAATAAATGCTACAATTGTATAAAACTAGGTTTTTAATATATTGCAAAGATTAGTAAAAATACACATTCGTAATCATAAACAAAGGAGTTAGGCCGTGGGGCCCCGAATGTCGGTTAAACTCCAATAGGTATTTGGGTAATTAGGGTAAATGTTTACAATAGAATTTATAGACGTGGTATGTACAAGCCTTTCTGGCCTTATAAAAAAATCGAGTCATTCCCAATTCTAAATACACTTAGGTCTCGAAGTAATGACGCTTAACAAACATTAGGTAAGTAAGTAAAGATGCCTGATCTTAAAAAAATATCTCCATATGTACTACATATAATGCAAACACAGAGTGAATTTCTATGGATATTTAGTTATAAAGCTACTAGTACACATCAGTAGGTATTTAATTTCATTGCACACATAAACGTCAACATAAGGTCCTTTCTAGTAAAGAATACAAATATATATGGTAAAGTGAATGAGTATAAACTAAACTTTTGAATTGTTCACCCTTGGAGTCAATGATATAATATAAAATATAGGTAGATATGTTTTAAGCGCTCCAAAAGTGGCACACTAAAACCTGGTTAACTGACACGGCTTGCCATAGTTTCTTCGCGTCGTCAATGGAAACGAATGATGTCAAATTTTGGTTGCCATTTTTAAACACGGAATTTCGTATAGACAACGTAATTCGTCGGGTGACAAGCAAAAGTCACTACCAAAACTGTCACTGCTCCTCAAAACCTCGTATCTCGGTACGTAGTCGATATCGAGATACGACCTTTGTTTTAAGTAGGTATTTGTTACTTAGTGAGTTTTGCTTGTCACCCGACGGTATCTAGTTACCTCTTTTTAGAGTTCCGTATTCAAAGAACAAAACGGGACCCATTCATCTCACTGATACCGTGATAGTTCCAGTTGAAATTTTCACAGTATTTCTGTTGCCGCCATTGTATCATAGTTAAGTATCTGTTATGTTGTTTATAGATTATCTGTGGAAGGATGTCTGGAGAGAGGCGAAGAATGGACGCTAGAATGTAAGGGAGCTCTGTAAAAATTCATATATAATGTACGGAATTATAGTTTATCTACTAAAGTCACAGTGTTTTAATTGTCTTCAATTGTTCATGCTCATATGATACATGGCGCAGTCTCGGAGAATCGAACGTACGTAATAAAATTGAAAATGGCGTCGGCATTTAATTTGCCAGAGGCATTAAATGTTTCCTCTGGGAACCTATCAGTGTCTTGGAATTGTTTTGAACAAGCCATAAATATATATATGGTGGCATCAGGACTGGATAAGTCTTGTGATGAGAGAAAAATTGCTATTCTATTGAATGTGATTGGCAAGGATGGGCTTAGAATCTACAACAATTTTAAGTTTGAAAAAGATCAAAAAATTGAAGATGTGATGCAAAAGTTTAGAGAATATTGTGATCCTAAAAAGAACATACTGCACTCAAGATTCCTGTTCTACAGCAGAAAGCAAGAAGAAGAAGAGCCATTTGATAACTTTCTGACAGATGTCAAAAAATTGGCCAAAGATTGCAAATTCACGTCTGATGACGAAGCTATTAGAGATAGATTGGTGCTGGGGGCGAGTGACTCCGAAACCCAGAAGCAGTTAATCATCGCTGGAGATGCGGAGCTCGATGTCGTCATCAGTAGATTTCGGTTGGCAGAAATAGGTCGTCAACAAGCTGCTGATGTACAGGGCAGCACTGAAAGAAAATGTGAGGTGCACAAAATTGATCAGAACAAATCCAATAACAATATGGTGATTAAATGCAAATGGTGTGGGCAGCAACATGAAAGGAGTTTACAAAAATGTCCAGCTCGAGGAAAATTGTGCACCAAGTGTAACAAGTACAACCACTTTGCTACAGTGTGTCGCAGTAGATATGTGAGAGCAATAGTTAATGATGAAAATAACCAAGAAAACTCCGACAACGAATTTTACTGTGGTAGTGTTGAGAAAGAGGTATGTTCTACAGAATGGACCCAACTGTTACTGTTTGAAGACACTAAACCTTGCAAGTTTAAATTAGATACTGGCTCGGATGTCAATTTAATTCCATATAGTATTTTTCAGGTGCTGAAACAAAGAAAAAGTCTCAAACTGGGCCCTTGTAATTTCAAGCTCACGGCTTACAATAATACAGGTATCAAAGTATTTGGAACTGTATTGTTGGAAGTCAAACTGAAATATAAATGCTATTATATAGAGTTTATTGTAACTGATTCCCAATTCCAGCCGACTCTTGGTAAAGATGCGTGCCTGATGTTAGGTGTAATAGAAAGAAAACGTATCAACCAAATTGACTCATCAAAATCTGATATTGTTGCAGATGATCCGGGTAAACAAAAATTGATCTCTGAATTCCAAGATGTCTTTACTGGAACGGGGAGGTTTCCTAAAGAGTGTCAAATATTGTTAAAGGAGAATTCAGTACCATCCTCAAAACCACCTCACCGTGTTCCCCTTACATTAAAAAATAAGCTTAAGAGTGAATTAGACCGCTTATGTGAAAAGGGTATTATATCAAAGGTTGATGAGGCTACTGAATGGGTGAATAGGATTGTTGTTGTAGAAAAAAATCAGGATGCTATCCGAGTGTGCTTAGATCCTAGAGATTTAAATAAGTGTATTTTAAAAAAATATTTTGAGATACCAACTATTAATGACCTTAAGTCTAAAATTTCTGATTCAAAATTTTTCTCAGTTTTGGATTTAAAAGAATCCTTTTGGCAAATTGGCCTCTCTGATAGCAGTAAAAAGATATGTACTTTCTCCACTGTATTTGGAACATATTCCTTCAATGTATTGCCTTTCGGTCTTGACATATCCGCAGAAATTTTTCAAGAAAACTGTGAAAATTGTTTTGAAGACATAGAAAATATTTTCATATACATTGATGATTTTTTAATACATGGTAAAACAAAAGAGGAACATGATTTGGCTTTGAGAAAAGTGTTGACCAGGGCACGGAAATTAAACATTAAATTTAATTTAGAAAAGTTTCAGTATTTACCTGACATTGTTAAGTATTTTGGTCATGAGATAGTTAATGGTTGCCTAATGCCGGATAAAAACAAAATTAAAGCTATAAGGGATTATGACTCCCCAGATGATAAACAAAGTCTACAGAGGTTTTTGGGAATGGTTAATTATATGCGGGATTTCATCCCCAATTTGTCTGAAATTACTAGTCCACTGAGGGAGCTATTAAAGAAAAATGTATTATTTCAGTGGAGCACACTTCATCAAAATTGTATTGACAAAATAAAAGAGATGTTAGTTAGTCCGCCGGTATTAAGAAATTTTGATCCCAAGCAACCGATAACTATTCAAACTGACAGTTCGAAAAATGCAATAGGATGTGTATTATTACAAAATAAACAACCTATTGCATATGCATCAAAGAGTTTGAGTAAAACAGAATGTGAATTTGGCCAAATAGATAAGGAATTTTTGGCTATCCTATTTGCTTGTAAAAAGTTTCATTATTATATATATGGCAGGCATACTATTGTACAAACAGACCATCAACCATTAGTTGCACTGATGAACAAAGAAATTTATTCCATTGCATCCCAGAGGTTACGGAAAATTAGATTAAAATTGAGTATTTATGACATTGATGTCCAATATATTAAAGGATCACAAATGTTGATAGCGGATGCCATTAGTAGAGCATCATCAAAAGCTGATAGTGACACCTTAGAGCAGTCGTTAGACAAAGTTGTTCATACAATTAATGTAAGTGATAGTTTTGTTGCAGAGATTTCTGATGCCACAATGAAAGATTTAACATTGATGAAGCTCACTGAATATTACAACCTTGGTTGGCCAAAAAGTATTGATAAAGTTGCAGATTTCATTAAACCTTATTGGAAGCTTAAAAATGATATTGTTGTTGAGAATAATATTGTATATCTGAATCACAGGATTATTGTTCCACAAAATCTGCAAAAAACAGTTATTCACAAGGTACATGCCTCACATTTTGGGATTATGAAGACAGTAGGTAGAGCTAAATCATTATTTTACTGGCCAAGGATGACAGATGACATAACATCTTATGTAGGTAAATGCCGATTATGTGAGAAATATAGTATTAACAAAGCTAAGGAATATATGATTTTAGATGAAGATGTATCCACACATCCATATAAAAAAGTGGGATGTGATTTTCTGAATTATGCCGGGGAAAATTATTTAATAGTAGCAGATTATTATTCAAAGTGGTTTGATCTCATTAAAGTGTCTTCTATGACAGCAGGAACTGTAATAAACATTTTAAAACCCTTGTTTGCTACCCATGGCATACCCATAATTGTAAGAGCGGATAATATGCCATTTAATTCAATGGAATTTAAACACTTTTCTAAAGTGTATAAGTTTTCCATTGTAACATCAAGTCCATTATATCCGAAATCAAATGGTTTTTCTGAAAAGTTTGTTGGAATAGCAAAAAATATGTTAAAAAAATGTAAAGATGAGAATTTAGACATAAATTTAGTTCTGTTAGAATATAGAAACTGTCCAGTGCTGGGTTCACCATACAGTCCCTCCCAATTGTTAAACAGTCGCTTTACAAGATCTACATTGCCAATTCATTCAGAATTGTTAGTTCCGAAAGTGGTTAATGATTTCAAAAGGTATCAAAACAAGAGGAATGTCTTAAATAAAACAAATTATGATAAGAATGCCAAGCATTATAATTATGTATTTAAAGAAGAGCAAGATGTTGTTTATCGTAAAAATAATGTATGGGAACCAGCCAAGATAGTCAATGTTCACAGTTCACCAAGATCATATATTATAAAAGATGAGAGAGGTACTGTGTTAAGGAGGAACTCTTCACAAATGAAACCATCGTTTCCTGATATGCATAGTAAACCCAGGAATAGCTCTATTCCTTTCATTTGTGAGGAGATGGAGGTGTCTCGACAACGGTCTCAACCGTCACCTTTAGGCCAGTGTAACGAGCCTGAAGCACCACCACAGAGACCGAGGCGAAATGCTAGACCTCCTCGCTACCTCAATGACTATGAGACAAACTTCACAGATTAAAAGGGAAGATGTATCATAGTTAAGTATCTGTTATGTTGTTTATAGATTATCTGTGGAAGGATGTCTGGAGAGAGGCGAAGAATGGACGCTAGAATGTAAGGGAGCTCTGTAAAAATTCATATATAATGTACGGAATTATAGTTTATCTACTAAAGTCACAGTGTTTTAATTGTCTTCAATTGTTCATGCTCATATGATACAGCCATAACAACAAATGGGTCATTGTCAGATTTAGGTTCGCGTCTCTTCGGTGGACATTGCCAAAGTTAAGAGCTATAAAGCCTAATTTTTGGTTGATCACTGAATCCGCATAAACGGCGTTGCCATTTCTATAATGCCATGTGATAAAAACATATTATATGTGAGCGTAAGCCCTTAACTATTGACCACCGGAAAGATGATTTTTGTTTTTGTGACTGACAATGACCCAAATACTAAAAACAGAATAAAATTAATATTTTTATAGATAATGGTACGGGACCCTTCGTGTGCGTGTCTGACTCGCACTTGGCCGGTTTATATTTATATTACATCATTGCTTGGAGTAATAGAAAAATTTGAAAATATATTGTCTCAAAAATGTCCGTTTCACTAAATGGCGTCACGGCTCTAGTTCCATGATTGTCAAATAGCAATCTCATCCAGTGAAAATGCTATCTAGTATTTGCATTCTGACACAGCTGTCATCCCAGTAAAAATTACCTATGTCATCAATCATCATTGACGATTATCATTATTGATTATGTAATTATTGATTGATTGATTGTACCGGGATGACAGCTGGATCAATGGAGGTCGTTGTTGTTCTACGTCCGTAACAATAACCCTAGAATCCCTACACGTGACCTCCGGGTGGTGCTAAAAGAACAACAAACTCGGCAGCTGCACTGTTCCTTCTGAACCTCGCAGCGCACACTGGAACTCTATAAGCGACATCAATACGAATACATATACTCGTAACTATGTACCAGTGTGTAACCGCCATACGATAAATAAATAAAGCTGGATCAAAATGCGAATATTATAATTTGACAGAACAATTTTTGTTCTCTGTAACACTCCCTGAAAGCTAGAGGTGGAAGTCAATACAAAATGTTATCAAATACGATGAAACAGTGTTTATTTACAAAGGTTTAATACACAATTAATATTAACTTAACAGCAACTCGTTTGGAACACAAAGCAGATTTCTGAGAATTCGCTTTAATCACTTTCGAAAAGAACTTAAGTGCCTTAAATTTGTATCCACTTAAGTTGTTTTCATTAATGATACTTTGGTAAATGAGATCGGCTTTGCGCTAACGACTTAGCTAATTTATATTACAGCTTGGTTTTTACAGCAATGACAGCAGATTATTGCGCTTAGGAACACGAATGAGCGCAAAATTAGAAGGATAATAACATCAAATACTCTATTTACATTATCAAAAACATCAATTACAAAAAAAATCTGAAGGTCATTAAATTTGTGTTTATTCCGAACAGGATGCCCAAAAATATACTCATAATGCTTGTTGTAGTGTATGCGAGTAGCTCAAACAGCATACATACGCTGTCTCGTGTGTCCCTGTATTGGCGGGAAAGGTAACTGTCACTGTCATTGTCACGAGAGCCGAGGCGAGGGTGCAACAATTGAGCAGGAAGTTATTTCTGATACGTGGGCATTGCCGAGCCAGTGTTTAGTGATAATAAGTAGAGGGAAGGATTTAACAAACCCTACAAGTGGCGACGAGCAAAAGGTAACATAAATATTCTACTAAATTCGTAAGTTTCGGAAACTTCGGTACAATTTGAGGTTATAATTCCAACAACCAAATATTTTGGACAATTTTGCTTCAAAATCATTAACCAGCACAGGGAAACACTGTTATTTACAACAATTACATTAGTCCTTACTTCAAATATATATATTACATGATACATTTGTCGAAGTAAAGTCGGTGCTAGTTTGTTTATATACTTACCCGGCGTAAACAAATTATGGAACTAGAATTGCGTAAATAGTTTATACAGATGATATTATACAACACAAATTATATTTTATTTAAATTAACATCCTATAAAAGTAGTTTTCTTGGAAAAAATATGGATATCTACAGTAGGAGTGAGAAAGGTTTTACCTGTCAAGTTGTTATGATATTGAGATAAGATTGAGTATCGCCTGGCCTGTGGGAGGGATTATTTACTATACGAGTATCTGTACCTGGTTCAGATTTATCTATAATAAGATTGTATTAATACACATTTGTACTACATAAAATAATGAATAATAAGTCCGAGGGCTATCTCTATCAGATAGTTCATCACTTAACACTGAGTTCAGTAATGACTTTATTAAATTATGGAAATAAAGCAGGCAATTAACTTAGTCAATAGTAATCTATAACTGTCACTTCAGTAACCCACAAATTAGTAGTTATTTTCCATCTATGTGCCTACATCAAAAGCTGGGTTAAACAGACTCATACTTCACGTCAATTTTACTGTTATATTAAACATGGCTGTGTAAATGGCTTCCATTAAATTGGAAATTGTCTGGTAGTTCAAATGTATGCCTCCATTAAATTGTAAATGGTCGACATAACCTCCATTAAATTGGGAATTGTCTGGTAGTTCAAATGAATGCCTCCATTAAATTGGAAATGGTCGACATAGCCTCCATTAAATTGGGAATTGTCTGGTAGTTCAAATGAATGCCTCCATTAAATTGGAAATGGTCGACATAACCTCCATTAAATTGGGAATTGTCTGGTAGTTCAAATGAATGCCTCCATTAAATTGGAAATGGTCGACATAGCCTCCATTAAATTGGGAATTGTCTGGTAGTTCAAATGAATGCCTCCATTAAATTGGAAATGGTCGACATAACCTCCATTAAATTGGGAATTGTCTGGTAGTTCAAATGAATGCCTCCATTAAATTGGAAATGGTCGACATAACCTCCATTAAATTGGGAATTGTCTCGTAGTTCAAATGAATGCCTCCATTGAATTGGAAATGGTCGACATAACCTCCATTTAATTGGGAATTGTCGGGTATTTCAGATGAATGATTTTATTTACCTATCGGTCACCAATGCAATCAATATTTCAGGTCGAGATTGGGAAATATGACTCAACAACCATTGTTCATGCTGGAAAGGTTAGATTTAGATGGTGATCGAAGCTCCATCGGTGACAAATGGGAGAGATGGAAAAGGTCACTTCTTATATATCTCGATGCATCTGAAATCACATCAGGACCAAAGAAACGGGCTATATTATTGCACTTTGGAGGAGCAAGCTTGCAGGATATATTCTACAATATACCGGATGCTAATGTTGATGCGGTAGATGGAGTGGATGTTTTTGACATAGCCATCATAAAGTTGGATGAATATTTTCTGCCAAAAACAAACCGAGTTTTCGAGCGTCATTTGTTCAGGCTTTTA
This sequence comes from Epinotia brunnichana, assembly GCA_963854355.1. Lineage (NCBI taxonomy): Eukaryota > Metazoa > Arthropoda > Insecta > Lepidoptera > Tortricidae > Epinotia > Epinotia brunnichana. The sequence goes on along the minus strand of OY977952.1, from coordinate 980,377 downwards.
AAGCAAGAAGATAATGAGAAGTTTGAAAGTTTCTTAGTAAGACTACGGAAGCAAGCGGAAAAATGTAACTTTGACATAAGAGATGATCACTTGACTGATCAAATTACTGAGAAGTGTAATTCAGCTGAGCTACGTAAGAAAATCCTTACTATTGGTGATAGCATAACCCTGGAAACGATTGTCACTGAAGCCAATACCTTAGAAGTCGTGAATAACCAATTAGAAGTATACGAAGACAGGAGGAAAGTAAACCAGGACAACAAACAGGGAAACCAAGAAGTAAATGCTATATATAACAGGAATAGAGATGAAAGTCACAAAACGAAAGAAAAAGTAATATACAACAAAAATATGAAACCCTGTGGACGCTGTGGAAATAAAAGCCATCAAACAGACCACAAAGAATGTCCTGCATTAGGAAAAGCATGTTTTACATGTGGTAAGTTGGGACATTTCCGTCAATATTGCAGTACAAGGGGTGCCAAGAGGAAATTTGGAATGCCTCAGGGCACAAAAGGAAACAAAAAGGCTAGAGTGGAAGTTGATTATGTTTTCAACATTGATAATGACGAAATTGATAATGACGCAACGGTTGAGTGCACACTGGGTGGAGTAAAGACCAAAATGCTGGTCGACTCAGGGTCTATGGTGAACTTGATAGCACTCGAAACATGGGAAACCCTAATATGTCTGGGAGCCATAGCTATCAACCAAACACCCAAACCAAACAAGACACTTCTGGCATATGGCAGCAGCGCTCCACTCAATATCAAAGGATCATTTGAAACCACAATTGGAATTAATGGCCGGGAACATCAAACAACTGTTTATGTGATTGCGGGAGGCTCAAGAGACCTGTTGGGAAAAGAAACAGCGACAGTCCTTGGCGTTTTGAAAATAGGAGTCGACATCAACATAATTGAGGATAAACCGATGTTGTAATCGTTTCCTAAGATCAAAGAATGTACAACCAGTATCACAACCTTACCAGATAATACCGCTGCCTATTGAACAAAACCGGGATATAATTGCAGAAGTGAATGGATTCAAGGTGGGTTTCTCCAATGGTACCAATTCTGAGAGAAAATAGAGACCTACGGTTGTGCATGGATATGCGTGGTGCTCTAACACTGCTATTTTAAGTTAAAATCACCCACTACCCTGTATGAATAAATAAAATAAAATAAATAAATAAATAAGATTGGATATCATTGTTAATTAAGTTTCATTAAGTGTTAGTACAGACTGATTCAAAGGACTGATGATGGTGATGATGATGATGAATACGCCGCTTCGACCAGCAAGTGATCTATTATATTTGGTCAGTTGAGCATTTTAATATTTTCCTTCTTGGCAAGGATTTCGATCTCATGACTGTATTGAGCGGTGGGTGCTCCCCGGCTTCAATCATATACTCACCAGTTTATCTACAAACCAGGGAAAGTGAACATCACTGATTCGCTATCTCGTTTAGGTATGCAAGCTGATAAATTCACATTCTAAGGGTGGAGATGAACACATACACCAAATCATAGAGCAAGCAAGGCCATGCGCAATTTCAATGACTGCGAGTGTTGAAGCCTTAGAAACGGATGAAGAAATAAACAATGTTAAAAAGATGTTTATGAAAATGAATGGCATGATATGGTAAAACATATAAGATATTCAAAAATGAGATATGTCTTGTGGCAATATTTTGCTCCTGGGAAACCAAATTGTGATACCCCAGAAATTACACAAAGGAGTAGGTACTTGATGCTGAACATGAGGGCCACCCAGGAATTGTAGCGATGAAAGGCAGGCTAAGTCAAATATGTGGTGGCCAAGAATTGACAAAGATGCAGAAAATCTTGTCAAGTCTTGAAAGAGTTGCACTCTAGTGTGATAGCCAAATCCTCCAACACCTATGAAGAAGCGCGAACTCCTTATAGCTCCGTGGGTTGATGTCGCGATGGATCTGCAGGGGCCATTGCCTAACAATCAGCCATCTTGAGACAAGAGACTTGAAAGATAGTTTGATGGAGAACCTGTTAGTGTAAAACAGTACCCCTCACAACTACAGGCAAGTCGCCATCAGAGATGTTCTTTAGACAACAGGACAGAACAGTATCAATGGATAGACTGGAAATGCAGTGGTTGACCTTGATGTAACTGTTCGAGACAAGATTCAGAAGGAAAAGGGGAAAGAGTATGGAGATAAAAGGAGAGGAGCTATTGAATCGAATTTAACTGAAGGAGATGTGTATGTCAAGAATATGGATAAAGTCAATAAGCTCAGTTCAAACTACAATCCAGCACCACACACTGTACAGAGTGCCAATAAGGATGACGTCACAGTAAAAAATTATTTAACAGGGCATGTGCTGAGAAGGAATGTGGTTCACTTGAAGAGCGTAGAAGGGGGTCGGCAGACCGTCCAAGGATTGGAACAGGAAGAGAATAATGATAGCGAGTAAATGAAGCTGTAATTTAATGTGCCATCTAAGCCATCTTCTTAAAATAATATTTAGTATTTTCTTATTGTTCATTCATTCATTATCTTTAAATTGCTAGTAGGTACCTAATGAGAGATCTCAATTAATAATACCTAGAAAACTGATTGCACTATTGTAGAAATATACGTTGATTTCCTATAAACATTGCTTGTTGTTATTTATCTAATTTAACATCAAGGGAGGGATGTAGTGTATGCGAGTAGCTCAAACAGCATACATACGCTGTCTCGTGTGTCCCTGTATTGGCGGGAAAGGTAACTGTCACTGTCATTGTCACGAGAGCCGAGGCGAGGGTGCAACAATTGAGCAGGAAGTTATTTCTGATACGTGGGCATTGCCGAGCCAGTGTTTAGTGATAATAAGTAGAGGGAAGGATTTAACAAACCCTACACTTGTTATACAAGCTATATGAAGTTAAGGTAGAAAATACAATGAACGGAAATTTGGAAAAGCTGTTATTACAATTTGAACCTTCTAACTTATAGCATACAAAATAGAAATTTATTTAAGGTGACACGGATAACTGGTCAGACATCTCCAGATATATCTAGATCTACTAAAGCATTAAACTGAGCTGACCACTGACAACCTATTGACATAGTCGACAAATAATCAGCTTAATGTGTTGCGTTTGATATAAACGTCCGTTTGCTATCGCGTCGCGATGGGGGGGTTGCAAACGGGTACGATGTCGTACGTCAGCCCAGCACGGCTATCACAAGATTCTCGCACTATACCTCTGGCAAATGCCGATTCATCCCATCACTAGTAATTTTAAACTACCCTTTTTATCCTATCCTAATTCCATACATTCACACACCTGAATTGGGGGTAGGAAAATAAACACCATGACAATCCCTCTACTATTGCGCGCTTCGGGTCGAGCGCACGCTCCCTTCGAAATAAAATACCGCTAGTGGACAAAACTAAGAAAATTAGCGCGACTCTATCGCCGATCATACGCCCTGGGGCAGAAGAAGTTTCAAGAAGAAGTACGTCAAATTACACCAAGCACGCGCGGGGCAAATATTGGAACCAGGTTTGCCTCCAAATTCCTTTAACTTTTTCTTCGAACCCATCAACCTCTCTTTCTAAGTTTTCTAATAAGAGAGAGACGGATAGTGCGAGAAAAATCGAGAGAGCTCGCGCGTCGTTTTGTGATAGGCGTGCTGAGCACACATCGATCGACTAGATGACACCCAAAAACAGGAAAAGAATAAGCTGTTTGATGTCACTGATATGGTATGATATAGCTCGTGACACACTTAACTGGCCACAAACCTTATTTATACTACGCATAGGGTCTAGAATAGCGAGTCGATTTGCCATCGCGTCTCGACCGGCGGTACTAGGGCGGCAGCGGGCAACAGCAGCGTCACAGACTCAGCGCTTAAACAGTTTGACATAGCTCAGGTAATGGTAACCTGTTAAATGTTAACTAATAAAACACTTAACTGCTGCTAAACCTTATTAACATCGAGATAGAGTCAACAATTGATCAGTCGAGTGTTTAAGCGTCAATTTGCTATCGCGTCGCGACCGGAGGTACCAGGGCCGCAAAGGCCGGCACGAGGTGGTACGTGAGCCACCAGCACAGGAGCGGTTGTGTGATGGCCACGAACAGCAGGAAGTAGACGCGGCGCTTGAACAGTTTCGCATATCCCAGGTTACTATTAAGCTTTTACTAATAAGTTAATAACAAGTTTCGATCAAAGAGGAAAATTGAAAAATTATTCGCCACGAGCGGGATTTGAACCCGCGACCTCTGGAATCCGTCCATTGCTCTTATCCAACTGAGCTACCGTGGGTCCCGCCAGTGGCAACGAATCTTTCAATCCCTTCACTCTTCTAATTAACCTTAAGGAGGCTTGTAGCGACATCTACCGTGAAGTTGTTACAAACTTCTGATACTGCACCAACGTCCCAAGTTACATTGAGAATCGTTACGGTAGCTCAGTTGGATAAGAGCAATGGACGGATTCCAGAGGTCGCGGGTTCAAATCCCGCTCGTGGCGAATAATTTTTCAATTTTCCTCTTTGATCGAAACTTAGAATTTCGATTAGCGGACGTTTCTGCTTAGTATAAATTTAAAGTTAATAACACACTTAACTGATGGTGATGAACCATATTAACATCGAGATAGGGTCCACAATTCGTCAGTCGAGTAGTCTAAGCGTCAGTTTGCTATCGCGTCGCGACCGGAGGTACCAGGGCCGCAGCGGCGGGCACGAGGTCGTACATCAGCCACCAGCACAGAAGCGGTTGTGTGACCGCCACGAACAGCAGGAAGTAGACGCGGCGCTTGAACAGTTTCGCATATCCCAGGTTACTATGAAGCTTTTACTAATAACACACTTAACTGATGGTGATGAACCATATTAACATCGAGATAGGGTCCACAATTCGTCAGTCGAGTAGTCTAAGCGTCAGTTTGCTATCGCGTCGCGACCGGAGGTACCAGGGCCGCAGCGGCGGGCACGAGGTCGTACATCAGCCACCAGCACAGAAGCGGTTGTGTGACCGCCACGAACAGCAGGAAGTAGACGCGGCGCTTGAACAGTTTCGCATATCCCAGGTTACTATGAAGCTTTTACTAATAACACACTTAACTGATGGTGATGAACCATATTAACATCGAGATAGGGTCCACAATTCGTCAGTCGAGTAGTCTAAGCGTCAGTTTGCTATCGCGTCGCGACCGGAGGTACCAGGGCCGCAGCGGCGGGCACGAGGTCGTACATCAGCCACCAGCACAGAAGCGGTTGTGTGACCGCCACGAACAGCAGGAAGTAGACGCGGCGCTTGAACAGTTTCGCATATCCCAGGTTACTATGAAGCTTTTACTAATAACACACTTAACTGATGGACCTTATTAACATCGAGATAGAGTCTACAATTGGTTAGTCGAGTGTTTAAGCGTCAGTTTGCTATCGCGTCGCGACCGGAGGTACCAGGGCCGCAGCGGCGGGCACGAGGTGGTACGTGAGCCACCAGCACAGGAGCGGTTGTGTGATGGCCACGAACAGCAGGAAGTAGACGCGGCGCTTGGTGCCGCCGGCGGGCTTGGCCCACGAGTCGGCGTAGGGGTTGTGGCTGTAGGCGGGCGCGGGGGCGGGGGCGGGGGTGGACGCGGGGGGGGCGCCGTAGCCGTAGCCGTAGCCCGGCGCCGGCGCGGGCGCCGCCGAGCCCGAGAGGACTTGCACGCGGAGGGTTTTCACCTGGAACAGTTGCTTGTCAATAAACTTCAAAAATTATCCTAAGGCAGTTATAGATTAGAGCTGTAGTGCCCACACCTCCAGCATCCGTATGCAATACCTTCATGATTAGAAAAAAGCAAACTGCACCTACAATCCATTTACGATATACGATTTTATTGCTCTTCGACCTTCGGCTCTGACGACAAATTAATGTCTGCCTCTACATTTGATCATCCTCTTAGCGTTTTCCTAGTTGTACAGTCGGCGTCAAAGATATTTTTACACGTTTCGCTTAATTACAACGGATTATGGTGCAAAAGTGTAAACATATCTTTAACTATAGCAGCCCGGGGGACGCGTTGGCACATACTTCCAGATTTGCCGGAGGCACTGGTTTTACGAAAGCGACTGCTATCTGACCTTCCCACCCCCTCTGAATCGGAAGGTCAGATGGCCTAATCTAACCTTGACTTGCTTGGTATTAAGTCGGTTTCCTCACGATGTTTTCCTTCACCAATCTCTCTTGATATTTTGTGAAACATGTTTACATTATAAAAGCTTCTAATAACTTAGCAATAGACGGACTTACTAGGAAATAGGAGAGTGCGACGCTACAGTAGGCCAGCATGCAGTAGTAGCCAGTCCGTCCGACCAGCAGCCCGGCCAGCAGGCTGGCTATCATGGCGGTGTACTTGTAGCCCGAGTAGGCCAGCAGGTCCAGCGTGCGCAGGCTGGTCGTGGTGTGCGTGATGTAGAGCGTCACCGTGTAAACCAGCATCTCGAACACTATGTAGGCGAGCGCGCTCGACGCTTGCATGCTGATTTGTTCGGGGGAGAAGCGGTGTTGTAATCCTGGAAATTCAATGTCAGTTTCGTTACTGTGCGCAGTGTCATTTTTTTTTAAATTGGTATGCAGTTTGAGTTATTGTGGCCAGCAACTGTATGTGCTTGGTTTGACAGGCCACGCAGTGGTGGTGTGATTCCGTTTAGTGGATCCATAAAGTACATAAGAAATGATTGGATGGTAAAAAGTTTCCCTCTGGGTGGCCCCCCCAGAGAGGTTATCCTAAAACAAATCTGTAACTGCAGGCCCAACAAAGAAGTATGGTAAAAAGAAAGCGTCAAACGATATCTGTTGGTCGCTTCAAGATACCGATCTCTCCAAAATATAAACTAATTGGATAGGTTACCCCTGTAGCCCTGGCTGTACCCTGTGGGCGTTCCACTTACAGTTGAAAACGTTTTTTTCCCCTATGCAAATATTTGTCAATAGGGAACATTACGCAAAACTCTTCGTAGGTTGCGGTATTGTCTATGCAAGCATCCTTGTCACTCATTTGACAATCAATTGTGCAGGTGTGTGTTAATCCCTATATTCCTATACTGTTTTACTATTAGTGGTAGTGCTGCCTCTGGCGGCAGAACATTGCTGTAATGTTCCCTATTGTAAACATTGACACTCACCGAGCATGAACCCGGCGAGCAGCACGTACGTGACGTAGCCCATCGCGGGCAGGTACAGGTCGGGCGCGTTCAGGTCGTAGCGCGGCTGCACCGGGCTCTCCTGGTCGTACTTCACCATCCACTCCTGAAACATTGACACTCACCGAGCATGAACCCGGCGAGCAGCACGTACGTGACGTAGCCCATCGCGGGCAGGTACAGGTCGGGCGCGTTCAGGTCGTAGCGCGGCTGCACCGGGCTCTCCTGGTCGTACTTCACCATCCACTCCTGAAACATTGACACTCACCGAGCATGAACCCGGCGAGCAGCACGTACGTGACGTAGCCCATCGCGGGCAGGTACAGGTCGGGCGCGTTCAGGTCGTAGCGCGGCTGCACCGGGCTCTCCTGGTCGTACTTCACCATCCACTCCTGAAACATTGACACTCACCGAGCATGAACCCGGCGAGCAGCACGTACGTGACGTAGCCCATCGCGGGCAGGTACAGGTCGGGCGCGTTCAGGTCGTAGCGCGGCTGCACCGGGCTCTCCTGGTCGTACTTCACCATCCACTCCTGAAACATTGACACTCACCGAGCATGAACCCGGCGAGCAGCACGTACGTGACGTAGCCCATCGCGGGCAGGTACAGGTCGGGCGCGTTCAGGTCGTAGCGCGGCTGCACCGGGCTCTCCTGGTCGTACTTCACCATCCACTCCTGAAACATTGACACTCACCGAGCATGAACCCGGCGAGCAGCACGTACGTGACGTAGCCCATCGCGGGCAGGTACAGGTCGGGCGCGTTCAGGTCGTAGCGCGGCTGCACCGGGCTCTCCTGGTCGTACTTCACCATCCACTCCTGAAACATTGACACTCACCGAGCATGAACCCGGCGAGCAGCACGTACGTGACGTAGCCCATCGCGGGCAGGTACAGGTCGGGCGCGTTCAGGTCGTAGCGCGGCTGCACCGGGCTCTCCTGGTCGTACTTCACCATCCACTCCTGAAACATTGACACTCACCGAGCATGAACCCGGCGAGCAGCACGTACGTGACGTAGCCCATCGCGGGCAGGTACAGGTCGGGCGCGTTCAGGTCGTAGCGCGGCTGCACCGGGCTCTCCTGGTCGTACTTCACCATCCACTCCTAAAATCACAATACTAGATTAGGAATAAAGCCATTAGCAGAAAACCAAATATTTAAAAGGTGAGACCAGACAATAAATGCTGTCAATGAAAATCACAAACATTTGTGCCATTCAGAATTATAGCAGTAATTCCTGTCATTCTTGGTCCGGTCTGATCTTTCTGACCAATGGAGCTGACAGCTGGTTGCCGCACTGGCGCGCCATATGCTACACGTAGTGATGTGCCGCGGAGAAATTACGCCCTTACGGTAATTCTCATTGCGTAAAATTACCGTAAATTACCGAAAATTCTCGGTAACGTTCTCCGCGAGTAATTTGGATGAGATTAAGTTAACTTTGAAAATGGCTAACAACGAGTGGGTTTTAAGATGTTTTATTACAATTCGTGTTTATTTGAAGTTAGAGCGTTATTTTGCAAATAGGAAAATGCTTAGGTATCAGTTGGGGTCATATTGTTTTCTAGCAGGTAAAGGACCCCGGACCCGGGTATGTCCTGGACCTGGGTATGTCCTAAAACTACTACCAAGACCACCGGGGGATGGGCAGCAGCATCCCTGGAATAGGGGAGAGTGGGGTTCGGTGGATCATGGGTCTCAGTGGATCGTTTGCTATAGCTTTGCATGTATTGCACGCACACGCATAAGCGTTCGCAACATTGGCGCTCTGGCATGCCCGCATCGACCAAACTAGTGAGCCGCGCCAGAGCGGGAAGTCGCGACGCGGAGGTCCCGTCACAAAATAAGTGACAAAGTATTTATTCTCGTGTTTTCAAAAACGTTTAGTGTCTTATTGGATTGATACTGCAATCGTTCTGATAACTTTAGATGTTCTCTAATATATGAAAAATAATGTGAATGGTTTCAATGGTAATGCAATTTTTTTTTATTTATTAAATAAGGGGTACAGGGGATCAGTTTGGAATGGGTTTCAGTGGATCATGATCCAGTGTAAACCATGAATATTTGAAACATTGATCCATATATTTTGATAGTTTTTTTGTTCTAACAATACTTTATTGAAATAAGCTAAGTTTTCTAATTAAGACTGATTTTATTTTGTTGTTTTAATACATTTCATACTCATGATCAAGTGAACCCCATATGATCCACAGTACCCTAAATACTTCTCGATCTAGTGTAATCCATTAGTGGATCAATATCCCTTTTTTAAGGGTGTTTTTTTTTAACACAAAACAGCCATCTTTTCATTTTTTTATATAACTAGATAATGTTCTAGGGTTTAATTAAGAAACTAGCCCTTTTTAAGTGAAAGTGGGGCGGGGCCACTACATCAGTCACAAAAAAGTGCTCCACTGAACCCCACTTTCCCCTACGGTGGAAATACTGCGATTGCCAACCCGCATGCCAAGCGTGGCGATTATGGCATATGCCCCCCAAATGCAGAACACAACTAAGCCATGGCCCCTAGTTTCCGGCGACCCCCGTTACCCTGGTTATGGTAGCGACCAGGGTACTAGCGGGGTCAGATGCTAAGAATCTCCGACAAAGATCCGGCGTCCACCACGTACGACCCCTGACCCTGGCAACATACAACACGCGCACACTGCGGACCGACGAAAAGATAGCGGAACTGAAGTAAGGATTGAGTAAGTTGCGGTGGGACGTCATAGGGTTATCTGAAGTCCAAAGAGAGGGGGAGGACACGATAACCCTTAAATCCGGCAATTTGCTCAATTTCCGGGACCAACCAACCACTTACTGGCTGGTTTCTTGGAGAAGGAGGAACTCTACATGATAAATTCCTTCTTCAAGAAACGCGAGCACAGAAAATGGACCTGGATGAGTCCCGATGGTGTGACTAAAAACGAGATTGACTACATCAAGTTGACGAGGAAGCATATATTCAATGATGTCTCTGTGACTAATACGTTTAAAACCGGGAGTGATCACCGCCTGGTAAGAGGCATGTTGAATATAATTTTCAAGCAAGAGCGCTCTCGGCTGATGAAGTCTACGCTCCGTCCAGCATCCACCCAAATCCAAACCCCCGAGAGCTTTCAGCTGGAACTCCAAAACAGTTTCGATTGCCTAGGTGTGAACAAACTCAACGACGGGTTTGTGGAAGCTGTCCGTGCACCTGGGTTTAAGTGTGTTTTGCTCAACTTATCATCAGAATTATATAACCACATTAAATATAATTTACTTTAAAAGCAAAGTTTAAACCGACTTCAATTCAGTACTTCGCCAAGTAGGTACATGTAAATTTCCACATTTTCTTACCAATTAACCACATGAATAATGTAAAAATAGTGTGTAATATAAAACATAAGATAATGGTAAAAGTTCAAAAAATAAATAAATAATGTATTTAAAAAAAAAAAAGGATTTTGTAAAAAAATGCTTTTAACGTGTATTTTATTTACTTATTTACTATACTTAAGGTTGTTACGAGTAATACTGTATAAGATTATAGGTAAAACTGTACTAATGTATATAATGATAACGGTTATACCTAGTGATTTAGTTGTTTAATTTAATAAAAATAAGGGAACTGTAGGTCTATTAATATTGTTACTGAAAAGCTTCTAGCTAATTAATGTGTATATAATTTAAGGGCGTTTGTTTATTTTATTATTTAGATAAAAAAAAATAAAAAATGAACTGCTCTCCGAGAGCAAATGCGTTGATTATTACAGAAAAAACCCAAGTCGCTACGTGTGAGCTGATAATATTTGAGGAGTTCCATCGATTCCTCAAGGATATCAGAATTCACACTTCATTAGATGCTACTTCAACGGAATCAAGTCAGAATCTTTGACGTACTTTACATCTTTGAGGAGTTCCATAAGTCATCTGTGGTCTTTATCATCAGTCCCACAGGTAAATATACGAAATATAATAGAAAATACTGAAATTACTGCACGCGTGCATATAAAATTTGAGGGTTGCCATCAATTTCCCTGGGATCTCCTCTTCAGATTCTGACTTGGTGACAATGGAACCACCTCAGGAGTACACTCTTTCAATTCAAAAAAGAATTTTGGAAATCGGTAAACATAAATAAAAAAAAAACCACATTGGAACATATATTATAACCTCCTCCTTTTTTGAAGTCCGTTAAAAATGAAATGTGAAGACAAGCTTTGATCTTGTTTCAGAAAAAAAATCATCAGTCATCAATGAAAATATGTCGATTCCCAAAGGAAATAATATATTACCAGAGAATGTTCTTTGAGAACATGCTCTGTAATTTACGCCGGTAATTTTGATAATATACAAGTTCTTTTAGTCGGACTATTTTGGTTTCTTTTGTGTAGATTTTTATTACTAATTGTAATAGAATCACACTAAAAAATACTTCCCTAATATCGTCACGGAGAACATTACCGAGAACGTTACCGCAAAATTCTCTTCGTTCTCGTAATTTACGGTAACGGCACATCGCTAGCTACACGATACGGGAACCTTGTGCGTGTAGCGCGTAGCACGTAGCGCGTGTCGACGGCGAAGTAGTACCGCAGCGCGTCAGCTCGCGCTGCACCGCCTCGCGCCCCACCGCCGCCAGCTGGTTGCCGTACTGGCGCGCCATGTGCTACACGATACGGGAACCTTGTGCGTGTAGGGGAACAGGATGAGCATCAGCTTGCGCAGCACGTAGCGCGTGTCGACGGCGAAGTAGTACCGCAGCGCGTCAGCTCGCGCTGCACCGCCTCGCGCCCCACCGCCGCCAGCTGGTTGCCGTACTGGCGCGCCATGTGCTACACGATACGGGAACCTTGTGCGTGTAGGGGAACAGGATGAGCATCAGCTTGCGCAGCACGTAGCGCGTCAGCTCGCGCTGCACCGCCTCGCGCCCCACCGCCGCCAGCTGGTTGCCGTACTGGCGCGCCATGTGCTACACGATACGGGAACCTTGTGCGTGTAGGGGAACAGGATGAGCATCAGCTTGCGCAGCACGTAGCGCGTGTCGACGGCGAAGTAGTACCGCAGCCGCGCCACCGGCACGTAGCGCGTCAGCTCGCGCTGCACCGCCTCGCGCCCCACCGCCGCCAGCTGGTTGCCGTACTGGCGCGCCATGTGCTACACGATACGGGAACCTTGTGCGTGTAGGGGAACAGGATGAGCATCAGCTTGCGCAGCACGTAGCGCGTGTCGACGGCGAAGTAGTACCGCAGCCGCGCCACCGGCACGTAGCGCGTCAGCTCGCGCTGCACCGCCTCGCGCCCCACCGCCGCCAGCTGGTTGCCGTACTGGAGCGCCATATCCTACCAAACAAACTAACAGTTAAGTTAAGGTCGTACACATTATTATTATTATTCCTTTATCAGGCAGGCAGTTGAAACAACTGATGATGCCTTTATGGGTGTCCCTTGTTTTGTCGACAAAATTTTCAACCAATTTCATTTCATCGAAAACGTTTCAAGTAACACTTAGTTCACGAATTATTATTTGGTGTAATTTTATTTCATGACCAGGTCATTCCAATTTTTATTATTTTATAGAATAACTGTTCAGGGAATATTATTTGGCAAATTATTCCTTATGTATGAATTTTAAATGGCAAAATAACAAACCAACGAATTTCATTTGTTCGAAATTGTATTACAGCATTACAAAATATACTGATTACAGGGGTTTAACTAGGTTAGGGCAGCCAGAAAAGGGGGGGACGGGGGGGAAACAAGCAACCATAACAATTGTATTATAAGTAGGTTAGGTTAGGGTTCACTTGTGTCCCTCAGAGCGGAAATAGACACCCCGCGAAGCGGGGTGACGTCGACACGCTGGCGGTCAGGTTTAGGTGAGGTTAAAATGCCGTGCTTTTTAAGGCATGCTAAGCAGTTCATCCCGGCTGCTGCCTATGACAGTAGTCGTTAAGCCGAGTTAGAGGCCTTTAGGTGGCTTAAGAACCTCTGGCAGTCGAGTTGCCCACTCACTTGACACAGGGGGGACCACTGTCACTTGCGTCCGCAGGAGCTACCTACCACAACATTGCACGTATCCCCTGGGTGGTACTAAAGCCATTGCATTGCGTTCCGTTCTCAACGTAATGCCATAGATAACTGTGTAATGCCAACTATTTATCTTAAATTTAAATATGTAATAATCCTTGTAATAATTTGTATGTTAATTAAAAATATTTGAAACAATAAATCACTAAATGTTTTCCATGACATAATATTACTATTTAATGAATCATCGGACAAGTAAAATTACACGATTTAAAATTACTTGTAATGACCGTTCCACAAAATGAATTGTCGACGAAATGAAAATACATGAAACACTGACTTTGAAGTGAATTGAAAATGACCTTTATCCAATCAACTTTAGTTAATATAATTGGGGCAGACATTTTATAAAATTTCTGAATACAGATGAATACATTTGATTGTACAGCCTTCATAACAGTGATTGTCATCTCAATAACTGAGCCAATTAAATACCATTTTTGTACTTCTATCTATATCAATTAAGAGAGTGTTAAGCCATATAATTTGGAGTCCTTTAAGCTTTTTAATTTTGCTGATTGGGTCACCACCACCTTAATGCTGATGTAAATTTGTGTAATAGAGCATCTGTTATTAAAAAAACTGCTTCAAAGTAAAATACTGGCCCCTGTAGAACCAAACATTACAACTTTATTCTTTGCTACAACTAACAACTGTAGTTTTATTTTACCAAATGCAATAGTTTTTTTTACTATGTATAAAGTGACTAAAGTAATAAAATTGAGAAGAAGATTGAATTTATGTTGCTACAACAAACATGTTTTTAGAATAGTCAATCAGTGTTGAAGTGAACATACCTGTACAACTGGTTGCTGCAGCATGGAACCAATCTGTGCCGGTGATGCCATCGAAGACTGCGGGAATTCTCCCATGTAACCATAATCTGGAAAATTTGATAGCTTGATAATTTTCTTAAGTATTGCTTCAATCTTTGCAGTTCACTACTTCATCAGACAATATAATCGACAATTCAGAAAACTCATCTAGCTGGTCCTGCTTTCACTTTAATGTAACATTATAATTAAACCGTATCTTTAACTAGAACATTTGATACAATGAAAGCAACATGTTGCAGCATATGTCAATGAAATGAACATTTAAATAGACAGTCAATGATAGTGGCAGGCAGAAAGTGATAGTTAAGGTTCTCACTAGGTGCAGGCTGCGGCGCAGCGAAGTCCTGTCCCGCGTGGAGCTGTACTCCCTCATGCTGCGGCGCCGCGCCGAATGTGGGGCTGTAGGATGGCGCGGGACTGAACCCGGGCACCGGGCTGTACGGGGGCGGCTGCGGCGCCGGCGCGCCCATCGCCGCCACATCGCTCACCCGCTTCGCCTTCCGCAAACCCCCCGCCTGACCCACTGCCCAAGAAAAGGTCATCAAATTAACCGATACTTCTTTTACCTTACGATTTAGAACTTGAACGAGATAGACCACTCACCGTTTCTGGAAGCATTGAAATTCATTTCTAAGTCAATTTATCAGCTAGCAGTATAGCAGAAACATAGTAAGAATCTAATTAGCAAGCTTTTTCAGTTATTTCGCTGAATTAAACACATCATCAGCGACTTGTCTCGATTTTAGTTTGACGTTTTAATGACAGAACGTTGACCTGACCGCTTCAATCTACGTGATATTTGGGATTATGATGCGTAATAAAAATCGGGGATTTTCTTCCTAATAACAATTAAATCGGCAAAAAGTATACAATCTGTAAAAGATTTAACTTTGTGAGATTACTTAAATATGTCTTTAACTATATCACACTGTATTTAATGGTCACACCACACTTGGCGGTGTTTGCCCAAATATTCGTGTTGCACCTTTTTCTTTTCTACGGCAAATGAAAGAGAGGCAACGACGCAACGCGAACACGAACCCCCAAGTGTGGTACACGCATTAACGAGAAATATTTGACATTGCAAATATATAATTGCGTACGATGGAACGCATGTTCTATTTGAGCCCACTATAAGGCCGTCCAGTTCTATTCTAGTTCATTATTTACTAAATTGGCGTTCGAATGCTGTGTTGAACTAATTGTTTTTGTCATTTCTCATAATTGTCATTTGAACAAAATGTCATTGTCAACGTAATGTTGTATTTCTACTAGCGGAGATTGGTTGGCTGCCTTATCTATTCTTAACAGATTTCAAACAACAAAAGTATTGCGTTCGCCCCTCTCTTTGTGTAAACGCGTAGTTCTTGGTTATTATTATTATTCACGAGTGTATTAGCCACCATGGCTTTAACGAACGTGCTGTTGGTGAGCCAGATCGCGGGGTACTTCGTGGGGTTGATTCTGTCCTTGTGTATCATGGTCCCGATGAGCATGCACATCCACGAGTTCAGGTATTAATCCCTTGTCAATATCAATAAGAATGTACACCCCAACCAAAGCGAGTTCAGTA
Source organism: Epinotia brunnichana (assembly GCA_963854355.1). NCBI lineage: Eukaryota > Metazoa > Arthropoda > Insecta > Lepidoptera > Tortricidae > Epinotia > Epinotia brunnichana. The sequence goes on along the minus strand of OY977952.1, from coordinate 964,713 downwards.
AGAGAAGTGTTAGTCTTGAATGTGCTATTGTTGACTTCTAACAAGTATTCATCAATAATGAAACATACGTAAACAATGGGCTTGTGACCTTAAATTTGTTTACGATGCCATTCGAACCAGTTTTTGTAGATGAACAAATGTTTGTATGGAAGCAACTACATTTAAAGGACATTAATATCCAAAAAATCGAGTTAAAGACGGACCTCGCTGACAGCAGCCGAAACGCTTCATACTGATTGGCTTTAAAGTATGACGTCACACCGTGCAATTTGTACTAACCGTTGCATGGAAAATGAATTAAATTGCTGTTTCTGTCGCGAAATACTGCGTTTAGGTCCATAGTTGTCATACAAATCTGTTTCTATAAAAGCGTAAGGATTCTATTGATACCTTTAAATTTACTCTTGGACAATAAATAAAAAAACTTTTTTTTCTAAACTTTCAAGATTTATATCTTTTTATGATTTGAATTATATTTTGTAATTTATACTTTATTACAATCATTTGATGGTTTACTATCCATTTAGCAACACGACGGTATCAATTTTAACACCACGCAACAAGCCTATTGATGTTTTGTTGTTGTTTAGCTGATTATTTTATTACCGTATCTTAAATAGACACAAAGGAAATTCTAGCTGTGGTTGACTATTATTTTGTACTTGTAGACCAGAGATGGGACATCAAGTCCAGACTGCCCTCCATCAGGTTTCTGGCACTGAAAGTGTTAATAAACAGTCACAGTTGGGACAGGATTCAAAGACCTTATTTTCAAGATTTTAATATTTTTCCTTGTTCAAGTCTCTTGAGTTCTGGATAGACATATCACTATTTGATGTTTTGTGCAAGTGGTATCCTTTATAAATACACATTAGGACACAAATTTACACAATTTAAACTAGCTCCGTAGTAAGCTCAATACGGCTTGTGTTTTGGGTGCTAGACAATGACATATTTAATAGATATGAATACTTATTTACATAGAAAACATCCAAGACTCAGAAAGAAATACTCATATTCATCACATTGATATTTGCCTTTTCCGGGACTGAAACCCAGGACCGTCAGCTTTGTAGGCAGGGATACTACCCACTAAGCTAAACAGGCCACATTATATAATGTTTTATTGTTGTGTGTGCAGAGGTCACTGCCTGCTCTTCTCAGGTGGTGTGTGGCAGGAGAATGACGGGCAGTTTGATGTGCAGTGGGCCTCCATGGGCTACTGCAACTACGTCATAGGTGTTGGCATCCTCATGTTCATTGTCTGTTTGGTGCAGATCTACAGGTTAGTCAGGAAGCTATCTGCTAACGAAGACTAATAAATAACAGTAATAACGTCTTTCATTATTCTTCATTGGTTTTTCAGCAACTTTCTTGATTAATTAAGTGAACATGTAATTTGAAGATAATCTCTGCCAGTCACAAAAATTGCAACACTTACTGATATAAATTATACTTAGGGCTTTTTAAATACTTTCAATGGAACATAGGTGCCATGGGTTTCCTGTGAAGATTTGAAGATCTTTTGTTAGGGAATTCTTCATTGTTCTTGCTGCCACACTCATGGCCGGTTTTTGATTTGTTAATTATTATGTATAGATCTGAGTTTTGGTGCACAAAAAAAAGACTTGGGGCACATGTTACTGAGCTGCCCGTTTTTCAAACCTGGTACCGTTTTCCTGGTATAGGTTATCGATGCTGCTGTATCGCGACAAGGATAGCTCGTTCCTGTCGGCGTTCCTGGAGGCGACGGGCTGCGCGGCGCTGTGCGCGCTGTTGGTCGGCGCCGCCGTCACCGTCACGCTGGGCTTCATGACGTGGTGCCGGGACATCACGGACCGCTTCCCCAGGTACTGTGGACACAGCTCGTTCCTGGAGGCGACGGGCTGCGCGGCGCTGTGCGCGCTGTTGGTCGGCGCCGCCGTCACCGTCACGCTGGGCTTCATGACGTGGTGCCGGGACATCACGGACCGCTTCCCGAGGTACTGTGGACACAGCTCGTTCCTGGAGGCGACGGGCTGCGCGGCGCTGTGCGCGCTGTTGGTCGGCGCCGCCGTCACCGTCACGCTGGGCTTCATGACGTGGTGCCGGGACATCACGGACCGCTTCCCGAGGTACTGTGGACACAGCTCGTTCCTGGAGGCGACGGGCTGCGCGGCGCTGTGCGCGCTGTTGGTCGGCGCCGCCGTCACCGTCACGCTGGGCTTCATGACGTGGTGCCGGGACATCACGGACCGCTTCCCGAGGTACTGTGGACACAGCTCGTTCCTGGAGGCGACGGGCTGCGCGGCGCTGTGCGCGCTGTTGGTCGGCGCCGCCGTCACCGTCACGCTGGGCTTCATGACGTGGTGCCGGGACATCACGGACCGCTTCCCGAGGTACTGTGGACACAGCTCGTTCCTGGAGGCGACGGGCTGCGCGGCGCTGTGCGCGCTGTTGGTCGGCGCCGCCGTCACCGTCACGCTGGGCTTCATGACGTGGTGCCGGGACATCACGGACCGCTTCCCGAGGTACTGTGGACACAGCTCGTTCCTGGAGGCGACGGGCTGCGCGGCGCTGTGCGCGCTGTTGGTCGGCGCCGCCGTCACCGTCACGCTGGGCTTCATGACGTGGTGCCGGGACATCACGGACCGCTTCCCGAGGTACTGTGGACACAGCTCGTTCCTGGAGGCGACGGGCTGCGCGGCGCTGTGCGCGCTGTTGGTCGGCGCTGCCGTCACCGTCACGCTGGGCTTCATGACGTGGTGCCGGGACATCACGAACCGCTTCCCGAGGTACTGTGGACACAGCTCGTTCCTGGAGGCGACGGGCTGCGCGGCGCTGTGCGCGCTGTTGGTCGGCGCCGCCGTCACCGTCACGCTGGGCTTCATGACGTGGTGCCGGGACATCACGGACCGCTTCCCGAGGTACTGTGGACACAGCTCGTTCCTGGAGGCGACGGGCTGCGCGGCGCTGTGCGCGCTGTTGGTCGGCGCCGCCGTCACCGTCACGCTGGGCTTCATGACGTGGTGCCGGGACATCACGGACCGCTTCCCGAGGTACTGTGGACACAGCTCGTTCCTGGAGGCGACGGGCTGCGCGGCGCTGTGCGCGCTGTTGGTCGGCGCCGCCGTCACCGTCACGCTGGGCTTCATGACGTGGTGCCGGGACATCACGGACCGCTTCCCGAGGTACTGTGGACACAGCTCGTTCCTGGAGGCGACGGGCTGCGCGGCGCTGTGCGCGCTGTTGGTCGGCGCCGCCGTCACCGTCACGCTGGGCTTCATGACGTGGTGCCGGGACATCACGGACCGCTTCCCGAGGTACTGTGGACACAGCTCGTTCCTGGAGGCGACGGGCTGCGCGGCGCTGTGCGCGCTGTTGGTCGGCGCTGCCGTCACCGTCACGCTGGGCTTCATGACGTGGTGCCGGGACATCACGAACCGCTTCCCGAGGTACTGTGGACACAGCTCGTTCCTGGAGGCGACGGGCTGCGCGGCGCTGTGCGCGCTGTTGGTCGGCGCCGCCGTCACCGTCACGCTGGGCTTCATGACGTGGTGCCGGGACATCACGGACCGCTTCCCCAGGTACTGTGGACACAGCTCGTTCCTGGAGGCGACGGGCTGCGCGGCGCTGTGCGCGCTGTTGGTCGGCGCCGCCGTCACCGTCACGCTGGGCTTCATGACGTGGTGCCGGGACATCACGGACCGCTTCCCCAGGGACTGTGGACACAGCTCGTTCCTGGAGGCGACGGGCTGCGCGGCGCTGTGCGCGCTGTTGGTCGGCGCCTCCGTCACCGTCACGCTGGGCTTCATGACGTGGTGCCGGGACATCACGGACCGCTTCCCCAGGTACTGTGGACACAGCTCGTTCCTGGAGGCGACGGGCTGCGCGGCGCTGTGCGCGCTGTTGGTCGGCGCCGCCGTCACCGTCACGCTGGGCTTCATGACGTGGTGCCGGGACATCACGGACCGCTTCCCGAGGTACTGTGGACACAGCTCGTTCCTGGAGGCGACGGGCTGCGCGGCGCTGTGCGCGCTGTTGGTCGGCGCCGCCGTCACCGTCACGCTGGGCTTCATGACGTGGTGCCGGGACATCACGGACCGCTTCCCGAGGTACTGTGGACACAGCTCGTTCCTGGAGGCGACGGGCTGCGCGGCGCTGTGCGCGCTGTTGGTCGGCGCTGCCGTCACCGTCACGCTGGGCTTCATGACGTGGTGCCGGGACATCACGGACCGCTTCCCGAGGTACTGTGGACACAGCTCGTTCCTGGAGGCGACGGGCTGCGCGGCGCTGTGCGCGCTGTTGGTCGGCGCCGCCGTCACCGTCACGCTGGGCTTCATGACGTGGTGCCGGGACATCACGGACCGCTTCCCGAGGTACTGTGGACACAGCTCGTTCCTGGAGGCGACGGGCTGCGCGGCGCTGTGCGCGCTGTTGGTCGGCGCTGCCGTCACCGTCACGCTGGGCTTCATGACGTGGTGCCGGGACATCACGGACCGCTTCCCGAGGTACTGTGGACACAGCTCGTTCCTGGAGGCGACGGGCTGCGCGGCGCTGTGCGCGCTGTTGGTCGGCGCCGCCGTCACCGTCACGCTGGGCTTCATGACGTGGTGCCGGGACATCACGGACCGCTTCCCCAGGTACTGTGGACACAGCTCGTTCCTGGAGGCGACGGGCTGCGCGGCGCTGTGCGCGCTGTTGGTCGGCGCCGCCGTCACCGTCACGCTGGGCTTCATGACGTGGTGCCGGGACATCACGGACCGCTTCCCCAGGGACTGTGGACACAGCTCGTTCCTGGAGGCGACGGGCTGCGCGGCGCTGTGCGCGCTGTTGGTCGGCGCCTCCGTCACCGTCACGCTGGGCTTCATGACGTGGTGCCGGGACATCACGGACCGCTTCCCCAGGTACTGTGGACACAGCTCGTTCCTGGAGGCGACGGGCTGCGCGGCGCTGTGCGCGCTGTTGGTCGGCGCCGCCGTCACCGTCACGCTGGGCTTCATGACGTGGTGCCGGGACATCACGGACCGCTTCCCCAGGTACTGTGGACACAGCTCGTTCCTGGAGGCGACGGGCTGCGCGGCGCTGTGCGCGCTGTTGGTCGGCGCCGCCGTCACCGTCACGCTGGGCTTCATGACGTGGTGCCGGGACATCACGGACCGCTTCCCCAGGTACTGTGGACACAGCTCGTTCCTGGAGGCGACGGGCTGCGCGGCGCTGTGCGCGCTGTTGGTCGGCGCCGCCGTCACCGTCACGCTGGGCTTCATGACGTGGTGCCGGGACATCACGGACCGCTTCCCCAGGTACTGTGGACACAGCTCGTTCCTGGAGGCGACGGGCTGCGCGGCGCTGTGCGCGCTGTTGGTCGGCGCCGCCGTCACCGTCACGCTGGGCTTCATGAAGTGGTGCCGGGACATCACGGACCGCTTCCCCAGGTACTGTGGACACAGCTCGTTCCTGGAGGCGACGGGCTGCGCGGCGCTGTGCGCGCTGTTGGTCGGCGCCGCCGTCACCGTCACGCTGGGCTTCATGACGTGGTGCCGGGACATCACGGACCGCTTCCCCAGGTACTGTGGACACAGCTCGTTCCTGGAGGCGACGGGCTGCGCGGCGCTGTGCGCGCTGTTGGTCGGCGCCGCCGTCACCGTCACGCTGGGCTTCATGACGTGGTGCCGGGACATCACGGACCGCTTCCCCAGGTACTGTGGACACAGCTCGTTCCTGGAGGCGACGGGCTGCGCGGCGCTGTGCGCGCTGTTGGTCGGCGCTGCCGTCACCGTCACGCTGGGCTTCATGACGTGGTGCCGGGACATCACGGACCGCTTCCCCAGGTACTGTGGACACAGCTCGTTCCTGGAGGCGACGGGCTGCGCGGCGCTGTGCGCGCTGTTGGTCGGCGCCGCCGTCACCGTCACGCTGGGCTTCATGACGTGGTGCCGGGACATCACGGACCGCTTCCCCAGGTACTGTGGACACAGCTCGTTCCTGGAGGCGACGGGCTGCGCGGCGCTGTGCGCGCTGTTGGTCGGCGCTGCCGTCACCGTCACGCTGGGCTTCATGACGTGGTGCCGGGACATCACGGACCGCTTCCCCAGGTACTGTGGACACAGCTCGTTCCTGGAGGCGACGGGCTGCGCGGCGCTGTGCGCGCTGTTGGTCGGCGCCGCCGTCACCGTCACGCTGGGCTTCATGACGTGGTGCCGGGACATCACGGACCGCTTCCCCAGGTACTGTGGACACAGCTCGTTCCTGGAGGCGACGGGCTGCGCGGCGCTGTGCGCGCTGTTGGTCGGCGCTGCCGTCACCGTCACGCTGGGCTTCATGACGTGGTGCCGGGACATCACGGACCGCTTCCCCAGGTACTGTGGACACAGCTCGTTCCTGGAGGCGACGGGCTGCGCGGCGCTGTGCGCGCTGTTGGTCGGCGCCGCCGTCACCGTCACGCTGGGCTTCATGACGTGGTGCCGGGACATCACGGACCGCTTCCCCAGGTACTGTGGACACAGCTCGTTCCTGGAGGCGACGGGCTGCGCGGCGCTGTGCGCGCTGTTGGTCGGCGCTGCCGTCACCGTCACGCTGGGCTTCATGACGTGGTGCCGGGACATCACGGACCGCTTCCCCAGGTACTGTGGACACAGCTCGTTCCTGGAGGCGACGGGCTGCGCGGCGCTGTGCGCGCTGTTGGTCGGCGCTGCCGTCACCGTCACGCTGGGCTTCATGACGTGGTGCCGGGACATCACGGACCGCTTCCCCAGGTACTGTGGACACAGCTCGTTCCTGGAGGCGACGGGCTGCGCGGCGCTGTGCGCGCTGTTGGTCGGCGCCGCCGTCACCGTCACGCTGGGCTTCATGACGTGGTGCCGGGACATCACGGACCGCTTCCCCAGGTACTGTGGACACAGCTCGTTCCTGGAGGCGACGGGCTGCGCGGCGCTGTGCGCGCTGTTGGTCGGCGCCGCCGTCACCGTCACGCTGGGCTTCATGACGTGGTGCCGGGACATCACGGACCGCTTCCCCAGGTACTGTGGACACAGCTCGTTCCTGGAGGCGACGGGCTGCGCGGCGCTGTGCGCGCTGTTGGTCGGCGCCGCCGTCACCGTCACGCTGGGCTTCATGACGTGGTGCCGGGACATCACGGACCGCTTCCCCAGGTACTGTGGACACACTCTCCAACTGCGCTAGCAGAACTTGCCCATACTTGTGTCACGCGCGACTCCGCGTCTCCTGTCTCACTCGCAATGTGCTTATTAAAAAGCGCAGGATAGATTCTCACGTCTTGCGTCGCGTCGCGGCGTTAGTTGTTCTAGCGCCGAAAAGATAAACCCGAAGAAACTTCTCTTTCATAGATTGATTTCTCTTAAAATAAGTTAGACTTAGTTTAAATGGACATAGAAGTACTCAACTCTTTTGAAGCAGAAGCACGTCTCAAATGTGCAAAACGTAGCGGCCGTTGATGTTATACCTGTTCATTTGCAGCTGTGACGTGGCTGCGGGACAGGACATCGACAAAAAGGACAACATCTCTACCAATAACTTCTACATGGAGATGGGCACAGCTCAGGTAACTACATTTTTAAGTATAGTAGCAAAGTAGTAGTAAGCTACGGTAGCCTCGTGGTTCAAGCATGCGGCTGTCAAACGGCGGTCGTGGGTTCGATTCCCGGCTCGTACCAATGAGTTTTTCGGAACTTATGTACGGTATGTCATTTGATATTTACCGTTAGTTTTTCGGTGAAGAAAAACCATCGTGAGGAAACCTGCATAGTTATATCTGCGAAGAAATTTAATGGTGTATGTGAAGTCCCGAACCAGCTGATGGTCAATTCATACACACTGACGTAATTACTAATATTAAGCTAAGTATTCTTTTATTACTAACAATAATGATCCATGTTGGTCCCTGAATAAATGAATTGAATTGAATTGCAATTATATGGCAAAACTGCCTCCATTCCCAAACGTACATGCGGGCGAATATTCTGCGTTTTTAAGACGTTTTTTTTTCGTCATTGTCGTCGCAAGGAAAGAGACAAATATCAGAGTCCACTTTTGATGAAGACTCACTGGTACTGAGTCTATTTTGATAAAGGTTTCCGCGGTAGGTTTTACTTAAGCTGAAATAATCTTGAGCCAACAATGACGTTAGAATCGAGCCAGTTAAGCCGGAGCCCCACTGCTGCGCACGGTCGAGCTACGCACGGTCGAGCTACGCACGTGGGTACAAAAACGCTTCCTATCAAAATGGAGGTAAATACTTCCACAGCAGTGTATGAGCACGCTACGCACGAAATGACGTCACTTATACACGCGCGGCCTGTAACGAAGTGCGCCCCACGCACACGCCGGCGCGCGTGGCAGGCGAACCTCCACTGCGACTAGGGTTGCCATACGTCAGGATTTGTCCAGACATGTCAGGCTTTTCGACCCTTTGTCCGGATTGCGGCCGGACTTGGCAAGTGTCAGGATCTTTAGGAATGACCTCATATTATTATAAAAAAAGTTTACGAGATATATTTATTACAAAGTTTACACAGTTTTAATGAACGAAAGAATACATAAAAGTTATAATACTTTTGTAATTAATCAACAAAAATAATAATATTTCTTTCAAAATTATTTAAAATAGGAAAAATTACAGCTAAAAAGATCTCTTATCAATTTGTTTGCTTAAATTCTCTGTTACAAGAAATGTCAGGATTTTTAGGGTGATGTCAGGATTTTTATCAGGACATTTAATTCTTCCATATGGCAACCCTAACTGCGACCCACGCTGTCCACGCCACGAACGAATGTGGAAGAGTGGGGGAGCGGGGGAGACGAGAATCGTGCTAACGTGCAGCGTTAGCAGTGGAAAGGTGGGCCCATACTGCGTCGCACCAACGCGGTTTCGTGCGTAGCGTGGGCCGCAGTGGAGAGTGTGGATACACGCAGCTGACCAATGACGCGGGAGACGTGTTTAGCGTGTGCGTGGATTGGTTGCTGTGGAAATTTTGCGCGAGTCCAACTTGCACTTGGCCGGTTTTTAGGGTTCCGTACTCAAAGAGTAAAACGGGACCCTATTACTAAGACTTCGCTGTCCGTCCGTCCGTCTGTCTGTCACCAGGCTGTATCTCAAGAACCGTGATAGCTAGAGAGTTGAAATTTTCACAGATTATGTATTTCTGCTGCCGCTATAACAACAAATACTAAAAACAAAATTAAATATTTTTTTAAGGGGGGCTCCCATACAAAAAACGTGATTTTTTTTGCTGTTTTTATAGATAATCTGTCACCAGGCTGTATCTCAAGAACCGTGATAGCTAGAGAGTTGAAATGTTCACAGATTATGTATTTCTGTTGCCGCTATAACAACAAATACTAAAAACAAAAAATTTTTTTTTTAAGGGGGGCTCCCATACAAACGTGATTTTTATGCCGTTTTTATAGATAATGGTACGGAACCCTTCGTGCGCGAGTCCAACTCGCACTTGGCCGGGTTTTTTTAAATGATTTCTTGAGAACCAATAAGCAATGATGTAATATAAAAAAGAGGTAGATATGTTGTCTATGTGAAATTCTCTGTTTAATCAATGGACGCACGTGGGTGACGTGTGCGTGTGCAGCAGTGAGGTTCCGGCTTTACAGCCGCGCGCAGAGTTGAACTATGTACTAAGTAGTACTGTGCCATGTGTACAGTTCGGCGCGTGGGGCGCGTTCGCGACGTGCGTGGGTCTCGCAGTGTTCTCCACGCTGAAGCTGTGCCGCTACCACCAGCTGGAGAACATCCGCGTGTCCATGTACCGCGAGCGGCAGCGGCTCGTCAACGAGTCGCCCAACAGCAGCACGCCGCCCATGCCGCGCGCCGCGCCGCCCGCGCCCGAGGCACGCTAGGCAATTTTCACAGTGGCCGGTAATACCGTTCCGATTGTCATGTTGCCAGTGTAGAATCCTTGTTCGACATCTGTCTTGGGACATTGTTAGAGTGTCAAGCGAGTCGTGTCCCTGGATAATGGCGGCAAATTAAAAAAAAGGCATGCTGGCAACACGAAATTTATGGCGGCGTAATAGGTACATATAACTGGTTTATGTCATAAATAACATCGTTGCCATATAAGGAGTTTGATAAAAATGCTGTGGTCACGACTCGCATGACAGACTCTATTTACAATGGCGGTATCGGGCAGTGTGAACGGGGCCTAATGCTATTTACTTTACGCATTATAATTAAAAAATCGTCATCATTTTACAAAACCCTTGAAACCGAATGAAGCTTTTACGTGAAATCGAGGTCGCCGCCGTCGCCGTCTCAACAGAGCGTGCATTTGTTGATAATAAGAATGTACCTGACAAGGATAGTTTATTTGTGCGCGTTGACCGCGCTGTTTTTATTCAAATTTTTGGTTGTTTATGTAAACTGGAGCAACATTGCCAAGCTGTATTGTTAATTACAGTCCAAGTATAAAAATATGTCCTGTCAAGGAAATTTTGTAGTAGTAGATAGTAGTATAACTCTTTATTGTACAAAAGAAACATCTCCTTGTCTTGCCAAGCCGGTGGAAAACGTTAATTTTATACTTACCCTTTAAGTCCGTCACTTTCGGCCTGGTGTGTAAGTTTTCCCGTCAAGCATACAATTGATTAATTTGTACAATGTATTATTAGGAAATTTACGAAGTCTGATTTATATATTTTTATAGTAAAAATTCTGAACTAGAGAAAGTCAAAATTGGCAATAATTTATTTATGATCTTTTTAGATAATTTATTTATGTTATTGTAGTATTAGAATAAATTTTATTTTGAGATTGGACTGGTAACAGTAAAAAATCCTACGCCTGTGAGCGTGCATCGTTTTCCTTCCCAATCTGGGTCCCAATCTGTCAACAAATTGGTGGTCAGGATTAAAAGATCGTTAGATCTTCATTTGAGCGAGAAGTCAAGTAAAAAATCGATTAGAATACCGTAGCAAAACGGATGGTCAATATCGATGAACACTTTGTTGTAATTGTAACAAAATGGAAAATGTATACATTTACATTATTTAAATATAACTTTAGATCTCCTTCCCAGAAAATGCTCAATGTGACTTTGCATTCCAGTCAAATTAGATCTCAGATTTCCACAGCTATTAGGCAGCACTGGATTGCACGTAAAAGTACGATCGTATCTATTATGAAATTAATGTACCGCACAAGATGAATTGGATAAATGTAATTCGGTTATTTTATTGCTAAGCAAGAGTGTTTCGTTAGACAATAAATTTGAATAAGCAGTCTATTCAGGATTATTAAGCTGTGATTTTTCGTGTTTTTATATATTATTCCTAATATTTACATTATGAATTTAGAAGTTTAGGTATTTGTGCAGCACTGCAGGAACGCGCCATGATAAATAATAAAGGCAGCAACCAGCAGCTTGCATAACGCACGACTGAAAAAAAAACTATCAAATGTAATGAGGGTTTTCCAGAATGCACCAGCTGGCAAGTATTTTTAAATATGACTGACTCGAGACTAAACTCTACAAGGAAATAATAATACCACTACCGATCGAGATGGTTTTATACAGATTTCCATAAGAATGACAAAGAGAGATATCATTTGTCATAGTTTCACTTATTTTTGTTTGCTACTGTCGGTTTGATACGAGTTCTCCGCCCAAATGAACTGTTACCCACGTAAGCAACTCATCCTTTAAGCCCCTCACAGACTGGCGCGGTCAATAGTAAACTTGTCATTACCTGTCAAATTTACAATTGACCGCCATCGCAGGCCGCGCCAGTGTGATTCAGGCCTTTAAGATAACATCTCGCAACAGTTCTGCCAGCTGGTGACAACGCATGTTGAAAATGCTCATTGGTATATCAATTTGTGTAGTATATAGCTCCCCTACGTAAAAGAGTTTATTTGTAAATAATTGACAAGCTTATTGATTCATAAGTTAAAAAATATATCTAAGTACAACTCATCGGAAATATCTGCGAACCTCGCTTCGCCAAATCCCAAGCAGTCAGATTTTTCTGGTGGTCACCTTGCCGGCCTCTATAAGACCCCATCAAAATCTCACCCCCACCATGTCTTTTTCCCGGAAATCAATTCTATCAGGAGAAATCAGTCGTATTGCAGCTTTATAGTATGCCCAAGCCAGGTTTGCACATATTTCCGACGAGTTGTAACTATCTATTTTATTTAATAGTTTGTAAGCAAGTAGGATTGTGATAAATTTAAATTGTAACAAAATGAGTATAAAAAGTGCAATGTATCATTCTTTAATTCTACTAATGTCCTTTAAATATATTTTTTATTACAAGCTTTATATTAACTTGCACTGTTCGTATGTATGTAAATATCGTCGGGTGACGAGCAAAAGTCACTACCAGAACGGTCACTGCTCTTCAAAACCTCGTATCTCGGTACGTAGTCGATATCGAGATACGACCTTTGATTTAAGTAGGTATTTGTTACTTACTTAGTGAGTTTTGCTTGTCACCCGACGATTTATGTAAGTTGTCCGTCAAAATTTGCAATTCATTTTTCAGTCACTTCCCGTTATCCAATTGAGCTGAAATTTTGCAAGCATATGTATATTGCATCCAATGCAATATTATGATGACTTGGAGCTGATCTGATGCTGGAGCTGGAAGGTGGCCATAGGAACTCCGCAATAAAACAACACAACCCCATCGAGTTTGGGCTCGTTAGAATCGTCTCAATGAGTATTCATGATGGTATAAAGAAAAGTACAGTCGGCAGTAAAAGCTTGTACTAAAAATTAAATTTTTGACAAAAACTTATATTTATTTATTTTAATTTTTTTCTTTATAAAATGCCTAAGGCGAACAAAATAACGATTTTGATGCGCTGCTCGGCGCTATACATTTTGTGGTAGTCTGGCAAACGCAAGTTGAGTCTACTATATGTATCGCGGCGAATCCCTATGACAGCTGTCATCTCAGTACAATTTTACGTGTTAAGGCGACGTGAGCTCCAAAAACGGATTTTTAAAAAATCGTAGCTCTTGTTTGGATTATAAGACGGTTGCCTTAAATTTAATTAGTAATCTTGAGGCCTTTCTCAAGGGAAATCAGCTATTCGAATCCTGAGTTTTTGACTTTCACTCGATAGAAAAAAATCACGAACATAGGTCTAAAATACACTTAAAAAAATCGTAACAAATTATGCACAACAGCTAAACATATTACAGTTGGTTCTAAAAATCGGCAATGTCATGTTTGAGGGAAATCAGCTATTACTTTTTTATTTATTAAAACGCATAAAGAAATAAAATTAAAAAACATGATATCCGCGCTTCCAAACACGCACTTCCATCTCGCTCACGCTTGTGCTCAGTGAGAGGGAGAGAAGACCACGAACCTACGTCCCCTTAAGGTTTTAAATTGTACGGCAGATGGCAGCTGTCATAGAGCGAGAATACGTATAGATTCAATTATGCGGCAACACTGTTGGTAAAAAAGTAGTTATGCATATAGGTAACGCCACACCTACAAATCGTCGGCCTGCATGCAATCCGCCGCGTTATTACGGCCCCTGTGGCCTGTGGATACGCGCCCGAAGCACGGCGTACGGCCAAACCAAAATCAATCCGTCATACTAAATTGTCTTTGACTTTCTTCGGCCGTCCGCCCGATTTCGTTCGTCTGGCGGCTGCTTTAGGACGTTTAGTGTTGCCGCGTAATTGAATCTAGTGAGTTCAACTTGCATTTGGCAAAGAAAAGCAGGTTGTGGATTTATTATGTTAAATTTCAAGATTTTTTTTTGAACTGTGTCTTTGTATCTATTTAGACAGGACGTCCAAATGTTTTTAGGTTAGTATTGAACTTTTTTGGTATACTGTATTTATGTTCGTAATGATGATGTACCGGTGGCGGGCGTCCAAATGGTTCAATTTCGACCGATTGTCAATCCAATATTCTTTATTGCATTTCATGTTACAAAAGGTCTTAAAAATAGGTAATTGTCTGAGACAATGAGGGCTTACAGACACGACCTGAGAGACGCGACTGCCAGAGCTGTCCACACCGCTGCCCATTGAGCATCTCTTATTTGAGGAACGTCGACACGAAGAAGAAGAAGGGTTTACAGGATATACATTGTTACCGTTGGCAACACTATGGCGAGAGGTAAGGTCTGTCCAAATCCACCAATAACTTGTCCTCCTAAATGTTTTCATTGATTTGTGAAAGAGAGTCGTAGTGTTGCCAACTGGTGACAATGCATTTGAAAAGGCCTCATTGAGCATCTTATCTTTAAGAATAAGAAAAAGTAGTCCAAAATAGCTGGCTAGCTCAAGAACGTTTAAAGCTACGCTATTGTAGTTTACCGTGTGTCGCGTGGATCGTAGGCCGTGTTTACGCACAGGCGTAATGTCGCGCGACTCGCCAGGCGACTATGGCGTTTCCCGCCTCCGTAATGTTCGGGCGACATTACGCCTTCCTTCCTGGATTTATTATATTTTTTAAATATTGATTTCTATCATGTTTAACCTCTCTCATAAGTTGATATTAAATATGTCATCAATTCATACCTATGTTATTCTAATTATATTTGTAAGGGTATTATTATAACGTAATTATATAACATCATTTCGTTGATTAACAGTATTTAATTAAATTACGTTGAATGAAAATCTTAGCAGTTTGACGCTTGTTGCCAGGAAACCATTTCCCTAAAATACCACGAATTATAAAATAGTAGATGCACTATTTATAAATAACTTTGTTTTATACTATGTAGGTAGTGATTAAATATTTCGTTATCTCAAATTATTCCGTTTATGAAGTATTTTTTGAATTTATAGTCAAGAAGCCGTGTTTGGCTTGGTTTCTTAGACTAGCTGCAACTTTTTGATACTTATCAAACGAAGGGAATAAAACTGCCAACCAATTCTGAAACGATGAACAGTTGATTTACAAGTTACCATGTGTATCCTAATATATCATTAGTGATAAGATATGTTATTAATAAAACTATATAATGCCAAAATGGAGTATATATTTACCAAGCGTCCTTACAATTACACTTATGTAATATTCAGTCTTAAAACTATGTTGACAGAATAAGATTCTAAATCACATCACATTTAGCGTTATACTAACTAAACTATAAACAAAGGAAATACATTTCGAAAAAAAAAATGATTTTAACAGCACTTAAATCAGCGCAGCTTTAGCAACTACATTTATGATTTATGACTGTGGTGAAGACATCTATCTCTCTCGCACCCACACATTCGTCTGAACATGAATAAGGATCGCGGCTATCGTACTCTTGCTGAATGAAAAGGAAATAACAAAGGAGACGTTCATATTACGCCGTGCTGCACGTTTCGTTCAGTTTCGTTGCTATTCGTTTTACTGCCAAAGCAGAAATGCTTCCTTATCTCTGGCTACTAATGTATATTAAATAACAATTACGTATAAGAATATGTTTATGACTTATATACGAGTTTTGACTTTCAACTGCTTCAAGCAGGAGCTTCGTCTTCGTACAAGTGCCTGACCAGGGTGTTACAGGCTTGCCAAGATTTACCTTCCTTTACATCGATACTGACACGACTAGCCAGCCAGACTATTGTCATGTACAGTAAGGGAAATTTATTCACGTACCACCGTAGAACCCTATCGCAATAAGGTGACATACACTCCAGTTTGAGTGACGGCGGCCTGTCAATTACGACAGGGTTCTACGGTGGTACAGTCAGCATCAAAAGTAACTACGCAATCGAAGACCTCAAAAGCTCTTAAATTCCCTTTTAATAAAGACTTTTGACGTCTTCATTTGGGTAGCTACTTTTGATGCTGACTGTACGTGAATACATTTCCCTGACTGTACGAAGGCAGCCCGGTTCATTGAACGGTCACTTGCAACATCTGAAACGACAATCCGCGCGAAAACATCTGACGGTACTGGTGACAAGTGACCGCAGGGTTTCCTGACACTTGTACGAAGACACTCTTAATATTAAAGTTACATAAATATATTAACGTAAATAAATCATGTACATGATTTCGATCTTCCAATTATAACAGTAACATAATATAAAAATCTCAGTCGGCGCATATACACTTGGGAGCAAAGAAATCGAGCCACCCGTGCAATTTTCATGTTTGTTCGTTTTATCCAAAAGCTGCCCATGAAAAAAAACAAATTAGGATATCGTTTGAAAGGTAATTTATTCAGCTATTAAATAATGCAAATTTTATTATTATTATGAATAGGGTCATTACGAAATTATGGGTGATAATGTTGCCCCATTACTAATGAGCCAATTAATGTACGTGTGGTTTGTGCCATTTGGGAAGGTATAAAATGAAAAAATATCATAGGTATAAAATGCAATTGTGAATTGCATCTCTACCTGTGACATTGCACTCTATTAAATTTGCCAGAAAATTCAAGGAAAATGGATACTACCCCTGCTGAAGCCGCCCAAGCCGGTAGCACTGCTCCAAACCGGACTTGGTCAGCGTCAAGTGGCCCTACAACTGAATTTAAGCCGATCAGCAGTCCAACGAGTGTTTCAGAGGGACCGAGAGACTGTTGACTTTACGAGAAGACCCAGCACATGCAGGGTACGGTCTACCTCAGAAACAGACGACCACTTCATCGTCTCAGCTTCTCTACGGGCACGCCGAATCAATGCTGTTAAGCTACAGTAGAAGCTGCAGGAGGTCCAGAATGTGTCCTTAAGTCGATGGACCGTGAGAAGACGTCTCAAGGAACAAGAACTGACACCACATCGAGCAGCCAATGGGCCCAAGTTGACCGCAGCTCATCGCACAGCACGACGTGTTTTCGCTCAGGACCATTACAATTTAACCCTTGAGCAATGGAATACCGTGATGTTTTCTGATGAGTGCAGGATCGACCTTTTCGGCAATAATGGAAGAGAAAGGGTCTACCGAAGACCAGGAGAGCGATTTTCATAGTGTTGCATCGAAAAAAGAGTCGCGTATGGCGGTGGATCTGTCATGGTCTGGGTCGGTATTTCATTGGAAGCGAAGACCGATATTGTTTTCGTCGTATGGCATGATAGGCGTAACGCAGGATAATAAATTGCTCATCGCTACATAGAGGAGATCTTAGCCGAACATGTGATCTCTTTTGAGGATTTTATCGGTGATATTTTTTTATTTATGCAGGATAATGGCAGGCCGCACACCGCCAGCATCACCAAGGATTACCTTAGGAGCGTCAATATTCCCGTCATGGATTGGCCTGCCAAAAGTCCTGGCCTCAATCCAATAGAACACCTTTGGGACGAACTGAAAAGGCGAGCTCGAGAAAGAAATCCAGTTCCTGAAACTCTCCGAGAGCTGAAAACCACCGTCGAAGAGGTTTGGGCGGACATCCCTCAAGAATACGTCAGCAAATTGGTTCGATCCATGCGTAATCGCATGAACGAATGTCGTAGAGCTAGAGCAAGCAATACATGATACTGAAAGATTTTCTTTTTATTTAAATTTCCATGTAATATTTCCGTACACTCGAATTTTCATTGCGTTGCTACAATGCCATTTTGACACGAGTTTTGTTTTCCGCCCTAAATGTATGGAATATCACCCGTTTTTCAACTGAAACTAAAGTCATTCGATAGAAAATAAAATTATCTTTCAGACGATACCCCATTTTCCACATTTCCTTCGCCAGTTTTTCCGTAAAATGGAAATTGGTAAAAAATGTAAGGTGGCTCGATTTCTTTGCTCCCAAGTGTATTTCGTATCCCCGTATATGTGACACTAATTAAATAAGTAATACTATGTCGACAATAGTCTATCTATTAATCAAACAAAAACAATCAACGTCGTGCCCGCAACATTTGAATGTCACAATCGTTAATTTTAAACATTGTTGAATTTAAAAATGCCTTATTTTGTATGAAATTGTAAACTATACATTTGTTTACGATGCTATTCGAACCAGTTTTTGTAGATGAACAAATGTTTCTATGGAAGCAACTACATTTAATGGACATTAATACCCAAAAAGTCGAGTTAAAGACGGACCTCGCTGACAGCAGCCGAAACGCTTCATACTGATTGGCTTTAAAGTATGACGTCACACCGTGCAATTTGTACTAACCGTTGCGTGGAAAATGAAGTAAATTGCTGTTTTGGTCGCGAAATACTGCGTTTAGGTCCATAGTTGTCATACAAATTTGTTTCTATAAAAGCGTAAGGATTCTATTGGTACCTTTAAATTTACTCTTGCACAATAAATAAAAAAACTTTTTTTTCTAAACTTTCAAGGTTCATCTCTTTTTATGATTTGAGTTATATTTTGTAATTTATACTTTATTACAATTATTTGATGGTTTACTATTCATTTAGCAACACGAGGTTATCAATTTTAACACCACGCAACAAGCCTATAGTCGGTGAAGAGCAAAACAAAACAGCCATGCTCGGTTTTAAAAGCAGTACTTGAACATTTGTTTTTGAAAATATAGTATACGTATGATTCGACAATTTGGTTTAACGGTTCTGAAGCTCAGAGGCACGCTCTGTAACACCGAGCCTTGGTGGAGGCATAGTTTGCGTACTCTAGGCGGACTTGCGTTTTGCGGGAGGCTTGTCGGCTCGGGCCGGGTGCTTGCGCGCCACGTGCGCGCGCAGGTAGCGCGGCTGCGCGAACGTGGCGCGGCACGGCGCGTGCGGGCACGGGTGCGCGGCGCGCCGGTGCGTGCGCGCGTGCCGCAGCATGTCGGCGCGCACGCTGAACGCGCGTCCGCACTCGCACGCGTGCGCGCGCCGCGCCTCGTGCCGCGCCGCGTGCCGCCGCAGCGCCGCGCGCCAGCGGAACGCGCGCCCGCACTCAGCGCAGGCGAACTTCTTCACGTCCGTGTGGGTCTGCATGTGGATGTACTGGCCGGCTTTAGAGCGGAAGCGCTTGTCGCACTGGTCGCACTGCAGCGTGGCCGCGGACTCGTGCAGCGCCGCGTGCTCGCGCAGGGCGCCGCGCGTGCCGAAGCGCCGGCCGCACGTCGCGCACTCGTGCTCGCGGCTCTTGCCGTGCGTGTACTTGAGATGGTAGAAGTAGCTGGAGGCGGCCGTGTAGGTCTTGGGGCAGTGTGGGCACTGGCGCAATGTCCGCGTTTTCATCTTGGTCGGTTCGGGAGACGCGGCCGGCTCGGGTGGCTCGACCGGCTCGGGCGGTGTGGGTGGTTCATTAGGTGCAGTTGGCGCAGTCGGCGCGGATGACTCGACCGGCGGAAGCGGCTCGGCCGCCACAGCGTCGCTACTTTCGTCTTCCTCGTCCCGCGTCGCCTCGGAAGTGGAGCTGGTGGCGGTGTTGGTGGGTTTGCTGGGCCGGGTAGTGGAGTCTGCAGCAGCGGTGGTAGTGTGCGGCAGCGGAGCCGCGGGCGGGCGCAGCACGTACAGCCTACCGTTGGGGTTGGTCGGCTTGCGCGCCACGCGGCCCTCGGCGTCGTACTGGACCGCGTGCGCGGTCATGTGCGCAAGGAAGTTCTTGCGCGGGATGTACGAGTCGCATTCGTCGCAGTGGAACAGCAGGTTAGCGTGCACCCCCAGGAGATGTGCGTTGTAGAGCAAGCCCGTTACCACTAGCGGGCAGTACTCGCAGCGGCGGAAACTGTAAAGAGAAGCCATAGTTGGTCAGGGTCGGAAGGGCCATCAAGTAGAATACGTGATGTTAACCAAGCAATAGTGCAAAAAAAAAATTGCGAGTGCATAGATAGTTCAATTGCCGAAGACGCACCCACTGCTACATACGTTAATACTCTAGTATCAGACCAAGAAAAAAAATAGACGGAGCATAACGAACAACCTAGTGAAGCCGGTTTTCAACCAAGCCAATTAAGTTTAGCACACGCTCACGCATAAATAAACAAATTAAATTCTTGGTCTGAGTAAACTAGTACGCAATGAGAAGGAGTAACGCGCGTCCTTGTGGATTATACGATTCAGTCACAGACTACACAGTAAGTAAGTATAGTTTCTTCCAAGTTATAATTTTTTTTTTGTTCCAATAATAATAAGTTACATCTTCTATTACTTACAAGTTCGCCAAACATAGTGTTTATTGGCGAGGATTGCACTCAAATATATGTATGTATGCAAGCACTTTATTGTACACAAAACAGGTTAAAACATAAACATGATATGTAAGATATTGGGTTGAAGACAAGTTAGGGTATTTAGTTCCAAGTAGATAACAATTTATGTGTTGATGTCATTTTCTTAATCCTTTTCATGTGAAAGTTTCACCACCAACGGTTTAAAGAGAGGAGAAGGCAAATCTATGGTGTTGTACAGTTGTGTCAGGTACAAATTGGTTTATGACTTAGCGATAGTGTGTCGTGCGACAACAATTTAATTGTAGAAGCGTAAAGAGCAAAACCAGGAATGTTAAGAGTAGTACCTGGTTGCGTCACCGCGGCGGGTCCCGGTGCGTGCGCTGGTGGCGCGTGAGCTGCGCGCGCAGCCGGAAGGCCTTGCCGCAGGCGCACGCGTGCGCGCGCTCGCCCGTGTGCACGGACACGTGCGCCGTCAGCTCCGCGCGCCGCCGGAACGAGGCCCCGCAGTGCAGGCACGCGTGCTGCCGGGGCCCGTGCGCGCGGCCGTGCATGCGCAACGCCGCTGCCGACTTGGAGGCCCCGCATGTGTCGCACACGAACTCTCTGGTAGTGGAGTGTATGCGCTCGTGGTCGCGCAGGTGGTCGCGACGGGCGAAGGCGGCCGCGCAGTGGGCGCACGCGTGTGGCCGGAGTTGTTCGTGCGCGGCGCGCATGTGGCGCGCCAGGTTCCCCGCGTCGGAGAAGCCCAGCCCGCACACCGCGCAGTGCTGCCGCCGCCGCGCCGGGGACTCGCTTTCCATTCTCTCGGTTTCGACTTTTTGCGGCGCTCTGGAAATCGGGAGGTCGGTGGTTTAACGGGTCTCTCTTCATTCGTTCAAAGTAGCATTGGTTGTGCTGCCGCACTCGTAAAACGAAATGCTGATCCCGAGCTTGCGCCTTAAACTATTAATGTCAAATGCTTTGCCTCTTTTCTTAAGTCATCAAGCGCCGGTCGTGTTCATCCTTGTACATCATCTGTGGTGCCGAAAGGTTAAAGCGGTGCTAGAACGAAGTATCGATTGGCCTGCATAGGATCGTCCGTCGTCACCTGGGGCGGCGGCGGCGGGTGCAGGCGGCGCGCGTGGTGGCGCAGCGCGCGGCGCGAGCGGAAGGCGGCGTGGCACGTGCCGCACGCGTGCGCGCGCGCCGGCTCGTGCGCGGCGCGGTGCGCGACCAGGTCGGCGCGCGTGCGGAACGCGCGCGCGCACACGTCGCACGCGTGCGGCCGCTCGCCCGAGTGCCGCAGCCGGTGCCGCGCCAGCCCGGCCCGGAGCCGGAACGCCGCCGGACAGTGCGCGCAGCGGTACGGCAGCGACGCGCTGTGAGTCTTCCTGTGCGCGTGCAGCGATCCCGACTGCGCGAACCGCTTGCCGCAGAGCGCGCAGGAGTACGGCCTCTCCCCGGTGTGTATGCGGATGTGCTGCTTCAAGTTCTGCGAGTTGGCGAAGGTGCGCGCGCAGTGCCGGCAGGCGAGACGGCGGCGCCGCTCGTGCGTCTCGGCCAAGTGCCGCTGGAGCCCGTTCGGCGCGCGGAACTGCTTGCCGCACACGTGGCACACGCACGGCCGCTCGCCCGTGTGGATGCGCGCGTGGAACACGTACGTGTGCGGCGAGCTCAGGTTCTTGCCGCACACGCGGCACGTGTAGTACGTCTTGCCGTCGATGCGGGTCTGGGCCCGCGCGAGCTCGAGCCGCGTCGCCTCGTCCATGCGGTCCCTCCGCATGTTATTCCTCGACAAGTCGTCGTACTCGTCGTCCCCCGCCTCGCCCTCGCTCTCGCTAGACTCTGTAAACTCTGGATACCGAGTCTCGTGCTCGCTCAAGAAGTGATTCCTGAAATTGAACAAGGCCGAGTAGAACACGGTATACGCGTCGACTCTCTCGGAAGCCAGACTCGCCAGCGGGCGGTCGTCGTCGCTCGAGCTCGAGGCCCGGTCGTCGTCGGCAGGGTCTTGTATGTATTCCTCCAAAGTCATATCGGTCCAAGACCTGCAACAAACGTTCGTTATAGTGGGGTACTTCCCGTTTCGCCTTCAACTTCCCGGCATGCATTCAGGTTAGATAATTATTTAGCTGGTATCTTCAGGTAGCGTCGCTCGGGTCCGTGTGGTTGTCTGAAGCTGGCTGGTTCAGCGATATTGTGTGGTGAGTTTTGAAGTGGGTTTTAAGATGCGAAGCACGACGGAAAGCTTTTCCGCAAAGGCATGCGTAGGCCCGTAAGTCTCTATGCGCATCTAGGTGTCGCAGAAGTGAATTGCGCCCGCGGAAGGCGCTGGTACAGCCCTCGACGGTACACACGTGTGGACGCTCCCCGGTATGTATGGCCGTGTGGACGGCGCGGGCGGCGCGGCTTTGGAAGCGCTCGCCGCAAACGTCACAAGCGAAGCGGAGCAGACCGCCGTGTACCAGTTTCGTGTGCGTCAGCAGCACGCCGCGGCTCGCGTAGCAGCGGTGGCATCGCTCGCAAGTGAACTTCTCCGAGTTGGTGCTATGCGACTGTGCGTGCACCGCCATGTTGTATTTGTTTGAGAACGTTTTCCCGCACTCGGGGCAAGCTGTCGGGATGTATTTCTGGTCTTTACTCGGCGCGGCGCGCTTGGCTTCGGTACGGCGTCGGCGCGTGATGGCGTCATCGGCATGAGTTTCCTTAATATGGTCGGCAAGGGCGGAGGGAGTATCGGCGCGATGGCCGCAGGCGCGACAGACGATGCCGGGCGGCGGGGCGCGGCCGTGCTTGTCCTGTGCGTGTTGGATAAACAGCGAGCGTTCGCTGAATACGAGGCCACAGCACTCAACGGCGCTGTCTTCGCTGATTTCCACATGCTCGGCGATATGTAGCCCGAGCCGCGCTGTTGACGAGAATATGCTGTCGCAGAAAGGGCAGCAGTGTGCTGGCAAAGGCGGGGGTTCCTCGGCGCTGATAGGAACCTCGTCATCGGAGTCAAGACACTGCTCAAAGGTAATATACTGCCGTATAAAGCTGTCCACTGCGGCGGCCTTAACCTTGTGTTCGACCAAATGCTCCACTAGACCCTCGGTGGAACTGCCGCGCCACGAGCACTTCTGACAAGCGAGTTGGCAGTCCTCGTCGCGATCCATGTTCATAGTATGGAAGTAGTTCATAAGAATTTTCTTAACCATGTCTTTAAACATTATGTCCTTCCTGGAATGCACATTTGAGTATTACCTGCTGGAATAGAATGTAGCAATAATAGGGAGGAAAGTGATACTTACTCGCCGGAGTGATCCTCGGTCCTTGCCAGTTCCTTCTTCACCTGCTGTGACTGCTCTTGCGCCTGTCGCTTTCTTTCCTGCATACAAACGTATAATAGTGTTTAGTAAGTATTCTGGTGTAATGGCAAGTTTGGCTGAAGAGGATGCAGTCTGCGTCTACGGATTTAGCATGAAAGAAAAAAAATGTTAACAATAAGAACAGATTTCGTCGTTTTATAAACACAAAAATTAATTATTTGTATATGAAAATGAAAATATATTTATTGTAGAATCAGTACATCAACTTATTTAAGTAATATTTACATCATGATAGATAGAGTGCACTATTTTTAGATAAGCCTAGGAACGGTGTCCTGTGCCCTAAACTAGGTAAACCTGTCTTATAGGGAACAGGGGAGTTCTAATGCTCATTATGAGATCGCTACTACTTACATTGGTACTTAGGGAAAGAAATAAAGGATTTCTTTTTTATTAAAATTTACATGCAGTTTTTTTTTTTTTTTTTTTTTTTTGTAATTGCTACGTGGTGCAACTAATGCTTAATTTAATTTATCTAAATGTGTGTATGTGTGTGTGTGTGTGTGCGTGTGTGTGTGTGTGTGAGAATGAAAGAGAATGGGCATTAATGGATCAATTGTTTACTAATATTTGTGTAAGGGGTTATTATTTTACAGTTTCGAGATTTTTTTCAGTTTCAAAATAATCAAAGGACATAGACCATTTTCGGATAGATTTTGTTAAGTTATATTTACTACACTGTCTGATGTATATACTCAAGTGTTGAGTAGTATGTACACTTAAAATGTGTGTATATGTTTCTGATACGGACATTAATATGCACATATGAATGCCTCTGATTTTGTGTCTATACCTTGATGGGTACATTTATCTGTGAAAAAAGTTAAACCACTGTGGAACTATATGGTGCTATGGTGACAGTTTATGTAATGGGTTTTACATAATGACCTTTTACCTAAAAAATTAACGGATTCTGGAGAAAAAAACCATGAAATGAAAATTCTGTGAGCAGGAGGATTTTTTCTGAAACTTTTTAGATTCCAATTTGTGATGATGAACAGCATGCTGACATCAAGTAGGTAAGTAGTAAGAATAAGTAGATATGATGAGGATGATGAAACCAAAGGACCCAAAACCAACACAGCTGAGTTATGACATTAAATAGGTCTTTACATGTACTTCATTTCATTCTTTGGGCTCAAAGTCGAATTCCATTGCCTATTCATATTTATAGAACGGGTTTATCTTGGAGAATATACATCATTAATACAATAATACGTCAATATTGTTTAATGCAAAATTCATCTCCAAAAAAATTTCTATTTATTTTTTCATCGCTTACGTGACCTGCGGGATGAATGAGAGTTAGGTGTATTCTCCAAATGAAACCCGTTTTCTCACAGACCAATTAGACCATATTCACTTTGAATAAAATATTAATATCTCAAATCTGCAATGGAATTCAACTTTGTGTCGATAAAACGACCTCAGACCTTTTTAATGACCTAACTATCAGCTCTGTTGGTTTTGGGGCCATTTTGAGGCATGGTCCTTTGGCTAGTACCTGCGCAGACAGAGCTGTGCGTAGCGCGGCGTCGGCCTGCTGGCTGCACGCGACGAGCTCGTGCGTGGCCAGCAGGGTGCTGGAGCATTGGTAGCACACCACCAGCGGCAGCGCGTCCGCCTCAGACACCTGGCGGAACAGTTTGGCTAGTACCTGCGCAGACAGAGCTGTGCGTAGCGCGGCGTCGGCCTGCTGGCTGCACGCGACGAGCTCGTGCGTGGCCAGCAGGGTGCTGGAGCATTGGTAGCACACCACCAGCGGCAGCGCGTCCGCCTCAGACACCTGGCGGAACAGTTTGGCTAGTACCTGCGCAGACAGAGCTGTGCGTAGCGCGGCGTCGGCCTGCTGGCTGCACGCGACGAGCTCGTGCGTGGCCAGCAGGGTGCTGGAGCATTGGTAGCACACCACCAGCGGCAGCGCGTCCGCCTCAGACACCTGGCGGAACAGTTTGGCTAGTACCTGCGCAGACAGAGCTGTGCGTAGCGCGGCGTCGGCCTGCTGGCTGCACGCGACGAGCTCGTGCGTGGCCAGCAGGGTGCTGGAGCATTGGTAGCACACCACCAGCGGCAGCGCGTCCGCCTCAGACACCTGGCGGAACAGTTTGGCTAGTACCTGCGCAGACAGAGCTGTGCGTAGCGCGGCGTCGGCCTGCTGGCTGCACGCGACGAGCTCGTGCGTGGCCAGCAGGGTGCTGGAGCATTGGTAGCACACCACCAGCGGCAGCGCGTCCGCCTCAGACACCTGGCGGAACAGTTTGGCTAGTACCTGCGCAGACAGAGCTGTGCGTAGCGCGGCGTCGGCCTGCTGGCTGCACGCGACGAGCTCGTGCGTGGCCAGCAGGGTGCTGGAGCATTGGTAGCACACCACCAGCGGCAGCGCGTCCGCCTCAGACACCTGGCGGAACAGTTTGGCTAGTACCTGCGCAGACAGAGCTGTGCGTAGCGCGGCGTCGGCCTGCTGGCTGCACGCGACGAGCTCGTGCGTGGCCAGCAGGGTGCTGGAGCATTGGTAGCACACCACCAGCGGCAGCGCGTCCGCCTCAGACACCTGGCGGAACAGTTTGGCTAGTACCTGCGCAGACAGAGCTGTGCGTAGCGCGGCGTCGGCCTGCTGGCTGCACGCGACGAGCTCGTGCGTGGCCAGCAGGGTGCTGGAGCATTGGTAGCACACCACCAGCGGCAGCGCGTCCGCCTCAGACACCTGGCGGAACAGTTTGGCTAGTACCTGCGCAGACAGAGCTGTGCGTAGCGCGGCGTCGGCCTGCTGGCTGCACGCGACGAGCTCGTGCGTGGCCAGCAGGGTGCTGGAGCATTGGTAGCACACCACCAGCGGCAGCGCGTCCGCCTCAGACACCTGGCGGAACAGTTTGGCTAGTACCTGCGCAGACAGAGCTGTGCGTAGCGCGGCGTCGGCCTGCTGGCTGCACGCGACGAGCTCGTGCGTGGCCAGCAGGGTGCTGGAGCATTGGTAGCACACCACCAGCGGCAGCGCGTCCGCCTCAGACACCTGGCGGAACAGTTTGGCTAGTACCTGCGCAGACAGAGCTGTGCGTAGCGCGGCGTCGGCCTGCTGGCTGCACGCGACGAGCTCGTGCGTGGCCAGCAGGGTGCTGGAGCATTGGTAGCACACCACCAGCGGCAGCGCGTCCGCCTCAGACACCTGGCGGAACAGTTTGGCTAGTACCTGCGCAGACAGAGCTGTGCGTAGCGCGGCGTCGGCCTGCTGGCTGCACGCGACGAGCTCGTGCGTGGCCAGCAGGGTGCTGGAGCATTGGTAGCACACCACCAGCGGCAGCGCGTCCGCCTCAGACACCTGGCGGAACAGTTTGGCTAGTACCTGCGCAGACAGAGCTGTGCGTAGCGCGGCGTCGGCCTGCTGGCTGCACGCGACGAGCTCGTGCGTGGCCAGCAGGGTGCTGGAGCATTGGTAGCACACCACCAGCGGCAGCGCGTCCGCCTCAGACACCTGGCGGAACAGTTTGGCTAGTACCTGCGCAGACAGAGCTGTGCGTAGCGCGGCGTCGGCCTGCTGGCTGCACGCGACGAGCTCGTGCGTGGCCAGCAGGGTGCTGGAGCATTGGTAGCACACCACCAGCGGCAGCGCGTCCGCCTCAGACACCTGGCGGAACAGTTTGGCTAGTACCTGCGCAGACAGAGCTGTGCGTAGCGCGGCGTCGGCCTGCTGGCTGCACGCGACGAGCTCGTGCGTGGCCAGCAGGGTGCTGGAGCATTGGTAGCACACCACCAGCGGCAGCGCGTCCGCCTCAGACACCTGGCGGAACAGTTTGGCTAGTACCTGCGCAGACAGAGCTGTGCGTAGCGCGGCGTCGGCCTGCTGGCTGCACGCGACGAGCTCGTGCGTGGCCAGCAGGGTGCTGGAGCATTGGTAGCACACCACCAGCGGCAGCGCGTCCGCCTCAGACACCTGGCGGAACAGTTTGGCTAGTACCTGCGCAGACAGAGCTGTGCGTAGCGCGGCGTCGGCCTGCTGGCTGCACGCGACGAGCTCGTGCGTGGCCAGCAGGGTGCTGGAGCATTGGTAGCACACCACCAGCGGCAGCGCGTCCGCCTCAGACACCTGGCGGAACAGTTTGGCTAGTACCTGCGCAGACAGAGCTGTGCGTAGCGCGGCGTCGGCCTGCTGGCTGCACGCGACGAGCTCGTGCGTGGCCAGCAGGGTGCTGGAGCATTGGTAGCACACCACCAGCGGCAGCGCGTCCGCCTCAGACACCTGGCGGAACAGTTTGGCTAGTACCTGCGCAGACAGAGCTGTGCGTAGCGCGGCGTCGGCCTGCTGGCTGCACGCGACGAGCTCGTGCGTGGCCAGCAGGGTGCTGGAGCATTGGTAGCACACCACCAGCGGCAGCGCGTCCGCCTCAGACACCTGGCGGAACAGTTTGGCTAGTACCTGCGCAGACAGAGCTGTGCGTAGCGCGGCGTCGGCCTGCTGGCTGCACGCGACGAGCTCGTGCGTGGCCAGCAGGGTGCTGGAGCATTGGTAGCACACCACCAGCGGCAGCGCGTCCGCCTCAGACACCTGGCGGAACAGTTTGGCTAGTACCTGCGCAGACAGAGCTGTGCGTAGCGCGGCGTCGGCCTGCTGGCTGCACGCGACGAGCTCGTGCGTGGCCAGCAGGGTGCTGGAGCATTGGTAGCACACCACCAGCGGCAGCGCGTCCGCCTCAGACACCTGGCGGAACAGTTTGGCTAGTACCTGCGCAGACAGAGCTGTGCGTAGCGCGGCGTCGGCCTGCTGGCTGCACGCGACGAGCTCGTGCGTGGCCAGCAGGGTGCTGGAGCATTGGTAGCACACCACCAGCGGCAGCGCGTCCGCCTCAGACACCTGGCGGAACAGTTTGGCTAGTACCTGCGCAGACAGAGCTGTGCGTAGCGCGGCGTCGGCCTGCTGGCTGCACGCGACGAGCTCGTGCGTGGCCAGCAGGGTGCTGGAGCATTGGTAGCACACCACCAGCGGCAGCGCGTCCGCCTCAGACACCTGGCGGAACAGTTTGGCTAGTACCTGCGCAGACAGAGCTGTGCGTAGCGCGGCGTCGGCCTGCTGGCTGCACGCGACGAGCTCGTGCGTGGCCAGCAGGGTGCTGGAGCATTGGTAGCACACCACCAGCGGCAGCGCGTCCGCCTCAGACACCTGGCGGAACAGTTTGGCTAGTACCTGCGCAGACAGAGCTGTGCGTAGCGCGGCGTCGGCCTGCTGGCTGCACGCGACGAGCTCGTGCGTGGCCAGCAGGGTGCTGGAGCATTGGTAGCACACCACCAGCGGCAGCGCGTCCGCCTCAGACACCTGGCGGAACAGTTTGGCTAGTACCTGCGCAGACAGAGCTGTGCGTAGCGCGGCGTCGGCCTGCTGGCTGCACGCGACGAGCTCGTGCGTGGCCAGCAGGGTGCTGGAGCATTGGTAGCACACCACCAGCGGCAGCGCGTCCGCCTCAGACACCTGGCGGAACAGTTTGGCTAGTACCTGCGCAGACAGAGCTGTGCGTAGCGCGGCGTCGGCCTGCTGGCTGCACGCGACGAGCTCGTGCGTGGCCAGCAGGGTGCTGGAGCATTGGTAGCACACCACCAGCGGCAGCGCGTCCGCCTCAGACACCTGGCGGAACAGTTTGGCTAGTACCTGCGCAGACAGAGCTGTGCGTAGCGCGGCGTCGGCCTGCTGGCTGCACGCGACGAGCTCGTGCGTGGCCAGCAGGGTGCTGGAGCATTGGTAGCACACCACCAGCGGCAGCGCGTCCGCCTCAGACACCTGGCGGAACAGTTTGGCTAGTACCTGCGCAGACAGAGCTGTGCGTAGCGCGGCGTCGGCCTGCTGGCTGCACGCGACGAGCTCGTGCGTGGCCAGCAGGGTGCTGGAGCATTGGTAGCACACCACCAGCGGCAGCGCGTCCGCCTCAGACACCTGGCGGAACAGTTTGGCTAGTACCTGCGCAGACAGAGCTGTGCGTAGCGCGGCGTCGGCCTGCTGGCTGCACGCGACGAGCTCGTGCGTGGCCAGCAGGGTGCTGGAGCATTGGTAGCACACCACCAGCGGCAGCGCGTCCGCCTCAGACACCTGGCGGAACAGTTTGGCTAGTACCTGCGCAGACAGAGCTGTGCGTAGCGCGGCGTCGGCCTGCTGGCTGCACGCGACGAGCTCGTGCGTGGCCAGCAGGGTGCTGGAGCATTGGTAGCACACCACCAGCGGCAGCGCGTCCGCCTCAGACACCTGGCGGAACAGTTTGGCTAGTACCTGCGCAGACAGAGCTGTGCGTAGCGCGGCGTCGGCCTGCTGGCTGCACGCGACGAGCTCGTGCGTGGCCAGCAGGGTGCTGGAGCATTGGTAGCACACCACCAGCGGCAGCGCGTCCGCCTCAGACACCTGGCGGAACAGTTTGGCTAGTACCTGCGCAGACAGAGCTGTGCGTAGCGCGGCGTCGGCCTGCTGGCTGCACGCGACGAGCTCGTGCGTGGCCAGCAGGGTGCTGGAGCATTGGTAGCACACCACCAGCGGCAGCGCGTCCGCCTCAGACACCTGGCGGAACAGTTTGGCTAGTACCTGCGCAGACAGAGCTGTGCGTAGCGCGGCGTCGGCCTGCTGGCTGCACGCGACGAGCTCGTGCGTGGCCAGCAGGGTGCTGGAGCATTGGTAGCACACCACCAGCGGCAGCGCGTCCGCCTCAGACACCTGGCGGAACAGTTTGGCTAGTACCTGCGCAGACAGAGCTGTGCGTAGCGCGGCGTCGGCCTGCTGGCTGCACGCGACGAGCTCGTGCGTGGCCAGCAGGGTGCTGGAGCATTGGTAGCACACCACCAGCGGCAGCGCGTCCGCCTCAGACACCTGGCGGAACAGTTTGGCTAGTACCTGCGCAGACAGAGCTGTGCGTAGCGCGGCGTCGGCCTGCTGGCTGCACGCGACGAGCTCGTGCGTGGCCAGCAGGGTGCTGGAGCATTGGTAGCACACCACCAGCGGCAGCGCGTCCGCCTCAGACACCTGGCGGAACAGTTTGGCTAGTACCTGCGCAGACAGAGCTGTGCGTAGCGCGGCGTCGGCCTGCTGGCTGCACGCGACGAGCTCGTGCGTGGCCAGCAGGGTGCTGGAGCATTGGTAGCACACCACCAGCGGCAGCGCGTCCGCCTCAGACACCTGGCGGAACAGTTTGGCTAGTACCTGCGCAGACAGAGCTGTGCGTAGCGCGGCGTCGGCCTGCTGGCTGCACGCGACGAGCTCGTGCGTGGCCAGCAGGGTGCTGGAGCATTGGTAGCACACCACCAGCGGCAGCGCGTCCGCCTCAGACACCTGGCGGAACAGTTTGGCTAGTACCTGCGCAGACAGAGCTGTGCGTAGCGCGGCGTCGGCCTGCTGGCTGCACGCGACGAGCTCGTGCGTGGCCAGCAGGGTGCTGGAGCATTGGTAGCACACCACCAGCGGCAGCGCGTCCGCCTCAGACACCTGGCGGAACAGTTTGGCTAGTACCTGCGCAGACAGAGCTGTGCGTAGCGCGGCGTCGGCCTGCTGGCTGCACGCGACGAGCTCGTGCGTGGCCAGCAGGGTGCTGGAGCATTGGTAGCACACCACCAGCGGCAGCGCGTCCGCCTCAGACACCTGGCGGAACAGTTTGGCTAGTACCTGCGCAGACAGAGCTGTGCGTAGCGCGGCGTCGGCCTGCTGGCTGCACGCGACGAGCTCGTGCGTGGCCAGCAGGGTGCTGGAGCATTGGTAGCACACCACCAGCGGCAGCGCGTCCGCCTCAGACACCTGGCGGAACAGTTTGGCTAGTACCTGCGCAGACAGAGCTGTGCGTAGCGCGGCGTCGGCCTGCTGGCTGCACGCGACGAGCTCGTGCGTGGCCAGCAGGGTGCTGGAGCATTGGTAGCACACCACCAGCGGCAGCGCGTCCGCCTCAGACACCTGGCGGAACAGTTTGGCTAGTACCTGCGCAGACAGAGCTGTGCGTAGCGCGGCGTCGGCCTGCTGGCTGCACGCGACGAGCTCGTGCGTGGCCAGCAGGGTGCTGGAGCATTGGTAGCACACCACCAGCGGCAGCGCGTCCGCCTCAGACACCTGGCGGAACAGTTTGGCTAGTACCTGCGCAGACAGAGCTGTGCGTAGCGCGGCGTCGGCCTGCTGGCTGCACGCGACGAGCTCGTGCGTGGCCAGCAGGGTGCTGGAGCATTGGTAGCACACCACCAGCGGCAGCGCGTCCGCCTCAGACACCTGGCGGAACAGTTTGGCTAGTACCTGCGCAGACAGAGCTGTGCGTAGCGCGGCGTCGGCCTGCTGGCTGCACGCGACGAGCTCGTGCGTGGCCAGCAGGGTGCTGGAGCATTGGTAGCACACCACCAGCGGCAGCGCGTCCGCCTCAGACACCTGGCGGAACAGTTTGGCTAGTACCTGCGCAGACAGAGCTGTGCGTAGCGCGGCGTCGGCCTGCTGGCTGCACGCGACGAGCTCGTGCGTGGCCAGCAGGGTGCTGGAGCATTGGTAGCACACCACCAGCGGCAGCGCGTCCGCCTCAGACACCTGGCGGAACAGTTTGGCTAGTACCTGCGCAGACAGAGCTGTGCGTAGCGCGGCGTCGGCCTGCTGGCTGCACGCGACGAGCTCGTGCGTGGCCAGCAGGGTGCTGGAGCATTGGTAGCACACCACCAGCGGCAGCGCGTCCGCCTCAGACACCTGGCGGAACAGTTTGGCTAGTACCTGCGCAGACAGAGCTGTGCGTAGCGCGGCGTCGGCCTGCTGGCTGCACGCGACGAGCTCGTGCGTGGCCAGCAGGGTGCTGGAGCATTGGTAGCACACCACCAGCGGCAGCGCGTCCGCCTCAGACACCTGGCGGAACAGTTTGGCTAGTACCTGCGCAGACAGAGCTGTGCGTAGCGCGGCGTCGGCCTGCTGGCTGCACGCGACGAGCTCGTGCGTGGCCAGCAGGGTGCTGGAGCATTGGTAGCACACCACCAGCGGCAGCGCGTCCGCCTCAGACACCTGGCGGAACAGTTTGGCTAGTACCTGCGCAGACAGAGCTGTGCGTAGCGCGGCGTCGGCCTGCTGGCTGCACGCGACGAGCTCGTGCGTGGCCAGCAGGGTGCTGGAGCATTGGTAGCACACCACCAGCGGCAGCGCGTCCGCCTCAGACACCTGGCGGAACAGTTTGGCTAGTACCTGCGCAGACAGAGCTGTGCGTAGCGCGGCGTCGGCCTGCTGGCTGCACGCGACGAGCTCGTGCGTGGCCAGCAGGGTGCTGGAGCATTGGTAGCACACCACCAGCGGCAGCGCGTCCGCCTCAGACACCTGGCGGAACAGTTTGGCTAGTACCTGCGCAGACAGAGCTGTGCGTAGCGCGGCGTCGGCCTGCTGGCTGCACGCGACGAGCTCGTGCGTGGCCAGCAGGGTGCTGGAGCATTGGTAGCACACCACCAGCGGCAGCGCGTCCGCCTCAGACACCTGGCGGAACAGTTTGGCTAGTACCTGCGCAGACAGAGCTGTGCGTAGCGCGGCGTCGGCCTGCTGGCTGCACGCGACGAGCTCGTGCGTGGCCAGCAGGGTGCTGGAGCATTGGTAGCACACCACCAGCGGCAGCGCGTCCGCCTCAGACACCTGGCGGAACAGTTTGGCTAGTACCTGCGCAGACAGAGCTGTGCGTAGCGCGGCGTCGGCCTGCTGGCTGCACGCGACGAGCTCGTGCGTGGCCAGCAGGGTGCTGGAGCATTGGTAGCACACCACCAGCGGCAGCGCGTCCGCCTCAGACACCTGGCGGAACAGTTTGGCTAGTACCTGCGCAGACAGAGCTGTGCGTAGCGCGGCGTCGGCCTGCTGGCTGCACGCGACGAGCTCGTGCGTGGCCAGCAGGGTGCTGGAGCATTGGTAGCACACCACCAGCGGCAGCGCGTCCGCCTCAGACACCTGGCGGAACAGTTTGGCTAGTACCTGCGCAGACAGAGCTGTGCGTAGCGCGGCGTCGGCCTGCTGGCTGCACGCGACGAGCTCGTGCGTGGCCAGCAGGGTGCTGGAGCATTGGTAGCACACCACCAGCGGCAGCGCGTCCGCCTCAGACACCTGGCGGAACAGTTTGGCTAGTACCTGCGCAGACAGAGCTGTGCGTAGCGCGGCGTCGGCCTGCTGGCTGCACGCGACGAGCTCGTGCGTGGCCAGCAGGGTGCTGGAGCATTGGTAGCACACCACCAGCGGCAGCGCGTCCGCCTCAGACACCTGGCGGAACAGTTTGGCTAGTACCTGCGCAGACAGAGCTGTGCGTAGCGCGGCGTCGGCCTGCTGGCTGCACGCGACGAGCTCGTGCGTGGCCAGCAGGGTGCTGGAGCATTGGTAGCACACCACCAGCGGCAGCGCGTCCGCCTCAGACACCTGGCGGAACAGTTTGGCTAGTACCTGCGCAGACAGAGCTGTGCGTAGCGCGGCGTCGGCCTGCTGGCTGCACGCGACGAGCTCGTGCGTGGCCAGCAGGGTGCTGGAGCATTGGTAGCACACCACCAGCGGCAGCGCGTCCGCCTCAGACACCTGGCGGAACAGTTTGGCTAGTACCTGCGCAGACAGAGCTGTGCGTAGCGCGGCGTCGGCCTGCTGGCTGCACGCGACGAGCTCGTGCGTGGCCAGCAGGGTGCTGGAGCATTGGTAGCACACCACCAGCGGCAGCGCGTCCGCCTCAGACACCTGGCGGAACAGTTTGGCTAGTACCTGCGCAGACAGAGCTGTGCGTAGCGCGGCGTCGGCCTGCTGGCTGCACGCGACGAGCTCGTGCGTGGCCAGCAGGGTGCTGGAGCATTGGTAGCACACCACCAGCGGCAGCGCGTCCGCCTCAGACACCTGGCGGAACAGTTTGGCTAGTACCTGCGCAGACAGAGCTGTGCGTAGCGCGGCGTCGGCCTGCTGGCTGCACGCGACGAGCTCGTGCGTGGCCAGCAGGGTGCTGGAGCATTGGTAGCACACCACCAGCGGCAGCGCGTCCGCCTCAGACACCTGGCGGAACAGTTTGGCTAGTACCTGCGCAGACAGAGCTGTGCGTAGCGCGGCGTCGGCCTGCTGGCTGCACGCGACGAGCTCGTGCGTGGCCAGCAGGGTGCTGGAGCATTGGTAGCACACCACCAGCGGCAGCGCGTCCGCCTCAGACACCTGGCGGAACAGTTTGGCTAGTACCTGCGCAGACAGAGCTGTGCGTAGCGCGGCGTCGGCCTGCTGGCTGCACGCGACGAGCTCGTGCGTGGCCAGCAGGGTGCTGGAGCATTGGTAGCACACCACCAGCGGCAGCGCGTCCGCCTCAGACACCTGGCGGAACAGTTTGGCTAGTACCTGCGCAGACAGAGCTGTGCGTAGCGCGGCGTCGGCCTGCTGGCTGCACGCGACGAGCTCGTGCGTGGCCAGCAGGGTGCTGGAGCATTGGTAGCACACCACCAGCGGCAGCGCGTCCGCCTCAGACACCTGGCGGAACAGTTTGGCTAGTACCTGCGCAGACAGAGCTGTGCGTAGCGCGGCGTCGGCCTGCTGGCTGCACGCGACGAGCTCGTGCGTGGCCAGCAGGGTGCTGGAGCATTGGTAGCACACCACCAGCGGCAGCGCGTCCGCCTCAGACACCTGGCGGAACAGTTTGGCTAGTACCTGCGCAGACAGAGCTGTGCGTAGCGCGGCGTCGGCCTGCTGGCTGCACGCGACGAGCTCGTGCGTGGCCAGCAGGGTGCTGGAGCATTGGTAGCACACCACCAGCGGCAGCGCGTCCGCCTCAGACACCTGGCGGAACAGTTTGGCTAGTACCTGCGCAGACAGAGCTGTGCGTAGCGCGGCGTCGGCCTGCTGGCTGCACGCGACGAGCTCGTGCGTGGCCAGCAGGGTGCTGGAGCATTGGTAGCACACCACCAGCGGCAGCGCGTCCGCCTCAGACACCTGGCGGAACAGTTTGGCTAGTACCTGCGCAGACAGAGCTGTGCGTAGCGCGGCGTCGGCCTGCTGGCTGCACGCGACGAGCTCGTGCGTGGCCAGCAGGGTGCTGGAGCATTGGTAGCACACCACCAGCGGCAGCGCATCCGCCTCAGACACCTGGCGGAACAGTTTGATTGATTGATACGCAACTTAAGTTTGTTTTAATATTTAAATTTTTTTGTAAAAAATTCATATGTAAATTGTGACCAAATAAATAAATGAAGCGACGCGGCAGTGATGAGGCGCGGCGTTGGTAGGCCTCCCACAAGGTGGACTGATGACCTGGTAAAGGTCGCGGTAGTCCGCTGGATGCTCTTTGGCGGAGGCCTATGTCCAGCAGTGGACGTCTTTCGGCTGATATGATGAAATAAATGAAAGAATCACAGGTACCTTTTGCCTACATGACACATAAAAAGGATCAAAATAAGTCTTAAGGCGACGTAGGCTCGTGGTCTTCTCTCCCTCTCACTGAGCATAAACGTGAGAGAGATGGAAGTGCGTGTTCGGAAGCGCGGATATCATGTTTTTTAATAAAAGACAATTGTGCGTGTTAATAAATAAAAAAGTAAGCGGTCTGGCCCTCCCCCTTCTTTTGCGCGGGTGTCCTGGCTAAGCCAGGGCCGCCGGGGGGCGTCGTGGTGAAATATTCGCGATCCCATGGCGCCCCCTTAATGGAAATGCGGGTGAAGCTGGTGTGTTTTTAGTGGGTATGCTCCTCCAGTCACCATCAGTCGGATGGCGGCCGGAGGTGAGTGTCCCACATAACCCCCAAATAGCCTTCCTCTGTGCCAGGGGTAAGTGTAAGGCATTTTCACACCGTCAAAAAAAAACAAAAAGTATCTGAATAAATCGTAACAAGTCCAAAATTTGCATAATTACATAACTACTTTAGTGTAAGGCAATCACATCACACCCTTGCTGGTGTCTGTGTAGTCTGGTGTGTCTGGTGGAGGTCTTCAGATGAAGAGAAACCAATTTATAATAAGATAATGCAATGTGCCTCATTACCTTAATAGGGAGATGTCTCTTTATTTTATCAGCAAGCTTGATCCGCAGGCCCTCACCGCTGAAGATGGGCATGACCAGTTCCGTGATAGTTGCACACACGCGGCACACCTTTGAGAAGTCCTCCACATCTACAAATTATGGGAAAGGTTACAGATTTAAACAATATTAAACCATTCTAAATAGTAAAACTCTTAGTATTAGACAATTGATTTACACAGATTTGATACATACTCTTCCTCTTTTGAAGTTGGTTAAAAATAGGAGACTACTGCGGCTCAAAATGCATTGTTTTTGTATGAACCGAGCAACAACCCCTATTTATTTTAGATAAAGAGGGCAGATTCTTACTTTTTTTGTCAGATGCAAGCAATAGATTCACTTGTCTGAAACAGTGTAAATCACCTCAGTCAGAGTGGGTTCACAGGGTCATAAAGAATAGAGAACCTTTATAATTGCTATAGTGGAGCTAAATTGCATTTGTACTGCTATGCTATAGTGCGTTTTTTTTTGCATTAGAAAGAAGGATAAAGCATGATGCAGGAGGTCTTTTACATAAGACACTTTATGCCACACAACTGTCAAAGTATCTCAAACAGCCATTAAAAAAGACTACATTATTGTTGTCGACCCTAAAATGATAGAAGTGTTTTCATTATTTATATCTATACTTACAACAATATACTAATTTGAAAGTATTTATTTTTTGACTCTGTAATTTTAAATTTCGTTAGTCAGTTCTGGAAAGGTTGCATAATAAAAAACCTAAAGAAGAAGAGGTTTGAAACGATCGGTTTGAAACGATCGGTTCGATTTTTTTGCTGTCGACATTGTCAATTGTATCAGTTCTTTTTCTTGTTTTCTTGGTAATTTGGTAATCAACAAATGGTTGAATTCAGATTACGACTTTATTTGTTAATTAATATTAAGATTTCATTTTTTGCTGTGTGTGGTGGTGTGCAGACTGTGATGGACCAATCAGAGGCAGGCCCAAGTGGCTTGCAAAAAAGACCGACTCGTTCTCCCTCGAACGTTTTGCTTTCACCAAAAGCAAAGAGACTTAATCAGAGTCCATTAACAACAAATGAGAAACATATGGTGGTCAACATTTACAAGTTGGTGTGTGAAAAAAAAAGTTAAAGTGATTTATTCTTCAATTTAGGCATATTACATGCACCTATGAGTGTTGATAAACTGAACCTGATGAACTTTGCAGCAAGGACGAATTTCCGGGTAAGGTAGATTAAGTAAAAAAAACATTTATCCTACTTAAAAGCATAGCTCTGTGATAATGATAAGTAGGCATTAAGGCTATCAAAAAAAAAACATGTTTTATGTTATAGTAGGTACTAACATAGTTTTATTTACATAATAAAGTTATGTGGAAATACGCACTTTTTATTTATTATATTATTGGAAAAATACAAAATAACTAATATAGGCCTGTTAAGTTCTCGTTCTGTTAAGGAATTCGTAACATCTAATAATATTTGTCCCAAGCAGAAAAGATTGACGACAACTGCTTCTTTGTTTACCGTATTTCTAATCCTAAAAAAACGGTCAGTCCGTATAATTTATTTACTTACCTACAGTAGGTAAATACTTGATTTCATCGGGGTATTTGAAATCAGAACATACAAAATCGGTTCGAAATGGAGTGCCGGTTTGAGTAAGTTAAAATAAAACAAATGAAAGGATATTATTCTAGAGGTAGGTACTCACTTTCAAGATTGATTGTCGGCGCCCCATTGCTGGGTCTCTGCAGCATGGCTGGACGCTGGTTGCTCCCGGAATCGGGTAGAAATATCTGTTCGGTCCCGTTACTCATTTCGATATCAAAGCTAAGTCAACGATACAATGCACATTGCAGTTATACCTGCAGTCCTACACAAAGAGTATATAATCACTACGTTTTAGTCCTACACACTACACGTTATTCAATATAGTCTATGCACTACACTACACAATAAAAATGTATTGTTTAGTTGGGTCTCAGACTAATTAAACTATATGGACACGAAATACCTACGAAATGAGCGTGTATACCTAATCCTGGCGCATAATATGGCGGCCTGTCAATTCGTGGCTGTAGGGTTGTCATCGATTAGAGACAATTATCGATATCAACTTGGACTTTGAAATATATCGACATCAATATTTGAGTTTTCTCTGTAATTGAAACTGACCGAGACAAATAATAATATCCAAGTACACTACTCTATTACCGTAACTATATTATTTGTGAAGTGTTTTACCAACATTGCATTTTATTGGTACAACCGATAAGGTCGCAGCTGCCTATAGTGTGAATGACACGGTAAGAACAGGTGTAGCCACTTTTTTTTCAAATTCAGGTTTCAATGTCAAGTTTTCATAACGAGCTCAGCATTTTGACATTAGAAACTCATTTTGAAAAAAAAAATTGAGTAGACATGTTCTTTTCGTGGACCCTTCCAATATGGTCAGAAATACAATTAAAATCTGTCGGGTTATTCAGGCCCAGCCCACTGTGTATACTATGATTACTATATGAATGGTGCAGAAGTGAATAAAACAATGGTATTTTTACAAGCTTTTATTTAGCTCACCACGTTTGTTTTTATTATTTATTCTTGTTTCTTGGGTCAAATTTAGTAATTGAAATTTCACCCTCTTCCTGTCAACGGATTGATCTGAAATAATATCATAAAATTACTCACATAGTCTTTAATTTAATAGCAAGTTGTCGATATCAGAGCGCAGCACTAGTCAAAATAAGATGTATGATTTAAATGCTAATAATACTGCTGTAAATATAGCGAAACGAGTATTTTCTTGTTGGGAACGATAAATCCATTTCAAAACTGTCTATCATTTGGCGTATAGTACGATATACTGGCAGTTAACAAAGAAAAACGGCTACTAACCTATGAATGGTCAAATTCGGTTGATTACTTGATTTCCGTGCACCACATTGCTTTATTGAGCACGCAGGCATTTTGCGTTCACATCTATATGTGTTCACTACACAAAACCAAGTCCAAAAAAACTATTTTAATACGGAAAATTACGATTTTAACTCTGAGTTGTTTACCACTTGACAGCGCATGTACTACAAAGACATTTGGCGCATAAAATGGCGCATGGCACGCGGCTGTAATGTCTGTTGCTAGTATCGGATGTAAGAGCAACGTAATATCATGCTATCTCTTTCACCATACGCTATCGAAAGTTGGAAAGAAAGAGATAAGTTGTGTTTTTGACCTTCTATGTAGATTTCATGTATATTTGCATAACATAAATGTATCTATAGTAGAATAGGGCCTCTCCATGTATTTATCTACTCAAAGAGTTGGGTAAGTTGGGATGGTCGTCCCCGTCCGTCCCATGCTATGGTAACTTCGAACTTAATGCAAATCCAGTTTTTTTATTGAAACCAGTGCTGCCTAGTTGTTAGCCTCCGAACTCTCTGAAGCTGTAGCGATTATAGCGAGCTAAAATATCAGTGTTGTTACATTATAATTTTTTTTTTACTCGTTTTTTTTACACGAAACTAAGATCACATACTTTTTAATCCTGGAGCTCCACGAGCTCGTCACGGAGCTCGTATGGTTTCATAAGATAACCGCCAGCAGTCATCTTATGAATCCAGGAGCTGTATAAGATAACTGTGAAGACATCAACATCAACGCGCAAAATTACTAAGCTGCTGCGCTTCATTTCAGCAGGGCGATTTTCAATAGATACCAAGTTTGTTTAATAAATTATTATTTCCGTTGACTCTTAGAAAAAGTATTGTATACAATAGTTATATAATTAGCCTTTTAAGTCTCGTACCTTAATTAGGCCACTCAGCAAGCTTCGTGGCCTAAACGTGGTGCTGGACTTAAAAAGCATCCATTATATAACGATTGCATAAATTACTATTTGATGATGTGGGGAAATTGATACGTGTTCCGTAAGTGAATATTGTTGGAGAAAAGAGAAGAGGTATGTAGGTACAACTGATGGCAGACTGGCTGGTAGTCATACCACAAGTCACCAGGTTGAAGTCCTTGCTGTCTACTGTGGGAGTCAGAGTGTGGACTGGTATAAAACCATCCACCATTACTTATAATTAATCCACCACCAAGCGCGTTTACTCGCAGTAAATTAACGTAATTGACTTATGTCACGCAGACAAAGTGTTGTGTTACCATTATATAAGATACTATTCTCCTCATATTTGTGGTGGATGATACCTTTTATGGTGGTTATACAATACTTTAATTTAATAACACATAATGTAAACAATATTTTTCAGCCTCCACTGACACCAATATTTTTCCGACAGAGAATTGTCACTCATTGTTAAACATTCATCAAGATGACTGTAAGTACACAAGGACTTCAACTTGGTGACTTGTGGTTATACAATGATTTCTGCTAGTTACTGGATGAGTGTGTCGTTTTAATGTTCGCTTTATATTTATAATATGCACCTTTCTAAAGTTACTAATGTATTAATAAATAACTATAATAAATCCATATATTCCTTAGTTTAATGTTTCATTTTACAATAGTTATTAAAAATATTGAAAATACTGGTACATAAATACGACCGAAATCCGAATTGAGAAGTTCCTCCTTTTTTTAAAACGGTAGAAAAGTTGTAAGTGCCGCGGAAGAG
Organism: Epinotia brunnichana; assembly: GCA_963854355.1. NCBI lineage: Eukaryota > Metazoa > Arthropoda > Insecta > Lepidoptera > Tortricidae > Epinotia > Epinotia brunnichana. The sequence continues at coordinate 923,778 of OY977952.1, read as the reverse complement.
ATGGCGCCTGTACGCAAGCATTACATTACATGCCTTCTCAATGTGTCCGAGGTGCCTGTCTATCTCTCTCGGTATGTATGTCTTTTGGTCCGTCCGTTCCGTTCCGCAGTTGTCGTTTGCATCACGGTGTTTTCAGTGCCTTATTATTATTATATTATATCGAGTCCGCTATGTCCCACTGCTGAGCAAAGGCCTCCCCCCTCCCCTTCCATGCATCGCGGTCTTGAGCAATGTGAAATGTCTGGCAAGAAGTCCAAATTATCCCGCCATCGCCGACGAGGTCTACCGCGTCTCCATTTTGAGTTTTGGGGCTTCCGGAAGCGGAAGCGGGGCTGACTAAGTATGACATCAGGCAAATTCCATTTTTCGTAGTTTGATTATATCTGAGACTACATTTCCACGTTAGTATATTCGTTATACAATTGATTCCGCTAAAAAAACTTACTATTTGTACATACCTACTTTATTATTAAAACAGAACATTGAATTTACGGTTAGAGCATTTTACTCGTACATGAAATGGAACGTAAGCAACCCAACCTTCCGGTCATTCACGTCATTATCAGATTGTCACCATTCTGAAAACATGGTCTGAAAATGATTTCATAATTGTAGTTGGGTCCCCGGTATAGCAAAAGGGGCCCGATTTTAGGACTTAGATAATTTTTGTTAACAAAAAATATTTCACATTTTTTTGATTTGAACTTTAAAGAATATATTGAAATAAGCATTTGCTATTGATTACATTTTTTTGATTACAAACATTTTCCTATGTCACCTACAAGTCCTAAAATCGGGCCCCTTTTGCTATAGGTACTCTGACCGTTTTTTCATCTGAGCTATAACCACGAACGTCGAATCTCGAACTTCGTATATCTCCGTCTCTGTCGCACTTATGGTTTATGGTACTTGAGCGACAGAGACGGAGATATACAAAGTTCGAGATTCGAAGTTCGTGGTAGCGCCGCTGGACTTTGATTTGGTTATTGACGATATCAGTAATGCTCAAATGTGTTTGTAATTGTCTGTGGCACCTCGAATACAACAACTTATTATAATAAATATTTTGTATTTTTTATATATATTCGTTTTATAAATTATAACTCATAAATTTTTACTTTTTAAAATTATTACTGTTTGCCGCTTGCCGCTCGTCCAACGGCCGCAAACACAGCCGGCGTTACCATCATCGTCTTGTTTTTATACGTCTGTATAACTTGCTGTAACAATAATGTGCAGTAAGTAATTAATAACTAACTTCACTTAAGGCTGGTTTCCACTTTGATTAGTGCGAGTCCATACAAAAGCTACTCGCACTTGCAGCAAATATATGAACTCGCACTAATCTCACTGTGGGTCAGATATTCCATTAGTACCCTTAATACCCTAAGGGTACAGTACGACAACGCGTTCAGGATGCTGATGGGGCTGCCGCGCTACTGCAGTGCATCAGGTATGTTTGCGGAGGCCCGGACTGATGGTTTTCACGCCATTTTGCGTAAACGTGCGGCATCCCTGATGCGACGCGTGCGCGCCAGCTCCAACAGCCTCCTACGCGTTGTGGCCGGCAGGCTGGATTGCCCGTTCCAGCACCACTGGATGCAACTGCATGTGAATGGGATGCGGGCAATCTAGGCTGCGCAAGTTTTAGTACTAAGTTAATATTTTAGTTATCATTGTAATTTGTGTCCACTAACATTAGTTTAATAATAAGTGTTTTTATTGCTACTAACCACAAATATGGATATACCTACATGTCCGAAATAAATTTTTGAATTGAATTGAATAATCACTCATCAAACTGGAAACCAGCCTTTAGATACTCAAATGACTTACCAAAACGAGTTTAATGAGATAAACAGCGAAGGTGAGGAAGGATATAGTCATGAGGGCGCTCTCCGAGGAGGGGAACTCGACGTGTCCGCGCGCCTCCGCGGAGCGTGACCATCGCCGCCGGCGCGCCGCGCCGCCGCCCGTGTCGTCCGGCCAGAGGGATTCGATGCGATCCTCTAATATATATTTTTTTGTTAGTACAGTCGCCATCACATACATCGGCGCTAACAAGCACGTCACAAACATCGGAACACACCTCTATTTTCAAGGCATTAGGGTGCATGTGCCGATATTTTTGAACACCTATAGTGTACCGATGTATGTGATGGCGACTGTACCTAGGTTCTGGTCACTGTAAACTCGGGCTGCATGCACTTGACACCCTTGCATCTCAGAGCTATAACCACGAAAATTGAATTTGCAAGTTCAGATAGGTATCTCTGTCTCTATCTCACTTATGGTTTTTGCTTGAGCGACAGATACAGAGATATACGAACTTCGATTTTCGTGGTAGCGCCGCTGATCAATCCGAAGGGGTGAGGGCGGATGGGTAGAGGGATTCCCGATGCATACATATAGTCGGAGCCACTTAAATAACATAGCATAGATTTCCTTAATTTTCTTACCTATATTCACCATAATTGTGTCTTTGAGGTTTTCCAAGTACCGCAGTTTGCTGCCGACGCTCCTACGGGTGTTCCTCGAAATGGTATCCGCTACAACTTTGGCGAATTTTACCACATTTTCCATCGTGTTCGACTTAGTGTCTTCCTGTAAGTTCGGTTCTGGCAGGTGTTGGGTTGGTTCCTTGTGGTCCTCCTTGGGAATTTTGGGAGTTGCTTTGATTGTTTCGGGATCAGCTTCTATGTCCACTCGTCTAATAGGACTATTATTAGGATACATTTTCGGTCTCTCGTTGCCTTTACTCCATATATCTTCAGGTGGTTGCTTAGCGAAGTGCACCTCATCTTCGCCGTCATCTTCAAATGTCTCTTCTTTAGTTACAAACTCCGGTGTTCGATCTTCAAACTTTTTAAAAGGATTCCTCATGGTGTATTCTCGAGTTAGTTCATGAGTAAGATCAGTTTCCTCATACTTCACCTTAGCTGGCTCTTCAGTTGTCAAGTGGATTCTTTTGACACTACCGGTGGTTGGATTGGGAACTCTGTGGACTACACCTCTGGTCCAGTGATTTTCTGATGAATGGTCTATAGTGTGATTGATGTAGATCCTGTTACGTTTATACTCAGCTAAAAAGCCTGGTTCTGTTGAGAACTGTATAGGAAATCTTTTATTGTCGTCGTAAATATCTGTTGAGAAATGTGGCTTGAACCTCTTTCCATCGTATGGGTCAGGTATAGCTGAAAATTCTGGCTTAGATCTCTTATCATCGTATAAGTTGATGTGTTCCGTGGATGTCAATGGTTTCGTCCGTTGGTCGCCAAGGTTGGTTTCCTTAGGGAACGAAGGTCGGCGCTTTTCATCGTGAAACTCGAGAGTGTCTTTGAACTGTGAAGGCTTGTGTAGCTGCGTGATCTCGACCCAGTCTGCGCGCGTGCACGCGACTAATAGCAGCCCAAGCAACATTTCGACTGGAGACGTCTCGTTGTATGTAGTTCCATCGCTTCAGTTGTTCGGTGCTGAAGAATTTGAGCCCTATGGAGCACCACATAAGGTGCTAGTGGCACTCTGTTGAGACTAGAGGTGCGTCAACTGTGCTGTGACACGTCACGCCTCGGCTAGCAAACCGTTACGCAGGGGATCTTAATAAGCATCTTTGAAACTTGGCTATATCATTTATGTCACCAATGGAAGCGTGAGTATAGGTGTAACTAGTACTCGTTCTTACACTTGTTAATACAATGAAACATATGAAATGAGTCTAAAGCACGGGTCAGGCGCTACTTTCTTGGAGCACAGGTTACTGATACTCATTCCTTTTCGTTTCTGTTTGAGCACTGTTCTGTAGGTATTTCGTTACATTTTACCTACTATGAAATTTGTGAACTAACGTTAACGTTTATCGGTTCAAGCTTGTTTTGAAAATGGTACGGTAGAAAATGTTCATGGTTTTATCTCACGTTAGGCAGCTATTAGCCGCTCCGCGCTCACGAAAATAATTTTTCTCGTTACCGGAGCGTGTAATTTGTACAACCGTTTGAGGACAGGTCTTTTGAAGATGTAAGTAAATAATGTCAATATTATTACAATAATAAAGGCAGTGGCCTTTAATACATATAATTTGCAAAGAGTCAGTTGATCGAATAATTAAAGCCAGCCGTTTTAATTAATCAGCCGATCGGCGGTGGAACAATTAGCTGGTATATATTTTTTCCTAGATAAATCACAGATTGCTTTAGAAACCTAGGTAGTAGTAGATAATGAAACAAGATATATCCAAAACGGCATTTATTATTTAAATATGTAATAGTAACACATTTGTAAATCGCTCTCGTCACAAATAACCGCTTAGCCTACAACATCGAGGCGGCTGTGCGCGTCGCGTGCGCTGCTCTACCTCTAGGCTCCAAAAACAGTTGCAGGTACCTACCTACAACTGCCGAATGATTCTCTAATGTCAATTTATTTCAAGAAAGCGCATTGATCATACTTGAATAGGGAGACGCAGTATGTCTCTGAGTCACACGGTGTGAAACTTAGCTACCATAGATTCCTAGTTTACTCATTCATTATAAATAACGGTCTCAAATAAAGAGCCGGTAAGCTTCGCACGACAACGCACAAAGCTCGCTTGTATCAACAATCACCGATTTGCAATAATTTATAATATCATGTACCATTAAATATAAAATATTATGCTTGTTATTATGTTAATGTCTAGCCACTATGTTTTCGCGAAGATATCTTTAAAATTAAGGGCGCATATAATTTAGTTCATATTTTTATTTTATTGAAAATCTACAGCTACCTATTTGAATGATACATAGTTGTAAATTGACACGTTATTTTGGCTAGTTGTCGGCACTGGGGTGTAAGGTCCTGCAGCCTAGTTGCGAAACCATATCAAAATCCGTCGGTCTGTTTCGATGACGTTTGAAAAGACGCCAGCGAACGGCATTCGAAGTGTTCCTTCTCTATCACACTTACGTACGAACTCGTAAGTATGACAGAGAGGGGAAACTTCGAATGCCTTTCGCGGTAGGCCCTCAGAGCTATAACCACGAACTTCGAATCTCGAACTTCGTATATCTCCGTCTCTATCGCACTTATGGTTTATAGAATTAGAGCGACCGAAACGGAGATATATGAAGTTCGAGATTCGAAGTTCGTGGTAGCGCCGCGGTGTCAAGTGAGACGGACCGGCGTTGTTGATCGTTTCGTAATTAAATTAAACAGCTGTTTCCACGGGCGTATTGTAATCGTTTCACTATGACACGTATTTAGATTTTTATCTATCCAAATATCATAAACCCTCCATGATGCGTTCAAGAACCTTACATTATGACCACCATAAAAATAGACTGTTTTGTTAGAAAAAAAATCGTATATGTGAAAATGTTATTATTGCTAAATAATAACATCGAATTTCGATAATATTATTTCATTCAAATTTCGAACGTCTCTGAAAAACAAAGACATTTGATTTAACCTACGTATTCTAATATCAGTCGAGATGACGTTAAGTTCCAAATGAATTGTCAATTTGCATACAAATTTGACAAATGTCGCACGTAAGTAAGATATCGAACGATATGATAGTTGGATCCGACACTAGTTTGTCTCTGAATTAAAAAAAACTATGACAGCTGCCAGAAAACAACGCCGCGATGCCGGTCATAATATGCGGCTCCTCAATGCATCATGGAGGCTTACGATAAGTGGGTAGATAAAGTAGTGTATGTAACTGTACATAATTAGGCACTAAAACACTCGTGTGATGTTATTATGAAACTCGCCTTCGGCTCGTTTCATAAACCCACACTCCTGTTTAATGCCCTTTATGTACAGTCACATAAACTACTATAAAACGATGCTAAACAACAAGACTACCGAGCCACTTAGCCCTCGTTCACACGAACGATAGAGACTCGAATCGACTATCGCTACCTTTATCATTCTAACAGATAGCTGCGCTTTTATCACAAATTTTACGCACTATGAAAAAAAGCTCGTGTGTAGGGGTTAGTGGAAACGCACTTGGAAACAGTGAGGTAGTTGCGAAACTGATACCGAAGGTCGGTCTATTTCTTCTTTGAGACATTGCAGCATTGGTTCAAACGTCATCCAACCCGACCGACATCCTCGTGAACCGTTACGTGATCAGTTGATCACCCTGCTTAACGAACTGGGGACCGATTATTGACTTTCGAGCGCTCGAATCTTTCACTTGAAAACTGGCAAAAATTAAGAAATGCTCTTTTGAAATAGCGATAGAAAATTGAAAAGCGAGTGGTATTGACCACTCGTATTCAATTCTATAGGTAGAAAATTAGTGCCTGCAATTTTTATACTAAAATCGTATTTACTTTTATTTAATTTTCGAGCGCTCGAAAGTCAAACATCGCCCCCCAGGATATGCGCAAAACCCGCGCGAAAGCATAGCGTACTCCCCCTATATTATACCTGGTACCACTTTAATTTCATACAATTTGACACAGCTTAGTCACTAAATAATTTCGCCGATAATTAATTAGTAATAACACAACATTAAACATCGTAATCTATTCCTAATTTACTTTTCAGGGTTGGTCCAAATGTATTTGCACTAAGATGTATAACTGGAAGATAGGACCGGTAGCGTCTAGATAATAGAATTTGTGTAATTTTATATCCACATTGTTAAAATAATACAGTAGGTACACTAGGTACCTACACTAAAGCTCACAGTGAAGTAGCTCAAATGGATCACTATTATTTAAAATATTTAAAATGCAGTATGCTACGGCAATGTCAACACTTAATTGTATTATTATATATATTATAAAAAATAACAAATAATAAAAGAGAGTTGTAAAGTTAAAAGTTTAAAATACTACGCATGAAATCTAAATTAATTATATAAATAAAATTTATCAAAACATGTCCTTACAAGAGATCACAGAAAATGGAAGCTTGCATTGCAAATATTGTATAAAAAATAAAAAAAAGTAAAATGTACAAAAAAATCACAGTATAAAAACATTATTGGAATGACTACGCATTGACTCGTATAGAAAAGACAGTAATATAAGTAACGTATTTGTGACACAGTAAAGCGATAGCAGGCAGAAGTAAAACTCAAAAACATAACCAGTCGAGTACAAAGTTATGCACTCGTCCTTATCGCAAGGGGATAAGGTGTAAAATTGTCTACATATATTTGTACTCGACCGTCTAATACAACAACGTAACAATCCTCCAGGCCGGACGCGTATACACTTACATTAAGGTCCCTCCGTCGCACCGCTAACACCCGTAAACCATTAAATATCGCATCCTATGCGGGAAAAACTCCCAAAATATATTTTAATATATTTTAAATATATATCACTCATGTGTCCAGGAGCAATCAAAAACCGTTGGCACAGTTCGCGATTGGTTGGCATCGGGGAGGAAATGGGCGAGTTGCGTCGAGTGCAATCTCTCGCCGCGTCTACTTTACTTACATACGCTCGGGGCGATGGTGTACTCGCAGTGCCATGCCTGGTCGTACGACTCCACTAGCTCATCATCATCATATCAGCCGAAAGCCGTCCACTGCTGGACATAGGCCTCCCCCAAAGAGTGCCAAAATGACTGGTCCTGCGCCACCTGCATCCAGCGGACTCCCGCGACCTTTACCAGGTCATCAGTCCACCTTGTCGACTTGCTCATACGGCGCACAATCTACCTACTCCAGGCAAAATACGGTTTCGAAAAACATTCATTTGCATTTGCAGTTTGGCGAATCTTTAGGTTAAGTTACTAAAATTGTATTTTTTTTTGATTCCAATAAAAAAAAAAAAATCATAATAGCGTTCATTTTAAAACGTTATTCTAAGATGCTTTATTCAAGAATCCAACAAACTTTCCATCCGGAAGTAATTATATAGATTTAAATGAAGCATGAATTGTCTTTTTGTATATTATTCATCTTGAATATTATAGAGCAAATGTAAATTAACCAAAATAAAGATAAAACCACTTATCCTCCTAAGGCCCATGGGCCTACTGGAAGGACTTATTCTCATAAAGGAATTTTAACCATTTTGGGTTGGAATAGAGTTGCATTTGTTTTGTTTTGGTATTTTTTGAAACAAACGAAATTCAACTCTAGTTCTTACATTAGTTGATTCAACCTTCAATGTAATTTTTTGTCGTATGGTGGGCCTTAGGAGGTTATTAATATTTTTCCTGGCTTTCTCGCTATAGGTAACTATTTGATTGATAATATAATATATCTTAGTTTGTCAGTTAATTGCCTGGACTATAATCACTCGACTGGCTCAGGTAAAATGTCGGACCTCGAATCTGTTCAAACACTCTGGGCCGTTATACTTTTTTGAAAACTCGTTAAGAGTACTTCTAGATTTGCCATTGTTATTGGGACCGACACTAGCAAGTTACTTAATGCGCTAGCATTGTATTTAATAATTTCATAGGTTATAGTTGGTTTTGTCGAGTCGTACCGCCATCGCCAGTGATGTTCGAGCCCCCCTATTGACTAAACCTTACCTAACTTTATGTCGATTTAGGCCGTTACGTTACGAGGTCTCGCCTCTCACAGATACACGTCGCTTCCAACGTAGTACACTAAGTGTAGTGAGAACTTCTGATAGTCAAAGTCTGATTACATTGATAGTGTCTTAGAAAATAGGATAGATATTAGACTAGGCGTAAGACTTAATTTAATAGAATGAGTAGAAACATTAAGATACGTTAGAGTAGACCATAGACCACACATACACCGAGAGATTTATTTTAATAGGCCGGTTGCAATCCCTTGGGGCCTTGCCCAGAGCTGCCGCCTCGTTAAATTGACGGCAAAAATATATATACTTAAGTTCACTTTGATAAAATTAAAAAGGCATACACATTAGTGTCATCAAATCTAGAACGAAGTCCCCAAGCGATGGTAGCCAAGCGAATCAACGACACATGACATGCATACACTTCACTCAACAAATTGACTATAATAAGAGCGATTGGCGTAAACACATGCCATAAAATGATATTTGATTAAAATCGACTTGCATCTGAATCATAAAACTAAAGTGTACTCGTAACAACGATCAGTGTAAAAATATTCCTAAATTTGTTCAAAACAAAACATTGAATCGCTCGCTTGCCACGAGCAACATTGATACTTACGACTAATGTTAATATTATTTAAATCCTCATATACATAAATTACAATAACACGAAACAATTATACTTAGTGTTAAAATTAAAACAATTACTTACAGGAATGCAGTTAGACAAATAAAATTTTTAAACGATTTGTTACAAATGTTGAGGTATAAAACTTACATTCTCTTAGTATGCTATCTTTGCTTCTAGACCAATCAAATTAGCTTACCCTGGACATAATTCGTAAACTCGTTGTTTTTATGGTTTTATCGGATTTTACTATTCAGTATCAAATATTAATGAAATATATTAAGTAAAAAATCCGCGATCGTAACCGTATTCAAAAAAAACACGAGTTAACGTACACTACCTAACTTTTTTCTAAAAGTAAAAAAGGTAACCAAATACCTTGTTAGTATAACTTTGAGGTGCATTCAAATGCGATCTCTTAATAGCAAAATTAAACTGAAATCAAATTCGCATATACGTTTTTTTTCACAGTTTTCCTCTGATCTCATTATCTAGATAAGCCAAAATGGTAACTATGATGTTTTTGTCTGATTAAGCTATCTTGCGTCTGTTTAGACATTTAAGACAAAAATTAAACATTTATTTTTAACGTTTTAATAATAATGTATTTCTCAGTAGTTATAAATAGTAACTATGAAATTTTTGTTTACTAATAGCATTTTGTGTACGATAATCATGTGTTCATCAAAATAAAGCATGTTAATTTCACGCTTAAGAAATTGAAATTTTAATTGAAAATACTTGCGACCTTGTCGTGGAGCCAGATGCATGCGGTGGGTGCGAGGCGGGGAGAGAGTGGGGCGCCAGCGGGCGAGCGCACGGTGAACCCGTCACAACGAGTTTATTTCAATTACGTGTTTTGCACCGACCGCGCCGTGTACAAATAAAACTAATATAATTGAATATCCTAATTGTAGGATTTATAGCTTTAATAAAAAAATCACAGTTAGTCCCTTACGCCCATGATCGTAGTAAGCTTAAAAAAATCGGTCAAGTGCGAGTCAGAATCGCGCACCGAGGGTTCCGGACCACCCCATACAATAGAAACAAGTCCACTATAAACGGACGGACGGACAACAAAGTGATCCTATAAGGGTTCCGTTTTTTCCTTTCGAGGTACGGAACCCAAATAAGTAAAAGCTAAGAATTATTCGATTTATGAAATTAAAAAATTAGCGTATCAGACTTATTTAATATTTAAAACAAGAGTATTTTGGCGTAACAGACACACTTGTGTAAAAGTTCACAGTTCTGCAAAATGGCAATGAACTGAGAGTTACGACAAAATGTATCAAAGACATTTCTTATTTGATTGGATACGACAAAAATGCTCGGTAAAATTGAGTATCAACGCAATATTTTTCATGGTTGTAACGGACATTTTTTTCAAGCTATCGCGACGTTATCTATACCAACCGATAGAGAGAACAGAGGCTCTAGTATAAGTTTTATGGATACAATACGTTTTCGAACGCGTTTGCGTTTAGTTTCAATTTGTATGGCAACACGAACAGCGCCTCTGGTGGTAACTATTAGGAACTACGCGTCGCCATACAAATTCAAACTAAACGCAAACGCGTTCGAAAACGTATATGTATCGATAAAACTTATACTAGAGCTACTGAGTATTTGTCCCTTACGCCCTTTGAGCCTACGGTAGTCGATATGTTTATTGTCACACACCCAAAGATGGGCAAAATTTATTCGAATACTAATAACGTTTAAGAATAAATAGGATTATTCGCGAATAACGAATAAATATTTCGAATAATTATTCGGTAATATTTATTCGCGAATAACTTCTTCATTATAATCATTCGTATTGCTTTTCGGAAATAATATCTTGAACGAATATTGTAGGAATGCTTTTGAATGGAATATATCTCAAAAACGTAATATTTTTCTACAGACAGAACAGTGAAATTTGTTAGAAAGAGGTGACCGCTTCATCAAGGGTACCAATTAATATCGCCGTGCAAGGTGAAACGGATATTAATTGTATTTATTTCACCTGTTTTATTTTTTTCTAATCCGGCTTTACCACGGGTGACAAAAAAAACGGGTCAAGTGCGAGTCAGACTCGCGCACCGAGGTTTCCGGACCACCTTGTGTACAGTTTATAGTGGACTGTTTCTATTGTAATAGAAACAGTCCGCTATAAACTGACACTCACTATGTATGTATTCACATACTTAGTGCGTGTCAGTTTATACTGGACAAAAAATTTTCTGTGATGTGACTAATAATTTACGGTTTTCGCAATTTTTCCTTTATCTGTGCTATACTCGTAAGGCGTTGCTTCGCACCAAATTTCAAGTTTCTGAGTTCACGGGAAGTACCCTGTAGGTTTTGATTCCCTTGCGGGTTTCGAAAACTTGCGGAAATTTGCGACATAAACTGCTGTATCTTTTGATTGCGTTGGCTTAGAAGTTTGATTTTTTCACAGCACCAAGAGACAGTAAATTTGGGTATTTGATATAAATTTCAGCTTAATTCATTTATTTGTTGCAGTATGGGTCTTAGAAGATGTTACATATAAATTCAGTTCCAGCATAACCCTGTTATTGCACACTGCACAGCAACATTAATATAAAACATATGAATTCTAAAATAATGCATGCAACGCACTATGACGACGACCGCTTTATTAGCCTAGTTGGTACGAAGCAAGAGGTCATGGGTTCGAATCCCGGTAAGGGCATTAATTTGTGTGATGAGCACGAATATTTGTTCCTGAGTCATGGATGTTTTCTATGTATTCAAGTATTTATTTCTCTGTATAAGTATCTATATCGTCGTCTAGTATCCATAGTACAAGCTTTGCTTAGTTTCGGACTAGGTTGATTTTGTGTAAGATTGTCCGCAAATATTTAAAATATTTTAAAATATTTATGCAAACTTCAAATGATTGATTCCTCCACGCGTTCCTGAGAAAAAGGGTATTGACAGACGGACGGACGGACAACAAAGTGATCCTATGAGGGTTCCGTTTTTTCCTTTCGAGGCACGAAACCCTAAAAACACACAGATATAATATAACATGATTGCGACTGAGAGGGCATGACCCCCGTTCCGGGTCATTCCTGTTGCAAAGGTTGTCGATCGCGATTCAACGCGGCAATGCGGCGAGTGTGATGGGCACCTTTGCACCCGGAATGACACGGGGCGGGTTATTTGACTAAGTTTTATTGACTTGTAAACCAATCTAATATTATGACTTTTATTGTACGTTGACAATTGTTTTTTCGTTAATAAACTTATGAAGATACATACATATAACATGATTAATTATATACAATATACAATTAAAGGTTTATAATTGAACACATGCGTAATCGTCTCTAATAATATAACATTGATGCAATTACAGACAGTGGCTGTCCATATATTACGTAATTTCAAAACAGGGAGGGGGGGGTCTATTGGATGTAGGTAGTCATTTTATGAGGTAGGGAGGGTCCATTTAAGGAATTAACAGGATTATGATAGGAGGGGGGGGGGTGTCAAGAATTGACAAAAACCAACCGGCCAAGTGCGGTTTGTTGTATGGGAGCCCCCCTGTAGCCTAGTTGGTTTGAGGGATGCAGGCTGCACTGAAAGTATCGGACTTATGAATACTTACGAACTTATTTTGACACATATTATACCTTTTTATAATTTCTGAAGTTTCATCATAATAACACACTGGCCACATAGAAAAAAAGAACAATGGTTCAGTTTCAATTCTTTTTTCGAGTTGTTGAGTCGCCGCTGAAGATGGAATTGTTCCTTGAAAATTAAAGAACTATGATTTATTACGACTTTAAAAATGGATTAACACAAGAACAATGTGAAGACCGGATGGTTGCTGCTTTTAGTAATGAAGCTTTCAAAGATGACAATATACAGGTGGTATTCAGAATTTCAACGTGGCCGAGTATCCCTCACGGACAACGCGCGTGAAGGTCGACCAAAATCGGTAGTTAAGCAAGAAAACGTCGAAGCCGATTGGTATACAAGTATTTGTTTGCCGAGTGTCTTTGCTGACCTAAGGAAAAAAATCCCTAGTCGCCGCATCATCCTTCACCACGACAATGCCAGCCCTCACACCGCTCGTAAAACAAATGAGTACCTGGAAGGTGAAAAAGTCGAACTACTGGACCATCCTCCATACAGCCCCAACAACTTTTTCACATTCCCTAACATCAAAGATAAGTTGCGTGGTCAGTGGTTTCAGACACCGGCAGAAGCAGTGGAGGCTTTTATAATGGCCATTTTGTCGACCCTTTTTCAGCGTTCAATAAGTGTTTCAACAACTGGTCCCGAAACTTTCAGTTTGACCCCAGTAGTGACCCTGCCTTACGTAGGTTCGAATCCCGGTAAGGGCTTTTATTTGTGTGATGAGCACAAATATTTGTTCCTGAGTCATAGATGTTTTCTATGTATGTATTTATCTATATAAGTATGTTTATCGTTGTCTAGTACCCATAGTACAAGCTTTGCTTAGTTTGGGACTAGATCGATGTGTGTAAGATTGTAAAATAATAAAAAATAAAAAATAAATCTGTTTTTTAGTATTTGTTGAAAATTTCAACTGTCTAACTATCACGGTTCGTGAGATACAGCCTGGTGACAGACGGACAGCGGAATCTTAGTAATAGGGTCCCGTTTTACTCTTTGAGTACAAGTTATATATGGACAAGCCCACACACATGACAAAATGAAACAAACCTTTTAAATACCCCGTGAAGCGACTCATTTAACTAACGAAAATATTGTTAATTAGTAGAAAAGGGTAATAATACTTGAAAAAAGGTACACTTGTAGTGATCGTGTTAAATTCGTGTACGAGTTGTAACGAGCAACCGCATCCTTAAATATTATTCGAGGATTGTTCGAGGATTTATTCGAATGAAATGAGAATCAATCATTCGTCATTCGAAAGTGTAGACAAATAAATTATTCGCGAATAAATAAGTGACGAATAAATGTTTATTCGAATAATTATTCGAATAAAGAATCATTCGAATAATGCCCCTTTCTGCTCCCACATAAGTAACATATTTTATTTAAATAATTCTGTACAGAAGACTGAGCGCTTATAAATAGGTAATCGAGATTCCACGACAATTATGTCTCATGCTGAACAATTTAGTTATTATCGATCTAATGAACACAATATTTCAATACATCTCCATCCTAGCCGAACCGTGGTGCACGCCACGTTCGTGTTTATAAATGTTTGACAATAATTGACCTACCCATAATAAATTAATGCCGAAACGCATTGACAGCGGTAGCGAAGCCGCACTGCGCAGCGTGGAGGTAGTACCGGCTGTAATGTTCGATCTAATTTGAAAGGGTCCGCACAGAATACCGGCCGGGAAAAAAAGCGTTCGGATCCTTTCATATTAGCTTGAACATTACAAGTACCGCCTCCGCGCCGCCCCGCGCTGCTTCGCCACCGCTGTCAGTGCGTTTCGGCCTTGAATGCCTGCGACTCGCTACAGCACGGTCAGTAGTTGAGGCACTACGCAATTACGGCCTTATTCTGCAAGAGATAACGTTCATATTAAAAATTAAGTAAGAAAAAATATGAATTAATTAATAATCGTTGATATTTTTTGTTTAATTTGTTTCTTATAGTACTAATAATATGTTGACAGCATAAATCAAACAATTTACAAGTAGTTATGTATTTTGGTTTTCCAAAAACTACCAATATTTGTGATTTTAGAAATCCGCAATGAGAATCTGTTTAATTTTTAATAATTTATCAACACATATAATATACTATGCAGAATACATTTTTAAATTGCAGTTATCTATAATTTCTGGTAAGATAAGCCAGAAAATGTGTAACTTACTGAATTTTTTTAATTAATGATAGTCCCGGTTGATTAATTAGTTTAATTTTGATTTATTTAACTGGAATGCAAGCGTCATATCATAATAGAGGCACTTTTACAAAGTTACATATTATGCTGCACTTATGAAATCAAAATTTGTTAAAAATTTAGATTTTTGTTTTTTTTTCAATGACGCGGAACCCTAAAATGTTTAATTATTTTTATTTTAACTATAACTAACAATACTTTACATCATAGAAAAAGAAAATTACAGTTATCGAATTATGTCCGGGTTTACCTAATTTGATTGGTCTATTCCTAAACCTTATAGAAGCTATTAGCAAATACAAGCATACAAACTTTACATTAATGTTTCATGTTCTGAACTTATTACACAGTTAAAATACGCGTTCATACGTTATACGTTTGTCCATAGGTAAAAAGTTGTTTTCACATTCGCATTTGTTTTAAAAAACATAACATACTAAGTACAAATATTACAAGGGGTTTATGTTTTAAAGCTAAAATGTAAAAGAAATGCTCTCAGCTGCCATAGTTCCCCTCATTCAATTAAGTTTCAATCGTCGACGAAATCGTCTCTTGTTATATTTCTAACTAATAGATATGCTTTCGTGAGAACATCAGTTTCGAGGTTACAGTCCAAGTGTCATTATTATTATGTCAAACTGTAAAGCGAGGTTTTAGTAATGACGCAATTACATTAATCTGTTCACCGCATTCGAATATATCACATAGCAAATGAAGATTTTGTACGTCAGTACCTTTATTTCGAAAGAACACAGATCAGTAGAAATACTATTATTTACTAGTCTCTAGAAGAGAAGAGAGATAGATGCGGTGATCACATTAATATGGATGTGCCGTAAAGGTTCGCCTCAAGTCTCTATAGCGGGGTGTGTCGGCCATGTCAGGAACGGTGCGCGTGCGTGTGTGTGTATGTGTGTGTGTGTGAGAGTGTGCGCGTGTGTGTGTGTTTGTGTGTGTGTAGTTACCGCACACGCACGAGCAGTTTCTTCCAGCGCAGGCGCACGAAGCAGCCGCGCGACCGCTCCTCCGGGGGCTTAGGCTTATCTCTGTTGAGTAAAGAAATCAGTCCGTTAACGTTTCATTGATAATGTTAAGAGAAAACTACTTAAACTTATGGCACAGGTACACAGTTAGGTTTGTGTTGCATAAAAACGTCTTTATTGCAAGATTAATGCTGGTGGCGCACACAATCTACTCTTAAGGCGACGTAGGCTCGTGGTCTTCTCTCCCTCTCACTGAATTTTGAAATTTGTACGTTTAAATAAATAAAAAAGTAATCACTAAGTTCCCTCAAACATGATATTGCCGATTTTTAGAGCCAATTTTTTTTAGAGCAGACCGCCGGCCCCCGCGCGCCACGTGACCCCCCCCCCCCCCACGTGCTTGCTTCTGTGGTGGAGCCAATCGTTATGCTGTAATGGTGCTATCCGGCACGATGCCGCCACCGGCAACGACCTCCTTACCCTGGTGCCGTCCGCCTCAATGGCGCCACCCCTCCCACGCCTGCCGCGTCTGCATTGCTCGTGTGTCTCGTGTACTCACGTGAGTCAAGGCTCGGGCTCCTCGCCCCAGCGCGCGTCGTCGCTGGGGTGCGTGAGGTAGCGGCGGCCCACGCGGCGCTCCAGCGCGCGCAGGTCCTCCCACGCCTGCCGCGTCTGCATTGCTCGTGTGTCTCGTGTACTCACGTGAGTCAAGGCTCGGGCTCCTCGCCCCAGCGCGCGTCGTCGCTGGGGTGCGTGAGGTAGCGGCGGCCCACGCGGCGCTCCAGCGCGCGCAGGTCCTCCCACGCCTGCCGCGTCTGCATTGCTCGTGTGTCTCGTGTACTCACGTGAGTCAAGGCTCGGGCTCCTCGCCCCAGCGCGCGTCGTCGCTGGGGTGCGTGAGGTAGCGGCGGCCCACGCGGCGCTCCAGCGCGCGCAGGTCCTCCCACGCCTGCCGCGTCTGCATTGCTCGTGTGTCTCGTGTACTCACGTGAGTCAAGGCTCGGGCTCCTCGCCCCAGCGCGCGTCGTCGCTGGGGTGCGTGAGGTAGCGGCGGCCCACGCGGCGCTCCAGCGCGCGCAGGTCCTCCCACGCCTGCCGCGTCTGCATTGCTCGTGTGTCTCGTGTACTCACGTGAGTCAAGGCTCGGGCTCCTCGCCCCAGCGCGCGTCGTCGCTGGGGTGCGTGAGGTAGCGGCGGCCCACGCGGCGCTCCAGCGCGCGCAGGTCCTCCCACGCCTGCCGCGTCTGCATTGCTCGTGTGTCTCGTGTACTCACGTGAGTCAAGGCTCGGGCTCCTCGCCCCAGCGCGCGTCGTCGCTGGGGTGCGTGAGGTAGCGGCGGCCCACGCGGCGCTCCAGCGCGCGCAGGTCCTCCCACGCCTGCCGCGTCTGCATTGCTCGTGTGTCTCGTGTACTCACGTGAGTCAAGGCTCGGGCTCCTCGCCCCAGCGCGCGTCGTCGCTGGGGTGCGTGAGGTAGCGGCGGCCCACGCGGCGCTCCAGCGCGCGCAGGTCCTCCCACGCCTGCCGCGTCTGCATTGCTCGTGTGTCTCGTGTACTCACGTGAGTCAAGGCTCGGGCTCCTCGCCCCAGCGCGCGTCGTCGCTGGGGTGCGTGAGGTAGCGGCGGCCCACGCGGCGCTCCAGCGCGCGCAGGTCCTCCCACGCCTGCCGCGTCTGCATTGCTCGTGTGTCTCGTGTACTCACGTGAGTCAAGGCTCGGGCTCCTCGCCCCAGCGCGCGTCGTCGCTGGGGTGCGTGAGGTAGCGGCGGCCCACGCGGCGCTCCAGCGCGCGCAGGTCCTCCCACGCCTGCCGCGTCTGCATTGCTCGTGTGTCTCGTGTACTCACGTGAGTCAAGGCTCGGGCTCCTCGCCCCAGCGCGCGTCGTCGCTGGGGTGCGTGAGGTAGCGGCGGCCCACGCGGCGCTCCAGCGCGCGCAGGTCCTCCCACGCCTGCCGCGTCTGCATTGCTCGTGTGTCTCGTGTACTCACGTGAGTCAAGGCTCGGGCTCCTCGCCCCAGCGCGCGTCGTCGCTGGGGTGCGTGAGGTAGCGGCGGCCCACGCGGCGCTCCAGCGCGCGCAGGTCCTCCCACGCCTGCCGCGTCTGCATTGCTCGTGTGTCTCGTGTACTCACGTGAGTCAAGGCTCGGGCTCCTCGCCCCAGCGCGCGTCGTCGCTGGGGTGCGTGAGGTAGCGGCGGCCCACGCGGCGCTCCAGCGCGCGCAGGTCCTCCCACGCCTGCCGCGTCTGCATTGCTCGTGTGTCTCGTGTACTCACGTGAGTCAAGGCTCGGGCTCCTCGCCCCAGCGCGCGTCGTCGCTGGGGTGCGTGAGGTAGCGGCGGCCCACGCGGCGCTCCAGCGCGCGCAGGTCCTCCCACGCCTGCCGCGTCTGCATTGCTCGTGTGTCTCGTGTACTCACGTGAGTCAAGGCTCGGGCTCCTCGCCCCAGCGCGCGTCGTCGCTGGGGTGCGTGAGGTAGCGGCGGCCCACGCGGCGCTCCAGCGCGCGCAGGTCCTCCCACGCCTGCCGCGTCTGCATTGCTCGTGTGTCTCGTGTACTCACGTGAGTCAAGGCTCGGGCTCCTCGCCCCAGCGCGCGTCGTCGCTGGGGTGCGTGAGGTAGCGGCGGCCCACGCGGCGCTCCAGCGCGCGCAGGTCCTCCCACGCCTGCCGCGTCTGCATTGCTCGTGTGTCTCGTGTACTCACGTGAGTCAAGGCTCGGGCTCCTCGCCCCAGCGCGCGTCGTCGCTGGGGTGCGTGAGGTAGCGGCGGCCCACGCGGCGCTCCAGCGCGCGCAGGTCCTCCCACGCCTGCCGCGTCTGCATTGCTCGTGTGTCTCGTGTACTCACGTGAGTCAAGGCTCGGGCTCCTCGCCCCAGCGCGCGTCGTCGCTGGGGTGCGTGAGGTAGCGGCGGCCCACGCGGCGCTCCAGCGCGCGCAGGTCCTCCCACGCCTGCCGCGTCTGCATTGCTCGTGTGTCTCGTGTACTCACGTGAGTCAAGGCTCGGGCTCCTCGCCCCAGCGCGCGTCGTCGCTGGGGTGCGTGAGGTAGCGGCGGCCCACGCGGCGCTCCAGCGCGCGCAGGTCCTCCCACGCCTGCCGCGTCTGCATTGCTCGTGTGTCTCGTGTACTCACGTGAGTCAAGGCTCGGGCTCCTCGCCCCAGCGCGCGTCGTCGCTGGGGTGCGTGAGGTAGCGGCGGCCCACGCGGCGCTCCAGCGCGCGCAGGTCCTCCCACGCCTGCCGCGTCTGCATTGCTCGTGTGTCTCGTGTACTCACGTGAGTCAAGGCTCGGGCTCCTCGCCCCAGCGCGCGTCGTCGCTGGGGTGCGTGAGGTAGCGGCGGCCCACGCGGCGCTCCAGCGCGCGCAGGTCCTCCCACGCCTGCCGCGTCTGCATTGCTCGTGTGTCTCGTGTACTCACGTGAGTCAAGGCTCGGGCTCCTCGCCCCAGCGCGCGTCGTCGCTGGGGTGCGTGAGGTAGCGGCGGCCCACGCGGCGCTCCAGCGCGCGCAGGTCCTCCCACGCCTGCCGCGTCTGCATTGCTCGTGTGTCTCGTGTACTCACGTGAGTCAAGGCTCGGGCTCCTCGCCCCAGCGCGCGTCGTCGCTGGGGTGCGTGAGGTAGCGGCGGCCCACGCGGCGCTCCAGCGCGCGCAGGTCCTCCCACGCCTGCCGCGTCTGCATTGCTCGTGTGTCTCGTGTACTCACGTGAGTCAAGGCTCGGGCTCCTCGCCCCAGCGCGCGTCGTCGCTGGGGTGCGTGAGGTAGCGGCGGCCCACGCGGCGCTCCAGCGCGCGCAGGTCCTCCCACGCCTGCCGCGTCTGCATTGCTCGTGTGTCTCGTGTACTCACGTGAGTCAAGGCTCGGGCTCCTCGCCCCAGCGCGCGTCGTCGCTGGGGTGCGTGAGGTAGCGGCGGCCCACGCGGCGCTCCAGCGCGCGCAGGTCCTCCCACGCCTGCCGCGTCTGCATTGCTCGTGTGTCTCGTGTACTCACGTGAGTCAAGGCTCGGGCTCCTCGCCCCAGCGCGCGTCGTCGCTGGGGTGCGTGAGGTAGCGGCGGCCCACGCGGCGCTCCAGCGCGCGCAGGTCCTCCCACGCCTGCCGCGTCTGCATTGCTCGTGTGTCTCGTGTACTCACGTGAGTCAAGGCTCGGGCTCCTCGCCCCAGCGCGCGTCGTCGCTGGGGTGCGTGAGGTAGCGGCGGCCCACGCGGCGCTCCAGCGCGCGCAGGTCCTCCCACGCCTGCCGCGTCTGCATTGCTCGTGTGTCTCGTGTACTCACGTGAGTCAAGGCTCGGGCTCCTCGCCCCAGCGCGCGTCGTCGCTGGGGTGCGTGAGGTAGCGGCGGCCCACGCGGCGCTCCAGCGCGCGCAGGTCCTCCCACGCCTGCTGCGTTTGCAGCCACACGTGCGCCAGAGACTTGTCCACGCTCAGACGCTTGCGTTGCTTCACTTGCAGCAGATTGTTGATCAGGTCGATCGCTGGAAACAAAAGAGGTTATCGCTTTTAATGTGAGACTACACAAAATGTATTAATTAAGTCCGACTAGACAAGGCTGCCTTTTAACGCTTCATCTGCTGCGAACAAGATGCATGTAGGCCATTACATGAAGGGGGCGTTCTGGATCTGCTCGCCGATGTCCT
Source organism: Epinotia brunnichana (assembly GCA_963854355.1). Taxonomy (NCBI): domain Eukaryota; kingdom Metazoa; phylum Arthropoda; class Insecta; order Lepidoptera; family Tortricidae; genus Epinotia; species Epinotia brunnichana. The sequence continues at coordinate 903,149 of OY977952.1, read as the reverse complement.
CGTCCTCGTTGAAGGAGTGCAGTAACATACCTTCCGCGGAGATCTCCCGCCAGGGCTGCGGCGGGTACATGAAGGCAGCGTTCTGGATCTGCTCGCCGATGTCCTCGTCCTCGTTGAAGGAGTGCAGTAACATACCTTCCGCGGAGATCTCCCGCCAGGGCTGCGGCGGGTACATGAAGGCAGCGTTCTGGATCTGCTCGCCGATGTCCTCGTCCTCGTTGAAGGAGTGCAGTAACATACCTTCCGCGGAGATCTCCCGCCAGGGCTGCGGCGGGTACATGAAGGCAGCGTTCTGGATCTGCTCGCCGATGTCCTCGTCCTCGTTGAAGGAGTGCAGTAACATACCTTCCGCGGAGATCTCCCGCCAGGGCTGCGGCGGGTACATGAAGGCAGCGTTCTGGATCTGCTCGCCGATGTCCTCGTCCTCGTTGAAGGAGTGCAGTAACATACCTTCCGCGGAGATCTCCCGCCAGGGCTGCGGCGGGTACATGAAGGCAGCGTTCTGGATCTGCTCGCCGATGTCCTCGTCCTCGTTGAAGGAGTGCAGTAACATACCTTCCGCGGAGATCTCCCGCCAGGGCTGCGGCGGGTACATGAAGGCAGCGTTCTGGATCTGCTCGCCGATGTCCTCGTCCTCGTTGAAGGAGTGCAGTAACATACCTTCCGCGGAGATCTCCCGCCAGGGCTGCGGCGGGTACATGAAGGCAGCGTTCTGGATCTGCTCGCCGATGTCCTCGTCCTCGTTGAAGGAGTGCAGTAACATACCTTCCGCGGAGATCTCCCGCCAGGGCTGCGGCGGGTACATGAAGGCGGCGTTCTGGATCTGCTCGCCGATGTCCTCGTCCTCGTTGAAGGAGTGCAGTAACATACCTTCCGCGGAGATCTCCCGCCAGGGCTGCGGCGGGTACATGAAGGCAGCGTTCTGGATCTGCTCGCCGATGTCCTCGTCCTCGTTGAAGGAGTGCAGTAACATACCTTCCGCGGAGATCTCCCGCCAGGGCTGCGGCGGGTACATGAAGGCGGCGTTCTGGATCTGCTCGCCGATGTCCTCGTCCTCGTTGAAGGAGTGCAGTAACATACCTTCCGCGGAGATCTCCCGCCAGGGCTGCGGCGGGTACATGAAGGCAGCGTTCTGGATCTGCTCGCCGATGTCCTCGTCCTCGTTGAAGGAGTGCAGTAACATACCTTCCGCGGAGATCTCCCGCCAGGGCTGCGGCGGGTACATGAAGGCAGCGTTCTGGATCTGCTCGCCGATGTCCTCGTCCTCGTTGAAGGAGTGCAGTAACATACCTTCCGCGGAGATCTCCCGCCAGGGCTGCGGCGGGTACATGAAGGCAGCGTTCTGGATCTGCTCGCCGATGTCCTCGTCCTCGTTGAAGGAGTGCAGTAACATACCTTCCGCGGAGATCTCCCGCCAGGGCTGCGGCGGGTACATGAAGGCAGCGTTCTGGATCTGCTCGCCGATGTCCTCGTCCTCGTTGAAGGAGTGCAGTAACATACCTTCCGCGGAGATCTCCCGCCAGGGCTGCGGCGGGTACATGAAGGCAGCGTTCTGGATCTGCTCGCCGATGTCCTCGTCCTCGTTGAAGGAGTGCAGTAACATACCTTCCGCGGAGATCTCCCGCCAGGGCTGCGGCGGGTACATGAAGGCAGCGTTCTGGATCTGCTCGCCGATGTCCTCGTCCTCGTTGAAGGAGTGCAGTAACATACCTTCCGCGGAGATCTCCCGCCAGGGCTGCGGCGGGTACATGAAGGCAGCGTTCTGGATCTGCTCGCCGATGTCCTCGTCCTCGTTGAAGGAGTGCAGTAACATACCTTCCGCGGAGATCTCCCGCCAGGGCTGCGGCGGGTACATGAAGGCAGCGTTCTGGATCTGCTCGCCGATGTCCTCGTCCTCGTTGAAGGAGTGCAGTAACATACCTTCCGCGGAGATCTCCCGCCAGGGCTGCGGCGGGTACATGAAGGCGGCGTTCTGGATCTGCTCGCCGATGTCCTCGTCCTCGTTGAAGGAGTGCAGTAACATACCTTCCGCGGAGATCTCCCGCCAGGGCTGCGGCGGGTACATGAAGGCAGCGTTCTGGATCTGCTCGCCGATGTCCTCGTCCTCGTTGAAGGAGTGCAGTAACATACCTTCCGCGGAGATCTCCCGCCAGGGCTGCGGCGGGTACATGAAGGCAGCGTTCTGGATCTGCTCGCCAATGTCCTCGTCCTCGTTGAAGGAGTGCAGTAACATACCTTCCGCGGAGATCTCCCGCCAGGGCTGCGGCGGGTACATGAAGGCAGCGTTCTGGATCTGCTCGCCGATGTCCTCGTCCTCGTTGAAGGAGTGCAGTAACATACCTTCCGCGGAGATCTCCCGCCAGGGCTGCGGCGGGTACATGAAGGCAGCGTTCTGGATCTGCTCGCCGATGTCCTCGTCCTCGTTGAAGGAGTGCAGTAACATACCTTCCGCGGAGATCTCCCGCCAGGGCTGCGGCGGGTACATGAAGGCAGCGTTCTGGATCTGCTCGCCGATGTCCTCGTCCTCGTTGAAGGAGTGCAGTAACATACCTTCCGCGGAGATCTCCCGCCAGGGCTGCGGCGGGTACATGAAGGCAGCGTTCTGGATCTGCTCGCCGATGTCCTCGTCCTCGTTGAAGGAGTGCAGTAACATACCTTCCGCGGAGATCTCCCGCCAGGGCTGCGGCGGGTACATGAAGGCAGCGTTCTGGATCTGCTCGCCGATGTCCTCGTCCTCGTTGAAGGAGTGCAGTAACATACCTTCCGCGGAGATCTCCCGCCAGGGCTGCGGCGGGTACATGAAGGCAGCGTTCTGGATCTGCTCGCCGATGTCCTCGTCCTCGTTGAAGGAGTGCAGTAACATACCTTCCGCGGAGATCTCCCGCCAGGGCTGCGGCGGGTACATGAAGGCAGCGTTCTGGATCTGCTCGCCGATGTCCTCGTCCTCGTTGAAGGAGTGCAGTAACATACCTTCCGCGGAGATCTCCCGCCAGGGCTGCGGCGGGTACATGAAGGCAGCGTTCTGGATCTGCTCGCCGATGTCCTCGTCCTCGTTGAAGGAGTGCAGTAACATACCTTCCGCGGAGATCTCCCGCCAGGGCTGCGGCGGGTACATGAAGGCAGCGTTCTGGATCTGCTCGCCGATGTCCTCGTCCTCGTTGAAGGAGTGCAGTAACATACCTTCCGCGGAGATCTCCCGCCAGGGCTGCGGCGGGTACATGAAGGCAGCGTTCTGGATCTGCTCGCCGATGTCCTCGTCCTCGTTGAAGGAGTGCAGTAACATACCTTCCGCGGAGATCTCCCGCCAGGGCTGCGGCGGGTACATGAAGGCAGCGTTCTGGATCTGCTCGCCGATGTCCTCGTCCTCGTTGAAGGAGTGCAGTAACATACCTTCCGCGGAGATCTCCCGCCAGGGCTGCGGCGGGTACATGAAGGCAGCGTTCTGGATCTGCTCGCCGATGTCCTCGTCCTCGTTGAAGGAGTGCAGTAACATACCTTCCGCGGAGATCTCCCGCCAGGGCTGCGGCGGGTACATGAAGGCAGCGTTCTGGATCTGCTCGCCGATGTCCTCGTCCTCGTTGAAGGAGTGCAGTAACATACCTTCCGCGGAGATCTCCCGCCAGGGCTGCGGCGGGTACATGAAGGCAGCGTTCTGGATCTGCTCGCCGATGTCCTCGTCCTCGTTGAAGGAGTGCAGTAACATACCTTCCGCGGAGATCTCCCGCCAGGGCTGCGGCGGGTACATGAAGGCAGCGTTCTGGATCTGCTCGCCGATGTCCTCGTCCTCGTTGAAGGAGTGCAGTAACATACCTTCCGCGGAGATCTCCCGCCAGGGCTGCGGCGGGTACATGAAGGCAGCGTTCTGGATCTGCTCGCCGATGTCCTCGTCCTCGTTGAAGGAGTGCAGTAACATACCTTCCGCGGAGATCTCCCGCCAGGGCTGCGGCGGGTACATGAAGGCAGCGTTCTGGATCTGCTCGCCGATGTCCTCGTCCTCGTTGAAGGAGTGCAGTAACATACCTTCCGCGGAGATCTCCCGCCAGGGCTGCGGCGGGTACATGAAGGCAGCGTTCTGGATCTGCTCGCCGATGTCCTCGTCCTCGTTGAAGGAGTGCAGTAACATACCTTCCGCGGAGATCTCCCGCCAGGGCTGCGGCGGGTACATGAAGGCAGCGTTCTGGATCTGCTCGCCGATGTCCTCGTCCTCGTTGAAGGAGTGCAGTAACATACCTTCCGCGGAGATCTCCCGCCAGGGCTGCGGCGGGTACATGAAGGCAGCGTTCTGGATCTGCTCGCCGATGTCCTCGTCCTCGTTGAAGGAGTGCAGTAACATACCTTCCGCGGAGATCTCCCGCCAGGGCTGCGGCGGGTACATGAAGGCAGCGTTCTGGATCTGCTCGCCGATGTCCTCGTCCTCGTTGAAGGAGTGCAGTAACATACCTTCCGCGGAGATCTCCCGCCAGGGCTGCGGCGGGTACATGAAGGCAGCGTTCTGGATCTGCTCGCCGATGTCCTCGTCCTCGTTGAAGGAGTGCAGTAACATACCTTCCGCGGAGATCTCCCGCCAGGGCTGCGGCGGGTACATGAAGGCAGCGTTCTGGATCTGCTCGCCGATGTCCTCGTCCTCGTTGAAGGAGTGCAGTAACATACCTTCCGCGGAGATCTCCCGCCAGGGCTGCGGCGGGTACATGAAGGCAGCGTTCTGGATCTGCTCGCCGATGTCCTCGTCCTCGTTGAAGGAGTGCAGTAACATACCTTCCGCGGAGATCTCCCGCCAGGGCTGCGGCGGGTACATGAAGGCAGCGTTCTGGATCTGCTCGCCGATGTCCTCGTCCTCGTTGAAGGAGTGCAGTAACATACCTTCCGCGGAGATCTCCCGCCAGGGCTGCGGCGGGTACATGAAGGCAGCGTTCTGGATCTGCTCGCCGATGTCCTCGTCCTCGTTGAAGGAGTGCAGTAACATACCTTCCGCGGAGATCTCCCGCCAGGGCTGCGGCGGGTACATGAAGGCAGCGTTCTGGATCTGCTCGCCGATGTCCTCGTCCTCGTTGAAGGAGTGCAGTAACATACCTTCCGCGGAGATCTCCCGCCAGGGCTGCGGCGGGTACATGAAGGCAGCGTTCTGGATCTGCTCGCCGATGTCCTCGTCCTCGTTGAAGGGGAACGTGCCGGAGAGCGACACGTACACGATCACGCCCACCGACCACATGTCCAGCGAGCGATTGTAGCCCTTGTTGCGGAGGACTTCTGGGGCTAAAAGTAAACAGTTCAAATTGTTATCAATATTAAGAAAAAATAACCCCCTTATTCATAAAACTAAAAATGCCTCTGCTAAATAAAATTTGCTTTGTGCCTTTCTTACGAACAAAAATATCAAAGTGACAGATAAAGACCAACTAATTTTAACGGCATTTTAGTTAAAATAGGCTTGTAGAACGTGTATGAATACGTCCGTAAATCTTTTTTTAACACACCTGCTCGTAAAGTAGGTCTTATTACAGCGTATTTACACTGATAATGCAGAATATTACCCATGCCGTGCCTTTTACATTACATTATCGCACTAGTGCCTTTTCATTACATATCTTTTTAAATATTAGCAAAATAATGCAGAATATTACCCATGCCGTGACTTTTACATTACATTATCGCACTAGTGTCTTTTCATTACATATCTTTTAACATTTTAATTTTTTTTTTTTTTTTTTTCCTCGCAAATGTGTTGAAAAACGTCGTATGAAACACGTGAGCATTGGTCATTACACTTCTCGTCTCCATTAAGCCTTCGCCTTCGGCTCAGGCTTAAAAACCGACTCGAGTGTAATGACCAACTTAGCACACTTGTATCATAATGTACTATTAAGGGGGTTCGATTGCCATACAAAACGTTATTTGACATTCACAGGCTAACGGCGTGATATTTTAAGCAGTTACCGTCGCCTATTGACATTTGTGAATCCAGAAAAATCACAAGCGCGTTGCCGACCCTTTATTCACTTGAGGATTCGTTGTGTTGGCAGATAAAGACAGGTCCCTCACTCCCAACACAGCGCATCCTATGGAGACATGCCGGAAAAAGAGTTATTGAAAGAACATCTCGCTGATGGTGCGATATGTAGTCTTGTAAGGTTCTCAGCAGAAGCCTGTATGGTATACACGTTATCGCAGGATGGTCGAGAGTAAAGTTTGGAACATCCGAGTCATAGTTTAGTGTTTCTCACCGAGGTAGGCGGGCGTGCCAACGACGGAGCGGCGGAAGGACTTCTCGCCGATGATGCGCGCGAAGCCGAAGTCGCACAACTTGACTTGCGGCAGCTCGCCGTCGGACGACAGGAGCACGTTCTCCGGCTTCAGGTCGCAGTGCACGATGTTCTTCGAGTGCAAGTGCTTCAGCGCAATCAGGATCTGTACACATACAACATCTAACTTACAACGTCAGGATCTGTAGAGATACAACATCTAACTTACAACCCTTACAACGATTCTATCACTAATAAATCGTGTTGCACATGCTAAAACAGTAATGGAAATGGAATGGTACAAATGTATAAACAGCATGGCAGAGCTATATGTATTTCTATACTATTCACATGTCAAATAATTTCAAGTTTAAACGCTCCTTTCATAATACGTACAACGATGTTACCTACCTGCGCTACCAAATACTTGGTGGTTCTCTCCGTAAGCCTTCCCTTTTCGTGGCTCAGGATCATCTCCAGCATGTCTCCGCGCAGCTTCTCCATGACCACGAAGATGCGCTCGGGCGTCTCGAACATTCGCTCTAAGTTGACCACGCCGTGGTGGGACAGGTTTTGTAAGATGGCCACCTCGTTCTTTAGCTGGGCTTCTTGCTTGGTGGGGAATCGGAGTTTGTCTATAACCTGTTGAGAACGTTGGCTTTAGAAATGTTTTACTGTTATGTAGTATCGTAAGCTTAGGCCTTAAGCTTATCCATCGTAACTAAGTTTCGAACTAGCTTTGATTTCGGACGATGCAAACCCTAGCCCGAGTCTACGCGTCCACATGTGGGCGCCAGCCCAACGTGGGGGCTACACAATGCTGGGAACACGCTGAGAAAACGAACGGCTAACGAACCCGAAGCATTTATGTGGTAGAAACTTGTTAGAGCAAAATAGATAGCCATTCGTTAGCCCAGTGGGCGCCCACCTGCGTGGCTCCGGCTATGTTTGTTGGGCAAGTTGATGCGACGCAGTAGGGACCAATTTACCACTGCCACCACGCGGGAATCATCCAGGCGAAAGTCTGATTTAATGGTCCCCAGATGTAGACTAGCAAAAACAGATAATTCTTTTCTAATTATGGGGCCACGTATGTACAATAGGTTGCCCTCCGAAATAAAAAAAACGCTACCTCGGAGCTCAGTTTTGCATGTCAGCTCAAGCGCATCCTGGTCCAAAAGGCGTATTATTCAGTAGCGGAATTTTTACAGGGATAAATCTGAATACTTCGCCTTACGTATTGGAGCATATTATACATATAATTTAATATAAAATTAGGTTGTCTTTAGCCATTCAACAGGGTAATGTGACAAGCATAATGGGCACATTTGCACCAGAGACGACCAGGGGCGGTTTATTTGACTAGTTTTTTATATACCTATTTGTAATAATGATAAGAAGATCACATTGTTTCATAGATATTATATTTGACATATGTATTTTATGACGATGTATGATCAATGCAAATAAATGATATGATATGATATGATATGCTTCACATTGTAAGGAGAGCTGGTACCTTTATAGCGACGGGTTGCTGCTAGGGAATGCAATAACCGGTCAAATTTCAAAACCGGTTATTAACCGAAACGACAAGCTCAAAACCGGTTAACCGGTTAATAACCGGTTTTTATACGAATATCTAAAAATATAAGTATTGAAGGATAATTTGACTGTAGGTGTATTATTTCTGGTTTATAAGAAGGCAAGGTGTAGTGGGGTAAATAAAACTATATTTGTTTCATCATTTTTATAAACGACAGATGAGACAAAAATATATAAATTTAATGACTAACCAAGCAATGCCTAGTATGGGGGTCAGCATTATAGTATTAGGCTTTGTATTTGAGAAATAAACTATTTGTAATCATAATCAACTATGGTAATTTAAATAATTGTATATTTTGTTCAACTTCTAAGTCTTCCGCGAATTAAACAATATTTTTCATATGAAAATTCTTACACGGCACAACACTACACAAAACTTCCGTGAACTTGCAGGGTAGCCACGAACCCCTTCTACCCCTTTGACTTGCCACACGTAAAAGTAGATATATATACACAGTCCGTACTTGGTGATCGCCCTTCTGCCATAGAGAGAACGAATGATGACTTGGTACGCATTCTCAAGTGGATTCAACGATATAGTCTGATTGTGAAGTGAACCCAGCAAAGATCGAAGTCATTGTTATTGGCAGCAACAAACGGATTTCTAGAATTGATTTTGTAAATATCTCTCCAATACTTTTTGGTGGGGTTGAATTTGCTTACTCGATGAAAGTAAAAAAAAATGGGATCATTATGGATCGCACCTTGTCTTGGGTGCCTCAAGTGAATGAAGTGAGCAGGAAGGTATTTACTACAGTGGGGTGTCTCAGCCGGTTTCGTAATTGTATACCTACCGCAACCAAAATTGCGCTCGCTCTAACATTTATTTCTTCCTATTCTTGATTATCCTGATGTATCCTTTCTGAGGAGTAACTTTATAAGCTTTAACGTCTTCAAAATGTCTGAATATGATTTATATTCGGGTTAAGCAAATATGACCATAGTGTTTCTAGTTTCCGTTCCAAACTCAAGTGATTAGTGCCTATCAGTTATCGCCGTAACTCTCACATCTTCTTAAACTTTTTTTTAACTTCGTTTTTTGCATTCGTTATCTTGTAAATGTTATAATAGTTCGTTCCCTATTAAGGCTTGTCGACTGTGAAACTTTTTCCCTATTGACATTAGAAGGGCAAAATCTATTGGTAACTTCAAATACCTCCTTAAATAACATTACTTGTCGCTCCCCTAATCCAGATAGTGCAACGAAGAGTATTTATATTGTATTGTGGATTGTGGGCATGTTATGCAGACTGCAGAGCCAACGCGCCTTCGTAATTATAAACATTGATATAACTCATCAGCACAGCACCATAATTCAATACTGTAAAGGTGTTCGATTAGAATAGGGAATCCATATACAAATTAGCTTATCAGTGTACATTTTTCAAGTGACTTAATCCAGTATTATTTTACCGTTATATGGATATAATACATTTTTAGTGTAAAAAACCGGTTATTAACCGAGCGCAAAAAGTCCCGGTTAACCGGTTTTTCAGTTAACCGGTTAACCGGTTTGCATTCCCTAGTTGCTGCGTGCGGCGGTGCAGGCCGCCGTACACGATCCCGAACTGGCCCGAGCCCAGCACCTCGTCGGGGTGGATCTGGTACACCTGCGCCATCTCCGCGACCCGGCCGCCTGGTGGCTCCGGAGACGGTGGCGCCTCCGCTGCACATTGTAAGGAGAGCTGGTACCTTTATAGCGACGGGTTGCTGCGTGCGGCGGTGCAGGCCGCCGTACACGATCCCGAACTGGCCCGAGCCCAGCACCTCGTCGGGGTGGATCTGGTACACCTGCGCCATCTCCGCGACCCGGCCGCCTGGTGGCTCCGGAGACGGTGGCGCCTCCGCTGCACATTGTAAGGAGAGCTGGTACCTTTATAGCGACGGGTTGCTGCGTGCGGCGGTGCAGGCCGCCGTACACGATCCCGAACTGGCCCGAGCCCAGCACCTCGTCGGGGTGGATCTGGTACACCTGCGCCATCTCCGCGACCCGGCCGCCTGGTGGCTCCGGAGACGGTGGCGCCTCCGCTGCACATTGTAAGGAGAGCTGGTACCTTTATAGCGACGGGTTGCTGCGTGCGGCGGTGCAGGCCGCCGTACACGATCCCGAACTGGCCCGAGCCCAGCACCTCGTCGGGGTGGATCTGGTACACCTGCGCCATCTCCGCGACCCGGCCGCCTGGTGGCTCCGGAGACGGTGGCGCCTCCGCTGCACATTGTAAGGAGAGCTGGTACCTTTATAGCGACGGGTTGCTGCGTGCGGCGGTGCAGGCCGCCGTACACGATCCCGAACTGGCCCGAGCCCAGCACCTCGTCGGGGTGGATCTGGTACACCTGCGCCATCTCCGCGACCCGGCCGCCTGGTGGCTCCGGAGACGGTGGCGCCTCCGCTACACATTTTAAAGAAAAAATCATTTTGTGTTGGAAATGGTGATGGAAGATAGGGTTTTAAGCTTGAAACGTTTGGCCGAGGCTAGTTTTGGCATTGACAATTTAAGAACCAATTCAAAATGTGTTCACGTTGCGCGTTAATTCTTAATATGCGTACTGGTCAATAATTGATGCCCCATATAGGCCTCAATTGATGACCATGCCTCAAAGGTGAAAAAATAACAATACACATCATAGAATACAATATCAGACTTAGGCTGGTGTAGAGTGCCTTTATAAGCTATGGCAGATCGTTCTAGCTCATTCAAACGGGTCACGAGGACTCTTTCGTCGTGAACTGATGCTACTAGGCCCCTGACCCTGGCCCGCGCCCACGCCCACCATGTATCTCGAAGCAGAGCATCATGTCTGGTGAGAGGGCCCTGGTATTCACTTACGGTCGACGGGTTGTCGCACGGCGGTGACGGGCAGCAGCGCGTGTCGCACGGCGGTCTCCCAGGAGCGCGCGAGGTAGGCGCCCACGCCGGACTCGGGCGGCGGCAGGCCGTGGCCCGCGCCCGCGCCCACCGGGTCCACGCCCACCATGTATCTCGAAGCAGAGCATCATGTCTGGTGAGAGGGCCCTGGTATTCACTTACGGTCGACGGGTTGTCGCACGGCGGTGACGGGCAGCAGCGCGTGTCGCACGGCGGTCTCCCAGGAGCGCGCGAGGTAGGCGCCCACGCCGGACTCGGGCGGCGGCAGGCCGTGGCCCGCGCCCGCGCCCACCGGGTCCACGCCCACCATGTATCTCGAAGCAGAGCATCATGTCTGGTGAGAGGGCCCTGGTATTCACTTACGGTCGACGGGTTGTCGCACGGCGGTGACGGGCAGCAGCGCGTGTCGCACGGCGGTCTCCCAGGAGCGCGCGAGGTAGGCGCCCACGCCGGACTCGGGCGGCGGCAGGCCGTGGCCCGCGCCCGCGCCCACCGGGTCCACGCCCACCATGTATCTCGAAGCAGAGCATCATGTCTGGTGAGAGGGCCCTGGTATTCACTTACGGTCGACGGGTTGTCGCACGGCGGTGACGGGCAGCAGCGCGTGTCGCACGGCGGTCTCCCAGGAGCGCGCGAGGTAGGCGCCCACGCCGGACTCGGGCGGCGGCAGGCCGTGGCCCGCGCCCGCGCCCACCGGGTCCACGCCCACCATGTATCTCGAAGCAGAGCATCATGTCTGGTGAGAGGGCCCTGGTATTCACTTACGGTCGACGGGTTGTCGCACGGCGGTGACGGGCAGCAGCGCGTGTCGCACGGCGGTCTCCCAGGAGCGCGCGAGGTAGGCGCCCACGCCGGACTCGGGCGGCGGCAGGCCGTGGCCCGCGCCCGCGCCCACCGGGTCCACGCCCACCATGTATCTCGAAGCAGAGCATCATGTCTGGTGAGAGGGCCCTGGTATTCACTTACGGTCGACGGGTTGTCGCACGGCGGTGACGGGCAGCAGCGCGTGTCGCACGGCGGTCTCCCAGGAGCGCGCGAGGTAGGCGCCCACGCCGGACTCGGGCGGCGGCAGGCCGTGGCCCGCGCCCGCGCCCACCGGGTCCACGCCCACCATGTATCTCGAAGCAGAGCATCATGTCTGGTGAGAGGGCCCTGGTATTCACTTACGGTCGACGGGTTGTCGCACGGCGGTGACGGGCAGCAGCGCGTGTCGCACGGCGGTCTCCCAGGAGCGCGCGAGGTAGGCGCCCACGCCGGACTCGGGCGGCGGCAGGCCGTGGCCCGCGCCCGCGCCCACCGGGTCCACGCCCACCATGTATCTCGAAGCAGAGCATCATGTCTGGTGAGAGGGCCCTGGTATTCACTTACGGTCGACGGGTTGTCGCACGGCGGTGACGGGCAGCAGCGCGTGTCGCACGGCGGTCTCCCAGGAGCGCGCGAGGTAGGCGCCCACGCCGGACTCGGGCGGCGGCAGGCCGTGGCCCGCGCCCGCGCCCACCGGGTCCACGCCCACCATGTATCTCGAAGCAGAGCATCATGTCTGGTGAGAGGGCCCTGGTATTCACTTACGGTCGACGGGTTGTCGCACGGCGGTGACGGGCAGCAGCGCGTGTCGCACGGCGGTCTCCCAGGAGCGCGCGAGGTAGGCGCCCACGCCGGACTCGGGCGGCGGCAGGCCGTGGCCCGCGCCCGCGCCCACCGGGTCCACGCCCACCATGTATCTCGAAGCAGAGCATCATGTCTGGTGAGAGGGCCCTGGTATTCACTTACGGTCGACGGGTTGTCGCACGGCGGTGACGGGCAGCAGCGCGTGTCGCACGGCGGTCTCCCAGGAGCGCGCGAGGTAGGCGCCCACGCCGGACTCGGGCGGCGGCAGGCCGTGGCCCGCGCCCGCGCCCACCGGGTCCACGCCCACCATGTATCTCGAAGCAGAGCATCATGTCTGGTGAGAGGGCCCTGGTATTCACTTACGGTCGACGGGTTGTCGCACGGCGGTGACGGGCAGCAGCGCGTGTCGCACGGCGGTCTCCCAGGAGCGCGCGAGGTAGGCGCCCACGCCGGACTCGGGCGGCGGCAGGCCGTGGCCCGCGCCCGCGCCCACCGGGTCCACGCCCACCATGTATCTCGAAGCAGAGCATCATGTCTGGTGAGAGGGCCCTGGTATTCACTTACGGTCGACGGGTTGTCGCACGGCGGTGACGGGCAGCAGCGCGTGTCGCACGGCGGTCTCCCAGGAGCGCGCGAGGTAGGCGCCCACGCCGGACTCGGGCGGCGGCAGGCCGTGGCCCGCGCCCGCGCCCACCGGGTCCACGCCCACCATGTATCTCGAAGCAGAGCATCATGTCTGGTGAGAGGGCCCTGGTATTCACTTACGGTCGACGGGTTGTCGCACGGCGGTGACGGGCAGCAGCGCGTGTCGCACGGCGGTCTCCCAGGAGCGCGCGAGGTAGGCGCCCACGCCGGACTCGGGCGGCGGCAGGCCGTGGCCCGCGCCCGCGCCCACCGGGTCCACGCCCACCATGTATCTCGAAGCAGAGCATCATGTCTGGTGAGAGGGCCCTGGTATTCACTTACGGTCGACGGGTTGTCGCACGGCGGTGACGGGCAGCAGCGCGTGTCGCACGGCGGTCTCCCAGGAGCGCGCGAGGTAGGCGCCCACGCCGGACTCGGGCGGCGGCAGGCCGTGGCCCGCGCCCGCGCCCACCGGGTCCACGCCCACCATGTATCTCGAAGCAGAGCATCATGTCTGGTGAGAGGGCCCTGGTATTCACTTACGGTCGACGGGTTGTCGCACGGCGGTGACGGGCAGCAGCGCGTGTCGCACGGCGGTCTCCCAGGAGCGCGCGAGGTAGGCGCCCACGCCGGACTCGGGCGGCGGCAGGCCGTGGCCCGCGCCCGCGCCCACCGGGTCCACGCCCACCATGTATCTCGAAGCAGAGCATCATGTCTGGTGAGAGGGCCCTGGTATTCACTTACGGTCGACGGGTTGTCGCACGGCGGTGACGGGCAGCAGCGCGTGTCGCACGGCGGTCTCCCAGGAGCGCGCGAGGTAGGCGCCCACGCCGGACTCGGGCGGCGGCAGGCCGTGGCCCGCGCCCGCGCCCACCGGGTCCACGCCCACCATGTATCTCGAAGCAGAGCATCATGTCTGGTGAGAGGGCCCTGGTATTCACTTACGGTCGACGGGTTGTCGCACGGCGGTGACGGGCAGCAGCGCGTGTCGCACGGCGGTCTCCCAGGAGCGCGCGAGGTAGGCGCCCACGCCGGACTCGGGCGGCGGCAGGCCGTGGCCCGCGCCCGCGCCCACCGGGTCCACGCCCACCATGTATCTCGAAGCAGAGCATCATGTCTGGTGAGAGGGCCCTGGTATTCACTTACGGTCGACGGGTTGTCGCACGGCGGTGACGGGCAGCAGCGCGTGTCGCACGGCGGTCTCCCAGGAGCGCGCGAGGTAGGCGCCCACGCCGGACTCGGGCGGCGGCAGGCCGTGGCCCGCGCCCGCGCCCACCGGGTCCACGCCCACCATGTATCTCGAAGCAGAGCATCATGTCTGGTGAGAGGGCCCTGGTATTCACTTACGGTCGACGGGTTGTCGCACGGCGGTGACGGGCAGCAGCGCGTGTCGCACGGCGGTCTCCCAGGAGCGCGCGAGGTAGGCGCCCACGCCGGACTCGGGCGGCGGCAGGCCGTGGCCCGCGCCCGCGCCCACCGGGTCCACGCCCACCATGTATCTCGAAGCAGAGCATCATGTCTGGTGAGAGGGCCCTGGTATTCACTTACGGTCGACGGGTTGTCGCACGGCGGTGACGGGCAGCAGCGCGTGTCGCACGGCGGTCTCCCAGGAGCGCGCGAGGTAGGCGCCCACGCCGGACTCGGGCGGCGGCAGGCCGTGGCCCGCGCCCGCGCCCACCGGGTCCACGCCCACCATGTATCTCGAAGCAGAGCATCATGTCTGGTGAGAGGGCCCTGGTATTCACTTACGGTCGACGGGTTGTCGCACGGCGGTGACGGGCAGCAGCGCGTGTCGCACGGCGGTCTCCCAGGAGCGCGCGAGGTAGGCGCCCACGCCGGACTCGGGCGGCGGCAGGCCGTGGCCCGCGCCCGCGCCCACCGGGTCCACGCCCACCATGTATCTCGAAGCAGAGCATCATGTCTGGTGAGAGGGCCCTGGTATTCACTTACGGTCGACGGGTTGTCGCACGGCGGTGACGGGCAGCAGCGCGTGTCGCACGGCGGTCTCCCAGGAGCGCGCGAGGTAGGCGCCCACGCCGGACTCGGGCGGCGGCAGGCCGTGGCCCGCGCCCGCGCCCACCGGGTCCACGCCCACCATGTATCTCGAAGCAGAGCATCATGTCTGGTGAGAGGGCCCTGGTATTCACTTACGGTCGACGGGTTGTCGCACGGCGGTGACGGGCAGCAGCGCGTGTCGCACGGCGGTCTCCCAGGAGCGCGCGAGGTAGGCGCCCACGCCGGACTCGGGCGGCGGCAGGCCGTGGCCCGCGCCCGCGCCCACCGGGTCCACGCCCACCATGTATCTCGAAGCAGAGCATCATGTCTGGTGAGAGGGCCCTGGTATTCACTTACGGTCGACGGGTTGTCGCACGGCGGTGACGGGCAGCAGCGCGTGTCGCACGGCGGTCTCCCAGGAGCGCGCGAGGTAGGCGCCCACGCCGGACTCGGGCGGCGGCAGGCCGTGGCCCGCGCCCGCGCCCACCGGGTCCACGCCCACCATGTATCTCGAAGCAGAGCATCATGTCTGGTGAGAGGGCCCTGGTATTCACTTACGGTCGACGGGTTGTCGCACGGCGGTGACGGGCAGCAGCGCGTGTCGCACGGCGGTCTCCCAGGAGCGCGCGAGGTAGGCGCCCACGCCGGACTCGGGCGGCGGCAGGCCGTGGCCCGCGCCCGCGCCCACCGGGTCCACGCCCACCATGTATCTCGAAGCAGAGCATCATGTCTGGTGAGAGGGCCCTGGTATTCACTTACGGTCGACGGGTTGTCGCACGGCGGTGACGGGCAGCAGCGCGTGTCGCACGGCGGTCTCCCAGGAGCGCGCGAGGTAGGCGCCCACGCCGGACTCGGGCGGCGGCAGGCCGTGGCCCGCGCCCGCGCCCACCGGGTCCACGCCCACCATGTATCTCGAAGCAGAGCATCATGTCTGGTGAGAGGGCCCTGGTATTCACTTACGGTCGACGGGTTGTCGCACGGCGGTGACGGGCAGCAGCGCGTGTCGCACGGCGGTCTCCCAGGAGCGCGCGAGGTAGGCGCCCACGCCGGACTCGGGCGGCGGCAGGCCGTGGCCCGCGCCCGCGCCCACCGGGTCCACGCCCACCATGTATCTCGAAGCAGAGCATCATGTCTGGTGAGAGGGCCCTGGTATTCACTTACGGTCGACGGGTTGTCGCACGGCGGTGACGGGCAGCAGCGCGTGTCGCACGGCGGTCTCCCAGGAGCGCGCGAGGTAGGCGCCCACGCCGGACTCGGGCGGCGGCAGGCCGTGGCCCGCGCCCGCGCCCACCGGGTCCACGCCCACCATGTATCTCGAAGCAGAGCATCATGTCTGGTGAGAGGGCCCTGGTATTCACTTACGGTCGACGGGTTGTCGCACGGCGGTGACGGGCAGCAGCGCGTGTCGCACGGCGGTCTCCCAGGAGCGCGCGAGGTAGGCGCCCACGCCGGACTCGGGCGGCGGCAGGCCGTGGCCCGCGCCCGCGCCCACCGGGTCCACGCCCACCATGTATCTCGAAGCAGAGCATCATGTCTGGTGAGAGGGCCCTGGTATTCACTTACGGTCGACGGGTTGTCGCACGGCGGTGACGGGCAGCAGCGCGTGTCGCACGGCGGTCTCCCAGGAGCGCGCGAGGTAGGCGCCCACGCCGGACTCGGGCGGCGGCAGGCCGTGGCCCGCGCCCGCGCCCACCGGGTCCACGCCCACCATGTATCTCGAAGCAGAGCATCATGTCTGGTGAGAGGGCCCTGGTATTCACTTACGGTCGACGGGTTGTCGCACGGCGGTGACGGGCAGCAGCGCGTGTCGCACGGCGGTCTCCCAGGAGCGCGCGAGGTAGGCGCCCACGCCGGACTCGGGCGGCGGCAGGCCGTGGCCCGCGCCCGCGCCCACCGGGTCCACGCCCACCATGTATCTCGAAGCAGAGCATCATGTCTGGTGAGAGGGCCCTGGTATTCACTTACGGTCGACGGGTTGTCGCACGGCGGTGACGGGCAGCAGCGCGTGTCGCACGGCGGTCTCCCAGGAGCGCGCGAGGTAGGCGCCCACGCCGGACTCGGGCGGCGGCAGGCCGTGGCCCGCGCCCGCGCCCACCGGGTCCACGCCCACCATGTATCTCGAAGCAGAGCATCATGTCTGGTGAGAGGGCCCTGGTATTCACTTACGGTCGACGGGTTGTCGCACGGCGGTGACGGGCAGCAGCGCGTGTCGCACGGCGGTCTCCCAGGAGCGCGCGAGGTAGGCGCCCACGCCGGACTCGGGCGGCGGCAGGCCGTGGCCCGCGCCCGCGCCCACCGGGTCCACGCCCACCATGTATCTCGAAGCAGAGCATCATGTCTGGTGAGAGGGCCCTGGTATTCACTTACGGTCGACGGGTTGTCGCACGGCGGTGACGGGCAGCAGCGCGTGTCGCACGGCGGTCTCCCAGGAGCGCGCGAGGTAGGCGCCCACGCCGGACTCGGGCGGCGGCAGGCCGTGGCCCGCGCCCGCGCCCACCAGGTCCACGCCCACCATGTATCTCGAAGCAGAGCATCATGTCTGGTGAGAGGGCCCTGGTATTCACTTACGGTCGACGGGTTGTCGCACGGCGGTGACGGGCAGCAGCGCGTGTCGCACGGCGGTCTCCCAGGAGCGCGCGAGGTAGGCGCCCACGCCGGACTCGGGCGGCGGCAGGCCGTGGCCCGCGCCCGCGCCCACCGGGTCCACGCCCACCATGTATCTCGAAGCAGAGCATCATGTCTGGTGAGAGGGCCCTGGTATTCACTTACGGTCGACGGGTTGTCGCACGGCGGTGACGGGCAGCAGCGCGTGTCGCACGGCGGTCTCCCAGGAGCGCGCGAGGTAGGCGCCCACGCCGGACTCGGGCGGCGGCAGGCCGTGGCCCGCGCCCGCGCCCACCGGGTCCACGCCCACCATGTATCTCGAAGCAGAGCATCATGTCTGGTGAGAGGGCCCTGGTATTCACTTACGGTCGACGGGTTGTCGCACGGCGGTGACGGGCAGCAGCGCGTGTCGCACGGCGGTCTCCCAGGAGCGCGCGAGGTAGGCGCCCACGCCGGACTCGGGCGGCGGCAGGCCGTGGCCCGCGCCCGCGCCCACCGGGTCCACGCCCACCATGTATCTCGAAGCAGAGCATCATGTCTGGTGAGAGGGCCCTGGTATTCACTTACGGTCGACGGGTTGTCGCACGGCGGTGACGGGCAGCAGCGCGTGTCGCACGGCGGTCTCCCAGGAGCGCGCGAGGTAGGCGCCCACGCCGGACTCGGGCGGCGGCAGGCCGTGGCCCGCGCCCGCGCCCACCGGGTCCACGCCCACCATGTATCTCGAAGCAGAGCATCATGTCTGGTGAGAGGGCCCTGGTATTCACTTACGGTCGACGGGTTGTCGCACGGCGGTGACGGGCAGCAGCGCGTGTCGCACGGCGGTCTCCCAGGAGCGCGCGAGGTAGGCGCCCACGCCGGACTCGGGCGGCGGCAGGCCGTGGCCCGCGCCCGCGCCCACCGGGTCCACGCCCACCATGTATCTCGAAGCAGAGCATCATGTCTGGTGAGAGGGCCCTGGTATTCACTTACGGTCGACGGGTTGTCGCACGGCGGTGACGGGCAGCAGCGCGTGTCGCACGGCGGTCTCCCAGGAGCGCGCGAGGTAGGCGCCCACGCCGGACTCGGGCGGCGGCAGGCCGTGGCCCGCGCCCGCGCCCACCGGGTCCACGCCCACCATGTATCTCGAAGCAGAGCATCATGTCTGGTGAGAGGGCCCTGGTATTCACTTACGGTCGACGGGTTGTCGCACGGCGGTGACGGGCAGCAGCGCGTGTCGCACGGCGGTCTCCCAGGAGCGCGCGAGGTAGGCGCCCACGCCGGACTCGGGCGGCGGCAGGCCGTGGCCCGCGCCCGCGCCCACCGGGTCCACGCCCACCATGTATCTCGAAGCAGAGCATCATGTCTGGTGAGAGGGCCCTGGTATTCACTTACGGTCGACGGGTTGTCGCACGGCGGTGACGGGCAGCAGCGCGTGTCGCACGGCGGTCTCCCAGGAGCGCGCGAGGTAGGCGCCCACGCCGGACTCGGGCGGCGGCAGGCCGTGGCCCGCGCCCGCGCCCACCGGGTCCACGCCCACCATGTATCTCGAAGCAGAGCATCATGTCTGGTGAGAGGGCCCTGGTATTCACTTACGGTCGACGGGTTGTCGCACGGCGGTGACGGGCAGCAGCGCGTGTCGCACGGCGGTCTCCCAGGAGCGCGCGAGGTAGGCGCCCACGCCGGACTCGGGCGGCGGCAGGCCGTGGCCCGCGCCCGCGCCCACCGGGTCCACGCCCACCATGTATCTCGAAGCAGAGCATCATGTCTGGTGAGAGGGCCCTGGTATTCACTTACGGTCGACGGGTTGTCGCACGGCGGTGACGGGCAGCAGCGCGTGTCGCACGGCGGTCTCCCAGGAGCGCGCGAGGTAGGCGCCCACGCCGGACTCGGGCGGCGGCAGGCCGTGGCCCGCGCCCGCGCCCACCGGGTCCACGCCCACCATGTAGTCCACGTTCGCCGTGCGGATCTCGAAGCAGTGCATCACGTCTGGAAATTAACTTTTGACTTGACTACGCGAATTAGAACAGTGTTTTTCAACCTGTGGGTTGTCACTCCCTGGGTAATGCATAGCCTCTTGAAGAGGTCACAGCTCGTGTTTTCAAAGTTAAGACGACATATGTGGCGGAATTTTGCACGGCACCTTTACAAAAAGCAGTATGGATATTATTCTTTCTTGTATCCGTCTTTTTTTGTAGCCGGTATGGTCGGACTCTCCATTTCAGACGTAAACACGTCCACTATAGTCTTCTACTTAGGGGGCAAATCGACAATCCAGTTGCATTGGAAGGCATTCGTCTATTCGTCCCATAGCAGCACCGACACGCGGGGCGCCATCGCCGCCGCCCACTGTTCGCCGAGCCAGCGGTGGCGGGGCTGCGCACGTGTCGCGCGAGTAAAGCGCCTGGCGTTCGTGCGTCGGTGCTGCTCAATGAGATATTTTTGCAGTTTTCTTGGTTTTCTTCAACCCATATCTACGGTCTCAAATCTGATCATCATCATCATATCAGCCGAAAGACGTCCACTGCTGGACATAGGCCTACCCCAAAGAGTGCCACAATGGCTGGTCCTGTGCCACCCACATCAGTCCACCTTGTGGGGGGCCTACCCACGCCACGCCTTCCGGTACGTTGTCGCCACTCGAGATCCTTTCCGCCCCAACGGCCAACGGTTCTAAGTGCAATGTGCCCCGCCCACTGCCACTTAAGTTTAGCGATTCAGAGGGCTATATCTGCTGCGGATAGCCTCATTTCTGATGCGATCGCGCAGAGAAACTCCCAGCATAGCCCTCTCCATTGCCCTTTGAGTGACTTTGTGCCTTCTTATGAGGCCCATAGTAAGCGACCACGTTTCCGTTCCATATGTCATCACTGGCAACACACACTGGTCAAAGACTCTCTTCTTGAGACACGGGATATTGGACGAAAAGATGTGCCGTAGCTTCCCGAATGCTGCCCAGCCGAGTCGGATTCGACGATTAACCTCTGTCTCAAAGTAGGACCTACCTAACTGGACAGTCTGTCCTAAGGTATACATAATCGTCAATGATCGGCACGACCCGTGCAACACGGTGTCAATGACCTCAAACATTATGTTAATATTGATATTCCCCGGGATTCCGGAATTCGAGTCGGTAAAGTAAGACAATATATTTACTCATCTTATAATGTGCCAGTATTAATACCCAGTTTACATATGAAACCTATTTGCACAATCCTTACACAAATAACCTCAATCAAAATCACCACGTCCGAGCTTATAATGACCCGAAGAACATAAGTAAAAGTAAACATATTTCTTGTTAGAAATTGGTTGCATTCCTTATATTATTCCAGTAAATTAGAGAAGGATGACATCAAATCTGTTAATATTACTATTAGCTGTCTTTTTCGCACCAGTTTAAACTATGCGTCTGGTCATAAACGCAAACAATAGATCCACGTCGTCTAGTACCCATAACACAAGCCTTATTGAGCTTACTATGGGGCTAGTCCGATATGTGTAAGATTCTCCCCTAATATTTATTTATTTATTTTATTTATTTAATAGAAAATCTGAAAGTAACCTTCGACATGCCATGTTGGCGGGAAAACGGGTTTTTTTGCACTTCAAATGGTTACATTTTAACACTTACATATTTTATATGAGTGCACTTAATATTTTACGCAATATAAAATAAAATCAATGTATATCAATATTTTCTTTAATGAATAATGATACAATTTAAGAGTTTATTAAATGTTCTGACGTCTATTTACAAATACATTTATTAATTCTCAATAGAGTTATTTTTGCGAACTAGATCAGGGGATTATAATCATGCATGGCATGTCCATATTAATATTTCTTCTCGGAATCCCGCGGGTCGTGCCGATCAGTGATAATCGTCTACAACTTCGAGCGTAAAGTGTCCGATTGAAATGGGAGTTGGTACTACATGGACGTTTGACATGATCTTCGTCTTATCCATGTTCATCCTTAGACCAACTCGCTCGGAGGCTTTACTGAGGTCATCGAGCATAGTACTCAAGCAAGTCCTCCATGGTCTCAGCCAAGACTACTATACTATATCATCAGCAAAACGAAGGTGAGTGATGTACTCGCCGTTGATGTTGATGTCTAGCCTTCTCCAGTCCAGAGTCTTGAAAACGTCTTCCAGTGCAGCGCTGAACAGTTTTGGGGAGATAACATCCCCTTGCCTGACATCCCGCTGCAGCGGAATAGGCTTCGAGCTCCGATCCTGGAGCCGGACTGACATAGTGGCGTTCTCGTACTAACACTTCAGTACTTCAATATAGCAGCAGTCTACTTGGCACCGCTGGAGAGACTGTAATACAGCCCAGGTTTCGACCGAATCGAAGGCTTTCTCGTAATCCACGAACGCTAAACAGAGGGGCAGGTTATACTCCTCAGTCTTCTGTATAACCGTATATTATACAAATCTGATGCTACTTAATAATTACATCACAAAAGAGATGGTCAAGGGTGACCAAATAGACGTCATGTATACGGACTACGCAGGCTGTTGTCATCAACAATTATATGTCTCGCTGGGTGACCGTTCCTAGTGGCGTTCCTCAAGGATCGTTGCTGGGACCTCTGCTTTTTAATGTATTTGTAAATGATATCAGCGAATGCTTTATCTACTCTAATTTACTTTGCTTCGCCGACGAAATGAAGATTTTTGCTAAAGTAAAGTCTGTCCATGACTCTGCCCTTATTCATGACGATCTCACGCGCTTAGCAGCTTATTGTCAATCAAATAAACTGGAGCTTAACCCATCTAAATGCTTTACTTTAACCTTCTCGAGACGGCGTTGCATAATCCTAACTTTATAGGTACGTGATTACTGATTAATAATCAGTCGCTCCAAAGGATCCATCTATGAGAGACCTAGGTGTCACTCATGACTCTAAACCTTTATTCGACACCCACATTGATGATATTATATCAAAGGCCTCCAAAACATTAGGATTTATTATGCGGAGCTCCCAATATTTCACACAAGCCAAAACTATCAAATTTTTTTACTGTACGTTTGTTAGAAGCAAACTCGAGTATGCATCACAAATATGGAATCCTCGCTACCTTACATATATTGATAGAATAGAACATATCCAAAAAAAAGATCACCAAGTACCTTTGTTTTAAATTGAACGCCCCTTATAAGTCTTCCGCTTATATTAATATCTGTAAGAAACGTCATCTCATTCCTTTGTATAAACGTCGTGAAATCTCAGATATTGTTTCTTAATACGTGCTGGTAAAAGCCGAAATAATTTGACGAAGGAGCTGGATATTGACATCTTTAATAGTAACATCCAAACTGTGAGGCGTAGCCTGACAGAGTGTTTCTTTGAGTGAGCGTGCCTTATACCGACTGCATTGTGTTTCAATATTTTAATTATGTTTTTTTTTAGTATTTTTTTATTACCACTATTCTATTAAGGTTTTTATGTTGCAGTGTATATAGATTAGATTATTTATTTCATGATAAAAAAATACATTACAAATTTGCTTTCATGTCAAAAAAATAAGATTATTTATCACGATCGTCAAAAACAAAGAAAAAATAAAGATATAATATTAAATTAATACAATGTCAACAAATTTACTCAATAACGAGTAAATATAAAAATAAAACAAAATCAAAAGAACAAATATGTAGTGCTAGCCACCAGTTGTTTTTTTTATATCATTATGTTACTACCGGTGTGAACCTGTAATTGGCTTTTTGTATCACATGTTAAAATCTTATGCTAATTATTGTAGCTGTTGGTTTTCCGAATAATAAATAAATAATTAGACAGTTGGCAGAGCCTGCTTACTAAAATAAGTGCTTTGTGTGCTAATATTTAGTTAGTGCTACTTTCGTTTTATTTGTTTGTCTTATGTTAAGCCTGTAATGTAAATTATTAAATAAAATATAAATAAATTAGGAATTTCATATTAGAAAAACACTGAATTATAAATAACGGCCAAACGAAAGTCAATATCAAATTAGAACATAATCCGATCGATCCCGGAGCAACAACTGGAACTGTTGGGTCCCTAACTCCGCGTGTCCAGTTGTCTCCAGTTTGCGCTGCTGCTTGGAGATGCGACCCTGTAGATTCAAACACATGACAGTATATATATATATAGTCCTCCTCATCGATTTCGATGACGGCGATACGAAAAATGGTAGATCGCCAAGATGACCTGTTTGCAGCTAGCTCCTCCCAATTCGCAGGATCGATAGCGCAGCCGTTCAGATGTCGTTTGAGCACGTCCTTATAGCGTAAATGCTGACCGCTGTGCTTTCGCTTACCGTTGGCTAATTCTTAGTAGAATACAGCTTTAGGCAAGTATATAACGTAGTGAACCAGACCTGAGTGCGGCGTCCGCGCGGTGTCAACGGCCAGGATCTCGTTGAGTGGTATCTCTTTATAGTACTTGGAGCCCTGGTCCGACTGGAACAGAGTGATGGACTTGCTGTCCAGCCGCCAGTAATGTCGCTTGATCTGTCAACACAAGTCAATATTGATATGGAAATTCAAATAAATTAAAATATACTTATTTATTAGGTTTATTTTTATTTAATCGTATGGCAATTATTATTTTGGCCTTTGAGTTTGTCACTCTTTAGTACCACCCAGGGGACACGTGCAGGGTTGTGGTAGGTAGCTCCTGCGGACGCGAGTGACAGTTGTCCCCCCTTTGTCAAGTGAGTGGGCAACTCGACTGTTAGAGGTTCTTAAGCCGCCCAAAGGCCTCTAACTTGGCTTAACGACTACTGTCATAGACAGCAACCGAGATCAACTGCTTGGCGTGCCTTCCAAAGCACGGAAGCGCTCATTTATAGTAACCACTCAAACAGGCGGTCACCCATCCAAAGACTGACCCCTGCCGTCTTTGCTTGACCTGCGTTATCGTTTCCGATACGCAGGCGCCGCCGGGCTATGAACGCTTCGACCGGGCTATGATCTTCGATTTATTAGGTAACGCAAGAGTATTTCAAAAAAATTATAGTGGCTATGGTCCCACACTAGGCTATACGTTCTTTTTATCTTGTGTATTCAGCAGCAGAGCAGAGCAGATACATTTACACGAACTCAAATGTAAGTCCACTTTTACATGGTTTTTCACCTCACTAGCTCGGAAAGTCCTTTTTGTTTGTTTGTTAACTATTGAGAAAGTCGCTTTTTATCCACATGTGAAGAAAGTAGACGTAGAACGTTAAAAGTACTTTGACGTAGAACGTTAAATGTTTATTTTTGTTTTTTGTAGGTATATTTTATGACATATTTTTGTTTAACTTTTATTTTTAACGTTTTTTACTTTTTTTAAACTTTTTTTTTACGTGTTTTATTTTTTTTAAACTTTATTTAACTTTTTTGTTTTTGTTTTTTTTACCCTTTTTCTTATTTGTCTTGCTGTAGTGAGGAGAAAAGATTTGTGTTATACACGGGTGAAAAGTTATTTTACGTCTCGTGTGTTGAAACACTCGCTACGCTCAGTATTCTATTTTTGAACCACTCGCTTCGCTCGTGGTCAATCATAGAATCCTTTCGCTAGCTCGTGTTTCAAATGAACACTCGCAGGTAAAATACAACTTTCCCCCCTTGTATAACAAATAACTATTATTCGTGCATTTTGTAACATGTAACGAAATTACCAATTAGTCCAATTACTATCCGTATGTGTTAAGCTCTAGATAGAATCTACTATAAGTAAGAGATCAGAATTTAGACTACAAATAATTAATTGAATCAGGCGTTTCTTTGCGGACGTCTATGACTCCGTAACTTACAAGATATTTGCTGTTCCGCTAATAAATGATGGGGGGTCAGAATATAAATATGGCTAACGGTTCTGGACAGATCATTTGCTCCGTGGACGTGGCGCAAGAAACATCTCCAGCCTATCCTGATGATCCCTCGTATAGAGGCGAAGCACGTGTCGACATTTTGTCATTATTGGCTGTAATTGACAACATTTCATAATTCTAAGTCCATGATTTGACTAGCTCCTTGTATTCTACTCGAAAAGAGGAACACGCTGGTAGTTTTATATTTCCAGTATTATTTATGTTCAATTTTTTACAATTTTTTAAAAATGCATTCATAGCAGATTCTATTCTACACCTTGCTTGCTTTAGTCTTGTTTACATATACCAAATTAAAACAAACATTGTCAAGATGACGTCAATGTAACCCACCCGAAAATTACATTTAAACGTTTTCGTCGAAACGGGACTAAAGCAAGGTGCCTATTCTGCAGTAAAATTGAACGTACCTATATAATACTGGAAATATAAAACTACCAGCGTGTTCTTCTTTACGAGTAAAATACAATGAGCTAATCGAACTAAGGGCTAAAAGTTATGAAATGTTGTCAATTATTTGCATGTTTGCACGTGTGGAGGAAGGGTGGGCGCATTACCCGTGCGCAAAAATACGCAAATAGGTGCATCTCATCATCGCTAATAGACCTACACGTGTTTTAATAGAATAGCAAAGGAATATTGTTCTCGTAGTTAAAGCGGCAATTACACTTCGACGTTCACCTAATGCGGTCGCCGAATTCATTTTAAACTACGTAGGCCAACAAACGTCATCTAAAGATGACGTTTGTTGGCACTAGTCTGTCCGCCAATGTCAGTTTGTTGGCAGCTGTCGATCGCCGAATGTGGCCGACTAACGTGTTCTTTACACTTTTACAGCATGCGGCGAACGACGAAGTGTAATTGCCGCTTAAGTCTACAGTTGTAATAGTTATGTAGAAAAACTTGACATTACAGTGAATTTCCAAGTGGCCACGTGGCATAGCACTGGCGAGTGATATTGTGTCTAATAAGGTGAAATTCGCTAAAATAATACCCACTGCCTCAAAGATAAGGTTGATATCAGAGTCCCCAAAGGGACTTATCTGATCCATCGAGCCGTAATAATCAAAAATGGCCCTTCATCCTTGTCATCATCATATCAGCCGAAAGATGGTCATGTCACTAATGTAATAGGTTTTTACAGCTACATTTACACACACACCGATTATCTTCATACACACACACACACACAATTTTTTTTCTAAATTTTGTCCTTTTTTCTGTAAATTATCGCCATGGAGGAGCGGGGCTTCCTGTTACAGGTATTTCATACTTAATAGGAAGCCCCTACCTTGTAATAGTTGTATTCAACTTAAATATCACTGTGTGTTACGGAAATAAATATTTTTTCACTTAGTTTTTTTTTTTTAAGGTGGTTCGATTGCCATACAAAGCGTTATTTGACATTCGCAGGCTAACGGTGTGATATTTTAAGAAACTTTTGTAACAAACTTTCATCAATTGGCTTCCCATTTGCGCCAAATTCCCCCTTTCCTAGATTAAACTTGTATAGGTAAACTAGATTATTTTGAGAAAATAAGTTTTCCCAAAATATCACGTCCCAAACCAATTTTTCAAATTAATCTAGTTTATACAAGTTTATTCTAGGAAAGGGGGAATTTGGCGCAAATGGGGAGCCAATTGATGAAAGTTTGTTACATAAGTTTCTTAAAATATCACGCCGTTAGCCTGCGAATGTCAAATAACGTTTTGTATGGCAATCGAACCACCTTAATGTATTGGCGTACCTGTTTGTCCTTGTTGGTGAAGTGCACGAGCCAGCCCTCCTTGATGCTCTGTCCGGTGCGCTTCTTGGCGTGCTTGACGCTCTGCACGATGCGCATGAGCGGGATGTTGGCGCTGGGCGACGACGACGAGCTGCAAGCTCAACGCTCAGCGCTCACAGGCATACCACATGGGGGGGGGGGGGGGAGGGGGTGGCGACGTGTCCGTTTAAGGGGGTAGCTTTGTAGAATAGCTATTGTTTGCCTGGTTTCATCAGCTAGTTCGATTTTTTAAATGTTCGCGTAAGATACTATACAGGGTGTCCCAGAGATCGACGTCAAGCCGAAAACGGATGATATACCAAGTCATAACAGTTATCATAAAAATTCAACTCATGTTGGATTTTTTATTTTTATTAAAAATTTTAAAGTGACCGTAATTTTAAAAGAACACGAGTTGGATATTTTTTTGTATTTTTCTGATAACTGTTATGATATGACTTAGTCTATCAACCGTTTTCGGTTTGACGTTGATCTCTGGGACAGCCTGTATACAGATATCAATTAACGAAATTTCAACCTAAAGTTTTAATCGAGGTAGTACAAGACGAGTTCAATGCTATAATCTGAACATTTTATCCAAAGACACTGAAAAAGTAAGAATACAAAAATAGTGAAATCAATATAGCGATAGTAAAAAGCCTACCACCGGGGCCGGCGCACGGTGGATTTGGGCGCGAAATGACAAGAACATGAGTAACTTTAGTTAGGTCTTAAAAAGCGTTGCCGCATCCACGATAAACGTTTAAAACTTTTAGTAGTGGTAGTGATAGAGAAGAGTAAGGTATTATGCAACAGAAAGAAAATATCTGGTTCTATATATTTTCGCGCCAAGCGTCGGGTTGAATTTATTGTGACCCTCAAGACGGCTCCTTTCGTACTTTGCTACTATTCTCTATTCTGTACTAATGCTAATAAAAATCGCCATAAGTAGTTTGTTTTAACGAAGAGCCAACAAAAACAGTACCTATTTCAGTTTTAATAACACATATAATGAAAAAGTCGTGAAGCTGACTCATTCACTCATATCTATTTTCAAATAAATACCTAACATGTTCAAAAACAGACGCACAATACAGTAAGAACACCACAAACACGAGCTATTCCCACAAGCGGCTTTTAATAACACTTTTTACAGACAGGACATTGATCGATACACATAACTTTCCAAAACAACATTTTCCTTAAAGGATTACGGGTCTTTTATTATGTATGTCTTTCCCGCTCACGGGACAATGTTGTCCCGGACCTTTGGGAGGCGTGCGTGGGGCTAGGTACCTACAAAGTACCAACTGAGCCAACACGTAGAGGCCCTTTTGACAATTTAATGAAATGCAAGGAGTACACCGAGCGGATGCTGTCCCTGCCCGTGTCATGGGACGCACACAGAGACAGCACCCGCTGGGGTGTATAGGGACTATTGCTGGTTGATGGAATCTAAAGAAAACGGGTTATTGGGTGAAAATGATGGACTAGTGGCTGGGCTATTGGGTGAAACATCGGACGCCTGCCTAATAAACTGTCTCATTTTTTATCTCTGGCAGACGGTGACTCGCCAACTGCTAGATGGGCCCCTATTAATAGCGACATTAAAAAATGGCCTAAGGGCAACACCAGTCAGAGAGGCTGGGGGGGTAGAGAGGAGATCGATACACATAACTTTCCAAAACAACATTTTCCTTAAAGGATTACGGGTCTTTTATTATTATTACCTATTTATTTATTTAATACAACTGGGGTCCACAGTGGTAATATACAGGATGGCTCATTCAAATCGGTCAGTATGGGAATGTCTGAAACTATAAGACATACGAAGATTTGTTCTTAGGAACCATGTCACCGATTTTGATAAAAAGAAAAACTGCATTTGAAAAAAAACTGTACCCAGCTCGGGAATTGAACCCGGTTGTTTTGAAAAAATAAACTTTCACTTTTTCTATTTAAATATCGATTGTGTAGGTCTTAAGCTGTAAATGTCTCTAAGAAACGTAATGTCTAAAATGAATAAAATGCATTGTTTTGACATACTTTAATTTATCATAGTAGGTGTTCGAAGTGACCACTGACCACCGTTTTTAACACGTCTCTCTATCTACAATATCTACATACTTACTTTAAGTGGGCTTTTCAATTGATTGTTTATGTTTGATTACTGTAGATAACAAAACTTCCTTAAAGATTTAATGCAATGCTAATGCCACATGATAAGGTGTATGTAACAAGTAGAGAGGTACAAACAGCCATAGAGACAATTTTACATGCCTGAACTTGTTGAATATTGTAACGGTGGTCACTTCGAACACCTACTATGATAAATTACCCCCCCCCCCCCCCCCCCCCCCCCCCCCCCCCCAACATAATCATGCATCCGCCAATGCTGAATACGTAATGGAATATAATTTATTAATAACAATCGTTTGAGCACATGGTCAATTTGGTACATTTGTTTCCTAATTGAAACTTATTATATAGGTTTATGGCATGTTGTCTTGGAGCGGTATGTACACAGTTGCAAACGGACACAGACGCCACCACACGGACCGCCATCCAATGATGTAATATAAAAAATAGGTAGATATGTTGTCTATACGAAATTCCGAGTTTAAAAATGGCCACCAAATTCTGACAGCATTCGTTTCCATTGACGACGCAAAACTATGGCAAGCTGTGCGACTTGACCAAGTTTTAGTGTGCCACTTTTGGACCGCTTATAACATATCTACGTATATTTTATATTATATCATTGCCGCCGTCACCGCACACGTACCTGCTGGGCCGCGAGGCGGACCGCTCGGGCCGCGCGTCCCGCTGCGGCTCGGAGCCGGCCGAGCCGCGCCGTCGCAGCTGCACCTGCAACCAACACCAAGTGTTAAGGCGACGTAGGCGAGTGCTCTTCTCTGTCTCTCACTGACCGTAAGCGCGACCGAGATGGAAGTGCGGAAGCATGGATATCATGTTTTTTTATTTTTATTTTTTATGCGTTTTAAATATAAATAAAATTTCCCTAATAAATAAGGTTTCCTCAAACATGACATTGCCGATTTTTAGAACCAATTTTATTATGTTTAGCTGTAGTGTATAATTTGTTAAGATTTTTTAAAGTGTATATTAGACCTATGTTCGTGATTTTTTTCTATCGAGCGAAAGTCAAAAACTCAGGATTCGAATAGCTGTTGTCCCTCGAGAAAGGCCTCAAGATTGCTAATTAAACTTAGGGCAGCCGTATTATAATCCAAACAAGAGCTACGACTTTTTAAAATCCGTTTTCTGAGCACACGTCGCCTTAACGAACATTTATTCATTTTATTATCATTATCCTTGCACGACTGCGCTAGAGTATCTTCGGTTCGAGAAAAATTACGGCGAGTACAGATCCTTCAATACTAGGTGAAGAGCCCCACTTCTCAAATGGCCTCCACAATTTTTATGGGACGTAAGTACACATTTATTTGGCATTTTTTTATAATTTGTGAATTTTATTCAAGCGACATTGAATTTCCGCCTTCAATAGGTACATGGTGGTGTTTAACGCCACTGGATTTATGAATGGCGTTATTGGCCAAAGCTGTGAGGACATTTAACGCTGTTTTAATGAAATTCAATAACTTGTATGAAAAATGGTGAGGGGAAATTCAGCAAAAGAGTGCGTACAGTTTTTTTGGCACCACATAGGTTCTAAAGTATCTGAGCAACAATAAAGTCGTGTTCACATATTTCCAACACTTTGTACACATATTTAAATACTGTTTTTTCCGGGTCTAACGCGATATTTATTTACCTTTATTTCTGACGTTTCGACACGGGTTAATAAGGAAAAAAAACAGTATTTAAATATGTGTACAAAGCGCGAGAGTTTAAAGTGTCATCTCAACTGTACAGTCGAGGTAAAAGAGAGATTTTACACTTTTGCACATCCATTCCCTTCTGTTAAGGCGAACAACGTATACGTCTCTCTGTAGTGAACTGTACGCATGAGTAAGAAGGCCGACCTCTCCGTCGTCGGGGTCGTTGCCCCCGCCGTCGTTGGAGCCGCCCTCGTCCGACTCGTCGTCGGGCAGCCGCGCGCTCTCCGACAACTCACTGCCGCCGCTGCTGTCCTGGTACTCGCCTGAATATAAATATACATAAATCAACATTACAAGTAGAAGAGTAGTCGAAGCTCGAGAAAATACTATAAGTAGGTTTTCTCAAACATGCTCGGAAATGTATGCGTTAATGTCACGAAATGAAGACATGAAGTTCCTTGTTTATGGCTGCCTACATTACTTCTTGGCCTAGGCCAAGAAGTAATGTATGAAAACCCTAACTAAAAACATTATTGGCCGCTACTCTAACTTTTTAAATTTGCTTACTGATAATAAACAGACAAAGGAAAAAATACATACTGCCAACCACCAATACTTTTTTTTAATTGTTTTAGTTTTTTGAAAAAAAAAATTGTTAGTTTTTTACATTTTTTTTGTTATTTTTCGTTTATTTTTTAGTGTTGTTTATCGTTTTTAATGATTAAAAAAATATCTTTTCTTTTCTTGAATTTTGTCTATTTTTTAATGTTAAAATTTTTGTAGGGTCTTTTATGTTATTTTTAAGTTTTTTTTTATCTATTTCTCCTTTTTGTTTTACTTTTTTTAATGTTTTTTGTCTTTTTTGTCGTTTTTTTTAATTTTTTCAAGTTTTACTTTTTTTAATGTTTTTTTTTTCCTTTTTTTTGTTTTTTTTTTTGTTTTTTGTGTTTTTCTTTTTTTTCGTTTTTTGTTTTTTGTTTTTAATGTTTTTTGTTTGTTTTTCTTTTTTTTGTCCATTTTTTTGTTTTTTTCCTTTTTTTGTTGTTTGTCATTTTTTTGGGCGTTTTTTTTTGTTTTTTTAGTTGTTTTTTTTTTTTGTTTTTTTAGTTGTTTTTTATATTTTTTTCCTTTTTGTTTTACTCTTTTGTAATGTTTTTTTAATATTATTCTTTTTTAATGTTTTTTTTTCTTTTTTAGATTTTTTTATCTAGAATCTTTCTCACTTTAGTGAGGTGAAAAGGATTCTATATTTAAACCACTCACATTCGCTAGCTCGTGTTACAATTCCACACTCGCGGTTAAATTATAACTGCACCCTTGTATAACAAATAACTATTTATTATTTCCTCACATCGTTTGAGAAAAGCACTATACAAGCCTCGGCCGGAACAGGGATTGCTGGACTCGTTGTATCCGGCCTCGTCTACGACTCGGCCGTCTAGCCCAATCTCATCCATCAATCCCTTACTTCACGGCCTTTGCAGTAATGTACTATTTTAACAAAGTCGTGAAACCCAAACCAGAGCGAAAATCGCATTCCTAGCATATTCAGGAGTATAAGACGCTGGCCTATACGTTAGCAATAGCACTTACCGCGTGAGTCACGTATTTCGCCGCCGCAGTCTTTTGGTACGTGCGGCAAGCATTTGCGGTGCGCGTTGTAGTGGCAGTCGCGACACTGTAGACCCTGGAATATATCAAGTCAATCAGCTTGTAAGTACAGACGTTCTTACGAATATGATTTTTCTAGCTCTTCCCAAGATATAATTTTGAGAAGAAACGCAGAATAAAAGTCAATAATAGTTATTTACGATACAAGTGCGGAAAAGAGGAAATTCGCAACGAGTGGTGATAAATTAAAACACGACCGAAGGGAGTGTTTTAAATCGACACGAGTTGCGAATTACCGATTCGCACGTGTATCGTACAACGTTTTACAATACACATGGTATAGTACAGTGTGTACTGTAATAAATATTTTTTCAACACACCTGCTCGTAAAGTAGGTCTTATTACAGCGTATTTACACTGATAATGCAGAATATTACCCATGCCGTGCCTTTTACATTACATTATCGCACTAGTGCCTTTTCATTACATATCTTTTTAAATATTAGCAAAATAATGCAGAATATTACCCATGCCGTGACTTTTACATTACATTATCGCACTAGTGCCTTTTCATTACATATCTTTTAACATTTTCATTTTTTATTTTTTATTTTTTTTTCCTCGCAAATGTGTTGAAAAACGTCGTATGAAACACGTGAGCATTGGTCATTACACTTCTCGTCTCCATTAAGCCTTCGCCTTCGGCTCAGGCTTAAAAACCGACTCGAGTGTAATGACCAACTTAGCACACTTGTATCATAATGTACTATTGGATTTGTGTCGTGTCGTAATATAATGATATCGGTTTCATACATTTCAATTCACACTTATTGATGCGCTCTGACGTGACGACTCCGTTGCGCCAGAGCGCATCAGAGAGCATCACAGAGGGGTCACGCTGCCCGGTACACAGCCGAATGCCGAGCGACAGCCCCCAGGCCGCAGACGAGCGGGATGGAGAGCGGCTGTGCTTGTCACGCTGCCCGGTACACAGTGAGTAGGTACCTGCTTGAAGAGCCCCCGCAGCAGCTTCTTGCAGTGCCGGCACAGGGTGGGCCGCGTGTACGAGTGCACGGCGAACGTGTGCGGGATGCCGAGCGACAGCCCCCAGGCCGCAGACGAGCGGGATGGAGACCGGCGGTGCTTGTCACGCTGCCCGGTACACAGTGAGTAGGTACCTGCTTGAAGAGCCCCCGCAGCAGCTTCTTGCAGTGCCGGCACAGGGTGGGCCGCGTGTACGAGTGC
Source organism: Epinotia brunnichana (assembly GCA_963854355.1). Lineage (NCBI taxonomy): Eukaryota > Metazoa > Arthropoda > Insecta > Lepidoptera > Tortricidae > Epinotia > Epinotia brunnichana. The sequence goes on along the minus strand of OY977952.1, from coordinate 869,335 downwards.
ACGGCGAACGTGTGCGGGATGCCGAGCGACAGCCCCCAGGCCGCAGACGAGCGGGATGGAGACCGGCGGTGCTTGTCACGCTGCCCGGTACACAGTGAGTAGGTACCTGCTTGAAGAGCCCCCGCAGCAGCTTCTTGCAGTGCCGGCACAGGGTGGGCCGCGTGTACGAGTGCACGGCGAACGTGTGCGGGATGCCGAGCGACAGCCCCCAGGCCGCAGACGAGCGGGATGGAGACCGGCGGTGCTTGTCACGCTGCCCGGTACACAGTGAGTAGGTACCTGCTTGAAGAGCCCCCGCAGCAGCTTCTTGCAGTGCCGGCACAGGGTGGGCCGCGTGTACGAGTGCACGGCGAACGTGTGCGGGATGCCGAGCGACAGCCCCCAGGCCGCAGACGAGCGGGATGGAGACCGGCGGTGCTTGTCACGCTGCCCGGTACACAGTGAGTAGGTACCTGCTTGAAGAGCCCCCGCAGCAGCTTCTTGCAGTGCCGGCACAGGGTGGGCCGCGTGTACGAGTGCACGGCGAACGTGTGCGGGATGCCGAGCGACAGCCCCCAGGCCGCAGACGAGCGGGATGGAGACCGGCGGTGCTTGTCACGCTGCCCGGTACACAGTGAGTAGGTACCTGCTTGAAGAGCCCCCGCAGCAGCTTCTTGCAGTGCCGGCACAGGGTGGGCCGCGTGTACGAGTGCACGGCGAACGTGTGCGGGATGCCGAGCGACAGCCCCCAGGCCGCAGACGAGCGGGATGGAGACCGGCGGTGCTTGTCACGCTGCCCGGTACACAGTGAGTAGGTACCTGCTTGAAGAGCCCCCGCAGCAGCTTCTTGCAGTGCCGGCACAGGGTGGGCCGCGTGTACGAGTGCACGGCGAACGTGTGCGGGATGCCGAGCGACAGCCCCCAGGCCGCAGACGAGCGGGATGGAGAGCGGCTGTGCTTACCGCTCGTGCTGCCCAACTGGATATAGGAAAAAAGCGGTAAACTGGGTCCTTATTAAATCATTGCTGTTTTTATTTTTACGCATGTAGGTACACATATGTACATGCTGTGTGTACAGTCAGGGGTAATAATCATCATCATCATCATAATCATATCAGCCGAAAGACGTCCACTGCAGGACATAGGACTCCCCCAAAGAGTGCCAAAATGACCGGTCCTGCGCCACCCGCATTCAGCGGAGAGAAACTCCCAACATAGCACTCTCCATTGTCCTTTGGGTGACTTTGAGCCTTCTTATGAGGCCCATTGTAAGCGACCATGTTTCTGTGCCATATGTCATCACTGGCAACACACGGGGGGTTCATAAATATCTGTACATTCCTTTATGACATTGATAGAGATTGAATTAAACGATAGAGTCCTGTACATATATTTATGTCCTTATTTATGTACGTATATTATTAACCCTGACGTACAGTGATACTGATAAATGTGGTTAGAATTTGTTTGGACAGATGTTACATGTCAATTTGTGGATTTATGTTTTTGTGACCTGGAATGCTTCCTTACCTAGTAGTACATATTATCATTGTTCCGAATCAAGCAACTGTAGTTTAACAGCGGCGCTACAAACTCACTGTCTTTGAACGGCTTTTATGAAATTTGTTGATTTCATTTGATAGTTTTCGCCATACGCGTGTTGTTTTTTACCAAAGTTTACTTGGCATCTTTGAAAATATTGATATTTTAGGCCATAAATTGGATGGGTTACAACGAGAGATGAGGTTTTTTATACCGTTTTATTATTCGTCTAGTTTTGTCATGAATTCAGATGTGTTGTCATGAATTCAATGGGATTTTATAATGAGTGATATTATTTTCTTGTAATTTTTCCTACATGCTTTGTCGATACTCATATCAACTACTGTCATTTAACGTCTATGAATGGTAACTTAAACAACTTACTCGTAGCTAAATAATAATGACTCATAAGTCATGTACAGTTGAAGTCAAATATATGTATGTAACTTATAAAATTTTCGCCTTATTACAATGGATTAAAGGTGCAAAGTGTAGACATGTATTTGACGTCGACTGTACTAAAGCCACAGTCAGATAGTAAGTGATCTGGCAATTTACTATTATTTATTTGCCATCAGTGCTAACAAAGCTGTGAGCATGCTATGGGAACTCAGAACTTAATGCAAATCCAGTATCATATTGAAAACAGTGTCACCTACTTGATAGCGGGCGAACTTTCTGAAGCTGTAGCGATTGCTAGGCTAGGCTGTCAAGGTATTTCGAAATTCGCCGTATTGTCATAAGACATCAGTAGCCTAGGGGTAAATACGGCGGTATTTGGAGTCGATGAGCCGGGGTTCAAACCGCGCGACCGACGCACTTTTTGTATGTTTTAACATTCAAATAAAAGTTTTAAATATCGCAGTAATCGCAGAAGAGATGGCGCCTGTACGCAAGCATTAAATGCCTTCTCAATTTGGTCGAGTTGCCTGTCTATCTCAGTATGTATATTGTAGTCTTTGGCTGTGAGCGAAATCTATTCACCTCAACCGTCATTGCAAGAGCCATAGTAGGTATAACCACTAATATTTCGTTTGAAAACCCGAGCAGAATTTTTGAGAGACTTTTATTTATCTTTATTCATCTTTCCTCTTAGGCTAGGTTTGTACAATAATCATATAAAAAGTAAAATATATAAAACTATACATACAAAACATAAAATCATTATAAAAACCTAACCTAGGATGCCGCCGGCAGCGAGGCGGGGCCTAAACTACCGGTGGTCAGGGCGACAGAGACAGGAACCTCCTGACTATCCGCGCAGTATCCAGGAGTACCGCCTTCTGTATCTGACCCTTGATCCAGCCATCTAGCGAGAGTCTCTTAAGGTGACGGTCGAGACTCTTCGCTATTAAACCGTTCGCCGAAACGACTATCGGGACGATGATCGTCGAATCAACATCCCACACGGCGGTTACCTCGTGAGCCAGGTCTAGGTACTTGCTGGATTTGTCCTTCTCGGCCTTCACGAGGTTCCCGTCATGGGGGATGGTGATGTCGACGAGCACTGCCTGGCGTTTCGATCGATCTGTCAGCACGATATCAGGCCTATTGGCAAGAATAGTCCTGTCCGTGATGACAGATAGATCCCAATAGAGCGTGGCACGACCATTTTCGAGAACTGGCGCAGGTGTGTACTTATAGTAAGGCGCTTCGGAGACCACAAGACCGTATAGCAGAGCAAGTTGCTGTTAAGACTTTTTATTATTAATATTTTTATTGCGGAGCGTTATTATTTTCGTATAGCAGAGCATAATTGAACCTTTCTTCTCGCCACACATAATCGACTAGCCATAATAAAATTCCATATCCGATGCTTAGGTATGCACCCTCCCGCTCCCAATGAAAACAACACTTAAGGCAGACAAAGCAACGGTATAATATAATCCCCGTAAAGAAAACAACATTTCCATATTTTGTCTCCGAACATGCATGCACGTGGAATTTAAAAACAATTATGTGTTATCGATTTCAGTATTGCAGAATATTACGTGATCAATTCTGAATCAATGTTTGATTAAAAACTTCGTAAACCAAACTATAATCACTTACTTTTTTCTATGGAGCTCGCAACTCAACTATAATAAATTATTATACAAATGTTTACACAACATTAATGAATTTGGCCAATCACGTGGCGCTTTTACTGAACTATAATGAATTTCACCATTAGAACGTCGCCTTGGTCATGGAGCAAAAGACATCAACGAAACGCTGAGCCGGTGTGGGCTGTGCTTCGTTTCAGCAGGGTTTAGATTTTCAATAGATACCAAGTTTGTTTAATTATTTCAGTTGAATCGTAGAAAATTTATACAATAGTTACATACTTAATTAGCTCTTAAGTTCTCGTAAGTACCTTACTTAGGCCACTCGGCAAGCTTCGTGGCCTAAACACGGCACTCGACTTTAAGAGCCCTCATTATGTAACGATTTTATGAAAATTATGAAATACTATTTGTGCTCCGACTATAAGGAAGTTTTTGCTAGCGTTTTTTTGACAGGATTTACTCTTACAATTTCGGACGTACCTACTATGACTGTAAACATGAAAATCGAATTTCGAATAATTCCATATTGTATCGCACTTGCTTAATATGTGCAGTATATATGAACTCGAATGTTGGCTATTCGTGGTAGCCCTCGAGTTCTATACCATATACTTTAAAGTTAGATACAAAAATATTATGTATAAATCAATTAGAGAAATAACATCCCTTCATTACTAAAACGTACCTGCATGAAGTGAAATTTATAGAAAAACAGGTTTGCCCTGGTAATCGCATGTAATCGCAAATAAACGGCGTCAACAGAGGCATTCATGGAAATAGTATTTTAATGTAACATGTAGGTATTACCACAATAAATTGTTTGCCTTAAACTTGCTTTAGTACGTTTCTGCAGCAAAATACCGCGATTTTATTACAAGACAAGTTCCTAATAAGTCCAAACAAGACGGGTTTATCTTGTGTACCAAACGAGCTTTATGTTACCATAATCTTCTTGTTCTTGCCTTCCCTTTTCCCACCTATATGGGGTCGGGTCTCCTTGTAAATTTGCGCCAGAGTGGTCGATTCTGGGTTGTTTGTCTATCAATGTCCATCAAGGCTTAGTGCAGTATTGACGATATGGTCTTTTCCTCTTCTTTGAGTGTGACCGAACCATCGCACACGAGTTTCGAGAAGTTTTTCCCTAATTTGAGCCACTTTAAAACTTCCGCGGATGTACTCGTGCCTTATCCGATCTAGTCTTGTGACGCCTCCAGCCCAACGCAACATCTTCATCTCATTTACGTTCAGGGTCTGTTCATGGCATTTCTTTATGGCCCAGCATTCAGAGCCATACAGTACAGAATGGCTGGCCTTACTGCAGTTTTGTAGACTTTTCCTTTCGCTTTGATGGGCAAACGGCTGTCGCATAGGACCCCCAAGAGGCTTTGCCACTTAAACCTCGCTGTTTGGGTTCGATAGAAACGTCTGCGTCTATATCCGCGTCGGCTGTGATGACAGACCCTAGGTACTTAAACCTAGTGACCTTTGGCAGAGGTAGTTCGCCGATGCATAGGTTTTTCTCGGCTTGGGCATTGGTAGCGAATTTGCAGTGCATGTACTCTGTTTTGCTCCTGCAAATCCAAAGACCATTTCGTTCCAATGCAAGCGCATTCCAAGACGTAAGCTCTATTTGCATTTCTTCACCTGACTTAGTGGCGAGTACAATGTCGTCTGCGTAGAGCATGCACCATGGTAATGGCATTTGCAGATCTTTTGTTAAGTGGTCCATGACTAAGTTGAACAATGGAGGGCTGAGGGTGGACCCCTGATGGACACCGACTTTGACTTCGAACGGATCGCTAAGGCCAGCTGGGCTTTTCACTCGAGTAGTGCAGTTATGGTACATATCCCTGATTATATCAATATATTTTTCGGGAATATTTTGCGCTCTAATCGCTTGCCAGACTAGTTTTCGAGGTACTCTGTCAAATGCCTTTTCGAGGTCAATGGAGACCAAATGCAGGTCTTCTTTATTTGCTCTGTGTTTCTCCATAGTGATCCTCAGTCCTTATATAGCATCTGATGTTGATTTTTCTGCTGTAAAGCCGAATTGGTTTTCGGTAAGGGTTGTTTGGACCAGTAAGCGTCCACTCACAATTCGCTCCCAAATCTTGAGGGTGTGGGATGTTAACTTGATTCCTCTGTAATTGGTACGTTGGCCAACATCTCCTTTATTTTCGAAGAATGGGGCTAAGTAACTTTCTCTCCATGAATCGGATATACTTCCTGTTGAGACAATAAGGTTAAATAATTTGGTTAACCATACAATCCCAAAGGCACCTAGCATTTTCCAAATTTCGGCTGGAGTCTCAAGCCCACTGCTTTTTTATTTTTTATTTTTCTCACTGCGCGTATTACTTCATCCTCGCTAATAAATGGAATCTGTCCAGAAGTAGGCATTCAATCTGGCAGCTCCTTACTATGAATTTCTCCATTCGAAAGTCCGTCAAAGTATTCCTTCCTCCGCAGTTTAATGGCATTAACTGATGAAAGAAATTTTCCTGCTTTAGCTTTTATATATTTACTAGTTTTAATATCTGAGGTATTTCGAAAACGTTGCTTTGCAATTTTAAATATTTCTGTGTCCTCCTTGGCAGATTCGATTCTGCTATAGAGCTCCACTCTAGAAAAGGCTCTTTCTTGCGCAACAGTTCTTTTAGTTTCTGATTTCGCTTTCTTGTAGTTATCATGATCTTCCTGCAAACTACTGTTTTGCCAGGCTTAAAGAGATGTTTCTTCTGTTGGATAGCTTTTTTAACGGTAGCGTTCCACTAAGTGGGATCTTTATCTTTTATTATGCCTTTTGAGACACCTAAATAGATTTTTGCTTGTATTTTACACTTATCTTCAAGCTTTTCCCAAGAAATGTGACTTACCATGATAATAATAAATAAAGTAAAATAAAAATAGCCTTTATTCTAACACATGCAGCAATTTCATATTTTATATATTGAATTTATTGTTTAAAATATGTGTAAGTCGCCTCTGCGGCGTAGGCCTCCCCCAGTTTCCACCATCTTCCTCTGTATCTAGCTTGTCTTCTCCAGTCTGGTCCACATTTTTCTTTAAATATATCTTCCCATCTTTTCCTTGGTCTACCTTTCCTTCTTTGCCCATCTCTAGGTACCCACTCTACTAGTTTTCTGGTCCATCTATCATATATGGCATTCTACATGCATGTGGACGCCCATTTCCATTTTAAATTTCTTATCTTTTGTTTCCTTTATTATTTCACCAATTTTAATTTTATCTGAAATTTTTATGCTTTCATTGTAATTTGACTTAGACAATGTACGAAATATCAACTCAGTTGTACTTCAGAAATTTAGTCAAGACTGCCTTCAAAGATTTGATGTATGTATTAAAAACTAACATACACTGTCTACTGCAAGTTAAATAAAAGTTTGTAAAAATGTTATTATCTTAAAACGGGTCTAATTTAAAATGACGCGGGCAAGATAATACCCACCTCAGACAATTGTGCACTTTTTGTCATAATTTAAAATTACGCGGGTAAGATAAAATACCCACTTCAGACAATTGTGCACTTTTTGTCATAAATTTTGTAGGCTATGAAAAAAGATTCATTTGTAGGTTTACTGTTGGATGATGGGTAGCGTGGGTGGTAGAAATAAAACTCAAAGGTAAATAAAATCAAATGTTATTTATTAAAATAAAAAAATAGTTAACTACAAACATATTTGTGAAGTCCCAAGTTACCCACCACCCAATGTGATGTTAGTTGCAAATCTAACGTTTTAAACTAAATTAAACTTAGCATTAAACAAAAATATAAAATAATCTTTTAGTATTATGGACGCAATATTATCTTAAGTACATAAAAAATAAAAGAAACGAGAAATGAACTTAGTTTTCAATATAAATTATGATTATAGCTTAACATTTGTGATATTCATAGCCCGGATTTTTCACGGCAAAACAAAACACTATCGTAATCTAGCCAGTGATAGTAACATTATTTTATCGATATATAGGTATAAAAATAACATGCCGATATATTTTTACATTATTGACAACCTTTTTATATTTTTTAATAAAAAAAACTAGAAGTGTATTTTTCTTCCGAAAACGCCTGGTATTTGAGCCAACTAAAAGTCGCGATAATGACTTATATCCACCTCATTGAAAATAATAGACAATACCGTCAATAATAGACACTTATTACTCCATAAGACTTTAAATGTAATTTCATTACGTATAAAACATAAACTGCATCTAGATATTATTTATTTCTTATAACGCTTTGAAACCGATGTGTTTGATATAGGTTCGTATAATACCTTACTACTACAGTTACAGTAAAATAAAAATGAGTAATGTGCAACATCGGATCAAAACGTGGATAGAGAATCACCCTGAATTAGTCTATAATGAAGTGACCTCTACTATATACTGTTCTATGTGCGATATGCATCTGAAACTGAAGAAATGCAATATTGACAATCATCTGAAAAGCAACCGCCACAATAACCGTTCGGGATAACGAAATACGAAACATCAATTTTATTTCGACTTAATTATTTTTCTTATTTCTTGCAACATACCATGGACAACAGTCAACAACAATAACTTCGTTTACTACACAATTATCGATATCGATAAAATAAGGTTTCTACCACTGGCTAGATTACGATAGTGTTTTGTTTTGCCGTGGAAAATCCGGGCTCTGGCTGATATTGATAATCATGTCAAATATGACACCACTCATCATTCAGTTTAATTAAAAAATGCATCAAAAAATATTTGTATAAAATACTAGTACATTAATGTGAGAATCATTACTTAATATTTCCTATACTATGTACTATTACTGTGCAGGACAACCATCTACGTAAATACTGATAAAATAGATTGCCTGTAACCTAGCTTATAACCCTCTTACAAACGTAAGCATTGTATTACAGTCGCCTTATATAAATTGTAGGCGAAATAAATAATAATAGGTCTCACACTTCATTCCTACCTAGTTAAGAGGTAATATACTGTTGGTTTCATAAGTAAAGAGTGGCTAAACACTAGGTTTCCACTAGAAAATAGATAGATTAAGAGGAAGCCTTTAGATCCTATCCGCGCGCTGGCCAAGCATAGACTGATGGGCGAGCGAGGGGGGAAGCTCGGTATTTATACCCCAGGTGGGGGCCGAGGTACGTAAATAGACAGCGCCAGAAAAACCCGCGTTTTAGATGCGATTGGCCGGCAAACGGAGAGGATCTCGAGTGATAATGCATTACGAATGTCATAGAAATAAGTATAAAACACTGTAAATAACGTATTAGCCTAAGATTATTGTCATAAATAAATGAGATGTCGTTTCGCGCCAAAACTTTCCCGCCAATACTTTCCCGCCCATATTTCCCGCCAAATTCACGGGGCGGGCGGGCTGCGGGGCAAGGAATTTCATGGTATAAATATGGCGTCCGGGCCTCATGAAATTCAGTTCTACAAATACCTACGAAACGGCATCAACTCGGAAAAGAAAACAAGTCTTTCACTCAGCTGCTCCCTCATCGGAATCCCGTCAAATTCAGTTGCACAACCAGTGCATAGGTGCATCAGGCACATAATGGTCCTTCAGTAAGCCGGATATTCAAGAAAGAAACTGCAGTTTAAGCGAAAACTACAGCCTCAAGAAAAAAGAAGATTCCAGTGAAAGTGAGAGAACGCCACCTCCGAGGAAATTATCGTCGAAAATGGGTCCAGTCACAAGGTCATCGGCGCCGGGGCAGTCGTTAGCCCAGCTCATCTTCGGGACAGAGCAACCGCCGAGGACCTCAAGAGAAGAAACAAGTAGAGACTCAACATACACGCCACCGACGGCGTCGGACAACGCGACGACGACGGACAACGCGACGAGCACGGACACGATCACTGAGACGCCGCCGTTATCTCAGGAATCGTCACAGACGGGGACGACGCCACGTCCCCCCGCGCCGCCACCGTCGTCGAAGTCACGCGCAACGACCACGAGCCGCCGTGCGCAACGCTTAGCCAAAGCAAAAGAAGAGATGTTACGCATCAAGCTTGAACTCGCCCAAGCACACATCGCCACACTAGAAGCCGAACAAAGCGACGAAGACGAAGGAACTGTGGTTTCCGCCACGCAAGTGAACGAGCAAATCGACGCCTGGTTCGAGAAAAACCACGAGATGCCCGCTATCACTCAAGAACCACACCTTCCTGAAGAAAAGGGGAACAATCCTGACGAAGAAAAAGCAACGGTCCAGCAGCCACTGCCGCGCGCCGAGACCCAGCTCCCCCCGCCGCCCAGCGCACCCGTCGCCGCCGCCGTCGCGACGCCAGTGCCAGCGGGGAACGCCCCCCTCAGGGACCCCCCCCCAGTCTTCACGCCCGCGCCGCCCTGCGCGAATCGCTATGAACAAAGCGGCACCACCAACGCAGTGCCGCAAACAACACAGCAAGTTAACCTATCCGAGCTCGCGTCCGCGATCGCTCTAGCCGCCCGCGCTGGCAGCGCCGCCCCCCGATTCGCAACCGAATTACCTGCCTACGCCGGGTCGCATCAAGAATGGCTCACCTTCAAAGCCTCGTACGAAGAATCTCAAATGAAGTTCACCGAAACAGAAAATATAGCGAGACTACGAAGATCACTGAAAGGGAGAGCAAAAGAATCAGTTGAGAATCTTCTCATCTACCAAGCTCCGGCCGCCGAGATAATCAGAACGCTAGAAACACGCTTCGGGAGGCCCGATACCATAGCACTAATTGAATTAGAAAGGCTCCGCGCGCTGCCCCGCCTCACAGACGGCGCGCGGGACCTCTGCTCCTTCTCGTGCCGTGTTGCGAATGCCATCGCCACCCTCCGAGCGTTAGATCGCGCACAGTATCTCTACAGCCCTGAGACTACTAAAGCGATCCTAGACAAGCTGACACCGAACCAAAGATACAGGTGGTTCGACTTCGCCGCCACCACCGTGTCCGCGGAACCAGAGCTAATAAAGATCTCCGCCTTCCTACAACGAGAAGCACAGTACTGCGCAGCCTACGCGCAACCGGAAACAAGCGAACCTCCGCCAAGACGAGTGCACAAAGCCTACGCCACCTCCGAGAGACCAGCCAGCAAATGTTCGTGCTGTCAGAGCGAGACGCACAGCATCGACAAGTGTCCGAAATTTACGGCTGAAGAAATCGACGAGCGCTGGAAGATAGCTAAAGAAAAAAGACTATGCTTCAGGTGCCTAAAATACAAGGGCAGAACGCACCACTGCAAACGGGTGAAGTGCGAGCGAGACGGCTGCGAGTACTTTCATCACAAATTATTGCACAATAAGAAGCCCGCGCCCGCCGACAACGAAGCCGTTACCTCAACGTGGACGACCCGCCGGTCCCGCGCCTTTCTCAAGATATTACCTGTGACAATAAAAGGGCCCACAGGGGAGGTCAAGACTTCGGCTCTGATGGACGACGGAAGCACTATCACGCTCCTGTCGGAAGAAATCGCCAACAAAGTCGGCCTAGACGGGCCTACAACGCCGCTGCGCATAGAGGCAATCACCAGTGAAAAAATAAACGCAACGAAATCCCGCCGAGTCCCGCTCCTCATACGCGGACAAGGCGGGGAGGTGCGCATACACGCCCGCACAATTCCCGACCTACGCTTATCACCCCAAACGATAAGCGAAGACGATGTCAGTACGTGCCCACACCTGCGAGACATAGAGCACCTACTGAGATACGACACGGCCGAACCGGGAATACTGCTCGGGCAAGACAACTGGCATCTGTTAATACCAGAAGAAATCCGACGCGGCGACAGAAATCAACCCGTCGCCAGCCGACTACCGCTCGGATGGGTGTTACACGGCGCGCACACCCGCGCCCCCCTACAAGGCGAGGGCATCCACCATATCGTCAGCCATATCTCCAATCAGCCAGCCGAAGAAAGGGAATCGCTAACAAGCGAGGAAGACGTCGACCGGCAGTTAAAAGAATACTTCGCCATCGAAAATATGATGATAGAGCCGAAACGACCCAAATCCGACCCGGAAGAACGCGCCCTCGCTCAGCTCGCGCGATCAACCACGCTCACGGCCGACGGCCACTATCAAGTGCCTCTACTATGGAAAAACGAAGACGACAAACTGCCGGACAACTACGAGAACGCGCTCAAACGCCTACACAGCATCGAGAAAAAACTAGATCGAGATGAAGAGTTCAAGAAGCGCTACAACGCCGAAATGGACCACCTAATCGAGCGAGGTTACGCCGAGCCAGCCCCGCCAAAGAATAACAACGAAAAAAACTGGTATCTACCGCACTTCGCCGTATTGAATCCTATGAAGAGAGATCGCGTCAGAGTGGTCCATGATGCTGCGGCCCGTACTCGAGGCGTATCACTCAACGACAAACTCCTCACAGGCCCCCCCCTCCTCCAATCACTTCCGGGGGTGCTCATGAGGTTCCGTCAGCACAAAATCGCCGTGTCCGCCGACATAGAAGCAATGTTTATGCACGTAAAAATAAAGCCCGAAGACCGCAACGCGCTACGCTATCTGTGGCGTGGGAACCGCCGGGACGACACGCCCCCGGAAGAATGGCGTATGAGCTCCCTTGTCTTCGGTGCAACCTGCAGCCCTACGATCGCTATATATGTAAAGAACGCGAACGCCGAAAAATATAGGGAAACGAACCCTGAAGCCGCCGAGGCCATTGTACGTAATCACTACGTAGACGATTACCTACAGAGTTTCAAGTCAGAAGAGGAAGCGATCAAGATAGCCGCCGAAGTACGAGAGATACAGAAAAACGCCCACTACAATCTCCGTAAGTGGTCGTCCAACTCGGCGGGAGTGCTACTAGCGGTGGCCAATGAGAACACAGACCCCTCAGAAGAAAACACCGCAAGCAAGAAAAATCGCACCCCCACCACCGAGCCTTCAAACCTCCACGAACACGCCCGGGAGGTGGCAAACGAGCGCACGAGCCCCGCACACGTAGAGCTCGACGCGAAAGAAATGAAAAATGAACGCGTACTCGGACAAGTTTGGAAGCCCGCCACAGATGAAATCGCTTTCAACTTGGACCTGACCCGATTGCCGCCCGACGCACTCAATGAAAAAAAACCGACTAAGCGCTTGGTACTGAGAGTGATGATGTCCGTCTTCGACCCCCTTGGGCTGGCCTCACCCGTCACCGTCCAAGCAAAGAAAATACTACAAGAAATATGGAGAAGAGGCACGACATGGGACGCAGCAATAGACGACGACCTCGCGCAGAAATGGACCTTATGGACCACACAGCTGACAGCGCTCCGCGACGTCGCCATACCCCGGTGCTACCCATACTATAGCACCGCGGTAACCCGGGAGCTGCACACATTCGTCGACGCCTCCCTCACCGCATACACGTGCGCTCTATACTGGCGTACGGTAACCGCGGACGGACAAATACACGTGTCCCTCATCACCGCGAAGGCCAAGGTCGCCCCCCTCAAAGTGACCTCGGTCCCACGCCTGGAGTTACAGGCAGCGGCGATGGGCGCACGAATGGCCGTCACCGTGGTAGAAGAACACGACCTGAAACCAACCAGTAAGACATACTGGTCGGACAGTCGCACCGTGCTCACCTGGATTCGCACCGGCGCCCGCTCATACAAACCCTTCGTCGCGCATCGATTAGCCGCCATCGAAGAAACAACGACAGTACGCGAATGGAAATGGGTACCTACGCGCCACAACGTCGCAGATATACCTACCAGAGAGCTCCCGCCAGACTTCAACAGCAGCCACCGCTGGTTCCATGGGCCCGACTTCCTGTACAATGACTACACAACATGGCCCGCCGAACCACAACAACAAAATAATGCACCGACCGGCGAAGAAAATAAAATAGCAACCGAAATTTGTAACAAAATCACGCACACACCGTGGTTACCGCCGGCGGAAAGGTTCTCGCGCTGGGAGCGCCTACTACGCACACTAGCGCGAGTACTACAGTTCATAGAACTATGTCGTCCTAACAAAGGCCGAACTCACTACAAAAGAACACTCAAGAACAAAGAAAAGGACCCCGAGTGGAACAGAAAACACAAGCGACCCGCACCCGCCGCACCGCGACAGGCCCGGCCCGCATCAAAAAACTACTTATCAATTGACGCGCGGTACCTAATAGAAGCGGAACGCCTAATAGTACGAGAGAGTCAACGAGACAGCTTCAGCGACGAAATTCAGAGACTAATGCAGGGCAAGCCGCCGGCCATGAATAGTCGCTTACGCCCCTTAGCGATCGAACTCATCGACGGCGTGATAACGCTAAAAACGCGCATCAACGAAGCAAACGACATAACCACAACGCAAAAACGGCCGTCCGTATTAGACGGAAATCACGCGGCCATCCGACTGTACATCGACTGCGTGCACCGACAAATGAACCATCACGGAGTAGAAGCGACAGTGAACGAATGCAAACAACACTACGCCATACTACGACTACGTACAGTCGCCCGAATGATTGTCCATCGATGTCTGCCATGCCGGCGACGAAAATCGAAGCCGACTGTACCTCCGACGGGAAATCTGCCGCACTGCCGCCTCGCACATCACGAGAGAGCCTTCACATACACGGGCGTCGATCTGTGGGGCCCCGCGACTATTACAGTAGGCCGAGGGACACAGAAGAGATATGTAGCGCTATTTACATGCCTTACAACGCGCGCTATACACATGGAAATAGTGCCCAGTCTAAGCGGCGAATCCGCCATAATGGCTCTACGAAGAATGATCGCGCGTCGAGGCACACCTACGGAGATTTGGTCGGACAACGGGACGAACTTCCACTCTGCGGATAAGATGCTGCGGGCGGCCGCCGAAGACGCGATGCGAGAGGAGGCGGGGCGACGACAAATAATATGGCGCTTCATCCCCCCTTCGGCGCCATTTATGGGCGGGGCGTGGGAGCGAATGGTGCGAGCGGTGAAAGACACTCTTTACACTGTCCTGAAAGAGCGTCACCCCTCGGAGGAGGTCTTCGCCACGACCCTGGCTGAAGCAGAATACATCGTGAACAGCCGCCCCCTCACACACGTGTCCGTGGAGCCCGATGACCCCGAAGCCCTATCACCGAATCACTTCCTACTCGGCGGATCCGGCAGAGTGCAGTCGCCCGGTACCTTCAACGACAAGGACCTAGTCGGCCGAGCAACGTGGAGGACGAGCCAACGACTCGCGGACCACTTCTGGAGTCGATGGGTCCGCGAGTACCTACCTACACTTCAAGACCGGCGGGAGCCGTATAGGCGCGGCCGGCCCATAGAAATCGACGACATCGTACTCATCGGCGACGGGACCCTCCCACGCAATACTTGGCCCATGGGTAGAGTGATCGCCAAGTACCCGGGACCCGACGGCGAGACAAGAGTGGTGGACGTCAGAACAAAGGGCGGAGTGCTACGGCGACCGACCAAGAAGCTCGCAATTCTACCTACCAAGGATGACGACCTGCACGCCAGCGAGCTGGAACACCGGCCGGGTGTTCCACGGCGGGAGAAATGTGCAGGACAACCATCTACGTAAATACTGATAAAATAGATTGCCTGTAACCTAGCTTATAACCCTCTTACAAACGTAAGCATTGTATTACAGTCGCCTTATATAAATTGTAGGCGAAATAAATAATAATAGGTCTCACACTTCATTCCTACCTAGTTAAGAGGTAATATACTGTTGGTTTCATAAGTAAAGAGTGGCTAAACACTAGGTTTCCACTAGAAAATAGATAGATTAAGAGGAAGCCTTTAGATCCTATCCGCGCGCTGGCCAAGCATAGACTGATGGGCGAGCGAGGGGGGAAGCTCGGTATTTATACCCCAGGTGGGGGCCGAGGTACGTAAATAGACAGCGCCAGAAAAACCCGCGTTTTAGATGCGATTGGCCGGCAAACGGAGAGGATCTCGAGTGATAATGCATTACGAATGTCATAGAAATAAGTATAAAACACTGTAAATAACGTATTAGCCTAAGATTATTGTCATAAATAAATGAGATGTCGTTTCGCGCCAAAACTTTCCCGCCAATACTTTCCCGCCCATATTTCCCGCCAAATTCACGGGGCGGGCGGGCTGCGGGGCAAGGAATTTCATGGTATAAATATGGCGTCCGGGCCTCATGAAATTCAGTTCTACAAATACCTACGAAACGGCATCAACTCGGAAAAGAAAACAAGTCTTTCACTCAGCTGCTCCCTCATCGGAATCCCGTCAAATTCAGTTGCACAACCAGTGCATAGGTGCATCAGGCACAATTACTATGTGATGAAATTCCGGGAAACCAACCGTGTTAAAATAAATATATTAACCTGTTTTTTCAGTACCTACAGTCCCCCCCGCGGCTATGAAGTCAATTCTGACACATTGCGCAGCTATGAAGTTTCTGAATAATGACAATGTTATTTCTGTTATTTCTCTAAGAAAGTAAGAACAGCTCTCGCGGCTCTCTGAGGGGTCTCCACAGACCTGCAGGAAAAAATGCGAAGCCCGCAGAGGGGCAACCACAGCTGAACTGATATTCAACCCTAGAGGCATGTCTCAGAATTGACTTCATAGCCACGGGGGACTATAGTCGACATATGACTTTTTAATTTTTATATTCAGTAAGTGGAGTAGAACTTAGGAACTATTCTCCATTGGCTCTGCACGCAAGCATGAATGCATTCATTGTCCTGTTCGTTACACAGAATTTGAGCTTCTGTCACGGTCAGTTAAACACACTCTTAAAAATATTTATCAAATTAAACGTAGTAATACCGACATTATAACAGTTACAAAACACAGATATTATTATTGTACATATACGGAAGAAATTCTATAAACGTGTCTAAAAGTAAGGTTATTCAAAAATATATTTAATTCGTTGAATTTAGATTTCTGTGCCTCCACCTACGAGTTATGTTTGCAACGTGGGATGGCACTCGTTATATGTATGTATTTGACAGCGGCAGATTACTATAACCTCATTTCTTTTTATTGACGTGATTATACTTAACGCCCACACCCGCCTTTCCCTCGATCAGCCCCTAATACACTCTTACATTCAGCTGCGACGCTTAGTACTGTGTTGTTATTAATTGGGTAAATATTTGACAACAGTGAAAATAAATTGTTTTTTCTTTAGCAACAGATAAACATTACGAAAATACTCTGAAAGTATCAAGCTTTCATTTACGTTTGCTATTCCCTTCCTCTCCCATTGACCCATATATGGGTCAGACGGATTGTCCCGCGGGGGGCCCAAAGAAGCTGATTTGACTTTTGTCAAATACCCAATTGGCTCATGTTTCCTACAGCTATGAATGCGACGGGTCATCAGACTTGATGGTGAGCAGGTCCGCGAGCCGCCTTACCAGCGAGTCGTCGTGCGAGGCATGCGAGGCGTGTGACGCGTGCGAGGCGGTGGAGGCGCGCGAGGGCGAGCGCGGCGCGCCCGCGTGCGAGCCGCGCCGCGCCGCCGGGCAGTTGGACGGCACCTTCACCGCGCAGCGCTTGTGGTAGTTCAGACCGCAACCTGCAACGTCATTGTACTTTTAAAACGCGGAATCTAAGGACTCAGCTTAAATGAAACAATTCTTTAGAATCTGTATCAGGCCGCTGGATGCGGGTGGCGCAGGACCGATCATTTTGGCACTATTTGGGGGAGGCCTATGTCCAGCAGTGGACGTCTTTCGGCTGATATGATGATGATGATGATAATTTGTATCAGTGTTGACACACACACCGATACTACAAAGCTGAAGGTCCTGGGTTCGAATCCCGGTAAGGGCAAATATTTGTGTGATGAGCATAAATATTTGTTTCTGAGTCTTGGATGTTTTTTAAGTATTTATATTTATTAAATACTAGCGACCCGCCCCGGCTTCGCACGGGTTTATATAAGTTGTTCGGGCCGAATGCCGGACCCTATGTTTTGTAGGTGTGAACGCGCCTCATTGGTTTGCAAGGTGGCAACACTGTTTGCCTGTCAAATAGGGACACGTAAGAGGTCTTGTCATAAATTTTCACACGTAACACGTCGGGAACCGTGTGCTTTTTTGGTTGTAATACCTCGTTTTGTGGACCAGACTGGAGTCCGAGGTGATTTGTTTTGTGTAATTGGTTGAAATTACTTGCAGACTCGCTTTGGTGGCCTGAAGGCCCGAGTCGTTTTGGTGAAAGCGGACAATTGGTGATTTGTGCCCGCGACGGATCGTGCATTGGAGGCACCAGCCCGCAGAACGTGCGGCAGCTACCAGGGAGACTTGATTTAACTTGACTGACCATTGACGGATAACGGACAGACTTGACAAGATATCGCGTCGATGGGAACGGGTAAGTTAAGCTCCACATTTTGTATAAAATTTTGACACTTTTGATAGCCATTATTGGCATAAGAATTAGACCCGCGAGACCGCGAGGCACGTTCAGTTCCTAGCACTAGGCGAGGACTGAACATAAGTTTATATGTATAATATATGCATGTATTATACGTATAAACCTTCCTCTCGAATCACTCTATCTATTTAAAAAAAACCGCATCAAAATCCGTTGCGTAGTTTTAAAGATCTAAGCATACATAGGGACAGACTGACAGCGGGAAGCGACTTTGATTTATACTATGTAGTGATATCATCGTCTAGTACCCATAACACAAGCCTTATTGAGCTTACTATGGGACTAGGTTGATTTGTGTAAGATTATCCCCTAATATTTATTTATTTATTTAATACAATAGTGATAAGATAAAATACAAACCGAAAAGTGTCTAAACTCACAATGATTAGAACACCTTTCTAATATTAAGGCATTATACTGTTCAGATGTTTATAAGCGTCTTTGCCTGTGCTGATAAATTAATTTTGTTGGCTATTGCACACATTTCTTGAGGCGTTGCCCAAACCAGATTAAGCCTCATTCATCGGTATGATGTAAAATGTAATTTAAAAAGAAATAAACAGTTAAAAAAAAAAAACTTATTATTGCACTCAGAACGCACTTTTAGAATGGATTTGTCTCTAGCTGTCAACAAAACGAATCCTCACAAAGTATGATAGAGTAATGAAATGATAGTTAATATTAATGCAACTATGGATTTTTATCTGAAATAAATTATGATTATTAAAGTCAATAAAGGGTTGGCAGCGCGTTGTGGTTCTTCTCGTGTCTGCTACCATCATGCAGGCCGTATGCTTGATTGCCACCGCCGTAAATAGTATAAAAAAATGGATTAGCGATTGTTTGCAACCAGCAACACGTACCTTCGCACTTGAGCCCCTGTCGAACCAGGCC
The DNA here is from genome assembly GCA_963854355.1 of Epinotia brunnichana. Taxonomy (NCBI): domain Eukaryota; kingdom Metazoa; phylum Arthropoda; class Insecta; order Lepidoptera; family Tortricidae; genus Epinotia; species Epinotia brunnichana. The sequence goes on along the minus strand of OY977952.1, from coordinate 850,474 downwards.
GAAGAGCATCTCCCCGCAGAAGTCGCAGAATGTTGGCGACTTGTACGAGTGCACCGAGAGCATGTGCGGCAGCTGCACCCGCGCTGCGTCCGACTCGCTGCCGCACAGCATCGCTGCATATGGAACAAAACGAACAGCGATTAGGTTTAAATCTCTATGAAATAGATGTCAAAATTTGTAAAACTGGTATTTTCGAACGAAAGTAGCTCAATTGGGAGCGCGGCTTTCCCGGAACTGTCACGAAAACAAACTGGAGTTAGGTCTGATAAGTCGCCTTTTATCCTTTTAACAATACACCTTTTTATCAACAATGGATCTATCTTGTTAACCCAAAATAATTACTTTAAATTATGAACATTACAAATATCTGCTAGAACTTTATGGTAGCACTGTACACTCTTGTTAATTGCAATGAGCATAGTTAAGTTAGTGAACCAGCACAAGAACAACAGCACTAGATACGTTCGCCTCTTATCGGCTTCAGACTAGGTGTATCCGTTTAGGTACGGGACAGCTTCATCCCCATTTCGACTCGTTCACATTACTGATTCATCTCAACTGAAGGAAAGTGGTCGAGTTCGGAATGAGGACTTGGCAATAGAGAAGACTTGGACCTTATTGAGAGCACTTCTTTTGTTTTGCAACCTGACTGCTGATTCATAGGACGAACCCATTGAAGCGATCGGAATGCGTGTTGGGAGAGTAGTAAATCTAGGGTGCACTCACGGTTAGCGGTGAGCACGATCTCCACGAGGGTCTCGTCGGAGACGTCGGAGGCGGAGTTGATGAGCTGCAGCACGTTGGGCGAGCAGTAGTCGTGCCGGAACAGGAGGATGCGCTCGCTCAGCCGGTTCAGCCCGTTGTCCGGTATCTGACGAGTAAGGACACCATTAAAGTCATCTTTCAGTTTCTAAACGTTGGGCTGGTGGGAGTAGACCTGTCACGGAAGAATGGAAGCAACTCCAATTGGAGGACCTAATACTATAGTATGTTTGTTGTAGGTATTTGCAGCACATTATTTTCCTGATCTTCTGACGATGATCGACTATCAGTTGCAAACAACAACTATCAGTTTGGTTGCTGTGGTTTTGTCAGATCGTTAGTTCAGCAATTCTAACAAGAAAGCCGGCACCGTCACCGCTTCGCGCAGTACGCCCAGGTGGAACAGGAACGTAATCTCGGGCCCCGGCCCGCTCCCGCGCGGCTACTCTGTATAACGCGTACCTTCTCGTGCACGAACTTGACGGCGAGGTCCTTGAGATGCGCGAGCGTGAGCGCGTGCGCCGGCGCCGCCACCGCGTCGCGCAGCACGCCCAGCTGGAACAGGAACGTCACCTCGTCCTCCATCCCGCTCCCGCGCGGCTACTCTGTCGACAACGAAACAAACAGACATGTAAGTACGAGAGGACACTGATACTAGTAACATTAACAACATTGATACAATCGCGCATCCTACCCACCCCTTCCTTAGTACCCGCCCGAAACAGTGCTACATTTTCATGGATTTCATAGTGTAGAGCGTTGTCCAAACGCCTCCCCACCGGTGTATCTGCAGCATGGTTAAATAATACCTACAGCGCGCTTGAACGTGTGTTCTGCTTAAAAACTGTACTTAATTTTTGCGGAAAAAAAATAGAATAGGTACTATTCGACTTTACTACAGTCACCACTTGGCTCTTCAAGTCATACAAATGAGTTTCTGTATCAAAATCTGGTTACACTAGACTCACTAGAGGTCCCAAAAACTCCGCCTTTTAACTGGCCTTGATTTATTTAATCATAAAAAAGTCGCATAAAAAGAGCATTGGGGAAATGACGAGAGCGGAAAAATCCATTGTAACGCTTACGGGCTTGGACAGGTCGGTCTATTGTTTTCGGTGATCGACAGATGTGCCTCGTGTCGTGGTGGTCGAGGTCCACGGGTGCCGGTAATGGAACATGATTCGTGAAATCATGAACTATGGTCCCATGTGCTTTGTTTTTACAAGCTTTGATTATTACACAATGTAACATTAGCAATAAGGTTTTTTTTCAATAATAGTACATTATTGCAGAGGCCGGGAAATTGCAATTCGTGGATAAGTTGATTTTGACAATAGAGACGAATCCATGAATTACCGTTCCCGCCGAGGCATATATAGTGCTTTTCTCCAAAAATGCGAGGAAATTAAATAATATTTTCAATAATCTTAAAACTGCGAGTATATATCAATAACCTATCAAGTTCCCACCCAACTTATTTTTAAAACTATTTGAGACATTTTTAAAAACGTCACTTCGATCACTTACCTTACAAAAGTAAGAGTTTTGTATATGACTTTAAAAAAACCAGAAAACGCGGGAAAACTTTAGGCACACTACAAACGGGCGCAATTTGTCACACCAACTTGCAATAGTTGGAAAGAGACAGCCATACATTTCTTTCATTCTAACAATAACAAGTTGTTGTGATAAATTGCTAGGCCTTGAAACGTACGAACATTTGGCTATTTGCAGTGTTTTGCCTTAGTCAAAACATATGGTTAAAAGGTAAAAAACTATACAGTAAAGGAATTTCTTACATTTTCCTGGCCGCTGAAGCTGTACAATAATGACTATTAACTTTTTAAATTTGAGCTCGGCAGTAACGAGGAACTTCACGGACTATTTTTGCTACAGTAAGGCGGACATTTCCGAGCATATTAAAAAATAAAATAAAAATAAATAAAAATAACTTTATTTAGCCTTCATACAGGTCATACACTGCTTACATAATAAGTAGGTAAGGTACACAATATCTAGTAACAATCAGTGAGTAAGCGTCCTCTGTTCCCCGTACTAGTAAAAACTGTATCACGGTGGAACAGGATTCCCCTCCCCTCGTTGTTGTTTATAATAAGTACTTAATGTTAATTCAAAAATGCTAAATAATGCTATTGGAGAACATTATTCTTATTCTTATTATTATTTTCAAGTACCTACCTTGCCTTGTTAGTAAATATGTACGCGTCAAATATTGCCACTGAATTTTCAGCCAATTATGTGAGGACTGTACCTATATCCTAAACAATTTGTCAGCTGTTTGTTTTTTTGTCCTAGGCAGACACTTATTTTGGGTAGGTACGAGCATTTTATGCAATAAATTGAGGTAATTTGAGTTTATTTATGCAATTTACCTGTTTTGAATGTGATAAAAACCGATACCTAGAGGATGCACGACCTGGCCTGGATAACCTGCGTTATATTTGTATTTTGGGGCCAGGTCATGGTCTCTTTATCGAATGCACCGCAAGTGCTGCTGTAGTGTACTGAGAACAACACACTCAACTGACCAACGGTAGACCTTATCTGGCTGTAATAAGGTACATATTACTGGCGAATGTACATCGATGGCATAACTCGACCCAAAGACGGAAGGAAGATTTTGGTTTATGTAATTAATATTTCTCAATGCTGTGATGCTGCGTAGAAGTTATCAAGCAGTCATATATATTTCACTCATTTTCTGTGTGTGCTTCGTGTATACTGAAGTCTGATGAAATTAGCCAATTTCCTTGTTTCACACAATAAGTAGGCACATACCTAACCTACCATACCTTACCATACCTTTAACGGCCTCCGTAGCCCAGTGGGTTGTGACTCTGCCTACGAAGCTGGAGGTCCCGGGTTCGAATCCCGGTCAGGGCATTTATTTGTGTATTTATCACGAATATTTGTTCCTGAGTATCTATATGTATGTATCTATTATATATATCGTCGCCTAGTACCCACAACACAAGCCTAAGGCACTTGTCCCACCGCCGGCGAGTAGCGAGTACTCTCATAGTAATTCTTACTCGCGCGAGTAAAAGCGAGTAAGAATTACTATGAGAGTACTCGCTACTCGCCGGCGGTGGGACAAGTGCCTTACTGAGCTTACCGTGGGCCTAGGTTGATTTGTGTAAGATTGTCCCGTAATATTTATTTATTATTTATTTTTATTTATACCTAAAAAATATGAGACTAGCTAGCATGATCGCGTTTATGTCGGACATAAAGCATCCGTCCCTCTCGCACTTCCGTACATGTTAGTGAAGGACGTTACGTCCGACAAAACCAGGATCACGCTATAGCTATGCAAGGTTTACTAGCCCTGGGACTGGGACTGTATACCTATGTCACTGCCAAGCCGACCAACCAATCCCGGTTCAACTTCGTAAATCGCACGAAGCAGCTCAAATTGTATATTGTGAATTATTTTGATTTCGAGTAGCCGGTGCACAATATCCTTCGTTTTCTGAGAGTATCGTTGGAACTATCTATTTGTTTCACACTTACGGCCGAAACAAGTGATAACTGTAGCAGTTAGTAGAGTTATAAAATATTCGTAATTTTATTATAACATAATGGTGTATTAAAAACTTGTTGGTCTTGTTGTATAATTTGCATGGCAAATTATGTTATGGAGATATTCATAATAAACGGAAGACATATATGCCTATTACCTTGTGTAAAAACACATCTATATATTTAGATTCATCTTCCTACTTAAATTACGTAATAGTACCTACATTGAGAGTAACAATACAAAAAAGTATCTAATCTAAGAACAGTGTAACAGTAAGAATATGTATTGTTAAGCGCAAATTACTCATGCAAGATATTGCATGCAAGTTTCATTACATTGCGGGTTACCGAGGTACTTATACTGAGTTGGATCGGTCAAATCCCGCAATGTAGTTAAACTTGCATGTGTACTCGTAATTCGCGCTTTAAGACCATTCCCGATTTAAATATTTTGATCGCTATTTCCTAGGCTTCCTAGAAGTCTAAATTGCAGCCCGGCTGAGCCAATTAGATATATTTAGAGAGTCTTGATTTGAAATACTGACTGAGAATGCAAGGTTCAATGTCATATACTGGCATAAAAGCTGAAACTCCAGAAGGTAGGTAATTCCTCCTTAAACCAAATAAATACATCCACCCGTATGCATAAGATTGAATTATGATTTAACACTATAATCTAAGCGCAGTCTTTATTTTTTAAGCAAACGCTATTGGGTGGAGATATCATTAAAAAAGATGACAAAGCACAGAATTTCACTCTATATCGCTAGTGCAGTGCCTCTGGCATGTTTCTAGAGGCGAATACGGATGGCTTTAAAACTATATTGCGAAAACGTGTTGCGTAGAGTCCGAGACAGTACCAACCACAAACTATCTGATGGCGTTTTACTCTTTGAGTACGGAACCCTAAAAAAAGTATATGTAAGTAAGTAAAAAAAGTATTATAAAAGCTTATTGGAAAAATGACAAATTTGACAGAAACATTAGTTGGTATACTTTCTAAAGGCCGGCTTGAAAGCTAGTGTCCATGTACCTACTCTTAGCTTGTATCTAGGCTTCCTAAGTTAGCTAATCGAGTATGAACTAGGTCGCGTGGAACGAGCTTCCTCAGCCAGCGACAACAGGAAGCTGAGCCGGATGGATGCTTTTATTTATAAAGACGGAGGTTCTTGACAAAAGGACTTTTTTTTATAGTACCTACTACTCGTCGGAAATATGTGCGAATCTGGCTTGAGCATACTATTTATAAAGCTGCAATACGACTGATTTCTCCTGATAGAGTTGATCTCCGGGAAGGAGACACGGTGGGGGTGAGATTTTGATGGGGTCTTATAGAGGCCGGCAAGGTGACCACTAGAAAAATCTGACAGCTTGGGATTTGGCGAAGCGAGGTTCGCAGAAATTTCCGACGAGTTATAATGATGAGACTTTATATTTTGTACTAGTTAGTACCTACCTACCAATGCCAACATCGTAATAACACTTATGAGTGTCTCAAAGGTATAAAGTATCGGTTTTATGAAAAGCTGATGAGCCGAATCCAGTGTACTTGACATGACATTTTATTTTACTAAACATGGGAAATGGGAATACGGTGAAAAAATATTTGGACTCCTCACCTTGTATAAAGATTTAATAGGGATGATCTTTTTATTTTATTACGAAAATCTAAATTATAATCCAGAGAAATATCAACTGTGGCATTAAAACTTTCTTATGATTTATTTTTCTGATGTTATATGCATTTGAAATCTGCACGCGCCGGCACCCAACGAATACGCTCTATAATAAACGGATTATACTATGACGTCACAACTCATATGCTCGGCATGTTTACTATTAGTTAGGGAGCTGGCGAGCATTTCGTTATATGATTTGCACACGTTTCACGTCGAGGTGGATTGCAGTTTAAATCATTACGAATTGATTTGGTCCAATCAATTAAGGTCCTATGTCGCTGCGTTTTCGCGTTACAGCGGATTGAAGTTGCTTAAAAAAATCGGGGTATTAAATCATTTGCACATGTATGCCTCTGGAGTTCATGGTCACAATCATCTTGGAAACGAATTTATTATTTATTCGTATGGCTAAATTAAAAATTAAAATCGTTCTTAGTTAAAAAAATAAAAAATAAAATGCATGCAAATTAGAGCAGTACACCCAATTGCTGGATCCATTGGGTTACGTTGTTATCTAGGGTGAACAAGTCGGCAGGGTTGCCTTGGTACTTGGTGAGAGGGCACTCGCGGATAATATGGTCCATGTCCTGCACCGCAGCTCCACACTCGCATGCTGGAGACTCCCTCCATCCACATTTGTGCATGAACTCTCGGCTCCTACCCCAGCCCCAGCCGGCCTGTTTAAACGAAGAAAATCTAAGAGGCAGACATTCAGGACTATCATGGGACGGAGTCGTAAAAATGTTAAAAGAAAAAAAAGCTCTACTAAGTCATTTGCACGCGGTTCTCATTGTGCCCATTCGAATCACTATGACTCCGTGGATTCGAAAAAAAATGTGGCAGACACTTTGCTCACTGATTTTCAGCTGTAATAACTGTTTGAAACTCACGGAATCAAGGGACAGCGGGTATTGCATGGGATTATTGTTATTTTTTAGTTTTATTCTTATAATTTTACATACATACATACATACATACATAAATTCACGCCTTTATTCCCATATGTTCCAACGCCACTTTTAGCATAAATGTGGATATAAAAGATCGACAAAATGTGATGTCGCAGTGATAGGTTGCCAGCCCATCGGCCGCAACACACTTCCACCCATATAATTTTGTTTAATATTATCCTCTGAACTCACGGTAACGATTAAAATTCTGGAGCTGAAATCTATGCAATCATATTTTTTCTCAATGCCAACCAGAAACGAAATGCGCTTGGAACTTTTATTAGAAAGTTTTTTTTTAAGTTGCATCATCATATCAGCCGAAAGACGTCCACTGCTGGACATAGGCCTCCCCCAAAGAGTGCCACAATGGCCGGCCCTTCTCGCGACCTTTACCAGGTCATCAGTCCACCTTGTGGGGGGCCTACCCACGCCGCGCCTTCCGGTACGTGGTCGCCAACGTCGTGGGGGTTTAAATTGAATGCTTGAATGTATTCTTTAGTTTTATTCTTATAATTTTACATACATACATACATACATAGATTCACGCCTTTATTCCCAAATGGGGTAGGCAGAGCACATGAAACATATGTTCCAACGCCACTTTTAGCATAAATGTGGATATTAAAGATCGTCAAAATGTGATGTCGCAGTAAGTGATAGGTTGCCAGCCCATCGGCCGCAACACACTTCTACCCATATAACTTTGTTTAATATTATCCTCTAAACTCACGGTAACGATTAAAATTCTGGAGCTGAAATCTATGCATCATATTTTTTCTCTATGCCAACCAGAAACGAAATGCGCTTGGACGTGGAACTTTTATTAGAAAGTATTTTTTTTAAATTGCATCATCATATCAGCCGAAAGACGTCCACTGCTGGACATAGACCTCCCCCAAAGAGTGCCACAATGGCCGGCCCTTCCCGCGACCTTTACCAGGTCATCAGTCCACCTTGTGGGGGGCCTACCCACGCCGCGCCTTCCGGTACGTGGTCGCCAACGTCGTGGGGGTTTAAATTGCATGCTTGAATGTAATCTGAATAGGATTAGGATCTAGATAGGAGCAGTCTTTAACTTTTTTTAATCACGTTTTATTTGTGTAAAATACGTAGATTTATACCTGTTTGGTACGGCACGAGCGTCGGGTTAAAAAAAATCAAATGGTCTGCCTTTGGAATATCAGAGGCCTGAACGTCTGCTTCATCGATTTTCTTGGTTTTCATAAGGAATTCAAACATCAGTCCAAGAGGCAGACGTCTGCGCATAATATAGCACACCTTTTTTTACATTTTTGGAGCACTGTCAATAGAGGCAACATGCTAGCAGACTATTTTTCCTATTACTAAGACTCCGCTGTCCGTCTGTCTGTCTGTCAATCTGACTGTCTGTCTGTCACCAGGCTGTATCTCACTGATGATACCGTGATAGTTCCAGTTGAAAATTTCACAGATGATGTAATTCTGTTGCTGCTATAACAACAAATTCTAAAAACAGAATAAAATTAATATTTTTATAGACAATGGTACGGAACCCTTCGTGCGCGAGTCCGACTCGCACTTGGCCGGTTTTTTTATTTCGTCATTTCAACGTGAGATAAAACTAATACAATCGTTTTATTTATTTTTTTCCTTTGTATGGTATTTCTACGTATATCCGCATCGATTGAGTGCAATTTATTCAAAATTGGAGTCTCATGCAAGTTCCCTCCCTATTAGTACCTAACTGACGATATAGGTACTATTGTAGTGACGTCATTTAGCTACGATTATGTAAACAAAGACATGCACTAAAATAACGAGAGATATATTTATATCGGTTTGCACTAAGAGACAAACAGTCGTTACGTAAGTTGAGGTTAAGGTTAATTACGATTATGTGACATTATACCAGATTCGACTCGTTTGAGAGCTAATGAAGTGAGGCCCTGCCCTAGCTCACTAATATAATAAAAAAAAATAAAGCAATTATACAGAGACTTTTTATGAAAAAGGTTCTACTCGCGCATTTTTTTTTCAATTTTAATTTCTAGCAACAGAAACTAGTTTCCGGCTCAGATATGGCGGGTCCCATTCTGTTTGCAAAGTTTCATGTTATTCTAGTATGGCGTTTTAAAATGAGAACCAAACTACATTTGTATGTAGAGTCGAGCGTCCCGGCGACGCTTAAGTCTTATCTATTACCAAGACATTAGGTATCGGCTGAGCGCTAGTGCCTATACCCTATTTGGTTAGGTATTTAACTAAATGTAAACAAAAATAACCACGTGACTTGGTCATTCAGCCAATAAGATAACACCATAGATACAAAAGGTTCTATGATTGGTTGAATGACCAAGACACGTGGGTTTTTTTGTTTCATCACCATATCAGCCGAAAGACGTCCACTGCTGGACATAGGCATCCCCCAAAGAATTTCAAAGTGACCGGTCCTGCGCCACCCGCACCAGCGGACTACCGCGACCTTTACCAGGTCATCAGTCCACCTTGTGGGAGGCCTACCAACGCCACGCCTTTTTTGTTTACATTTAGTCAAATACCTAACCAAATAGGTTCATACTGGCCCGCTTCGGCAGTAACTGTCCAGCTATGAGATTCGAAACGAGTGTGGCGAATTGGCGATCAATTTCCGAAAATTGAATTTTACTGCAAGCAATCTTTCCATTCCCAAATTTTCAGATTTTCAATTTTCTGTTCGGTATTTTCCCCAGCAGTGGTTGTTTTTTTTCGAAGATATTTTTTTCCTGATGGTCTTTTTCCCAGATATTAAATTTATTTCCTTGTTCCTTGGAGATAACTAACTGTAATTAGTTATCTCCAAGGAATAGAATAGGTAGCAACTGGACATCTGATTACCTACCTATTCTAAGGCAGGTCGGTGTTGAAGCGCCAGAACCGACTTTACGGATAACTTTTTCGTATAAAGTCGGTTCTGGCGCTTCGTCGGCCGCTGCCGCGGCACGCTTGCTTCGCTCGCTCGGCTTGCACGCTGTAGGGTCGCAGTTCTTCCTAACACTCCTCCTCGCTTCGCTCGTCGTCGTACCTACACCGACCTGCCTTACAGTACAATAGGTAGGTAATCCGTTGTCCATAGTAATATTTCCTAGTGATCATGTACGCGAATGCGTAAATTACGCGACTAAAGATATTTTAGAATGGATATATTACTTTTTGTAAAAACGATTTTCAGAAATATACCCTCCGGGGAAAATACCGAACAGAAAATTAAAAAGCGGCCAAGTGCGAGTCGGACTCGCACATGAAGGGTTCCGTGAAATAAATTGCGGTTTACGATTTATGACGTATTAAAAAAAAACTACTTATTAGATCTCGTTCAAACTAATTTTAGGTGGAAGTTTACATGGTAATGTACATCATATATTTTTTTTAGTTTTAACATTCTCTTATTTTAGAAGTTACAGGGGGGGGGGGGGGGGGCACATTTTACCACTTTGGAAGTGTCTCTCGCGCAGACTATTCAGTTTAGAAAAAAATGATGTTAGAAACCTCAATATCATTTTTGAAGACCTATCCATAGATACCCCACACGTATGGGTTTAATGAAAAAAAAAATTTTTGAGTTTCAGTTCTGAGTATGGGGACCCCTAAAACTAAATGTTTTTTTTCGATTTTTGTGTGAAAATCTTAATGCGGTTCACAGAATACATCTACTTACCAAGTTTCAACAGTATAGCTCTTATAGTTTCGGAAAAAAGTGGCTGTGACATACGAACGGACAGACAGACGGACGGACATGACGAATCTATAAGGGTTCCGGGAATCTATAAGGGTTTTTTGCCATTTGGCTACGGAACCCTAAAAATCGGAAAATTTGCGAATGGAAATATCGCTTGCAGTAAAATTTGATTTTTGGAAATTGATCGCCACATTCTTCAAAACCTTTCGCGGCCCGGCTCGTCTCACACTATACCATAGCCCGTGCATTCGTAACAGTAGGTATGCATTATCTGGAGTGGAACTTACACTGGACCTGTTGAGAATTCGGTCTGTGAATACCTAACAGCACGCGAGGTCGCGGGTCCCGCGCACGGTAGATACACAACTTATCAGTAAAACAATGGCTAGTCCCAAATCAACGTGCGGGAGGCTACCAATGCAATAGGCTTGTTGCGTGGTGTTAAAATTGATAACGTCGTGTTGCTAAATGGATAGGAAACCATCATATGATAATAATATATAAATTACAAAATATAATTCAAATCATAAAAAGATATGAACCTTGAAAGTTTAGGAAAAAAAGGTTTTTTATTTATTATCCAAGAGTAAATTTAGAAGCTACGGTAGCCTAGTGGTTCAGGCATGCGGCTGTCAAGCGGCGGTCGTGGGTTCGAATCCCGGCTCGTACCAATGAGTTTTTCGGAACTTATGTATACGGAATTAACGTTAGCTTTTCGGTGAAGGAAAACATCGTGAGGAAACCGGTCTAATCCCAATAAGGTCTAGTTTTCCCTCTGGGTTGGAACGTCAGATGGCAGTCGCTTTCGTAAAAAAAAAAAATTAAATTTTTAAATTTGAACTGTTTATTTTCAGATCTGTGATTAAATTATATATATCAGTTACATTTAGTACAATCTTTAATATTTAAGATTATTTACTAAACTTTTTTATCTTAATAACTAGTTATATTTATCTATGTTATTACGGGGGGCCATAATGAACATTTTCTTAATTATATTTTTAGTTTTTGTAGGTTTACTTTCTATATTTTCTACAATAGTTTTGGGAAAGCTGTTTAATACAAAGGGTAGGTAGTTAGACCACACTCTTTGCCCATATGTGTTGTTATATTTGTTAATTATGTATACATTCTTACTGGTCAGGGTTCGTAGGTTGCCTTTCCTTGTGTACTTAACAAGATCTCCCAATTTATGTTTATATTGCATTACAATTGCCATTTTAACTTTATCGAATACATTCATGACTCTGCAGTATTTAAATAGTTTATGATAATTATCTCTATATTTATATTTAATTTTTAGCGGGACTATTGTTTTCAGTAGTCTAATTTGTAGGTTATATATACGCTGTAAATATGTTTTGTATGTTCTACCATAGCTAGAGATTCCATAGCTTATGATTGAGTCTGCCATGGCCATGTACAGTAGTCGCAGAGTAGTGTACGGCATTTTATGTTTAAGTATGTTAATGTTACATAGGATGGCTCTTAGTTTTTTACATACTATTTCTATGTGATTATTCCAGTTAAATTTATTATCTATTGTAAGGCCAAGGTAAGTGTGATGTGTTACAACTTCTAGGGTATCACAATTACATGAAGTGTGAGTGGTATGCATGCATGCGTGTGTATGGGCCACAATCCTGGGTAAAACTAGTGCCTATGCCAAATCTTGGGATTAGGAGTCAAAGCGGACCCCGGGCTCCTTTAGGGGCACAACCGGGAATAATAACGCTAGGAGGATGATGATCCAAGAGTAAATTTAAAGGTACCAATAGAATCCTTACGCTTTTATAGAAATAAATTTGTATGACATCTATGGACCTACACGCAGTATTTCGCGGCCGAAACAGCAATTTACTTCATATAATCCATGCAACGGTTAGTACAAATTGCAACGTGTGACGTCATACTTTAAGGCCAATCAGTATAAAGCGTGTCGGCTGCTGTCAGCGATGTCCTTCTTTAACTCGATTTTTTGGGTATTCATGTTCTATAAATGTAGTTGCTTCCATACAAACATTTGTTCCTCTACCAAAAACTGGATCGAATGGCATCGTAAACAAATTTAAGTTCACAAGCCCATTGGTGGATTTTTTCCTCTTTTATATAATTTTTTACTCACCCTACGCGGCACATGCATGATTTTCAATGGAGCGTAGGTGTAAAAAGTTCTTAAAAGGATCTAGTTGAATACTGCTTTAGCTAACATATTTACTGTACCTCTTGGTTCGCACGTGACCCTTGCACGAGGCTAGCCACTCTAGCCAGCCGCCCTCCACGCTCTGTCTGTTGCTAGGCTATGGCTGTTCGGCAACCCGTACTTTTAATTGGATTGGAATATTTTGCAAATGAGGGGCTGGCTGTAACACGCGTGTTAATGACAGATCGAGACTAGCCCACAGGGACTTCTTTGTGAAATGTGGCGCGAATTAATCTATCGAATTTTGTTCTTTGAAATTCATTATAGTAGTTTATGTGACTGTACATAATGAAGGGCATTAAACACGAGTGTGGGTTTATGAAACGAGCCGAAGGCGAGTTTCATAATAACATCACACGAGTGTCTTAATGCCTAATTATGTACAGTAACATACACTACTTTATCTATCCACATATCATAAGCCTCCATGACCGGCATCGCGGCGTTGTTTTCTGGCAGTTGTCATAGTTTTTTCTTAATTCAGAGACAAACTAGAGTCGGATCCAACTGTCATATCGTTCGATATCTTACTTACGTGCGACATTTGTCAAATTTGTAAGCAAATTAACAATTCATTTCGAAGTAAACGTCATCTCGACTGATGTTAGAATGAGTGCAATAAATGATTTGAATTGAATTGAATTGAATTGAAGAGGTCAAATCAAATTTCTTTGCTTTCAGAGATGTTCGAAATTTGAATGAAATAATATCATCGAAATCGATGTTATTATTTAGCAATAATAACATTTTCACAGATAAGAAATCTGTTCTAACAAAACAGTCTATTTTTATGGTGGCCATAATGTGCGGTTCTTGAACGCATCATGGAGGGTTTATGATATTTGGATAGATAAAGTCATTAAATCAAAGATGTCCCAAGATTTTAAAACAATTTTAATTTTAACTGAATTTTGTATGCCTTGTGACAAAACACAGAGAGACATGTTTTTGATAGCCTACCCTACCATACCTTGTATAGCTGTGTTTGAAAAATAAATTATTCGAATTGAATCCCGAACAACTACCCTAGCACAGGAGCAGAACTAGTTTAAGTAATCCACTAAGTAACCACCTCACACTTATACCTACGAAGTAGACAAAACACTAAGTAATAAGCAATGAGAAAATGTGAGACTGAGCGCCTCGTGGACTGAACGATCTATACCTAACACTTTATTCTAAGACCTAACTTCATTCGCTATATGGAAACAGTCTGAACCTTCTACTGTAATGTAATTCTGTCTCGCCGTGCACTGTCGGTAACCGCCATGTCCCACGAATGAAGTCTCCCCTAGAGTCCCTAGACAAGGGAGACACGGGCACACGGGTGCCCTGAAGGTTCCCATGTCTCCTAACTGGAATAGTTAGGGGCGGGCAGAGTCTAGGCAGACTAAGCATGCAAATGGATTCTAAGCAGTAAGCATGGACAAATAAATCTAGAGGACCGCCAAAGTTGCGTTCCTTTAAAATAATAAGCTTGTTGTAGCTAGTTTTACTAAATATAATAGAGAGGTCGCTGTACCATTTCGTACAGACCTTAGATTTATTCTGTCTGTACTTTTGTACAATAAAATATTTACATACATACCTCAGCCTGACACAATATTTATTTATTTTGATTTGGACAACAAACAGAGTCAAATGTACTTAATAGTAACATACAATCTAGATTACAAATTATTTTAGCTCCTACACAGACTCTTTATTGTACACCTCGAAAAGTAACGTAGTACAGAACACAGCTAAAGTATTAAGCTTACTATAGTAGTTTATGCAATCGTTATATAATGGATGCTTTTTAAGTCGAGTACCACGTTTAGGCCGCGAAGCTTGCTGAGTGGCCTAATTAAGGTACGAGACTTAAAAAGCTAATTATATGACTATTGTATGCAATACTTTTTCTACGAATCAACGGAAATAATAATTTATTAAACAAACTTGGTATCTATTGAAAATCGCCCTGCTGAAATGAAGCGCAGCAGCTTAGTAATTTTGCGCGTTGAAGTCTTCACAGTTATCTTATACAGCTCCTGGATTCATAAGATGACTGCTGGCGGTTATCTTATGAAACCATACGAGCTCCGTGACGAGCTCGTGGAGCTCCAGGATTAAAAAGTATATGATCTTAGTTTCGTGTACGAAATCTTAATTCAAAGATTAAAATCGACGAGTAGGAAAATTTATTTAAAGGAATGTTTTCGTATCGTACATTGTATAGACTCTTGATTTGTACAATTATGATTGTAATTATTTTTTGCAAGATAACAGCCACAATATTTGCTTAAATCATGTATATTTTAAAACACCAACCCGATTCTACACGTGTCACCGTCGAATGTTTACATAGCGGTGATACGTGAACCGAAAATAATTATCATACTAAGTAATGTGAATGCGTTTAGTTCCTGATAAGCGGACTCTTGGGTGACACCATTACATATTTACGAGAACGTGTTGCGAGGAGTGAACTTGACCTAGAGCCTACTTTTGGAGACACGGCCATGGTCATATTGAATACACATATATTATATACCTTGTCACTAAAAGTGAGACTCTGCTTACAGTGTACATTTTATTTTATCTTCTCAGAATTAAGTACAAAAAATAGGGTTTCTAGTCATTCTAGTTAAAAAGCGTTTCCCCAATTACACTACCGGTCAAAAGTTTAAGTTTTGGACAATATTTTTTTGCAGTTCGGAAGCCGAAATTTGTTTGCAACTGATCCGTTATTGTTTCCAGAGATTTGTTTAATTAGTCAGACACAATTCATGTACATTTCTAAACAACGAATTCCCTAAAATCTTATAGGAATGACGGCAAAGGCTGGGCCATATATGGCCTTGCCACTTAAAACGTACAATGATCAGATACAATGTTGGTTTTTAGGGAATCAGTTGTTTAGAAATCTACGTAAATTGTGTCTGACTAATCAAACACATCTCTGTAAACAATAACAAATCAGTTGGAAACAATTTTCGACATCTGAACTGCAAAACATTATCGCACAATAGTACAAATTTGTACCAAAAACAAAGGGTGAACTTAAACTTTTGACCGGTACTGTATATATATAATTTCTTCAATTTTGTCACGTCCCGTAGAACTTTTATTAAATTTAAAAACGTCACGACTGGAATAAAAAAACCGTCACTTTATTATTCATCAAAACAAATAGAACTCATAGAAAAAAAAATCAAATTCCAAAATTCTAAAAAAGTTACTTAAAGGCCGAGCCACACTGACTGCGTGTGCAGCACGTACACCGCTGCGTTGTAAAGTACGAGTATTAATCCCCATACGACATGTCACACCGGATGCGTCTGCGTTGCGTGTCACACGCAACGCTGCACACGCAGTCGGTGTGGCTCGGCCTTAAAGGTTTTCACTCGGTTTCGACTGAGATAATAAAGTATTTTCGACTGTAAGATCTGGCTGGCAGGAACATAAACTGCTAGTACAGTCAAGTGCAAACATACGCATCGCTTTAATCCTCTCATAAATATGTAACGAAACCTTAATGCGCTGACATAAGAGCGATGGCATATATTACCTATCTCATTAACACAAGGAAATATACTATTGTTTTCTAGACAATAACAAATAAGTGTAATACTCGTATTGTTTCTAGCAATCTCTTTTGAATGTGTGTAGTACACAATTAAATAGGTAATTATAATTGTAGGTATAATTTACATTAATTTACAAAAGTTATGTAGTAATATAAAGGAAACTGTAGGCCTAATTTCTGTCCATTATTGTAAGTATTCTATTGTACATCGATGTTTATTTTTTAAATAGTAAAAAAAATGCTTTCTTAAGATATACGTGTGGAATTACTGGCGTATAAGGAGCGTGAATAATTTGTGGTATGTCTAAATCAAACATGGAAATCATCAGTCTAATTCGATATTTAATTAGTTTAATTACGGTAGGTAGATCACATAATATGTGATATGTATATTATAATATGTATATTATACACGTGTAGCTTCTCTCGCATGGCTAACACACCAGATAATACTTTACGTAACGGAAAACACAATTAACTAATAACACTCGTATATATGTGTTGTTAACAAAACAAATCATGTGAAAATTACATTAGTGCAACTCACACTACAAGGCGCAAGAGCACATGCTCGCAAAGCAATACAATCTGTAGCTGACACTCATGCTCCACGTAAATATTTAGTTCCGCCGTTGTAGGATAAGCTTTTAGAAATTAGCAACAAAGTCTTCTCGTGCCGACGGATTCCTCGAAGTCCTCAAACGCTGTCCTGTCTCTATACTTAGAGTCTGAGCCACTTAGATATGCCAGTTTGTTTATTTATCGTATGACAAATCAGTGTAATATACACTCAAGAGCAAAAGTTTCGGGTCACCCTAAATTACATAACCGCAATAGGCTTTTTTAAATATTTTACACGTCTTATTTACATAAGTAATACCCAAATGTATTAACAATTTCCGGGATCCTATCATAAAAATATCAACATCCAAAAATGTCGATTTTTGCGATATCTCGCTCCGTTAACGTTGTTTTTTTCATGGGTTTTTACGAGTCTGATTTAAACCTGGTAACGTGTTTTTTTTTACTTTTATTTCTGCAGTTTAGATGTACAATTAAATAAAGATCATGATAGGGTAAAAACTGTACAACCTTGCACTATTTTAGGAAATATGACGGTATTTCACCGACCGGAAACTTTTACTTTTGAGTGTATTTCCCCGATGCGGTAAAAATTTGGAGCAGCCTGCATTCAATTGTACATGGCCATGGGTCACTTCAGAAGAGGTAAAAGAAACTGGACTCAGGCCACGCAGGCGTTCAGTTAAATATTAGTGTTCATATATGGAGTAGCAAATTGCTAGTGTTGCCTCTAAATCAAAACGACGTCATCTATATATCTCGAACGATTGCGCCGATATTCCAACCACAATTCTCTGTGATTTTTCATAGACAAGAAATATACTGTGATCGCCATGAGATTAAGTAAGTATGTGAGAACAATATCTTCTTCAGACAGCCACAGCGAGCTCAATCCTTGCCGGCTTAGGACCGATAGCAGAGGAACCAGTAGATTAATACCACTAGTAATGAAAGCAAATGTCGAGACGAAGAAATGTCTTAACACCTCCGCCTTTGTAATTGCCGCTGCTCTCGCACTCTTAACTAACATACATAAAACGCTTACATACAACAAGCAATTCACTATCGCTATCATTAGAGCGACGTATTTCATAAGGTGTAAACCCATTTGTTGAAATCGCAAATCAAGAATGACTTCTAGGACAGGTAGTAGCCACGCGAACAGATTAGCGAACAGATAGAGGCAGCCGCGCGAGGTGTCGACCGCGATCACTTTAACGAACTCCAAATAAAACATGAATGTGGTGACCAACTGCCAATGCAGCATGACGTTGAAGCAAGCTTCTAGAATCATCTCAGCGGCATCACTATAGTCGTACCTATATATGATCCGCACACAAAAGTAGGTGGTGATGTATATAACGCTAGCTGTGATAACTTGAAGGAACACGTAGTTGTGGAATTGCCGCCATTTTCGAATGCGAGTCCATGACAGCAGGCCGAAGATCAAGCTCGCTGCGCTCAGAGCCAGGCACAGGATGAGCATCGACACCGTCGCGTATTGGGCAGCAGTCCTCGGCTTCCACGGATTTACCTCCATTGCGGGATCGATTATCACAATACAAGTGACCTTCAAGCATTCAAAACTGACACCGTGTCTTCTTAACTTTAGCACCACTGGTTCATTCAACTCAAATTCAACTAATCAAAGTCCGCACTCAATAAAGTTACTTTGTGCAGGATTAATTAATCTCAACTTTGTGTCTCAACAATACAATCCGTCTCTGGAAATCGTGTTAGGCTCTTCGGTTTAGCTGCATTGCAATTAAATTAGTAACTGCGTCTTAACTTTCACGACGAACCATTTAAAAGCTACGCACGACACTTATTTTGATTCAGAGCACATTTGCTGTCGTGTCGAGTTCACTTGGCAATTGGCTCTCTCGTTAATTGCCCCGACGCTTGTGTTTGCTGTACTGGTATATTAAGGAAAATAAGATTATTATATCAAATTCCATAACGTCAAGAATGGTCATTAATTCGATATATTCGTGTGACTAACATGAGGATACTCGTACTCGATATTTTCCAGCAATAAGCGCTTATCATGTTTTTATTGTCCTTATTTTGGGGCATACTAAAATTACTGAATATAAAATAGATGTTTCGGATAAAAGTCTCTACATTTGGATTTGAATCGTATTGAATCTAATTGAAGCAAGTGGAAATCCGTCATCTATCTATACATATAAATGCCTATGTCCTGACTGACTTATTCACTCACTCATCGACGCACAGCCGAAACTACTAATCTTAGAGAGTTGATTTTTGCACAGTATAAGAAGGGATTTTCGAAAATTCCACCCCTAAGGAGGTAAAATAGGGGTGCAAAGTTTGTATGGGAGACCCTTTTTTTTAATAGAGACTTAACACTTTGTAAAAAGATTAGTCATTAGAATACAGTAATTTCAGCGTTTTGGAAAATCCCACCCCTAAGGGGGTAAAATGGGGGTGCAAAGTTTGTATTTGGGAAACTTTATTTTTGAGCTAGATAGCTAAAACTTTGTAGAAAGATTACTTCTTAGAATACAAATAAAGTACTTACAGCGTTTTGATAAATTCCACCCCTAAGGGGGTAAAATAGGGTGCAAAGTTTGTATGGGAAAATTATGAAGTTATATGAAGTGGGCTCATGAATGGTTTTTTGTTAGCCAGGCACACAATGTCCTTATCTGCTTTTGTTTGCGAACGCGTGCCATTTTTTGCAAGCAAAAGGTTAGCGCCACGTAAAGTATTCATTGAATAATGAACTCTATCTTCAATTTCAATAGATTCCAAATTAGCTACGAGATAAAATACTACACACAGCGCCTTACAGCTGGCTTGCTGAGAGCGGGTTTTTTTTATCCGTTAGTCCATTTTGAATCTATTGCATAAGACGATAGAGTTAATTATTCAATGAACATTTTACGTGGCGCTAACTTTTTTCTTGAAAAAAATGGCACGCGTTCGCAAACAAAAGCAGATAAGGGCATTGTGTATCTGGCTAACAAAGAACCATTCATGAGCCCACTTCATATAATCTAAACTATAACTAGCGTGAACGTGTGTACAGTCGGCCAAAACTGCGGTCTACTAACTCTACGGTCGATGTTCATTTGAACGTCATAAAACAACAAGGTCGATTTGCACTTGCAATAATATTGTGACAGTAACTTAGCGACAATCACATCTCAGAGAAACTTTTGTCAAAACTGGTAGACCACTTTCTTGGCCGACCGTACCTAAACAAGGTCAATGTTACCAACGAGTGATTGTGGATCCGCGCGTGCGCCGCGCGTTTATCGTCACACGCGCCCCCTTTGTTTACCATCTCGTCTCGCGACGCAACCATCACACCACACCATCCTTGATCCTTGACAGCGGCTGTCCTTTACCCTAATTATTGATCCGATATTATGCTTCTCATACTATTCAGACCGACCTCAAAAACCACCAGGTTGTCTGTAGCTCTAGTATAAGTTTTATCGACACATATACATTTTCGAACGCGTTTGCGTTTAGTTTCAATTTGCATGGCAACGCGTAGTTCCTAATAGTTACCAACAGATGCGCTGTTCGCGTTGCCATACAAATTAAAACTAAACGCAAACGCGTTCGAAAACGTATTGTATCAATAAAACTTATACTAGAGCCTCTGAACGGAGTTGACTTTGACGCGTCTCGCCAGTCACTTGGTATACTTTACGGAACGGTAGTACGTAGTACCTAGCTAGAGTCAGAACTGCAAAAGCGATATAAGTCTGCAAGTCTACCAAGTGTATGCCCGTTTGATACACAAACATAACCCACAGACGCAATAATAATACTTATTGTCTTCTGTCTCGTAATACTTCCGTTTTACGATTGCTTTTATTGCCACACGCGCCACTCGCTATAATTGTTATCTTAAGTTGTGTTTTATGGGGCATGGTAACAAGCTGAGGCGGAAGCTAAGTAGGGTAAATCGTTAGTAGCTGACCACCGTTCAAAACCTGGCCACCTTACCCTAAAAAACGGCCAAGTGCGAGTCGGACTCGCGCACGAGGGGTACCGTACCGTTATCTATAAAAATTGAGGCGTATTTCCTTAATTATCGCAGAGATAATGCACTTAAGTGGTATCAAGAACGCTATCCTGACCGTGTAGTACCGAATCGCAAGATATTTGATAGTTTAATAAAGAACCTAAGACAGGAAGGCTGTTTCAAACCTAAGCGTAAAAGGCCGACGATAGTCAATAGTGAGTTTATAACTATTGCCGTATTGGAATATTTTGAAGCATATCCAAAAGCTTCGTTACGGGAAGCAGCTGAAACTATCGGTATTCATAAATCAACTGTAAGGAAGATATTGAAGGCTCATAAATACAAGTGTTACATAGAAGGTCGACTTGTACAAGCGTTACTACCTGGAGATAAAGACCGCAGGTTACATTTCTGTAATTGGTATGTGGCTCAGACTATTAGAAATAGATGTTTTCCTAATTTTATTGGACTGATGAATGCAACTTTTCGAACAATGGCATGTACAACAGGAGAAATAACCATTACTGGTCAAAAATAAATCCGCTAAGACCAACCAAACCCGATCCACAACCAAATCCGATTTTCTTTTAATTGTTGGTGTGCGATATTACATAACAGAATTTTTGCTATCAAAATTTACCAAGGAACGCTAAATAGTGAAAAATATCAGGAAATCTTGAACATGGCTGTAGATTAGTGGATGAGACTATTAGCTTAAGGAACTTTGGTAAGATAATCTACCAACAAGATGGTGCACCAGCCCACAACAGTAGGGCAAGTAAACTGTGTTTGGACGAGCAGTTTCCAAACCGTTGGATGGGTACATATGGGCCGATAAAGTGGCCCCCACGATCGCCCGACTTAACACCATTAGATTTTTTCTTATGGGGTTACCTTAAGGGTCGAATTTATGAATCCCGATACAACTCCGAACAAGAATTAAAAGATGCTGTTTACAACACTTTAAACACAATTCACCATAAGTACTACTAGAAGTGTCTTGAAGCGTGCTCGTACCTGCTTAAGACAAGACGGCGGCCACATCGAACATTTACTCAAATGAAAAACCTCAGAGCATAGAATACTAGAGAGAGGACAAGCCGCCGGCGGCCGTGTCGCAGCTGTATGCTCAATGGGCATACACTGCCATACTGTGTACGCGTGCTGATCGCAGAGAATATTAAGTTTTTTCCCAAAATGCCTGATATGATGCGCGTTTATTGTCAAATAAGCGTGTAGGTATACAAGAGTGTGTGTTTTAGATGTGTGCGTGCTTTGTCTTGTCAATTACTTGGGCGTTGTGTGGGTTAATGTACTTGCGACAGGCTCACTCTATACAAATCGGCCGCCATGTCCGATCTCCTTATATTCATACATCTGTGTAAAAAACCAACTATATGAAGATTAGTTTTCATTAAATTTGACCAACTTCTGCTGTTCAGATTTTTTACATTAAACAGAGCCGACCCGCGTCAAAAAAAAAATTGACCAACTTTATAATTTTTTAAGAACAACTCACGCTTGACCAAAAATTTTAATGAGCCAAATTTGTTTACATAAAAAACACCTAATGTCTCCTTGGACACTTTTCCTCTATCTCCTTTAGATTCGGATTTCCCCATACTGTCCCATTTAAAAAAAAACACTCTGTATATTTAAGTATTTATTGATCTATATAACAAATTATGGAAATAATATTTCTGATGTAAATTATTAAATAAAATAAAAAAATATAAGTATGTTTATCTCCGTTTAGTACCCATACACAGTGTTCCCTTGGACCTCATTTTGAGACAGTCTAACTTTATTGGATGATCGAATAGAGAAAGATGTCACGAATGAAGGACAAAAACTCCCGCGTGGCTCACTATCATAGTTTTGAGACGAATGCAATCTAAACTTTAAGTCCCGGAATCTTAAGATAATCTTAATCTTTTTTTTTTAAAGAAACCAACTTAGATAAATCTAGATTTTGCACTGTGATGAAAAGGCTTACTGTAAGGCTAAATTATAAACCATTTGTGGCTAGGCTAGGGCTTCTCGGTTTCAAGATAATCACGAAAATGTCAAAATCTTCTTTATTTTTTTGTGATTAATGTCTTTAGTATTCGCAATTTATTTTGGCTTTAAAACGTAGCCACAATAATGGACTACTACCACAAAAAATCCGATTGCATATCTCACGGACTTCCGGAGATAACAATTTTTTTTGAAATCCCGGTTTCCGGGATTTTGATAAAATTTAAGTGTTATTTATTGGCGATATTATTAAGTACCTCGTATATAACTTCTCAGTTTCAAGATAATCCCGAAAATGTCAAAACCGTATTTTTTTTTGCGATTAATGTATTTACTATTCACAGTTTATTTTGGCTTTAAAACGTAGCCACAATTATGAACATAAAAAAAAACGATTGCATAAAGATAACAATTTTCTTTTTCAATCATGGTTTCATGGTTTCCAGGATTTTGATAAAATTGCAGTGTTATTTTTTAATTATTTACTTTTCGTCTTCTAGTATATTCGGTCATTTTCGTTTGTAACGTCATAACACGGTTACTAATACAGGGTTTTAGCATGCCTAACGAGGGTGGACTCCTTCCCGCATTACATATTACATATCATCGGAACAGTCAGTAGATCGTGCAGTCCACACAACGAGGGTATCGCATGAGCTCTACTGACCTTCAGAGCCGTAATAGGGTATGGTGGTACCTGGCTGAGGTGTGCGTCTTATAATTAAGGTGTTAAATATCAAATAAAGTCGTACAAGTGCAAATAACTTTGAACGAAGAACATGATATGAGACATAACAAGGTATACGGTCGGCCAAGAAAGTGCCCTACCAGTTTTGACAAAAAAATCGTTAATTTTCGATGTCATGTCACTTAAAGTGTTTCTTCCAGGTACATATTTCATAAAATAAGGTACTTAAGTGTTTCTTCAGACATGTTGAAAATAACTGTTGTCGCATGATGGTGTCGCTTCAATGGTTCTTCCGGGATTTTTTGGGGGCTTTTTCACTTAAGCGACATTTATTTTCGAACCCGCCTTGTTTAGGAGAATAACATTATTTTTATTAAATAGCTATTATAATTTGAAATAACACGTGCATATAACTCAACGCTCTAAGTTAACAAGAAATAAAGTTACGATTTTTTTTATCAAAAAAAAACTTTAAAATGTTCTCCTGTAAATTTCAAAAAAATGTCGCTTCAGTGGTTTTGCCTTTCCACCGTCGAAATGAAGTTACGATTTTAAACTGACACGATTATTTTCGCTAGAAATAATACCCAAAAACTACTACATGGTAAATATCCTTTTTAGTTCAATAGATATAAAACCTCCGTGGATTTACTTTTTTGATTTATATTTACATTGATAGTTACCAAATTACAGTCGTAATTGCCGTACCTAAATTACTTACGTAGTAGGTACGTACCGTACCTAAACGGCAGCCAAATTAAATAATGGCATGTTCTCTACTGATGGGTACTGAATATCGCCAGTATAAAAACGCTGTTATTTAAACTTTAAGGAAAGGTGTTGGAAGTGTATCTTAAAACAAATCGATTCATCAGAATTCGATGAATGTTGGGAAATGGTAATCGCTCTTATTAAATAAATAAAAATGAGTATAAAGTAGTAAATGTAGTATATAGTAGTAAATGTAAATGAGTATTTATTGTATCGATTTCTATTTGTATTTTTATTTTTTATAAAAAGAAATAGAATTACTGCAGAAAATTTGGAAAAAATACTGATTATTTTCTTTTATAAATGTATGCTTTAACAAACTTTTGTATTTATTGACTAGGAATCAAATTATATCTCATGTAAGAAATTAATTGAATAACATTTTGATTAATTTTGGAGTCATGTCCACATTATTGCGAGCAATGCATAGGACAAGCTTTGCTTAGTTTGGGACTAGGTCGATTTGTGTAAGATTGTCCGCAAATATTAATATTAACACGAAAAGGTGACGTTAGCGTATTCAACCTGCATTTGCGAATCCAAATAAGTATCCTTACATCATCCCTTATATTATAAGCGACCAAGACGTCCCTGATTAATTTGTGCGATTTTAATTATTAGGTAACCTTTGTGTGGCTTACTCGAGGAGAGGCTTATGTTGAGCAGTGGGCGATTACAGACGGATAATGATGAATCTTTGTTCATTTAATTAGTTCTCGAAACTCAATTTGAATTGGAACCTGTACAAGTCGCGGAGACTTGCGAGGAATAGTTAAACGGTAATTTGCTGTTTTGGCTGCGAAATGAAAATGTGAAAGACAATATGTAGATATACAGGGTGTCCCAAGAAGTAGTGATATGACATACTGAAGCTGGGAGGTAGAGGATCTAGAGGGCTATCCGAATCACCCCCATGTATGTTCCGCGATTTTTCGTATTTTCTGAGTTATGACTTTTTTTAATTTTTCACCTATCGCCGAGTACGATGAGATTTTTATTTATTTTGAATTATTGCGGTAGATGCTTGATTTTTTTTGTGTGCTAAGCTGATAGATAGGCCAATTCATTATGGTAACATTTACTAATCGTTAGATCTTTGAATGGAATAAAAAAAAATGCCAAGAAAGATAAAATTACCCAGTATATTCACAACTTCAAGGGCCCTTAAAAAAAAATCACAATAAAAAAATCATCCTTTGGCTAAAAACTTGCTCTATCTACACTTGGGAGCAAAGAAATCGAGCCACAAGTGCAATTTTCATGTTTGTTCGTTTTATCCAAAATCTGCCCATGAAAAAAAACAAATTAGGATATCGTTTGAAAGGTAATTAATTCAGCTATTAAATAATGCTAATTTTATTATTATGATTAGGGTCATTACGAAATTATGGGTGATAATGTTGCCCCATTACTAATGAGCCAATTAATGCACGTGTGGTTTGTGCCATTTGCGAAGGTATAAAATGAAAAAAATATCAGTAATTGCCCATCAATTGTGAATTGCATCTCTACCTGTGACATTGCACTCTATTAAATTAGCCAGAAAATTCATGAAAAATGGATACTACCCCTGCTGAAGCCGCCCAAGCCGGTAGCTCTGCTCCAAACCGGACTTGGTCAGCGTCAAGTGGCCCTACAACTGAATTTAAGCCGATCAGCAGTCCAACGAGTGTTTCAGAGGGACCGGGAGACTGTTGCATTTACGAGAAGACCCAGCACATGCAGGGTACGGTCTACCTCAGAAACAGACGACCGCTTCATCGTCTCAGCTTCTCTACGGGCACGCCGAATCAATGCTGTTAAGCTACTGTAGAAGCTGCAGGAGGTCCGGAATGTGATGTCCATAAGTCGATGGACCGTGAGAAGACGTCTCAAGGAACAAGAACTGACACCACATCGAGCAGCCAATGGGCCCAAGTTGACCGCAGCTCATCGCACAGCACGACGTGTTTTCGCTCAGGACCATTACAATTTTACCCTTGAGCATTGGAAGATCGTGATGTTTTCTGATGAGTGCAGGATCGACCTTTTCGGCAATAATGGAAGAGAAAGGGTCTACCGAAGACCAGGAGAGTGATTTTCGTAGTGTTGCATCGAAAAAAGAGTCGCGTATGGCGGTGGATCTGTCATGGTCTGGGTCGGTATTTCATTGGAAGCGAAGATCGATATTGTTTTCGTCGTATGGCATGATAGGCGTAACGCAGGATGATAAATTGCTCATCGCTATATAGAGGAGATCTTAGCCGAACATGTGATTTCTTTTGAGGATTTTATCGGTGATATTTTTTTATTTATGCAGGATAATGGCAGGCCGCACACCGCCAGCATCACCAAGGATTACCTTAGGAGCGTCAATATTCCCGTCATGGATTGGCCTGCCAAAAGTCCTGGCCTCAATCCAATAGAACACCTCTGGGACGAACTGAAAAGGCGAGCTCGAGAAAGAAATCCAGTTCCTGAAACTCTCCGAGAGCTGAAAACCACCGTCGAAGAGGTTTGGGCGGACATCCCTCAAGAATTCGTCAGCAAATTGGTTCGATCCATGCGTAATCGCATGAACGAATGTCGTAGAGCTAGAGCAAGCGATACATGATACTGAAAGATTTTCTTTTTATTTAAATTTCCATGTAATTTTTCCAATGCCATTTTGACACGAGTTTTGTTTTCCGCCCTAAATGTATGGAAAATCACCCGTTTTTCAACTGAAACTATAGTCATTCGATAGAAAATAAAATTATCTTTCAGACGATACAGCATTTTCCACATTTCCTTCGCCAGTTTTTCCGTAAAATGGAAATTGGTAAAAAATGTAAGGTGGCTCGATGTCTTTGCTCCCAAGTGTATCAGGTAGCTACCCTGAAAATTTCATTTTATTATTCATAAGGCTTCAATCAAAAAATTGAAATCTAAATGTGGTAAGTGCAAAATTTTAATTTACATGATGAACTCTGCGTGTGGACGGCAAGACGCGAGCGTTACATGTAACGCTCGTGCCCGATCCGTCGGCTGTCGGTTTTTAGCGCGAACACAAAGGCGCTCGCTCGGCCGTCCACACTGTTGAAGCTAATTATAATTAGAAATCAAACGAACTTACCAAGTGAAGTTCGATGTTAATTGTGTGAGGGTGTTGGTCCAAGACGTCTTATCATTCTTGACTTGTAGTAGACGCATCGTGTCGCCATCATCACGTGTATACAAAGCTTAATAAAAATTTAAACGTTTCTTACGTTGTCTGGAACGCGCCCAATACCACCTGTCATTTAGTTTAAAGTTTTTATTTCACGACCTGTAAGGCTAGGGAACGAATTAGTATAATTAGGGGCATGGGCGGGAGTCTAGACGTCTTGGACCAACACCCTCACACAATTAACATCGAACTTCACTTGGTAAGTTCGTTTGATTTCTAATTGTGTTCGTGTGTTGGTCCAAGACGTCTTATCATTCTTGACTTGTAGTAGACGCATCGTGTCGCCATCATCACGTGTATACAAAGCTTAAGGGGGTTCGATTGCCATACAAAACGTTATTTGACATTCGTAGGCTAACGGCGTGATATTTTAAGAAACTTATGTAACAAACTTTCATAAATTGGCTTCCCATTTGCGCCAAATACCCCCTTTCCTAGAATAAACTTACATAAACTAGATTAATTTGAGAAATTGGTTTGTCACGTGATATTTTGGGAAAACTATTTTTCTCAAATTAATCTAGTTTATACAAGTTTATTCTAGGAAAGGGGGAATTTGGCGCAAATGGGAAGCCAATTGATGAAAGTTTGGTACATAAGTTTCTTAAAATATCACGCCGTTAGCCTGCGAATGTCAAATAACGCTTTGTATGGCAATCGAACCCCCTTAATAAAAATTTAAACGTTTCTTACGTTGTCTGGAACGCGCCCAATACCACCTGTCATTCGACTTCTTCGTGCGCGCCGAAAAATCACGGATTTATTAAATTTCTAATAAGAAGCATAAAATACAAGTTAATTACAAGGTTTTTTCCATCATCGTCATCATGGGAAAACATAAGAAGAGAAAAAATGAAGATGAGGAGTTATTCTCGTTATTTAAAAAGTTTACCAAGAAAATTAAAAAACGACACAGGACGCCGACAACAAGCGAGAGTGACACCGAAAACAATGCTGAAGGTAAATATAATAGGTTTTATGGTATACAAATACAAATTTGTCTCATTCAGTAACGTAAAGTACCTTGGTTTTTTTTCACACTCCGTTCATTTCATGACACATGAAAATAATGGTAACGGAAAAACGAATTCGAATCATTTTCAAGCATAGTAATTACACTTATAGCTTAAATATCGTATGTTAAATTATACGTTTTGTGGATCTACTCGTGTGGTAACACTGCGAGTGTTATTCGTGAGGTTTATCCCAAATCACAAATAGCAATGAGGTTATGTTCGTGAGGTGGTACTGCGAGTCCCATTCGTGTGACATATTCCCGTTATAATATTATAAGGTCTGTGGATTCACTCATGTGGTGGTATTAAAAGTACTATTCGTGTGGTTTATCTCTTACCTGATGATATAAGAGCATTAAAATTATTTTTTCATTGTAGCACCATTAAATGGTCAAGAGGCTCTAATAGAAGAACCAGAGATATCTGAGGCTGACCCTGTTCCAGTAGAGCTTGGTGCAGAGATATATGAGCCTGATTTGGTTCCAGAAGTGCTTTGTGCAGAAAAATCTGAGGAAATAGATGAGGAGATTTTGAATCTATTAGGGGAGGACCCAAATAAAAAGTCCTACTCTGAGGCCATACACAAAGACATTGACACCAGGTGGCAACATATTACTGGTAACGGGATAGAAAAAGAAACAAAAACCGAATTGTATAAATTACACCCGCTACCAGAAAACTGCCTTTTTCTTGAGGCCCCTCAGCTTAATGCTGAGATTAAAGCAGCTGTATCCGATCAAGTTCTGAAAAGAGATAAGGCAATGGAGCAACAACAGAACTCACTAGGCCAAGCAACAGCTTGTATCGGAAAAGCCCTTGATATTCTAATAAAATCCAAAGAATGCAAGGAGGCAACAAAAATCCTTAGTGATGCTATAATTATGATAATATAATTATAATTAGTGATAATATAATTATAATTACACGTAATCTTATATTACACGTTACGCCCGTCTGGACCCGGCGTAAGGTCGATATCCTGTGAGATTGTCCCCAAATATGAATTTATCTATTTATCTTTTGCTTATATATCTTTTGCGTATGTGCAGAATAGGTAAATTACCCTTTAATTCAATTAAGAGGCGATGTTATAAATATGGTTTGAATGGAGTTAGGGCAATATTGCGAAATAGTACATTATGATACAAGTGTAATGACCAATGCTCACGTGTTTCATACGACGTTTTTCAACACATTTGCGAGGAAAAAAAAAAATGAAAATGTTAAAAGATATGTAATGAAAAGGCACTAGTGCGATAATGTAATGTAAAAGTTACGGCATGGGTAATATTCTGCATTATTTTGCAAATATTTAAAAATATATGTAATGAAAAGGCACTAGTGCGATAATGTAATGTAAAAGGCACGGCATGGGTAATATTCTGCATTATCAGTGTAATAAGACCTACTTTACGAGCAGGTGTGTTGAAAAATACTATAACACAGCAAAAGTCTCCATCAGTGGTGTAGCTCAAGCGAAAAAGGCATTAACAATGTATACTTAATACTTATCAGACAGACTGGCTCATAATGTTTTTTTGTTTGCACTGCCGGCGCTTACGAGGGATAATAATTAAATAAAGACCGCTAGTTTTGGAAGCACCGGCAGCTAACACATCGCTCAGTGTCATCCTACACACGAAATTACAAAAGTTCGGCGACAACCGACAACGTTTGCTGGACTCCTATAAACAAGTATCGCGTTTAACATATGATCAAGACAGATTGTAAACCAAAAGTAGCGAAAGTAGGTGAAATCCACGTGAAATCGGCTTACATATGTTATGCGTCTGTAATCTGTATATACTACGATTAGTGTTTAGTGCGACTTCATTTCATACAATAAGTGTGTAGGAGTAGTTAGGTACTACTAAATGCAATAAATTTTATTTTTATTTTTCTATGAGCCTATTGTGTGTCCCACTGCTGGGCAAAGGCCTCTCCCCGTGATCTCCATGCGTCCTTACTAGATGCCTCTTCCGCCCAATTGAAAGAAAGAAAATACGTTTATTTAGCACTTTGTAGGATAAAAGACAAAAAATTACAGACATACCTAATGATTAAATGCTAAAATGGCTGCCACTAAGCTTTGTGCCACGAAATGGTGATACCTATTTCGCAGCGCTGATTTTCAGTGGCGCCTTGATGTTAATTCTATGTAACTAAACAAAAAGTAAAATCTATTCATATTCATATATATAAAACGCATATTACAATTGCTGAGGAATACATCCAGGTCGTCCCGCCATCTCCGTCTAGGTCGGCCCCGTCTGCGTCGCCCGTCATCTGGAATCTGGATGCATGCGACAGACGTGGCCGGCCCAGTCCCACTTGAGCCTGGCAGTTTTTACACCCACATCAGCTATGCGTGTTTTGGAGCGCAGTATATATAGTGTTTCTTGCAAAAAATAGAACATAATTTTTTGCAAGTAGCTCTTATATGGGCTCGAATAGAATAACGTGTGCGGAATGAAATTTGGACAAAGTTTTAAATATGTAAAATGTTTAAAAAAATCGAGACAGCAATTGCATCTTTCGGTTTAAAGTCTACATATCTGTCAATCACTCTGGTAAGTTTCAGGGGCATTGGATATTTTCCCTTGAAATTATGGCAAATCGAGAAGAACGACGTCGCGAAACTATTTGTAATTTCTACAGTAGGTACACACAAGCTCTGTTTATATTATTATTGTGTCCTTTTCTTTCAGAAAAAGTACTACTAAAAGGACTGGTTCAGGCAAACATTCCAGCTTTAGCCAGTTTTCTGAGGGGGCTCGATGCTCGATTAAAGAAAAATACGGCCGGCCGAGTCGCAAAGTCTTACAGAGAGCTCAAAGGGAAATCAAATATGAAGGCAAAACTTTAAAAACATATCTTAAAGACATGGGCATCTTCAATCGTTCAAGAAAAGTTAAGCCCGCCGTCTCCGAAAATCATAAACTTACTCGCAAAATGCGGCTACGTCATATGGTCAAAAAATGTAAAAACTAGCGGTTTATGGGTGACGAATCATATGTCACTCAAAATGGAAATTCGTGGCAAGGTAACTTCTATTTTGAGAACACCAATGGTCCAACGGACGAGAACGTGAAATATGTCGAGCATACGAAGTTTCCTAAAAAAGTTTTCGTAAGGAGGATAAAATTGCACCTAAAAAAATGCTACCATCTGTATTTTCGACAGAGATGGATAAAGTACCAAAAAATGGCGTAAATCAGTCGCATTGGAGTAAACTTTTTGCATTGAACGTCGTGAAATACACTATCAAAAATATTAATATTTATAAAAATCATGACATTGAACTTTGTCCAAATTTCACTCCGCATACGTTAGGACTAGGAGTGTGTTCTATTTTTATTTTTTTTTGCGTGTAGCTCGCACTGGTCACTAACCAATCTGTAAATTAAACTGGCCCTCTGATACACGTGACGCTTGTGACTTCACAAAAATCAATAACCGCCGTTCTTTTTTTGCCATCGTTTGAATGTTGGTCGTGCCGAAAACCCGCTGCCGCGCTGTTGGACTCGAATGAAGCTGCTCCTGTTACTTACAATAGTCTCACCGTCATAAAAATCTAAGTACTTGAACCGGTCGCGGGCGCGGGTTGGGCGCGCATCGGGCGCGGGCCCGCGCAAGTTATAAAACATTGAAACTACACTTCAAACACACATCGAACGCGGGCCCGCGTTCGATGTGTGTTTGAAGACTTTGAAGTGTAGTTTCAATGTTTTACAACTTGCGCGGGCCCGCGCACGACGCGCGCCCGACCCGCGCTCGTGACCGGTGTGTGGAGGCCTTTACACGTGCGCGCGCGCAGTACTCCGGGCAGTGACGACATGCGTCTGCTGCTCCGTTTTTTATCGCGGACCGCAATCCCGAATTGCCTGCAATTTGTTGAATTGGGATGCAAAAAAATGACCTCGACTCGGAGCATTTGTATGCAAAAGGAAAAATATTTGTCTGGGTCTAGCCACGCTGTCTATAATAGGTATGTTGCAGTCTGGCTGTTGCTAGGCAGGATTCGAGTTAGGACTCGATTACCTTGGCTTGAAAATCGTTGAAAAAATTAACCTCGTAACGGTGCCTACTTCATATGAAATACTGTCATGGCATGTCAGTTTCAACCCCGCGGGACGTGATATAACGATATCTAGATCTAGATTGATTCTATCAAAGAAACAGAGATACTTTTACAAAATATCGCTACGGAAAATATAACGTATATTTCAATTCTTTCGTGTCATTTCATAAGGTTCCTAGGCGTTAAATCCATAATAGAAGAACGAGTAAATTAACCGAACTATTATCCTTAGTGATAATGATAATCATGCAGACATCGTTAATGTTGTAGTAGTTATCGGGAATTGGTAGAATTACAATCGTAATGCTTAATTAGCGTTAACATTAATAAGCTACACTACGGTAGCCTAGCGGTTCAGGCATGCGGCTGTCAAGCGGCGGTCGTGGGTTCGAATCCCGGCTCGTACCAATGAGTTTTTCGGAAACTATGTATGTACGGAATATTTAGCGTTAGATTCTCGGTGTAGGAAAACATCGTGAGGAAAGGAAACCGGTCTAATCCCAAAAAGGTCTAGTTTTCGCTATGGGTTGTAAGGTTCAGATGCCATCATGGCAGTCGCTTTCGTAAAACTAGTGCCTATGCCCGGTAATTTAGGGGCACCACCGGGATTAACACTAGGAGGATGATGATGATGACCAACACCGTTAACACAACCATGCTGCACCGAAAATGCTACAAAATGTACGATGTCTGGTGATTATACATCATACCTTTTGAAAGGTGTGTACGCCTGAAAAGGTACGATTTGGTGATTTGAAATAAAATATGCGACAGTATATATGTATATGTACACTTACGGACAAAAAAATCGACTCAAGCAACATTTTTTAGTATTGGTCGTATTTTGGAGATACGGGAAATATTTCATTAGAAATGTAATTGCAGTTTTATAAAACATTTATTAAGTAAATGAAAAACAGTAACAACCGATCTTATCTTATCTTATCTAGGTGAGGGCCCTTTCGGATGCACTTCGACCCAGTGGGATCTTTTGTGCATTTGCCCTCTCCTTTATACCTGCTCCCAGGCTTGCTCCATCATTTCCACAAAGCGGATGATGCAGTTCGCCGGGAGCACCTTGAATTCCTTTGGTTGCGGGTAACCGTTACCAAAGTATTTCATTCTTTGTCTGGCAAGGGCATGACATTCACACAATAAGTGTTCCATAGTCTCGTCCTCCTCGCCACACATTCTACAGTCTAAACTATCAGATAGTCCCATCTTGGCCAAGAGATCCTTGACCCCGAAGAGACCTGTGAACACCCCAGATATAATTCTGAGTTGCTTCCTACTGGATTTCCAGAGTTTTCTGGTCCAGCCCGAGTCCACTCCTTCTATGAAGAGCTTAGAGTGCCTTAAGCCAGCCTCATTCCTCCACTCGTGTTGGTGTTTGGTTTTGGCGTAGGCTTTAAAGGCCGATATTATGGTCCCGTAAATAAAATCGGTTGCATAATTTTCAGGATATTGTTGTTTAGGTGGAAAGTGGAATTTTAGCTGCGTGCATACCCCACGAGTTGCGGCCCTTTGAGGGCCATAAAAGTAAACGAGTAAAACACTTTAAACACTGCAAACCTGAATCCTACACACAATAAAATACTGATTACTGTTTATATATTCCAGCATCTAAATTATGAACGCTACAGTTCAATTGAATAGGTTATATGTTAGATGTTTTCACAATGTTTTAGTATTGATCGAGTGTGCGTTGTTGAGCCAACAGTTTCCATCGTGCTCGATAATCTACCTACACAATCGCTGTTTTGGATGCTGCATAGTGATAATCTTCGTTGCAGCCGCTGACCCGCGACCCGCAGAGCTCCTGATAACGGACTGATATATACAACTGATAAGTTATCAGTTAAATATTACTCACACTTCCTTATTAAGATCACATGCACTTTGTCCAGATTTCTTAAACACAACCTTAAAATAATAACGCCTAGAAACGCAATTCACGCGCAACGGTGAGGCCACCAAAACTCAGCCATAAATGGCTGAGTACGCCGATCGGTTTGTCAGTTGCAGCAAGGACGCGTGTCAAGTGTAAATAGCTCCCACATTTTTCATTTATATGACGGTTTGTGCAGTGAAAGGGTGTCACAATGCATCGGATAAGAAGGATAAACATTCTAAGATAACATTTCACACGTAAACAGTAATCAAAATTGCATATTTTCTATAAGCGGAATGACAGCGTAGTGTTGCCAATGTAACGGATATATTTACCCATAATTCTGTTCTGATAATATACTAACATAAAATACAAATATCGGCAGGGTTGAAAATACGAAGAAGATAAATCACTTGATTTGTACCAAGCTTTTACTTGACTCCCCGTGTATGTTTGAGTAGGTATATCTAGGTCAAATCTTGCAAGTCAATTTTGACTAACTTCCCAGAGTTCAATCGAGTTTAAATTTTGTACACGTGTTTTAAATCAGGTGACAATGCAATATTATGGTACTTCCGAGCGGGCCTGATGATGAGGACGGAAGGTGGCCATAGGAACTCCTAAATTATCCTACTAATATAAAGTTTGGATGGATGGATGTACGTTCCAATCAATCTCAAAAACTACTGAACGAATTTTTATGAAACTTTCCAGTAAGTAATGTACCTTATGTAGCAGAATAGGACATATGCTATAATTTATGTCAAATTTAATCAAAAAGGGGATGAAACTTTGAATGGACACCAAATATTTGGGTCATTGTCAGTCACAAAAACAAAAATCATCTTTCCGGTGGTCAATAGTTAAGGGCTTTACGCTCACATATAATATGTTTTTATCACATAGAATTATAGAAGGGGCAACGCCGTTTATGCGGATTCAGAGTTCAACCAAAAATTAGGCTTTATAGCCCTTAACTTTGGCAATGTCCACCGAAAAGACGCGAACCTAAATCTGACAATGACCCTTTTTTATGTTGCGAGAGCGGCGTTATGGTTACCATGGTAATGACATCGTCAACAAATTATGAAACTATCCTTCTAGGCGTTATTATTCTAAGAACACAACCTTTTATTTATTTAATCTTTATTGCACAAGAGATTAACTTATGGTACAAAAGGCGGACTTAATGCTATAAAGCAATCTCTACCAGTAAACCTTAAGGCAAAGCTTTTCGGGGAATGTGTATGCGCTGCCAACACTATTGGTGCGTTTGTGTGCGTATTGGCGCGTGTAAATACGAGTTGATCACAACTACTAGAATCCATTTTATGCCTCACGCTTGGCGCGTAGTATGAAACTATCCTTCTAGGCGTTATTATTCTAAGAACACAACATTTTATTTATTTAATCTTTATTGCACAAGAGATTAACTTATGGTACAAAAGGCGGACTTAATGCTATAAAGCAATCTCTACCAGTAAACCTTAAGGCAAAGCAGATAAATTGTGGGCGATGCAACTTGATTCAAACAAGAAAATCTTTAGCAGCACAGCAGGTCGATCACGCGCATTGTACGCGCGTCCAGTAGATAGATCTAAATGTCACTTTTTGTATGGAAAAAACCGCAACCGCTATTTATTTTACGGAACCCTTCATGGGCGAGTCCGACTCGCACTTGGCCGCTTTTTGTTTCTAATTTATTACTTATGGTTGGGTAAAGTCGATTTTGATACTTAAAGGTGCATACAGGTTTTAATTGTCACTGAATAAGTAGCAATAGTGCTATAAAGGCCCTAAAGTCACTTATAAGCAACTTTTACATATAAGTGGGAACATACCCTTATTTGGGACTTTTAATTCCAAATAACTAGTATAATAGAGTAGTATACCATCAATAGTGGCTAAAGAGATAATTTTTCGGTCTTTTTGGAACCTAAAGTGATTGCAACTTTAAGGCTTAGAAGGGCCGTACGTAAAAATATCTCTTCCACAAAAAAAGGTCACTAAGCAACTGCAAGTGACAGGATGAACTCGTATACAATTTTGAGTTGTGTTTAAAGCTATAAGTTTTATCTAACACTGTTAAACCACTCATTTAGAACATAAAGCTATAAGATAAGCTGCACAATCTTGCTTATTGTTCAGAATGTCATGGAGCAGCCCAACTGGGGAGGTTAGGTTACCTACTTTCTATATTTATGTCATGTTGCGCCCTGTAGCCCGGGCATTGGCTACGGTATCCCCTGCCTGTCGTATAAGGCGACTAAAAGGGGTTCTCGGGGGGGATGCAATAGTTGAAAATAAAGGCAGGCCCACATAGGCATGACGCTAGGGCGGCACTGCTGCGTTCCGTCGGAGATCCCAGAGCCGCCGTCCGAAATGCGTCGAGGAGGATCATTGTGGGGTTTTTAGTCGGTGCGAGTCCGACATAACCTCCGCACTATTTCCTACGATTAAAAAAAATGTGATGTTGATGTTGTGTTTCTGGTGGCGAGTATACTGTGTTGAGTGAGAGTGTGGGACGTATACGATTATCTCTAGCTGTCAACACACACCTCATCATCCAATCAATAAAGTGCAGGCAACGCGCATGTGACCCCTATGGAGGCTACGGTGTCTGCTTACAATCCGGCCGCCGCATGCGTGTCAGTTACTTCTTCTTAGTTGTACCGTTGTATGACTGATGATCGTGGTCGAAGATGCTGATTTCGTGAACTCCGGTCCATTGCATCATGGCAATAGGTCTTTAATAAAACGTATCTGTACATCGTGCAGGTTGTCCTGGTCACTGATCACTTAATGCACCTACAATCTACATCAACGAATCTCTATGTGTCGGATTTGACTAGCATTATATTCCTGGAACTGTTAACTTTTCAATATAAATAAAAGCACAACGCAGAACCTTGAAGAAATCCGGTTAGGTATATTTTATTAGAATCCTAAGACTTGGCAGATACAAGTAGGGCGCCTCATTTGTTTGTAGCTAAATAAACGATATCAAGCGTAGCCTTTGGTGCACCGGAAATCAGGCTACACCAAAGTGCAGTAGCGACCGGGCGCTGACGTCATAGTCGTGGAGGTCAGATCGCCGATACAACTAAGGGCCCGTCTGACTGCAGACAACAAAAAGAGTCGCTTAACCCGCCGACCTTCGCGATCGCGACCACATGATCTCCGCTTTTACTCGAAGGTTAATGTGTTCCACGTGTTATCATCCGGATTGGTATAACCAAACGGGCGGGACTTGATATTGTTTTGTTGACAGCTCGTTAATATCGCCTGATTTGTGATATGAAGTGATATAGCGAATCGCCGTATCTACATATATAACAGATTACAACTTCAATTAATGAATAGACTGGAAACACGTCAAGCTGCACCGGCGAGAGCATGACGATTAATTCAATTCAATTCAATTATTTTATTTCAGGCATAGAAGCCATATAGTGTTAGTCGTACAAATATGTGCTTATGAATCTAAGTGTTAGTAGGTTACAATAATTATAATAATTTGATCTATTTTAAACATCAGCGTTGTCCCTCAGTGCTTATTGTGCATGCACACTTATCCAATAATGCAATAACCTCGAATACAAAAAAAAATACCTAGTTTACCAATTTTTAACCGACTTCAAAAAAGGAGGAGGTTATATATTCCACTGTACGTATATATTTTTTTATGTATGTTCGCCGATTTTTCCGTCAATTGTGGACCGATTTAAAAAAAAAAAATATTCGAATTATTTTTTATACTCCCGTGGTGGTCCCATTGTCACCAATTTAGGATCTGATGATGGGATCCTAGGGAAATTGAGGGCAACCCTCAAATTTTATAGGCACGCCTGTAGTGATTTCAGTATTTTCTATTATTACTCGTGTATTTACCTTCGGAAATCGTAATTTTGGTGAAGTGGAACTGATGATGAAGACCACAGATGACTTATGGAACTCCTCAAAGATGTAAAGTACGTCAAAGATTCTAACATGATTCCGTTGAAGTTGCAACTAATAAAGTGTTAATTCTGAGATCCTTGAGAAATCGACGGAACTCCTGAAATATTATCAGCCCACATGTAGCAACTTGGGTTTTTTCTGTAATAATCAACGCATTTGCTCTCGGAAAGCAGTTCATGTGGTAAATGGAAAGGAAATGTGGAAATTTTCATGTACCATGAAGCTTGGCGAAGTACTGAATTGAAGTCGGTTTAAACTTTGTTTTTAAAGTAAATTTTTACAAAAGTATATGGACTTCATGTCACAAAGTTGTCACGAAAACGGGTCGAATTGCGGCTCAGGTATGTACAAACAGTAGAAGGTAAAGGCCAAAGCTTTTATATGGAGTAGCAGGGCAGACCAAAGAAAGGGGTTATTTTTTGTCACGTCGTACTGTTTGTACAGTCCACCTCGAGACGATACACGTGGCAAGCATGACACCGCGCACCTATTAGGTGTCGGCGCGCGCGTTATCGATGATGCGTTTCGGGCCTACATATATGATTGTATGCGGTGTGTTAGGCATGTTGTCTAGACAGTGTCTGGCTGGACATATGTATTTGTATCAAGGAGTATGTACCTGAAGACATAAAAGCGGGAGTCAAATATCCTGTATTCTGTAACAAACTAAAAAAAATCCTTATAAGAAAAGCATACTACTCAATCCAGGAGTTTATGACTGACATTGCATGACATAAAGTACTTGACCAGTTATATTAGTTTTAAGTAGGTACGTAAGTCTCTAACCATTGACATTTTTATTTATAATAACAATTAATCAATAAAAGTAATAATGTACTTAATAACAAGAATAAGCATGCCGGTTTTATATTTTATGACGTTATTACATCCAAATTAAAAATGAAATGTGAATTTAGTTTGTAAGATATTTGCATTGCCCAACCGGGGTATCAGTGCCTCTTACTTTGCAACCAACATCTATGTAAATTAATGTATCTGATTACGCATGGAATAAATGAATATGAATATGAATATGGATTCTTTAGAGTTCAACGTAAGTGAATTTGAGAGCTTGCAAGTTTAGTTTGGCCAAGAAGATATATGAAATGATGCCAATAAATATTTTTGATTTTTTTTTGAAATAATAAAGACTCGCAAAAATTGCACAGCAGCGCAAATAGTTCATCTACAAATTTTCCTCGAGGAAGAACTTATCTCAAGGCAGATAATATTTCATATCATTTTTAAATTAATTAATTAAACGTAAACAGTAACTATTTAAATATCATATAAGTTAATAGTGTAGGTAGGTAACGGAGAAATGCAGATAAATTCACGTATGGCCGTGAAAACAGTGAATGCACCAGTTATAATTAGCGGTGATTTTTGCGATGCATTTTGCACATAATATGGACTGTGAGGCAAAGCAATAAGACGGTTTTTTGTATAGCGTCTTTTTAGATATCACGATGACATATCGCGACAGACGATTATAATTGAACTATGATAGGTATACATATATTCACAACAGACGCTATAAACACGGGTGAGTGATAATGATTGTACCGTTGGGCTTAGCAACGCGCGGCACGTGGAAGCGAGCGCATGCGCATGCTGTTTGCTCAACCAACATCCACACCGTAGATAGAGGATTCTATAGACAGTCCTGGCGAATCCTCGAAAGGGATGGAGGTTAATTAACCTGATTCAATTGAAAAGTATCAGAAGACTTGTACGTCCTTGTTTTTTGGAGTAGGGCTTATTTCACCTAATTTTCAAATTACCATGGGCTCATAATACCTAAATGTAAAATTGTCTCATTCTTAAAATGAACGATATTCATTATGACTTTGACCTAAAACGTCATATTCTGTAAATAGCTAAAGATTGCAATGCACACATTCCTTCAAATACCGAATGACTTCTGTCATTTCTGACAAAATATTAAAGTAAAGAAATTGTTTTGAAGTTTAGGCATTATTAGACTAAGCTATTTTGAAATTCGGCCATATTAAGAATATGGTGTTACGAGATTTTTTTTAGGTATTTTGACACGAAGTTATTTTGAGATCTAGGAGTATTGGTAAAAGGGTAAAATGCTCCTCCACTTGTTACGGTCTTCAGCATCACGGGACATTCAATATGGATGCGTTCACATTTCCGTGATGCCCGTGATGCTTTAATCTGTCCGGCGCGTAGGAGAACGACCACGTGGTCGCTTTCCGTATACCCGCATCCCTTGACAACCAGTCGTTCCATAGAGTTTTGGTTTCGAGTACCTAATGTGCCCGAAGTATTTGAAGAGTTTTGTATATAATCAATACATGACGTCAATTTTGACATTTCTGGTGATAAACAAAAGGACCGGTCACTTTGGAACTCTTTGGGAGAGGCCTATGTCCAGCAGTGGACGTCTTTCGGCTGATATGATGATGATGATGATGATGATGATGACGACTATAAAACTTGAGTCATACATATTGATTCAGATATTTTGCTTCCATTGTTTATAAATCTTATGAAAACAATTAAATCACTTATTCAGAAAGTACCTCTAATACTCTTAAATCTAAACATCTAAATTTCGTACTAAATCGTCAAAGTCAAAAAAAGTCGGTCTGCTGGCTGCTGCCATATCAAATAAAAAAATCTGATGTATCTATGGAACTATCCAAATGTGTTTTAATTTTGAGATGTGGCCGTATTGCAGGCACAGGCGTATTGTCTAGCTTGAGCGTATTATATGCGTACGTATTATTAACTTATGTTTCGGTTCATATTTGGGTTATGCAAATATAACCACTTATCCAGTTTCCGTTCTCAGCTCAAGAGTGAAGTGGCTTCTTATCCGATCCAGAGGTAATGTCACCCAAAGGTTGTCGGGGAGAGATCGCTTTTTAGCGATAAGACCTCCTGTTGTCTACCATTGTTTATGTTTAATTTACCTCTGTTTTTTCTATTATGTACTGGTGAGCAAAAAATAATATATCCCTTTCAGACCGGAGAAACAAGAACCTGCTAACGTAAAATGAAGTATATTGACATATGTTTTTGATTTGACAATTAAATGTAATCAACCCGCACAATTTCGATCGAACCAGTTTTCGAAACACTTATTCCAGTCCAAAGTCGGGGTCTCCAAAATGGCCGTTTTGTATGCCTCAACCGCTTCTTCAGGCGTCTGGTACCGTTGACCACGAAGACGTTGCTTGATTTTTGGAAAAGTAAAAAAATCGTTAGGGCTTAAGTCTG
Organism: Epinotia brunnichana; assembly: GCA_963854355.1. Taxonomy (NCBI): domain Eukaryota; kingdom Metazoa; phylum Arthropoda; class Insecta; order Lepidoptera; family Tortricidae; genus Epinotia; species Epinotia brunnichana. Next base: position 808,622 of record OY977952.1, on the reverse strand, counting down.
GACTGTACGGCGGGTGTTCCAGAATTTCGACGTTTTGCTCTTTTAAAAACGCAATTGTTTGCCGGGCGGTGTGCGAGCTCGCATTATCGTGGTGCAGTCTTATACGACGTCTTGGGTTATTTTTTCGAAACTCGCCGATGACTTCTGGTAAACAGACAGTGGTATACCAGTCAGCATTAACAGTTTTACGATCCTCGAGCACGATGGTGGCAACGTGGCCACTTTTCGCCACAAACGTGGCGACCATTTTTTTCGAAGTGCTCCGTGAGCGTATTACTTTGGTCGGTTTTGGCTCATCTTGGAACACCCAAACAGTCGACTGCTGTTTAGAATCGGGATCGTAGGCATATATCCAAGATTCGTCACCACTGATAATGTCGTAAACATGTTTCGAGTTTCCTCGGTTGAATTGCCGCAGAGTTTTGCGACACCATCGAACGCGAGCCGTTTTTTGGTCTTCACTGAGTAAATGTGGTATCCAGCGTGAGATCAACTTTTGTACGCCTAAGTGATCATGCAAAATACTGTGAACACTGGTCCCTGAAATACTTAAGGAAGCTTCTATCTCACGGTATGTCGCATGGCGATCTTCGACGATCAGTTACCGTACAGCATCAATGTTCTCCTGGGTTACGACTTCACGATGTCTATCACCAAGCCTAGAGCAATCACGTTGAGATTCTAAATACCAGCGTTACACAGTCCGGAGGCATGGTGCTTTATCATTGAAAACCGTAGTCAAGTCTTCGAAGCACTGAAGTCGCGTTAAGCCCCTTTTGAAGTTGTAAAAAATTATCGCACGTAAAATTTCCTTCGAAATTTCCATTTTCACAACTGACTTGTCAACTTTGAACGAACGCTGTACTAAAACGGTTGGGCCGATTTCGAGTCATTCTTTTGTTTTCGAATTCTAAATTCAAATATTTTAAGATGACACTCGTTCTTTTTTATGCAATCACGGGAGGTTTGCAAACGACAGAACTTAAAAGGCAGCCCTCGTATAAGTTATTATGAGGTTTTTCAAAGTCGAAAATAACTATAACACTTTAAACTCCCGCGCTTTGTACACATATTTAAAATATTGTTTTACACGGGTCTAACGCGATATTTATTTTCCTTTATTTCTGACGTTTCGACACTTGCTGGGACGACAGTTATCTGCGACCATGACCGATGCAACCCGTGTCGAAAAAACGGACTAAATATGAAACATTTCATCGAAATACTCTACAAGTCCTTCTAAGCACAAAGTTCAACTGAAACCTGGGATTGTATTACTGAAAAAGTGACAAAACAAATAGGGATTCGCTAACTCTGAGTTTCAGTATGCTCACAATACCTTCCGTAATACATAATTAGATTACCTACGCGTGTCAGCTACAATAACACCCACCTGATAAACCATTCAACTGTAAATCGGTTACTAGATCTGTGGAGTGTATCAGGTCAATGACACAATCAGCTGATATTATCGCTATCCAAGAGCATTGGCTGATGCCACATGATATACCGTTTCTTGGTTGCATCAGCCCGGACTTCAGCTATACCGGAAAATCAGCGATGGATACGTCTGCTGGGATTTTGCGAGGAAGGCCGTACGGTGGAGTGGCGATAATGTGGCGTAAAAGTGTGTTCACGAACGTCTCGGTAATCCTGTGTAGTAGTGTGCGTATCACAGCAATAAAAATTGCGATGTCAGGTCGTTCAGTTATAATTGTTTGTGTCTACATGCCTACGGACTGTGCGGATAATTTTGTAGATTTTACGGAGTGCTTGAGTGAAATCAGTGCATTGATTGAGAGCGAGAGCGCAGAATCCGTTATTATTTTGGGAGATTTCAACGCGCACCCAGGTGGGCGTTTCGGAAACGAACTGGTGAGTTTTTGCACTGAACAAAAGTGGAGGTGCGCAGACTTAGACAAACTGGGTGTGGACTCTGCAACCTTTACATTCTATAGTGATGCCCATGGCACTACCAGCTGGCTCGACCATTGTCTTGTAACGGAGGCTGCGTCGGGTTCTGTTATTGACATTAGGGTTAATTATAATGTGTTTTGGTCGGATCATTTTCCACTTGAAATAATAGTTAATTTTAATATTCTAAGTCGGAAAATCAGTGACGTTCCATCACTTAGAAACAAAGTCATGTGGGGAACAAGGGAGCAATGTCAAATAGCTAGGTATACTGAAACATGTAACAAGTTACTTGCAGGCATAGATTTCCCATCTGAACTCAGAGAGTGCTGTGATACTATGTGTAGTGATGTAAACCACAGGAAGTATATATGTGAGATATACAATAACATAATATCGGTGTTAAGTGAGGCAGCTTTGCTTAGTTATGACTGTAAAAAACCTACTCATGGTCGGTACATCACTGGTTGGAACAAACATGTCAAAGATGCTCATGGAGAGGCTCGGCTTGCTTTCCTTGACTGGGTTAGTAGCGGTAAGCCTCAACATGGCCCTACCTATCAGGCAATGTGTTCTACCCGGAAACATTTTAAAATGAAGCTGAAATGGTGTCAAAATAATCAAGACCAAATTCAAATGGATATTTTGGCGTCGCATCACGATGCCAAAAGGTTTGGATCTTTCTGGAAAAAGACCAATCGTCTTGATCCTAGGCCGAGCCTACCTGTGAGCGTCGGGGGTGCGTGTGAGCCGGTGGATATTGCTAATCTTTTTAGAACTCATTTTGAGGTTCAACCTCGGCATAACAGTTTAAGTGGGACGCCTACCACTGAGGAGCCATGTGGGGGCGGTTGTCACCGACCTATTTATTTTTCCGCTACAGATATAGCTACTGTCATACGGAATATGTCGCGTGGCAAGTCGCCCGGGCATGACAGCCTCAGTGTGGAGCATCTCAAGTACGCCGGTCCTCATCTGCCCAGGGTACTAGCCATGTTCTTTGCATTATCCATCGGACACTCTTATCTGCCCGACGAGTTAATGAAAACCACTGTAATACCGATTATTAAGAACCGAACGAGTGATGTATCGGATAAAAACAATTATAGGCCCATCTCTCTAGCGACTATAATTGCAAAAGTGCTGGATAGTCTGCTTGATCAACAGTTAAGTGCTCACGTAAAGCTGAATGACGCTCAGTTTGGTTTCAGAGCTGGGGTGTCGACTGAGTCAGCTATTTACTGTCTCAAGCACACTGTCCGGTATTATGCAAAAGAACGGACCCCTGTGTATGCTTGTTTCTTGGACCTTTCTAAGGCCTTCGACCTAGTGTCGTACGATATCATGTGGTCAAAATTATCTGAAGAGACAAGTATACCCAGGGAGCTTGTATCAATATTTAAATATTGGTATAGGCACCAAACAAATGTTGTGAGATGGGCTGGTTGTTTGTCGGACGTATACAGGTTGAAGTGCGGAGTGAGACAGGGTGGGTTGACGTCTCCAAAGCTCTTCAACCTGTATATGAATCGACTGATCGAGGAGCTCAGTAACACCCCAGTGGGTTGTTCTATTGGTGGAAAAGTTATTAATAACATCAGCTACGCGGACGACATGGTGTTGCTGAGCCCTTGCATCAGTGCGTTGAGGAATTTGCTAGCCGTATGCGAGCGCTATGCTGCAGCCCAAGGCCTCAAGTACAACGCGACGAAAAGTGAGCTGTTGTTGTTCAAGGCGGGCAATAAAACTTATGATATTGTCCCGCCAGTTGTACTTGACGGCACGCCATTAAAAAGAGTCTCACAATTTAAGTACTTGGGGCACTGGGTAGTGGAGACGCTATGCGACGATCTCGACATAGAGAGAGAGCGCCGGGCCTTGGCGGTCCGTTGTAATATGCTGGCCCGTAGGTTCGCACGGTGTAGTGAGGGTGTCAAAGTTACCTTATTTAAGGCATTTTGTCAATCCTTCTACTCGTGTGCGCTGTGGGTTGGGTATACGCAGCGGGCCGTCAATGCCATAAGAGTGCAGTACAATAATGCGTTCAGGGTGCTGTTGGGTCTGCCCCGCTATTGCAGTGCGTCCGGCATGTTCGCGGCGGCGGGCGTGCCGGGATTCCACGCAATAATGCGCAGTAGGGTGGCATCACTCATGCGGAGGGTGCGGGGTAGTACCAACAGCATCCTGCAATCGCTTGTTGAACGGGTAGACTGCCCGATAATGCAGTACTGGGACGAGGCGCATGCTCCGGTGCGTGCCCCCTCACGCCGATATTAGTTTTTCTAAGTTACTTGTTTTGTTACTAACACTAGTTTTTAAGTTTTTTTTTTAAGTTAATATATTGTTACTAACAAATTATGGATGAATTAGTCCGAAATAAATGATTTTTAATTTTAATTTTAATTTTTTAATAAGTGCAGTGCACAACAAACAACAACCTCAGAACAACCATTATAAACTTGACCCCCGATTAATCATACCTGTTAGGAATGTAAGGGTAAAGATTTAGTGGGGACGGTGTGGTGAGCCCAGATAGGCTGTGCATGCAGGTGCGTAGACACTCGCATCTTGTCTCTATGCCTCTGTGCGTACGAACTATTGATCTCGTCGAGGTGACGTTAGCCCCGTATAGGAATATAGCACTTTCCTCACTTGGCGACGACACGTGGAGTTTATTTCTATTTAAGTAACTTCTCACAAGTTGTACAACAATATCAGTATAGAGATTACGCGACTGAGCCGGCATAATAATAGAGGCATTGTTAACTTGGATACGTAGTTGAATGAAACGAACCTGGAAAACAATTACTTAACTTTTGAAGTTGACATCCGTAATTTTGGATGACGTTAGATCCATACGCTTAAAAAACCGTCCGTGCGTAGCTCTCGGTTATGTTAGTTCTGTCTGCAAGTAGTTAATCGGCCCGAAGGGTTTTATCGTAAGTATATCATCATTACTAGTGTTTCGAAATAGGGAAGAAACGAGGCAAAGATAACCAGCATTTCAACGCTTTTAATAATTATAACCTTTTACGTTCAAAAATCAAAAAAAGGATTTTACTGAATAAAATTTGTTAATAGGCGCGGCGGGTCAAAACCAAACCGCGCTGAGCCATCAGTGAAAAACAAATCGTGCGGTTTACCAACGTGGCGATCATGTATACATATTATAAACCATTCAATGGTATTTTACATTACCAAATCAGACGGCCAGGGACATGTTTTGATTTACCTATTATATTTGTCGGGTGTGAAGTCATGAAAAAATACCGGTCAAGTGCGAGTCTGTCTCGCGCACCGAGGGTTCCGTACAAACTTTCACCACGCTTTATTAAGAAAATAAGTTTCTGTCAAAAATTTCATTTTTGGTACAAGCTTTTACTGCCGACTGTACTTTTCTGCATACCATCATCAAGTACTAATTGAGACGATTCTAACGAGCCCAAACTCGATGGGGTTGTGTCATTTTATTGCGGAGTTCCTATGGCCACCTTCCACCTCCAGCATCAGGTCAGCTCCAAATCATCATAATATTGCATTGTCATGCGATATACATATGCTTGCGAAATTTCAGCTCAATTGGATAACGGGAAGTGACTGAAAATGGATTGCAAATTTTGACGGATAACTTACATATTTACATACATACGAACAGTGCAAGTTAATATAAACCTTGTAAAAAAGGCACACGTGTCCCGAGGTCAGCAGTTAGGACTTTTATTCTATATTTTTCGCGCGATGTTTTGCAAGACGATGTATGGTATGGAAGCATCTCCTCAGCGGTCTATAATATTAGATACAATTGCTATCATAATGAGTGTAAAGTCCCATTCAAATCAATATTCTAATTGGTCTTGCAAACAATTTTCCGATACGGTATGTTCTGTAGTACCGACACGTATGTATTATGTTGACTCAGATACTTCACGTTATAAATAGTTTTGTCTCTTCGCTAGCTTCGCTTCTATGTATTGTTTCAAGGTTTTATTTTTTGTCAGCAATGTAGTATAATGAATGAAGAAATTGTGGTTGTCGAATTCTCCTTGACTGTATATTATTAGCATTTTAAGACGTTTACTTGTGTATATTTCAGTTTATCGTTATGTATTTCATATATTTTATCTATTTAATAGTATGTATAATAATCAATGATCAATTTCTTTTTGTTTTTCTTTTTAATCGTTTTGTACATGTGTTTCGCTTTGCCTATATCTCATCTCCACTCAATTGCTCACCGGTTGGCTGGAAGAAATCCCTCTCATGGATAAGCTCGCTTTTGTACATGTGTTATCTGTTCTTGTGGTAATTGTTCTGATGTTGTGTTCTGTTCCATGTACAATAAAGAATTTACATACATATATACACAAACAATGATATAGACAGGTCTGCCACACCGCATGAACACTTCCCCCGGTTGAAGCGCAGGGGCTGTTATCTGGCGTTTTAAATAACGTGTGTAATGACTGATGACCAGGCCAGGAAAAGGCCAGAAAAATCTGTCTGGGTCATTATAGTGGGCAAAAGAAGTGCTTTCGTTTCCTGAAAATAGTGTTTAGTCCAATGGGATCGTGAGAACCACTGGAATCACCTGAGTTTAGATGATTCCAGAGATCTTCACGATTGTGGGTCAGTTGCTAGTTGGTATTCTGAACCTACACCGATTATATGTAGTTTCAGAGAAGACTGGATCTGTATGTTTTCTTTTGTTGAGAAAACTTGCTAACATGGTGTAGGGTTAGGTCGTAGTCCTGTTTTTGGGTAGGCGGCCGCCATTGCGCGTTTGTGCCGAGGACTTCAGGATCTCATTAGGCACTGGAAGTACTGGAACAATAAATTAGGTCAGGAACACGGTGAGAGTAAACTATAGAGTTCGTATCGTATCCCAGACCGGGCGACACGCGCGAGGGTTAGTGCCGGCGCGGCGCGCCGCTATAAAGCGCGGGCGGCGGCGCGTGGCCCCAGTGCCCATCCGCTGCCCAACTGAGATGGAACTACACGTGTATTGCGTGCTCGCCGCGATCGTGGCGTGCTGTGGTAAGTGTACGACACATCACGACCATTTCTTTATAGAGGTTTCAATCGAGAGGTGAAGCCATAAAAAAGACGATAGTTTCAAATCCATAAAAACGTATCATCATAATACATATTAAGTCGAACAGTGTGACTATTGATATGTAATGTTTTAAACCTTAAGTGCAAGAATGCGTTCGTAGCAGCCGTAGAGCTAGTCGTAGCGGGTGCTACAAGGTTTGCGTGCACGCAGCTTTCGCTACAGCCGACGCAATCAACGTGGTTTTCCAACGAAACATTTTGGTTTGGTACTTTGTACGTGTAAAATGTTATGATTTATTCATGATCCGAACAAGTACCTATTGTTCTTCTCTCCCATCATTGGGTTAGGCGATATATACATGTACAGATAAGTCGCGCTCGCAAAACAACCTGCGCGTGAGCAGCATCACCTGACAGTTATTCTAAAATTTTAGCGAATTATGTATACCGGCTAGCCGTGGTTTGTTGTGTTTTATAGTTTTGAAGCTGTCAAACCAGTTATTTCCAATTTATCTATAAATACGAGCAAGGGCAAGTAAAGGCCGGAGTTGTTTGCTCTAGCGGCAACTACGTAGCCTGTGCGGGCGCTTATCGCGGTGAAAGTTCATTTCCAACCGTGCGGCGGCGGAAAATTTACAGGCAGCGTGCGCGGACGTTCAGCCACCCGTGTCCACGTCCGCGCACGTAAATTGAGTGTGTCATATGGGAATTTGCTTTTACCGATATACACAGATAACGGGATAACTCGCATGATCTTTTTTATTAACAATTGATTTATCGTTTCGTTTCAAAGGATAAGTTTTTTTTAATGAATCCACGTCTTGGAATTCGGTGCCAAAGGACCCGGGCTAGTAGAACACTACCGTACTTGATGGTTTTTTGTGCCAATTTATTTACTAGAAAATTTATGCGGAAGAGTCATAATGTTGTTTGTAACAGCGTAAAATGACACAAGAGTGTGAATGTTACGATGACCGGATTCGATTAACATGTTTAATGGGTTCATTGCCTGAACTTGTGTACTCGTACACCCACGTCTAAGATATGTATACATTTTTCGCCTTATTACGGTACATAAATGTAAACAAATTTAGACGTCGACCGCACACACTTAGGTCAATAGCAAATCTTATCTCATTGAAATAGGTTTACAAATTAACACTTGAATATCACTCCGGCAACATCGCTACTGTAGAAATAATCTAACACTTCTCGAGTTCTCGCAGCAGTTACACAGTTAAGTTTTAATTTGTAGTCCATTTTATCGGCATATTCGCGGCAGTAAACAAGCAATCGAACGCAGGCAGAATATAAACCGACCCGAGAGTTCAATGACACGCCCTATAAAATAACATAACAATAGTTAATAATTGCGACACTCATCTGAAAACAATCTGCGGAGCGGCGGAGCGTCGTCCATAATAAGAGCTTACAAAATCGCACCATTCATGTATGTATGTTATGTATTATAACTTTATTGTAGGTATACAAGACACAGGTAAAAATACAGACAAAATAGGTAAAATTGGTACAAAGGCGAACTTATCCCTGTAAGGGATCTCTTCCAGTTAACCTCACCACTTGTCTCGACTATTTCACGACTTCACTCATTCTTAAAGTTTCTCGCTATGACTCAAATCACCAACATTTTTAAGACAGTTGGTCGTCACGTAACTTTTTTTTTTCATACTACGACGGTGGCAAAAAAGCTTACGGTCTGCCTGATGTTAAGCTGGTACCGTCGCCTATGAACACTTGTGACTCCAGAAGAATCACAAGCGCGTTGCCGACCCTTTATTCACTTGAGGATTCGCTGTGTTGGCAGATAGAGACATGCAGGTCCCTCACTCCCAACACAGCGCACCCTAGGGAGCTCTGGCGACCTTACTCACCACCAGGAACACAACACCACATGCTTCATAGCATGCAATAATATAGCAACACTATAAAGCAGTGGTGCTATTATGGCTGCGGTTTTCTGTAAGTTGGAGGTACAGTGGCGGAATGAAAAGGTTGATCAGTTTTCAAATCAAATCATTTACGCGTTGCAAGCACATGTTACCTTTTTAAATTGTGTATCAGACGAGAGTCTTGTATTCAAAATTATGTTCAACTGTTTCAGAACAAAGTTCAAATTTACGTAGACGAATTTTCCTTGGCTATTAATAGTTGAACTAAAACCTTTTTATTCGTTTGATCTTGCCATTACGTTCATCAAGTTTGATAAATCTAATGATTAAATCCTCTTCACTTAAAATTATTAAAACTATAAATGTGAGTAACAGGTCCTGTCAATGTCATCATTGATATTTCTTGTAAAGGGTGAACACTGTTAAATTGTCGCCTTTTAAATTCAAGTTTACTAAAATAAATAACATACAAGTTACTCAAAGTTATTTATCATAATAAAGTTTAACATAAAATAGATCCGCTAACACAATTTTATTCTTTAATCAGAGCACGACGAGAGTATTTTCGGACTTTACTCTTGACACGTTTCATAGAATTTTGAACGGAATCATTTGTGATCAGGTTAGTACATTTCGTCGACTTTTTTTTTAATAAGGCAATGATGTGACCGACTGGCACGTTTTACGCAACTTTGTTTTAATATTTGCCCAGTATTTCTTTATCGGCCGTAGTTCTGGGCAATTCGGCGGATTAGTATTCTTCGGTACTACATCGACAGAATTCAGGTTATACCACTCTAAAGCTCGGGATGAATAGTGAGAGCTCGCTAAATCGGGCCAGAACAATGTCGAAGAAGTGTCCTTTTTTATGAGCGGTAATAATCTTTTTTTAAGCATTCGGACATATAAATATCCGTGTTGACAGTGCCAGTGGTTACAAAGGGCGAACTCCGCACGCCGCACTGGCATATCGCTTGCCACACGAGGATTTTTTATGCGAAATTCTCCACTGGAATTACTTTTTCTGATTCATGGAGACCCAGGACGTTGCGAGAAAAATAGTATTGATTTCCTGGTATTGATTTGAAATCGGCCTTTACATAAGTTTCGTCATCAATAATTAAGCAACCTGTATTTTGAACCTATCAGGATGTAGAGTAATCTAGAGCGTCTAACTACTCTGTTATATTGTTCTACCGTTCTCGTCGGGGCTTTTTGCTTTTTTAAGAAGAAATACCGCACTTTTTGTTCCGTTTTCTTTTCGGATTACCTTCTCGCAACTTTCTTTCAGTAGTTAAACCTTGTTTTAACCTTTTTAGGGTCTTTTGCACTGTTCTCTGACTTGTAGGCACGATTTCGCAAGCTCCGAAGTAGATATATGGGGATTTACTGAATTTTTTTGCAAAATTAATTCGCAAACGCTTTTTTCTCTTGATAACATCTTGAGGGGTACAAACAAATTAATGTATTTTTTTAATCCTTAGATGAAAATACGTTTTAAATTTCATATCTGAAAAGTTTTACCACAACAGGTTGCAAGGTCAGAAAAATAGAACGGAAAATGTTAGCGACAATTTAATAGTGTTCACCCTTTATACGTTTTTTTTCTTTTCTTTACTCGTTTTCCAAAATTCAAAGAGGTCAATTCTCATAGTGGAGCGAAATGACATTCATTATGACGGAATGTGTCTGACACTCGGTCGATAAAGCAGATACTGATAGATAACTTATACTGAGCAAGCAAAAACAGATGTTAAGGTGGTCAAACTTTTCATTCCCCGACTGTACTTCCCCAGTTGGGCTGCTCCACATACAAGCGAGATGACATTCCGCTGTGCCCTACCTCTCTTAAAAACTCGTTCCGAGAAGCGTATTAAATAGTAACAAATTAGCTGAAAACATTATCTCGATCCTTTCTCTATAGGCAATCGTACGTTAGCGCTATCACTAGGTATGGGGCGATATAGCTTATGTGAGAACTCTTTCTTCGTTTTACCTCTTGCTTATTATACTTAATTAATTTGATGCTCTCAACTACTTTGATTCCGTTGGCTGGCACGATTAATTTACCAATGTTACCACGTAATCCTGGTAACAAATTTACCGGTACAGTAATCAGCTCCAACGTATGCGAATAAGCACAGCAGAACACGACTATTGAGGGCACTAGTTAGCGGCAAGGTCCGCAGGGTAATCGCAGACTCCGTAATGTGCGTGTGCGACCTACATAAGTCTGCCAATCACACACCGCAAGCGCAGGGAGAATACACTCGTCCCGACTCGACCCAATTGCATATTTATTGCAAATTTAGTCCCTGATTTGTATTGATCGGTTATGAGTATGAAGATTGACATAATGGGCTGTTGATATCGACGACTATGCCCCCAGTGCTGCTCAATTGTGTAGGACTCGTTAGAGTGAAAGAATTTAAGTACCTCGGTCATGTGGTGACATGTGATGACAGCGACATGGAGAGGAAAAGGAGGACGATGGCGGTTCGCTGTAACATGATGGCCCACAGGTTTGCACGATCTATAGCATTGCAGTACAGATTACTCTCTTTAAAACCTTATGCCAAACTTTTTACACGTGCAATCTGTGGGGCAACTACACGCAGCGTGCCTCCAACGCCCTCCGAGTACAATATAATAACGCCTTCAGGGTGCTGTTGGGGCTCCCACGCTACTGCAGCGCATCAGCAATGTTTGCGTAAGCGCACACGGAGGGGTTCAGCGCGGTGGTTCGTCACCGTGTTGCATCACTCATGCGCAGGGTGCGGGGGAGCCACAACACCTTCCTGAGGGTCATTAGTGAGAAGGTGGACTGCCCCATTTTTTTCATTTCATTTTATTTTTATTTATTTTATTTTTATATTAACATAAAGTGGAATACGCTAACTTTCTCGCTATAGCTCGTGTAGGTGAAGTAACCGTCAGCGTCATTCTGTTCGCTTCTCTGCCAATGTCTTGAGCTTTTGATGCGACATTGCATTGGCTTGATCCATATCAAAGGCGAGAGTGGGGTACAGTACACCTTGTCTTCTCTTTCCAAACCAGTTTAAATTAGTTTAATAAGTGCAGTTTAAAAAGTTTTTTTAGTAGAGATTAGTTGTAGAAGCAGAAAATGAAAGTTACACTCAACGTCAACGGTCAAAAACCCCCATTCGGTTTTAGATGCACGATTTATTTGGTTATGCTTTCGATTCCAGCATGGAGCGCTGCGCAGGAGTACACTGTGCTGACTGAGGCGGGCCTGGTGTGCGGCGCCAGCGACCCCTCCGGCGAGTTCGCGTACTTCCTCGGCGTGCCCTACGCCAAGCAGCCCACGGGAGAACTAAGATTCCAGGTAGCCTAATATATTATATAAAAGTTAATATAATAGATAAAAGTAATATTATGAATGCACAATGCAAGAGCTGTTTATTCCTCGAAAATATTTAAGTGCTTCCACATTGCCGGGAGAAATGGATGATGAAACTTTGTTGGGACTGAAAGATGGTGCAATCGGATTTGCACTGTTCTCTACTCCTTCTGTGTTGATGGAAACAGTTGCCGGAATATCATAAAAAAGAAAGTATAATGCCAAGGAGTCAGAGAGAGATTTCAACTATTTGTTCTCATAATAATTGGATTCAACCTGTTATTTAAAAAAACACCTGTAATTATTTTAATTTTTCTATTCCTACATTTCCAGGAACTGCAGCGTCCGGAGAAATGGCAAGGTTGCCTGGACGCGACCAAAGTGGGTCCCGTCTGCCCGCAGCAGGACGTGTTCTACCGCTCGATCATGAACCCGCGCGGCCAGAGCGAGGAGTGCATCCACGCCAATGTGTACGTGCCACTGCCGCAGGTGCGCAGCCGCGCGCGCGGCGAGTGCCCGCCCCCTCTACCCGTGCTGGTCTACGTGCACGGCGGGGGCTTCGACTTCGGCTCGGGCGACCCGGACGCCCACGGTCCGGAGTACCTCGTCAAGGAGAACGTCGTCGTTATTACCTTCAATTATAGGTAAGACTTTTAACTTTCTTCCTTCTTCAGTCTTAATATACATAATCTTAATATATAATATGATATAATAAGTAGTGCCTAGGACACTTAAGTAGAAAACATAATAAATTTTTCAGGGTAGGAGTTTTCGGTTTTCTATCTCTGAACTCATCGAGTATCCCGGGCAATGCTGGTCTACGGGACATGGTGACGCTGCTGCGCTGGGTGCAGCACAACGCTAAGGCCTTCGGTGGAGACCCCAACGATGTTACCCTGGCGGGGCAGAGCGCCGGCGGTGCGGCCGTCCATATACTCTCACTCTCTAATGCTGCACAAGGACTGTTCAAAAGGTAAAACATCCATTTATTTTCATACGAAATGATGTTCTCTTTTTACTGAGACGTCGTCGTGCCTACATGGGATCAATCTCTGTTTCAGAGCTATTTTGATGAGTGGTGCCGCATCAAGAGGATTTTTTACAACATCGCCGGCTTACGCTCAGATGATGTCGGAAATGTTCCTCGGTATCCTGGGCATCAACGGCACCGACCCCGCAGAAGCGCACCGCAAGCTCGTAACCCTTCCGTTGGAGACGATCATGGAAGCCCATAATCAAATTCAAAACGCATCGGGCCTCATCACGTTCACTCCGGTCGTCGAATCCGAACACCCGGAGGTCGAGAGAATCTTGGACGACGACCCAGAGGTACTGCAAGCGGAAGGCCGAGGCAAAAACATCCCCTTTATAATAGGCTTCACAAACGCCGAATGCGAAACATTCCGACCTCGATTCGAAGAGATCGACATAGTAGAAATGATAAACAAACTGCCCGTGCTCGTGATCCCTCCAGGGGCAATCTACACGAGCCTTCCGGAGAAGCTCCCTAGTAAAATAGCAGCGATTCATGAGGAATACTCTAGTGGGTCGTTGGATATGGAAAAATATTTGAAGTTGTGTTCAGATTCTTTCTTCATCTATCCCGCGTTGAAGCTAGCGGAGACGAGAGCCGCCAACGGAGGGGCGCCCGTGTTCTTGTACCGGTTCGCGTACAATGCTGACTACAGCGTGTACAAGGAACAACTCGGCCTCAAGTATCACGGTGCCGGCCACTCGGAGGACCTTACATTTGTCTTCCGGTCCAACTATGCGCTAGCAAATACGACCGTGCCCGTCGCAGACCGCAATATGACGACGGAAATGACAACATACTTCACTAACTTCATGCGACATAGGTAAACACTGAAACCCGGTTATTGATAATTTCATTTTAAATTTTATTGAACTGTTTCTAATGTTACTCATTGAATTTCAGTAAACCAACGATGTGCAGCGACGGTTGGCCGTCGGTGTCGCCGGCGAGAAAGGAGTGCGCACAGTATAATAACATCGTCAACGTCAGCCCAGACCAGGAGGAGGGCGACCAGTGCAGGAAATACCGGAGGTTGACAAAGTTCTTCGACAGCATTTACGACGCGGCCAGCTGAAATGGCTGAATCCAACCAGGAGGCCTATTTGATCAGACGTGTTCATATGATATAGGGACGCCATTTGATGTACGCTCGCACTTGATACTCTAGGATTGGCGTCCCCTTACGCCTGCGAGGGCCTATTAAATGTCAAACCGATATCATATTAATACTCGAGTCATAGTAGCACGCAATGGTCACCTTTAAATCATTTACCTATTGCTGTAGATAAAACATTCACCGCGACGAACGAGAAGAACTCGACTATCATAGGTCCTGGGGTCCGCGTCTCTCATTATTAAGTATTGTGGTGTAAATGAATGTGTGATATGACTGTGTTAAATTATGCTATTATTTAAGTTGATTTAAAACGCGCTAGTTAGGTTTTATATTTTTTTTACGTAAGTAAGTATGGTTTAGGCTAAGTGGAAGTAGCGAAGTATGACATATATTGTACAAATAAATAGATCTAATTGTATCTTGACCGAATAAATCGTAAAAGAGTTCAAGGCCGAGAATTCGAGGAAAAAAATGAAAACTGGTGCAGGCTTTAATTATTATGTTATGTGTCATAGGGAAGAGAAAGTGCGTTTTCTTTCTGACATTGCATACATCCGTGCCTTTGCTTCAATGGTAGGTAAGGTAGAGTCAAGGAATTTAATTTCCAACCCACCTAAGGTTCAATATCCTATAACAAACTGTCACGATAAGAGCTAGCTAGAGCACGACGTTACTTTGACATATCACATGCATTGTGTTATGCAAAGAGTACTATGAATAATACAACAAAGAGTAGATATAATAAGTAATTTATGAATAATATAGAGAGTGTTATGTTAGTAACTAGGCAACAGATTAACTACGTTGACATGGTGAACTGAACTTTTGGACGTGTTATCTCATGAATCCCCATTCCTTCCGGCCCCGTAGCATGGATGGCCTTATCACGCGATAAGTGACAGGATAGAGCATCCGTCCCTGGCTGACACCGTTCGATAGAACGAGACGACGCGCTTATCCTACCACTCATCGCGTGATAACGCCATCCATGCTACGGGGCCTGGTGTAACTTCACTATTTCGAGATCTTAATAGTTAGCGGCAAGCATTTTATTTTTCATATGAATAACGTGAAAATTATTTTACAATTTTCTCGATTGACTTGATACTGACACATGACACATATAGAAAAGCAAATGATATGATAACATTTCGCAAAGAGGATATCTGTAATGTGAAGTGACTAATAATACGAATTGAAATTTCATTATTATTATTGAAATATAAGTTTCGACCTTAATGCATTGCGAATGTCTATATAACGACATTTCCACGAAATGGGTAGGGAATTAAGTTCCTTGACTGTACAAGTGTACATACAGCGTCAATGGGAGACCGACGTCTAGAGGAGGATTATACAAACAAACCCGACTGATCCAACTATATTATATACAGTTATGATGACAACGAAGGAAATAAATGTATTTTTTTATTATTGATTTTAATTATTATCAACCTAAGACTATATTTTATCAACGACCTTCAACGAAGAAGGTATCCAATATCCATACTATCCATAACATGAATTTCATCATATCATAATTATTATGGTTGATTCTTAACTATTTATAAAAAAATATGATAATTATCTATCGGTCAGATCAAATAAGTATTGTGGCATAAAGCCACGAGAAAAGTAGTGGACTGTAAAAACCCCGATGAACCCCAATACCCGCAAAGAAAGGAGAGACCGACTTACCCGTTACTGTCGACTATAACGTGGAAGGGGCGCCCCTCTTCTGCTCCCAGTGCACTTGTAGATAGTTGGTTTCTACTTATATTGTATTTGATTTTCTCTGTCGCTGTTAGCGTTATTTTCTTGCAAGACTTTTTTTCGACACTGACACTTGACAGATTGTGTCTATGGTGATTGCCGGTCAATACCTACTCTTGTAAGCATTAAGGTTCATTGGTTCGGCTGTATACTGAACAGGTATACTTAACCTATGTCCCTCCCGAAGATCAATTCTGTAGACCATGTGAGCCGTAGGGGATCCTGCCGTTTTGTCAAAGAGATTTTGGTAAAATTTCATTACCCATAACAAATTTTGGCAACCGTCGTGTTTAATTATGCAGCTTTGGAATAATTTTAGTAGGCACATTTTTATTTGGTCAAATTTTCACTAAGGACCACGGAAAATAACGGTCAGGCATTTGGTCTTTTACCAATTTTTTTTTTATACAACGACGGTGGCAAACTTGCTTACGGCAAGCAGGTACCGTAGCCTATGGACACTTGTGACTCTAGAAGAATCACAAGCGCGTCGCCGACCCTTTATGCACTTGAACTCACTCACTTCCTTTATTTAACAAAAATACACTTAAATAACTTTATTAAGGCAGAAAATCTTCAGACAATAAACGATTAGTTAAATGAATTGTTATGACAAAAACATTCAAGACAAAAATATTACCACGGAAAATAAAATTCAGGCGGGTGCGTTAAATTAAATTCATACCAGCGTACGCACCAAACTTCGGGGGGATATGGGAAGCTGGCGTCCGGGCAGCTAAGTTTCATACCAGCGTACGCACCAAACTTCGGGGGGATATGGGAAGCTGGCGTCCGGGCAGCTAAGTTTCATACCAGCGTACGCACCAAGCTTCGGGGGGATATGGGAAGCTGGCGTCCGGGCAGCTAAGTTTCATACCAGCGTACGCACCAAGCTTCGGGGGGATATGGGAAGCTGGCGTCCGGGCAGCTAAGTTTCATACCAGCGTACGCACCAAACTTCGGGGGGATATGGGAAGCTGGCGTGCGGGCAGCTAAGTTTCATACCAGCGTACGCACCAAACTTCGGGGGGATATGGGAAGTTGGCGTCCGGGCAGCTAAGTTTCATACCAGCGTACGCACCAAACTTCGGGGGGATATGACAGATGATATACAGACCCCAACGATATATAATATCAGACACAAAACTTCCGAAGTTAATAGGACAAAGACTTTTTAACCGGCTACCTTCAAACCTTAAAACCATAACGAACGACAACTCCTTTCGCTTCCATGTAAAACAACTATTGCTTGAAAAAACACTGTATAGTTTACAAGAATTTCTTTCAAATGACTAAATAACAAGATCTTAAAAGCTTGACGTTAATATTTATTTTATGTTTTCTTTCTCTATTTTATGTAATAGCATTATGCTATGAGTATGCGTATTATTAAACTATTTACAAATAATAACAATTATGTACACATCTGTACACATCTATTGTATGTTATTGTAACTGACAAGTCATAATTTTAACACATTTTTATCTGTATATTCATTGTACTATGATTTAAATTGTAAAATTATGATAATAAACAAATCTAAATCTATGTGTCCACTCACTCCAGGGCATTTTCTGATTACTCGGCCACTTACGTCATCGGTGCCTTCATTGCCCGTCACTGGCAATCCAACGACCAGATACAAGCGAATCGAGCAAATCCGGCAGCAATTTTGGGACAGATGGCGCCGCGAGTTCATGGCGGAGTTACAACATAGTACAAGCTTTGCTTAGTTTGGGACTAGATTGATTTGTGTAAGATTGTCCGCAAATATTTATTTATTTATTTATGTCTTGAAAGCAACGCTTTCAACGCCGCGGAGTATGTCTACGCCTCGTTCTGGTTCGGGTATCATCGGCTTCCGTCGCCGGCGCAGTGCAAGGTGCGCGGGGCGCGGGTAGAGGGGGGCGCAGCCGGGAGTAGCAAAACGAACGTTTAACGGGCTGCTCTTGCCCAAATACCAATAATATGTGATCATACACCTTTGTATCACCCTATTAATTCATTAAATTAATCACCTCATCATACGTGCATGTCTTGGACTACGAGTGTCATTTCTCACCGCATCACGAAGCCCAAGATCTACTCCTTCAAATTACACCCCTATATGCGTGTACACATACCTTCAATAAAAATAATTGCATCGAGGTGTTAAGCCGCCTATTCACGGTCCATCTTACGGAACAGCAACTAGGGATCCAGCACTAAGTTTGAATGGGGAGCCTGTCTTTTTAGTGTTTTTTAACCATAGGGGCTTCATTTGGTCAACATTTATGTCCCAAAAACATTAAAAAAACTATCGAAAGCCGAATCAGACCACCCCACTTCCACGTGGTCTTGTCTGTCCTACCCCTAGAGTGTATATAAAAGCCAGAAGCTCGCGAAGGATGTCCTCAGTTGAGGAGATGGCTACCGAAGCGAGCCGGCGACCTCCCGAGCGAAGCGAAGGTCGAGTGCGCCAGTGAAACGAAGGGCTGACGAAGAGAGTTTCTGGCGGGAGCCCGGGCAAGGGGCGGGGGAGTGGTAAATATTTTTTTGAGTTAGTTCTTAGTTATGATATTAGTAAGTACTAACAAAATTATGATGTTGATGTATGCCCGTTATGAAGGAAACTGTCATGAGTAAGTAACAAAATTATGATTTCAAGCCCGTTCTTACTAATGAAATTATGAACAAAAATTTTATGAAAACTGTCCATTATTAGTTACGATGATAGTAATAGAAATTTATGAACAAAAAGGTATGACGAAAAAAATTATGAAGAGTGATGATTATATTATTAACTAACCTGGCCCCGTAGATGGATCTATCGCACTTATGGTTTATGTTACTCGAGCGACAGAGACGGAGATGTACGAAGTTCGAGATTCGAATTCAACCGATTCCCGTGAAATTTTGTGAGCAGGCCCCGTAGCATGGATCACGCGATAAGTGACAGGATAAGCGCGTCGTCTCGTTCTATCGAACGGTGTAAGCCAGGGACGGATGCTCTATCTTGTCACTTATCGCGTGATAAGGACCATCCATGCTACGGGGCCTGCTCACAAAATTTCACGAGAATCGGTTGAATTCGAATCTCGAACTTCATACATCTCCGTCTCTGTCGCTCGAGTACCATAAACCATACGTGCGATAGAGACGGGGATATACGAAGTTCGAGATTCGAAGTTCGTGGTTATAGCTCTGTACTACTCAAACGGACAGCTGGACAGTCACCGGACACCGGACATACGAACGATTTTCGGTCCGGGAAGCTGAAGCATAGAACTTCATTCGATGTGCTCACTCGTTCGATTACTACAACTGTAGCTCCAGTATAAGTTTTAGCGATACATATACGTTTTCGAACGCGTTTGCGTTTAGTTTCAATTTGTATGGCAACGCGTAGCTCCTAATAGTTACCACCAGAGGCGCTGACCGCATTGCCATACAAATTTAAACTAAACGCAAACGCGTTCGAGAAAGTATTGTGTTGATAAAACTTATACTAGATCGAGCCTCTGAACACAGGATGTCGGTCATATGTGCAGCCTGCCGTCAATAAATCAAGAGAATAGGAGAGGAGATCTTTAGTTAGATTGCTCGCCATCGTCATGTTATCTTAGTTACCATATAGAATGCGTCAATGTGACTGACAAGAGTTTTAACAACATTTCAATTTGAATTAATTAAAATGTGTTTTCTTCTCTTTGTCACGATAGGAACCGCAGCTCCCAATGACCTTCAATCTGTTACTGTCCGTTTTTTCGTGTTTTTTGTGGCTTACCGTATTAACAACAACGAGGTTTACCGAAATAGTGGCCCATGTTTACTTCAAAACTCACCGTTTTAGAGATATATGGCACCGAACTTTAGCAGTTTTAGGTCAAAAAACCAGTTTTTTTTGGACGTAACTTTTGTGAAAATGAGTTAAAAATCTCTCTTGAGTTGTTAGAGACGTCAATAAGGAACAGTTACAGTTAAATTTCATGTATAAAATTGCATAAACAACATACTTATATCGAAAACAGAGTTTTTTTTGGACCATGTTTGAATAAATCATAAAAAAAGCTACGGTAGCACAGTGGTTCAGGCATGCGGCTGTCAAGCGGCGGTCGTAGGTTCGAATCCCGGCTCGTACCAATGAGTTTTTCGGAACTTATGTACGAAATATTCACCGTTAGCTTTTCGGTGAAGGAAAACATCGTGAGGAAACCGGTCTAATCCCAACAAGGTCTAGTTTTCCCTCTGGGTTGGAAGGTCAGATGGCAGTCGCTTTCGTAAAACCAGTGCCTATGCCAAATCTTGGGATTAGGTGTCAAAGCGGACCCCGGGCTCCTTTAGGGGCACAACCGGGAATAACGCTAGGAGGATGATGTGTTTGAATATTTTTTTTTCTAAAAACCTCTCTTGTAAAAGTAGATAAAGGATTGAAGAACCGATTAACGTTTGTGTCATGTATATATTGTCAGATCTGCGCGTCAGCTTCGACTACGTTTCTAACAATGCCTCAAACGGACCGGTTGACATTAGCTGTCACATAAGGCGGGAATGGCTAGATTGGCACTTCTTGTCATGCATTATGGAGACTTAGTTTGTTTTAGCGTTGCTCTTATTGAAATATTGTAAATTTGTAGAAAAAGCGATTATAATTGTTACTTGTGATTTTTGTGACTTTTATTCCTAAAATCAGAAGTGAGAAACTTAACTAATTTGCCCACGACGCATTAATACCTACGGCGTGCTTAGCTAACTTGTTGTGTTTTAAGATGAAGTATTCGCTAAATATATGTAACTCTCGGTTACAATGTGTCTAGGAGCAAAGTTCAGACAATCTAATTAGATCCCATTGTCTAGCAAGGGATCGGAAGTGTTGTAATTTAATTGATCGCTGCGCACACGCGTTTGATCATATCGGCATTGGAGATCGACAAATGCTTCACAATCGGTGTTGTTACGTATCGGTCGATAACGGCAGAGCATTAAGAGTGATATAAATGATTGGTTTCGAGGCGATCTCTAAGTGTCCACAGGTCAGCCGTCAGATGTCGCGAAAGTCATGTCACGGGGTGCAGCGGGAGCTGCCTAGCAACTACACCTAAAGCAGTCAGTGCCAGACTCGATGGGTGCCTTCGAGTTGTCATACTTGTGTAGCAGTTGAGTCAACAGTTCCAGAGTGCAGTGAGCAGCAAGTGAATCAATCAACCTCATTTTCTGGGATGCGGATGCTCCTGACTTGGCACAGTGACAAAGCAAGTGGTGATACCATGGCAAGTAGTCGCACAGGTCAGACTCATGTTGAAAGATGAGTGCTGCCTACGGATCTATGAGGTACTGTACTAAACAAACTTTTAAATCAATACAAGTATCATGCATTGATTTGTGTTTTGAGAGGCAATGTCCTGCTGTCTTATAGGATTTAGTAAAGTCCTAGTGTGGAATAGTGAGATTTAGCATTTGTAGACCTTCAAAATATGAACTTGCCATCATATCTTAGTGAGATAGCATTGCATTTGAGATGAGAACTGCAACAGTGCCTACAAAATCATATAAATGCCTAGAGTAGCCCTAGTATTTACATGCTTGTTCAGGCATCATCATGTGAGTCATTGATTTCAGTTTCAAAGCATTAAGTTTTTAAAGTGCAGCGGAGGTATTAAAATAAAATGAGCGGTTAAGTTAACAGTTAGTGACTGTATTTTTGCCACTTTCAATTTACATGAGCTTTGAGTTGTGTGAGTGACTTCAGTGGTTATTATTTTGAACATGTTTTGAGGATGATTCTTTCAGTCAAATTTGTAAGTTGAATATCACTCCGATGACACAACAGCAGGAAGCTTCAGGGATGGTAGCATACAACTTCAAATGTTTTCTAACTAAATACTATGTGTTGAAAGTTTGGCATGCAATCGAGGAAGTCATGAAAAGAGTAGGTAAATGACAGTTATCCATTTGTGGTATGAGTAACACAAAAGTTGTGGTATGAATGAAGTCTGTGAAGCTCATTCTACTTAGATGGTAAACTTTCTGCACTGTATTCAGTTTTAAATTACAGGGAGAGACAACAGTGCATGATTGGGTGTCAGGCTTTACTCTAGTAGTAGTAGCAGCCTATGGATGTATCTTGTAACATTATTTCTTTAGTAGGTACCTGCAAAAGTTGTCAGTAGTTCAGTGGTACATATTAATTGTGATTAGTATGTGGAATGTTTTGATGACATTAGTGCAACTCCTTTCTAAAGTTGTGTGATGTCATGAGTGTTGTGATGTGTTTGATGAGAAACTGACAACAACCCTAGGTATCAAGTTTGAATTTCATGGGACAAAGTGAGAAGTCAGTCATGTCATGTAGGACCGCTAGATTTTCTGGTCATGTATTGCATCGGGTTTGACAGATGGATGAAAGACTTCTGTCGTATACTTTTATCTAGGAGTGTTATGTATGTACAAGCTTTCATCTAATCAATTTGCAATGTTTGTTAGCTTGTATGCATGTAAGTATGTATGTAGTTATGTATGTTGACTTGTTTGGGTCAAGTCTTGCAGGTCAAGTTTAGCAAACTTTTTGAAGTCATATTGGTTTGAAGTTGAAATCATGAAATGTACAAACATTTGAGTTTTGATGCCGTCGGGCTGGTCTGATGAGGGAGACAGAGGCTACTCATAGCAGCTCTTTGATTACACATAGGTAGTCACACATAGTAGACCCATCATCATGTTAGGGCTCACAGGAATGGGCTCAGTAATTAGTTGATGGATGTGCAAGGAAAGGTACAGTCGGCAAAAATAAGAGTGTCTACCAAACGGTTGTTTTTGACAAATTGATTTCACATTTGTGCTGTTCATATGAAGGTGGACTGATGGCCTGGTAAGGCTCGCAGGCACTCATTGGGGGAGGCCTATGTCCAGCAGTGGACGTCTTTCGACTAATATGATGATGATGATGATGATTGTAGAAGTTGCATATTTAACTTCCGTCGGACCTATGTTTCACAAATCAATTTAAAAGGTGGTGTCAGTCATTTTTAATATTGTGCAAATGCAGTGCATAGGGTTTGATTTCAAGATGTCTTGGTGTTTAAGGACAACGAGTATTTAAAGTATTGGGAAAAGGGTTAAATGCCTA
Source organism: Epinotia brunnichana (assembly GCA_963854355.1). Classification (NCBI taxonomy): domain Eukaryota; kingdom Metazoa; phylum Arthropoda; class Insecta; order Lepidoptera; family Tortricidae; genus Epinotia; species Epinotia brunnichana. Next base: position 785,356 of record OY977952.1, on the reverse strand, counting down.
CCACATACATTTATTTAACCTGGTGTTTGCTCATTGGTATATTTTTGTGTCACTCATGCATGAATGTTACTTGCATAGGCACAGTTGTTTTAGAGGTAACCTATGTTGTGTTATTTAATGATTGAACCATAGATAGGAGACAAGAAAGACCTGTTGATTTTTATTATTGGTCATGAAATGTAACATGGAGGATTATTTAGTGAATTGTACATCCTAGTCAGCCTTGGATGACAGGCTGGTTAAATAGTTCTTCTTCTTGGTCGTATGCTCATGTCTGAGGGTCGTGACGTCTATGGGCGACTCTTTCGGCGGTTGAATAGTTACCTGTAATGTTTAGGTACAAGAGCTACTTATATATGAAGCAGTATGAAGGGGGTGTACTACTTTAACTCTTTGAATGCGATGACGTTGTAAGTCGGTCGTACCTATCAGTGTTGGTAGCTACAGGCACAGAATAAGTAATAGTCTACAGGTATTGCCTGGGTAGGCACGGTTTTGCTTTGCTCAATTGAAGCAAGGAGTGAATGTGGCTGTTATTTGTAGCAAGGCTGTCAAAGGTTACTTGATCTATTTGATGGATTTTAGAGGACTCTGCTAGATGTAGATCATGCCAGTTTTTATTTTGACTTGATGATTAGGTACTTGGTTTTATTTGTATGCATGACAGTGGAGGAAGCGTTTGCTCAGCAGTGGGGCAGTATGGGCTAAAATGACTTAAGTAATGGGTCAGTGAAGGCCGATCGGGTCTAAACATAAGATGACAGATACAGAGTTTTTATGATAATTATGGTGGTACTCTTTGCTGTATGGGAATTGTTTTCCAAGGAGTAGCGACGTTAGTCCAGTAGATAACGACAATTAGTAATGGTGGTGTTCGTAAGAGCAATTGTACTTGGTAATTAGATTTTATTGTGTTTGCAGTGGCTGTTTACTGTAAGAAGAGGACCCGATTAACTGCGGTTGATATGCGGTTCTTATTGAGTACTGCTGGTCCTGCTACTGCGGTACGGCGAAGAGGACAGTAGTGCCTGGAGTCATGCGGTGCTTTCCTGGATGCTATTTAGTCTCTTTCTATCGAACGGTGTCAGCCAGGGACGGATGCTCTATCCTGTCACTTATCGCGTGATAGGCCATCCACGCTACGGGGCCAGGTTAACAAGTGGGTGAGATCCTTGTTAACATCGGAGGAGGAGACTTTGTGTTCTCAGCTTCCTGGGTGATGAAGGGAAACGTTTCCAATCTCAATCAGTACACATGCATGTGCAGCCAAGTAGGCAATCCTACTCTGGCTGATGAAGAGACGTCTCAGTGAAGGTTTTTGAAAACATGATTAATGATTACTGGTTTCGAATGATGAATGATTTATGTTTCGAATGATGAATGATTTCTGGTTTCGAATGATGCATGATTTCTGGTTTAGAATGATGAATGAGATGATGGTTAAGTAATGTTGGATGAGAGACATATGCACGAATGAGTTGTGTCGTTGCAATAGTGATGTTGAACATTACTTTCAAGGTATGAATTGCCTGTCGGTTGAATAATAAGAATGTCAGAATGAAGACTGAAAAGGAAGGAATGTCAAAAAAAGTGTGAGTATGGAGACTAAGGTCATTATGTTTCAGATGACGAGTCCTTGGTCCCTGATGCTGGTTCTCCAGAATCCAGCGAGCAAGAAACATCAGGAGCTGAGCCACGAGTTGCCGACTCCGTTCAGCGGCTGCTGCGGGTGTTGGTGATGAAGAGCGGGAGATGCAGTCGAGGACGATGCACTGTCAGGAGAGGCCGTGTCAGATCTGCGCGTCAGCTTCGACTACGTTTCTAACAATGCCTCAAACGGACCGGTTGACATTAGCTGTCACATAAGGCGGGAATGGCTAGATTGGCACTTCTTGTCATGCATTATGGAGACTTAGTTTGTTTTAGCGTTGCTCTTATTGAAATATTTGGAATGACTATAATTCCACGTTGTCAGCATAGAGGTTGCTACGGGTATCACAGAACGCAGATAATGTTCATGCGTTGACACTATGTGGTCTTTATGAAAAAATGTTCCGTCAGGTGAATGTCACTGTGTCCACGGATATCGATTTATTAATATTTTATGTATCTTGGAAGTTTGCAGCAATTTGATTCCAAGAAAACTTATTACTTTTCTTTAACCGTTGTGTGCAAGTGTTATCGAGACACGGGCCTTTGAGACACGCCCTTTTGGATAGGGATTCAACATCCCACACTCAAGCGATTTCCGAAATCTTATTTGGCGCATTGCGCTGGAACGGACAGCTGTTTTCACATCGTCCCTCATCGTCTGCGTGGTCTAGCGGCCGCATAGTGCCACTAGTTTTACTGAGCTGCTACGTACGCCAGTTCGAGCCTCAACGAGGATAAATATTTTTGTATTTTTATTTCTTTGGTTTTTGTTTTATTTAAGGTTGTTCCTATTTCGCCCTTTGTTTGGTTTTTTTCATTTTGTTTAATTTAATTTCACAACTTGTTCTTTTCCGTATTTTATAAATATAATTGTCACAAAGTGGTTGCTCAATTATTTATTCACCTTCGCAGCATAAGAACCAGAATCATTTCATTGGCGCCCACAGGGTTGATGAAGGTTGAGCACGCACTATTTAAATGTTTTTGTACGTAGGTAGTAGCTTTTTATAACGCGCTAAGATTTTAATTTAAGTTTTTTTTCTCTTATTTGTGTAAAGCTTTTGTTTGTTGGTCTTTAAACATGGACGTGAATTTTCTTTTGAAGGACGAACTCATGTTTGAACTCGCTTGCAGGGGCGTGTATGATGTGGAAACAGTAGCTCCGATGCGTAGAATTCTTAGAGAAATTATTAAGAAGGAATCGAGTGGTGTTTGTTCTATTGAGTTTAAGGTACCAAAGAGCTGCATTGAGAACCCCCTGTCAGAGATAATCACTTGCGAGTCTAAATTTAAATCACTGTCTGCTGCACTCGGTGAGATTACGGACGGGACCGATCGTTCCAACTTTAGTAGGATTTGTACTCGCCTCATAGAAAGACACTTGTCTATATTGAATAAAATCCAGGAGGCTACTGCTAGAATGCAAACATTGGAAAATGTGGATGAAGAGGATGATGAGTGTATTTCAGAGCGCGACAAAGAAATTTTGCATAAATCGCTGGGTGAGGAAGCCTCGAGTATAATAGACAATCTGGAGCAGGAAAAGATGTCCGATGTTAAGTCTTCATACAAACCAATTGTAGGGTTAGGTACGGCCCCACTAGTGGGGTCTGAGCTAGGCAATAGGTGCGGCCAGTCAGAGACTTTACAGCCTCCGTTATTCAAGGACAGTGATTTAAGACGTTCACAACATCAGCGTACTTCCACCCCTGATGTGGATGTCAACAAAAGGAAATTGGTCCCAATTAAAGACTGGGGCATAAAATTTAATGGTAAGGGGACTTTGAGCATCAATGCGTTCCTAGAACGGGTCGTGGAGTTAAAAGATGCTCGCAACGCCACTGAAACCGACTTATTTCGTTACGCTATTGACCTATTTGAGGATGACGCTCTGATTTGGTTCCGTGCTAATCGTGACAGAGCCTCTTGCTGGGATGAGCTAGTACGGCTCCTGATTAGTTCATTTCAAAGTCCATTTTATGAGGAAGAATTATTGGATGAGATAAAGAGGCGCACTCAGAGTAAACATGAAAACGTACAGATTTACATGTCTGTGATGCAGAACATGTTCAATCGCTTACCCACCAGGTTATCAGATCAACAGAAGCTGGCCATTCTGTTGAGAAACATCCAACCAGATCTTCAAAGAGCGGTGTGTAGAGACCATTTTAACACAATATCAGAATTGGTTGAAGTCTTAAGGGTTATTGAAAGAACGAACGTCAATTGCGAGAACTTTCAAGAGCCCTGCCAGGGTCGGTGTGTTGTCGAGCCCGATCTAGCATTCCGTGGCAAGGAGATTAATGCTTTGAATCGGAACCCCAATATGCAGGGTATAAGGATGACAGCCACGATGAGATGCTGGAATTGCCGAAACACTGGGCACGTTTTCAGAGAATGTCCAGCTGAAAAGCAAAGGGTATTCTGTTACAAATGCGGAAAATTTGGATCTACGGTTAAGAAATGCCCTTGCAGCAATTCGGGAAACGCCAATTCGGAAGGCAAACCTGCCGAACTCCTTCCGAAATAAATTATATTGATAATGATTGGCAGGCCTGGCTGACGGTAATTCACTCCTTCTTTGAGTCAGGGGAGATTAACAGAATTGAAACTAAGCCTCAGGATAAACGCTATTATGTTTCCTTCAAGATTTTAGGGAAAACATTTTCAGGGCTTTTGGACTCGGGCGCAACTATTTCGGTGATTTCAGAGGGTTTTCACACGCGGTTGATGTCTTTTGGTATGCAGGCGGAGAACATACCTCAGCAGTGTCTGTCTACCGCCGATGGCACACGTCATACCGTTGACTCTGTTGTTTATCTGCCCATAGAATCCTTTGGAAAATACAAAGTTATTAAATGTCATGTTATGAAACAACTAAACCACGAGGTTATCCTAGGCATGAACTTCTTCGAGCAGTTTGGGTTAGAAATCAACTGCGGCTGTGATCATAGAGACATATTGAGCAGCGAAGATATTGCGGAGTTCAGCTCGCCTAATCCAGTTATTTCTAGAGATGAGTTAACGCCGGAGCAAAAAACGTCCTTAGACTTGATTATCAAGGAAATGCGTGAGCAAATAGGCACGGGTATTGGTAGAACACACTTGATTGAGCACCATATTGAAACGGAAAATCATTTACCTGTGTGCCAGAGGCAATATCCGTTCGCTCCCCCCATAATGAAAGAATTAGAAGCTGAGATAGAAGAAATGTTAGCTAACGACATCATTGAACCATCTCACAGTTCTTGGCGCTCTCCGGTCCTCCTGGTTAAAAAAGCATCGGGTAAAAACAGACTGTGCCTAGACAGTAGGCAACTAAACAAAGTTACCAAGAAGGATTCATATCCTCTACCCAGAATATCTGTGATACTAGACAGTCTAAGGAATGCTCGTTACCTGTCCACCATAGATCTGCGTTCAGCATTCTGGCAAATACCGTTAGAGGAGCAAAGAAAAAACGGCTTTCGGTATAAGTGGAAAAGGGCTTTTCCAATTTAAGGTTATGCCGTTTGGGTTGTGTAATGCTTCCCAAACTCAACAACGTTTCATGGATAGGTTATTTCCACCGGAATACGAAGGAAAGATATTCACTTACCTGGATGACATAGTAATTTGCAATAGTAGTTTTGAAGAGCATCTTTCCTCGTTAAAATGGGTCATAGACCAATTGAAGATGGCTGGTTTGACAGTTAATACGGAAAAATGTGAGTTTGCACGGTCTTCACTAAGATATCTGGGTTATCTGGTAGATAAAGAGGGTTTAAGGACAGATCCAGATAAAGTGAGTGCGATACTTAACTATCCACGGCCAGAAACATTTACGGAATTAAAGCGGTTTATTGGTATGGCTAGTTGGTATAGGCGGTTTGTTGAGAATTTTGCCATGGTGGCCGCGCCTTTACATGAACTTACGAAAGGTGGGAAAAAGGGCAAGCGTATAGTTTGGAACATTGAGGCGGAGAATGCGTTCACGAATTTAAAAACAGCCTTGACCTCAACCCCGGTTTTGAGTGTTCCGGATTTCAGCCAGGAATTTTCTGTGCAGTGCGATGCGTCGAACAGAGGAACAGGTGCGGTTTTGTTTCAGAAGAGTGAGGGAGTTGAAAGACCGATCGCCTATACCAGTTCTAAACTTACGGATAGGGAGAGAAATTATTCAGCGTCTGAGAGGGAGTTATTAAGCGTCCTTCACGCAGTAGAAAAATTCAGGCCATATGTTGAGGGAAGTCACTTCAAAGTAATTTCTGATCATAGTGCTTTGCAGTGGCTTCACAAAAACAAAGATCCACACGGCCGACTAGCTAGATGGGCCATGCGTCTGCAACAGTTTGACTATGAAATAGTTTTTCGCAAAGGCAAGCAGAATGTTGTTCCAGACGCGTTGTCAAGAGCTTTGAACGCAGAAGACGTAAATGTGTTGGAAATCAGGGCAGAAAATAAAGATGACTGGTATAAGGCACAAGAAGAGAAGGTACTAAGCGGATCGCATTCGGAAGATTGGCAGCTTAGTCAGGACCGACTTTGGAAATACTTGAAGCTGAAGCAATTTCCAGAGGAAAAATATAACTGGAAATTGGTAGTTCCAGAATCGCTTAGAAGCCAGGTTTTGAATGAATGTCATGATGATCCGACCGCGGGTCACTTTGGTGTCAAGAAAACAGTAAATAGAGTTAGGCAACACTACTTTTGGCCCTCCCTCATTAGCGACGTTAAACTTTATGTCAGAAAATGTGAGGTCTGCGCCAGCCATAAACCATCACAGTTACCTCCAAGTGGCATGATGGGGCGACAAAGAGAAGTGTCGGGGCCATTTCAGGTTGTATCAGTAGACCTAATGGGTCCATTCCCACGTTCTAAGCAGGGTAATACTATGTTATTAGTGCTTTCATGCTGGTTCAGCAAGTTTTCTCTGCTATTCCCTTTACGCACAGGTAAAGCATCTAACATTGTTAAAATTTTAGAAGAACAAGTTATATTAGTTTATGGCTCCCCGGATGTAATTATTTGTGACAATGGAAAACAATTTGTAGCCAACCAGTTTAAGGAGATGGCAGAGAACTATGGCGTAGACTTGTGGTATACACCTTATTATCATCCTCAGGCGAACCCGACAGAGAGAGTGAATAAGGTCATCGGAACAGCCATAGCCTGTTATGTGAGGGATAATCATAGGGATTGGGATAAGTACATCCATCACATTGCACATGCCATAAGAACTTCGGTTCATGAGGTAACGGGAAAGACGCCATCTTATCTGTTCTTTGGGCGAGAGACCTCTGTTCTAGGTAACAAATGCGGGCATTTTCAGGAGGAGGTTCCGCTGAAATGCAATAGAGAGGGTTTTGAGTCTTATTTAAAGTCAAGAAATGAAATCTACGCTGACATTAAAGAGAGGTTGAGAAGAGCACATGAGGAAAATTCCAAGCAATATAACAAACGACGGCGTATTTGTGAGTATCGGGAAGGAGATATGGTTTGGAAACGCACCAAATTCCTATCAAATGCTGCGAAAGGATTCATGTCTAAATTGTCACCGAAGTTCGAGAAAGCCATCGTTGCTAAGAAGTTATCGACAGACGTCTATAAATTAGTTAGTGTCAGAGGCAAAGACTTGGGCAAATGGCACTCATCGGACCTAAAGCGCATGTTATGAATCCGGGGCGGATTCTTCTGAGGAGAGGGGATATTGGAATGACTATAATTCCACGTTGTCAGCATAGAGGTTGCTACGGGTATCACAGAACGCAGATAATGTTCATGCGTTGACACTATGTGGTCTTTATGAAAAAATGTTCCGTCAGGTGAATGTCACTGTGTCCACGGATATCGATTTATTAATATTTTATGTATCTTGGAAGTTTGCAGCAATTTGATTCCAAGAAAACTTATTACTTTTCTTTAACCGTTGTGTGCAAGTGTTATCGAGACACGGGCCTTTGAGACACGCCCTTTTGGATAGGGATTCAACATCCCACACTCAAGCGATTTCCGAAATCTTATTTGGCGCATTGCGCTGGAACGGACAGCTGTTTTCACATCGTCCCTCATCGTCTGCGTGGTCTAGCGGCCGCATAGTGCCACTAGTTTTACTGAGCTGCTACGTACGCCAGTTCGAGCCTCAACGAGGATAAATATTTTTGTATTTTTATTTCTTTGGTTTTTGTTTTATTTAAGGTTGTTCCTATTTCGCCCTTTGTTTGGTTTTTTTCATTTTGTTTAATTTAATTTCACAACTTGTTCTTTTCCGTATTTTATAAATATAATTGTCACAAAGTGGTTGCTCAATTATTTATTCACCTTCGCAGCATAAGAACCAGAATCATTTCATATTGTAAATTTGTAGAAAAAGCGATTATAATTGTTACTTGTGATTTTTGTGACTTTTATTCCTAAAAATATATATATTGTTATGACGGAGGAATATCAACTCAAAACTCATCAAAACTAGTTAATTAGCGCTTGGAGCCCCTTAAGTAAAAGATAAAGACAAACGAACTATTGCGGCATGTTAAGGGGTTAAGGGTATTTATTAGTATCAATTTTAGCACTCTCACGTTTGCACTTGCAGTAGTAGCAGACGTTGCAGTGCCCATGCAGGGCGTTAGGTACATGTAATAAACATGAACATGATTTACAAATGAATGCGCAATTTTATTGTAAACAATGACTTGTAATACCTTATTGCCAATAAAGGATGTCTGTCTAATACAATATGTATATATTGTATTAGACAGACCTATTGTATTGTTTCCACCATATGTAACCTGTAATCTCATAATCTGACACGCAACGACCAACATTTCTATTATATTCATAGTCCGTAAGCCCACTCCCAATACGTCTAAGTCTCATGACAACACGATAAAATGCATGGCCGCAGGTAGAGAAAGTTGTGCTGAGCAAGAATCAGAAGATAATCGCATCTAAAATTGGTCGAAAGTTTGAAAAATCCTTCACTTCCGGTCAAAATTGTAAGGGTAGGTACATGTGGCATCATTTAGCCCTTTAATCGTAGAGGGAGTAAATCTAAGTCTGTCAGGCTTTCGGCCAATTTTAGGTGCGATAATCTTCTAATTCTTGCTCAGCACAACTTTCTCGACCTGCTGCCATGCATTTTATCGTGTTGTCATGAGACGTAGGCGTATTGGGAGTGGGCTTACGGATTATCATTTGTTCAGTTTTGACCTGACTATGATATGCACATACTCACATATCCGCGTGACGCGTAGGTATTGCGAATTGCATGTATACTGGTAAAATAGAATTAAATCATTTCCAGGACACGCACCGCTGCACTGTGAGTGCACGATGCGTTGCGGCGATAATCGTCCACTCGCTTATTGAAAACTGACAGTGCCACAATACAATGAAGGGCTTAATTGGTCAACCGGTAAAAGTGAAAATTTGTTTCAAATGATTCACTTCCAAAGCATTCAACGAGGCATACTGAGCGTTGTCAGTTAGAGAAGAGTTTTAGTGGGGAAATATGTTCAGTTTGTTGGTTTTGATGTGTTTGACGTCTGCGAGTCAGCAGAGTGTGGTGGAAACGGCGCAGGGCATGCTGCGGGGCGAGGCTGGAGATGGATTCATCTCGTACTGTGGCATCCCGTACGGCACCATCAGAGATGCAGACGCCAAGTTTATGGTACTTAGTCAACAACCAAAGAAACATTAAGTTTTTAATTCTTAATTTTTTTTTTAAATTTCTGTTCATTATTGGTAGAGCCGATGCTGATGTTTTTACTTATGCCATTTTCAATTCGCCGTCGTGTGGAGGTTAGCCAGTTTCGCAATACGACACCGCTCCTCGCGAATTGCTTCTCTCCTTGTGTAATGTGTATATATTCTTGAAGAGAACATTAAGGAATTCATAATTCGTCCTTAACGTCGATCTGCCGCATTATCGGATGAGAGCATCGCATCGACTTTTCCCTCTGGAGGTTCTTAAGGCCCTTAGAGAGGATATACCGTAACATATCCGTTACTGACCGGACTGCCGGCCAAACGAAAAAAAAAAAAAAAAAAAAAAAAATCGTATCGACTTTGTACAGTCAAGTGTAAAAATATGGTTGCATACAACTTACTCATAAATATGTCCCATCGCTCTTATGCCAGCGGATTAAGGTTTCGGTACAAATTTATGAGAGAATTAAATCGATACATATTTTTGCACTTGACTATAATCCAGTAACTTGTTTCCAGCAAGTTTGTGACCTCGAGCGCCGAACGCAACTTTGTCAAAAGTCGAAAATACCGCGAAAGTTTTTATTATAATTATAACCCTAACTAAAGGGCTAGTTTTTGATAGTACCTTCTCGGGACGATTTTAGGGTAGTTTAGATTTGCTACAATATGAGACTAGAATTGTCTCTGTAGACCCAATAGGTTCCGAGATGGTTCCGAGATAAAACCTTCCAAAGTTTATACTTTTTCGAACTTCTCAACACTAGCAAACTCCGTCGGAGGTATTTGGAACTTTATCCCGCTAGAGTTGTTCGAGCGACGTCTAAAATATTGAAAAAAATTGCGAAAAATTATGAATAATGAAAAGCTTTATCTCGGCAACAATTGGCTTTACAGAGACAATTCTAGTCTCATATTGGGGCAAAATTAGCATTCTTTAAAAACGTCCTGAATAGGTTCTATCGAAAACAAGTCCTTTAGGGATTTCGCGGTATTTTCGAATTTTGACAAAGTTGCGTTCGGCGCTCGAGGTCACAAACTTGGATAATTCATTGAGCCAACGTCATAAACGCCAACGCCTCGCTACTGAGCAGGGTGAGGGCCAGCACCAACAGCATCCTAGCAATGTTTGCTGGCAGGTGGGATGGGGCCTACCTAAACCACTGCACTAAGCTCCATTACATAATGTTTAAGTACTAACACTAGATGTAAAATAATGTTATTAACACCTATATTCTAAATTCAAATTTGACGTGTTTTTATTTTTATGGATGGATTTCTCTAATGGTTAATTATAATTTTTGTATATTGATACGTATGTTAGTCTGTAAGGTATTTGTAAATATGGCCTTATTGCCTGAGACAAATAAATTAATAATAATAATAAACAAGTCTGCAAAAAATCAGAACTACCGGATTTGACGCAAACTACCCCATACTTTCAGGCGACAAAGTTACTGGATTATTGCCTTAATAAGCACCAATGAATTCATCTCCATATCACGATACACAATGCAAAAAAGTGAGAATGGTGGTACGGCGATGGAGAGTCTATTTGATAATGACCTGCTCACCACGGAATGCGTTCAGCTTTAGTACAATCCCCAGCTAGCCGGACTCGCACCTTTCTGGGCCGGAAATCGAGAGTCTGAAAGGTCTACGTGCTCGTTGTCATCAGCGGAGCAGTGCCTGCATTTGGACGTGCACGTGCCGGAGTCAGGCGCACCCTGCCCCGTGCTCGCGTGGGTGGCGGGCGGCGGGGGACCCTACAACCCTGAGCTGCTGGTACGGCAGGGCATTATTGTCGTCATCATACATCACAGGTAGCTATTTTTCTAAGCAATTCCGTCAGTGTACCGGAAGCCTTTGACCAGCATTTAGATAAATTGACGATTCAGAAAACTTGCATCTGTTTCAGATTTGGTCCACACGGATTTCTCTGCACAAAAGAGCAACAGATACCAGGCAACGCCGGTGCGAAGGATGTCGTGTCAGCTCTGAGATGGGTGCGAGACAACATCGTGGCCTTTAGAGGCAACCCTGCGCATGTAGTGGTGGCCGGACAGGGCTTCGGGGCCGCCATCGTCGAGGGGTTGTTGCTGAGCCCCATGGCTGAGGGCTTGTTACACGGGGCTATTATGCAGAGCGGGACCATATTAAGCCCTTGGGCGTTCAACTACGACGCAGCCGAACGCGCCCTTGCGTTAGGGAGAATGTACACGGACAGCGACGCCATCGCGCCAAGTCTTATAAAAACTGATGCCGTCGACTTGGCAGAAAATGCTGACAAACTTGACTTGCCTTACTATCCATTCGGTATGTGCATAAATAAAGCTTTCAAGAAGGAGGAAAGGTTCCTATCCGAGCCGCCTTTCGATTCATTGTCGAATCACAAAGCCCGAAGCGTTCCAATGATCATAGGTTTCAACAGCAACGAAGGCTATATATTTACGACCATCTTGAAACGATTGCAGATATTGAAAAGCATGGTTAAAAACTTTAATATTCTGCTGCCGGAAGAACTCAAGAGTTTGAACGACAGAGAATTGAAGCAAATTAAAGAAATTTATTTCGACGGGAGTTTCAACATGTCTGCAGTGCTCGCATACCATAGGTGAGTAAATGAAAACAACCTACATATTATGCATCACTACGAGACGCCCGGTCGAGATAAATTATGTAATTATGCGCTGTTAAGTCCCGAGATTATATATAGTCATAGTTATTAAACAGTCCTCTACAGATGTACCATAGGTGAGTAAATGAAAACAACCTACATATTATGCATCACTACGAGACGCCCGGTCGAGATAAATTATGTAATTATGCGCTGTTAAGTCCCGAGATTATATATAGTCATAGTTATTAAACAGTCCTCTACAGATGTACCATAGGTGAGTAAATGAAAACAACCTACATATTATGCATAACTACGAGACGCCCGGTCGAGATAAATTATGTAATTATGCGCTGTTAAGTCCCGAGATTATATATAGTCATAGTTATTAAACAGTCCTCTACAGATGAACGCTCTTTTTCAGTAAAATCTGCCAAATCTTTATTCCTTATAATTTAGTTTAAAAACAAAGTTGTAACCGACGAAAAATCAACCATCCCCTATTTACCTACCCTTAAGGTTGGTTTGTTTTTCCAAATTTATATGGGACCAACTTCGGGTTATACCCTTTCCAATAAAAAAATAATTATCAAAATCGAACTACTCTGTAAAAAGTTATGCGTGATCAATGGTCATACATTAAAAAAAAAAATATATACGCCTCGACTTGAGAACCTCCTCCGTTTTTTTCGTCGGTCGAAAATGGCGTAAATTAGCTTGACTCCAGCTGTTCCTTTGCATTTTTATTTAGAAGAAAATCGGCTAGTGTATAGGGATTTGTATTTTTTTATGAACAAGGGGTATAAATATTCGAGTATTTGTTATGTCCAGTGACGTGTACTTCGTTAGCCACGTGCACCGAAGCGCGCGGCTGCACGCTGCGTCCACGCCGGTGTACTACTACCATTTCTCGCACTCCGGCGCCTGGGGCGTGGAGGACGAGCCTGGGATACCCAAGACCGGCGCAGCGCACGGCGACGAGCTGGCGCTGTTGTTTCCGGACAAGGGGCAGGAGTTGGATGGGGGCGACGGAGATGTGCAACGCACGATGGTCCGGCTTTGGAGTAACTTCGTCAAATATTTGTGAGTAGAACCGGAGTACAAGTGTATTGAACAAACCATAAACACGGGCTAGACAAAATCTAAACTCATATAACTGTCAGAAGACTTATACTAATCGATACGAACAATGTTAAGGATAAAATCTATTCACCAGGATCTTTCCCTGTATAGGTAGTGCAGGAAAACTAGTGTAAAGAAAATAATAAACACTTCTGCAAATGTAAATACGAACGTAATTTATTTCACAATGTCATCGAAATTATATTTATGAAAGGAAAAGAAAACATTATCAGAGAAAATTAATCAAAAAAATCAACAGCCTGAAAAGGTACAGCGTTAGAGCAAATTTATCACTTTTTAATAGCCTTAAAAAAAGGTACATAAGATGTCCCCAAGTAATAGATTATAACCCTTTTGACGCACAGCACGCAAAGGTAAACAATAATAATATCCCCACTTCCCAACTGGTAACGAGCCGCTCCGCTTGTTGGTCGTTATCGGCACGCCCAGCTACGGGATACCAAGACACGGATGCTTTTTAAATAATATGATGAGGGTAAGTAATGATAAACGCGTGGAATGGTGATATGTAATGATGGTCCTAAACGAATTAACTGAAAAATAACTAGGTACGCTGGCGAACAAGAAGCCTTTCTAAATTTTGAAAATAAAAGTTGACCCGATAAAATAATCAGTGCCCGGCTATTCACGGTCGTCGCGATAGCGGGTAGTCACCCAGAATAAGAAGTGAGGTAGGGTCGAAGGTGAGTAAGGGAGCCTAATTACAGATTGAAAGAAAGAGGCTAGACCTAACTCCTAACGTAATACTACTCAAATACCAACACTGCAATGAGTGCGGTAAAACAGGTTATCAAATCCCGACGGGGTGATACCATCCAGTTGTCTAGCGTGAATGCTACAGACAAGGATATACATGGAATAACCAGGCAAGACTGTGGAAGCTTCACACAAAGTCGAGATATGTCGTAACCGGGATCAACTTATCTTAAACTAACCTAAACACACCAAACAACAGGAAACAATTAAATCACTAACCTACAACACAGCAATACAAATTGTTGGTACATTATTACGATGGCACGGTACACACTTACGCGCCCTAACTTCAAACAATCGCCGCAAGCTAAGTCCGACCTTCGGCGAAATTACGTGCCTAGAATCTGACCCAAAGGCCTACGACGTGTTAAAAAAAAAAAAAAGGTCAAACGCACGCCGTGGATTTACAGGTACCTTAAATTAGTTGATAAGCCACCCCTATCTAGCACTAAGCCAAATGTACGGCCTACTACAACAAACCAAACCAAAACAAAAAACAACGATAACACAACCTATTAAACCCAAAAATAACAAATAAACAGCCTAATATAACAATCAATGAGGGAAAACGACGGACAAACGCGTCAATTTGAATTTAGAAAATATACAAAAAACATCAACGACAAACGAAGAAAAAAAACTTGCCAACCTACTCATCATTTTAGGATATCCTTGATGTGATAAGTACCGACGTGTGCAGAATCTGTGTCAGCCAACTCGTACACCTGCGGGGAGATACGCCTAACCACACGACACTGCACAAATCGCGCCGCAATCTTTCCACCTCTGTACGCGTCCGTCGTGCCTCGTTGGAAGTTCCTGCGCCAGACAATCTGCCCATCAGCAAGCCTAACCGTCTTCCGGTTCTCGTTGAATTTCCTGGCGTTACGGTGGAACGCCAAAACCATCGAATCAGCCACCTTTGCGTATACTTCACGTAAGGTGAGGAGATTTGCAGCGCGTTCAGCCCGACTGAGTCCCACCTGTTGATCATCAATCTGGTCATCGACACGCTGCCGATCAACCACCACCTCACGACCGTACATCAATAAATTCGGTGAGTAATAAGTCGCCAGGTTAATGCACGAGTTCAAGTACAAAGCCACCGAGGTAAATGAAGCGGCCATCTACGCTGATCCCCAGCCATAGTCCCCAACAGGCAGAATCCCGAAACGCTAGGATCTTGATAACAAGGAACCCCAAAAAAATAGTCTAGGACCCCCTAACAACTAGGATCCCAAACGTCAATCACCCCAAAAAAACCACAAGAAGCCCAAAAAAATCTGGGACCCTCTAAAAAACTAGGATCCCAAAAAAATCAAGCAAAACCCCAAAGAAAAAAAGAAAAGGATTAGGACCCCAAAACATCAAAGATCCCAGCAAAAACTCCAAGAAACTGAGACTCAAAAGCTTAAATATGACCAGCATAGAAAACTACCATCAAAGGTCTTAAAACCGCCTGACGACACGACATAGGAAGGACTGACGTGACGCGCAACACCCTAGACTCGGATTCGCAAAAAAAATTCACGAACGCATGTCTCACCGCAGAAGGTAAGGTTCCACTTGGTAAGCGACTCATTCTTGATAGCCCCTGAAAACGCGCAATACCTTGGCATCGACAACGTAGGCTGAGTCCGACCTTCGATGACATTTCAAATCTAGGGTCTGACCCCTGGGCCTACGAAGCGAGCGGAAGAACCAGCTCCATTCGATCAAGAAGGAGGTATCGAAGAATTCAACATCATCACTCCCTGGCGGATCCAACGTTCGAGTCTGCTGCGCCTTCAACTCCGAGGGAATACGGGGGGTATCGCGGATGGAATCCTCGTTGTATGCTCGCGACATCTTGAAGAAACTACAGTAAGCAAAGATCCAGAAACCTAGAACCTGGCAAGGCTAAAATTACGAAAGTCAACTTCAGAAAGAAAATCGACAGCAACCGACACCTATCAATAACAATTGACAGCGTTCGACAACAATAACAAGGAACACCAAACACTAACTATCTCCAAATATCTCCAAATGCACCTAACTATCTCCCACTAGACATCTAAACATCTGATAGTACACCCGTCGTACGAGCAAAATGACACGAATGCCCGTCTGACTATCACATCAAAATCGATACAGTAAAATACTGGGTTCCCAGAAGCCTTAAACCGCACTACGTAATGGAGACCGCACGATTATAACAAACCTGTGCTGTTTAAATTACAGACTACCAAACCGTGAAATATCTATGAATAACTTTTAAAATTAAGTATTTATTATGCGTCAAATCTGAAATAAATCCTTTACTATTATTGTTCAATAAACCGGGAGCTTACAGAAAAAATAAAGTAAAACAAAAAATGCAAAAAGATGACGTTTGTCGAGATACGAACCGGCGACCTCTCGCACACAGTACCGACCCCTAAACCGCTAAGCCACGAAAGCAGATACGAATCCGTGTAAAATCAGGCAACCTATCAAAATAAACAGACTAATAAATAACCCTCCTCTCCTTCGGCAGTCGGGTAATAAGAGTGTCACGCGAATAATTGACAAAGATTAACCCTTTGGGCGCCAAAACATCTGAAAGCGTCAATCGATAGCAACAAACACAAAATACGACAAAATAAATATTGGATACGACGGGAAATACGTAACTACGTCTGACTTACCTTCAGGTGCCCTATGTACTACGGGTTCTAAAATAGGAGGAACTATGCTACGAAATCAATAACTCGGGATGTTTCGGTATGGAACAGGAATAAAAAGGCAAAAGTTTAAACAATGCTCTTTTGGTTTTTTATACGTAACAGAATAACAGATTCACACAGAAGTTAAGCTCCAAGTCTCGTGGCAGGCGAAGGGTTTGATGACAAACCACGACGAGGGTTGACAAGCACGGGTAAGAGGAGGTACAGTTCGTTCACCAGAAAGCTAAAATCAAAAAAAAGGTTAGTTAAAAGCGACCGTTTTCGGTCACCATCCCCACACAACAGAAAAAATTAAAAAAAAATTATGTCACACAATTTCACACAAGGGAAATTTAAGAGAAAAAATCCAGGGTACTTACCAACTGCATCGGGTGCCATTAATTTACAGCAGGGTTCTTACCAACCGTTCGGGCGCCATTTATTTGCAGGAAAACTAGTGTAAAGAAAATAATAAACACTTCTGCAAATGTAAATACGAACGTAATTTATTTCACAATGTCATCGAAATTATATTTATGAAAGGAAAAGAAAACATTATCAGAGAAAATTAATCAAAAAAATCAACAGCCTGAAAAGGTACAGCGTTAGAGCAAATTTATCACTTTTTAATAGCCTTAAAAAAAGGTACATAAGATGTCCCCAAGTAATAGATTATAACCCTTTTGACGCACAGCACGCAAAGGTAAACAATAATAATATCCCCACTTCCCAACTGGTAACGAGCCGCTCCGCTTGTTGGTCGTTATCGGCACGCCCAGCTACGGGATACCAAGACACGGATGCTTTTTAAATAATATGATGAGGGTAAGTAATGATAAGCGCGTGGAATGGTGATATGTAATGATGGTCCTAAACGAATTAACCGAAAAATAACTAGGTACGCTGGCGAACAAGAAGCCTTTCTAAATTTTGAAAATAAAAGTTGACTCGATAAAATAATCAGTGCCCGGCTATGCACGGTCGGCGCGATAGCGGGTAGTCACCCAGAATAAGAAGTGAGGTAGGGTCGAAGGTGAGTAAGGGAGCCTAATTACAGATTGAAATAAAGAGGCTAGACCTAACTCCTAACGTAATACTGATCTCATCGCGGCAGTCCGTAGCCGCCGAAACACGAAGAATTGCCCTCACGTTGTCTGCGTGGCACAAATGCAGGGTGACCAGCACGATCTCGTTGCCTCAACCGGTTACCACGCCCGGCGAGACGTCTAGTGAAACAGACGCGTCCAAGCGTTTGTGAAGGTCGGTCCGATACACTTCCGCCCGAAACTGGCGGCTAACAACAAAATAAAAATCCGTTAGCACAACACCACAACAACTATCAAGCCGGCAAATTACCAGGCCCTAATGATGTAAACAAACACTCACCCGAACTGTCCTCTAGTCCGGCACTACTAATGTCCAATGGTCGATCCAATTCAACATTCGCTGATAAAAATTACAGGCCTCCTGTTGCGCTGTGGCTGGAGCCTCCGGAACAATACGCTAAGCAAAAATGTTCACAACAATGTAAAGATAGGGCACTTGTACGCCTTTTTATTCAACACAGCCCCATGAAAATAAATCTCCCAGCCAACTTAATATCAATGTTTTCCAGATCAAAACTCAAGTCAGAATCAAGTCTGCACCAGTCTGTTTACCAAAATTGACAAGATTCGAGAAGAATAATCTACGCATTTCAAAATTTGAATAATTAAAAAATAATAGCCGAAAAACCAGCTAGTCCTTCAACACGACGTGCAGCAACGAGGTTAGGTTCTGCTAAAAAAATAATGAACAAAATAAAATCCAGATAACGCAATAAAACCAAATGCAGGGAGTTATCACTGCAGTAGTTACACCTATTCTTTTCTCGACGACGACGGTTAACTAGTCGAGTTATCGTTTACAGGAAGTATCTATCCCTCGGGAACGCTTAAAATATTTCTGTGTAATTCAATTAAGTTCGACAGGTTAAAGTCAATTGAATGTCTATTGGATTCAGAGAACCGTCGCGTGATGACGACGGCGCACCGCGCTGGGAGAAGAGCGGCGCGCGCGCCGACAGCCTGCTGGAGATCGGCAACGACGCCGCCATCGCCATGCGGCCCTTCCCGCGCGCGCGCGCCGCGCGCCTCTGGGACGATCTCTACGAAAGACACTATTACAACAAGCTGAGGCACACTGGATAGGCATGTGAGTATGTGAATCACTGCCATATGATCCACGTACTGACAGTCAAGCCCTACTAAGTACTGTCCTTATTTTATATGTATTAGATTATAGTACTTACTAACTTTAGACTAAGAAACTGTAACTAACTTTTCAACACACCTGCTCGTAAAGTAAAGGTCTTATTACAGCGTATTTACACTGATAATGCAGAATATTACCCATGCCGTGCCTTTTACATTACATTATCGCACTAGTGCCTTTTCATTACATATCTTTTTAAATATTAGCAAAATAATGCAGAATATTACCCATGCCGTGACTTTTACATTACATTATCGCACTAGTGCCTTTTCATTACATATCTTTTAACATTTTCATTTTTTTTTTTTCCTCGCAAATGTGTTGAAAAACGTCGTATGAAACACGTGAGCATTGGTCATTACACTTCTCGTCTCCATTAAGCCTTTGCCTTCGGCTCAGGCTTAAAAACCGACTCGAGTGTAATGACCAACATAGCACACTTGTATCATAATGTACTATTATCTATGATCCCAGTTGGTCGAAATAAATGTTTTGAATTGAATTGAATTGAATTACGCCTTGGCCACGACTTTGGTCTTAAGCGACCTGCGCCCAGCGTTTTATCTGTTCATTGCGCGTGATCCCAACTAACCACAGTGCGTTGCGCGTCTCGACCGCGCAATGAACAGATAAAACGCTGGTCGCTTAAGACCAAAGTCGTGGCCAAGGGGTTAGGCATACTCAAAAATGTGTAAGGGTCAAAAGAACAAAGACCCGAGAAAGTAGAAGCAGTCGATTGTTTTGTTAACAAAATATAAATGCATAAATAGGTCCTTGTTCTTCAGACCCTTCATACATAACGTCGCGATTGTTTACATATGTATGTAAAATTGTGCGTGCGCGTTTGTTGTATAGTAAGAAACGTATGTACCGTTACCACTTAGAACCAATGTCACGAAGATCTATTTCTTACCTGAAACAAAAATAAATTATTATACTCTTGTAGGTAATAAATAAATGGTTTTAATGACTGAAAATTGATGGCAATAATATTATTATTTTATTATGCAAATATGCTAATTTTATTACAATAAAGTAGTTTTGGTGGAGGGTTGTTGTGGGATTTGTGGGTAAACTCCTTGAACCATTTCCACGAAAGGTATTTTTTTATATAAAGATTGTTTACATTAATGTAAGGAACTTAAATAACAACCAGATATGCAATCGTTGCACGACAAGATATATATAATGGTGGTTCTACCCTTCGTAGTGTCGCCATGATCACCCTTATAGGTTTGCTGCGGTGTACAATATTCACAAATGTTGTATGGCGCTATGCTACGTCATTAGCAGTCCATAATATTGACGAACCATGGACTCATTATAGCAACTGTACCAAATCGAAGTTCAAACGCATCTGATTAGCGGAAAATGGCGGAAATACTAGACTGCCTAATAACGAATTACTTATTCATTAATGAAACATCTTGACCGCGTATGGTTGCTAATATAAATAGCCAGGCGCCATTATTAAAACATAAAAACATACCGTGTTTTCATGGAAAATGAGTTCATCGTGTCTGTTTTAGTCGATAACGTTAAGCAGGCCCTAATAATAGTTTATGAAGGAGGTTGCATCGCAGGCAACGCCTACTTTTTTCACATTCACCCCCGTTTTCCCACGCTCATGGAGTGAATCCGACTTGTTTCAGGATGTAGAAAGAAATACTCATTTTAGATCACTCTTACCACTGTGTAAATTTGATATTTTTAATCCAAAGCGTACAATTATGGCGCGAAAATTACTATATTGAGAGATTTTGGACAAATACTACTTTTTCCGCCCTTCGCAATTTATTTTCTGTAAGACTTACAGATAAATAGTTCTATGACATACATGTAAGGAATTTAATCATCTTTAACCTCACCGAAGCTCTTCAATCTATGCGTCAATTCTCTAATTGCAGAGCTGAGCAACACTCATGTCGGCTGCCACGTGCAGGGCGTGTGCGTTAAGGCGCTGTATGCAGCTGCGCATAGAAAAAGTGCCTTTTCCAAACCGATTATAAGTATACTTGTACTATTGCTAGAGATCCAAATTTTTGATATGTATATCTTCAGTTCATTGGCTATGTTCGTGCTTCGTAGAATCACGATTGCTTACAAAAACCTTGATAGATTTTGCCTTTCAAAACAGTGCTTTTTTACCACCAAACTCGAAATATCTCAAAAGTTATTTGGAACATTACAATGAAATTTGTTGTGATAGGTAGCTTTTTGGTAGATCTATCTACCTGCTTCTTAGAATTTCAATATGTTTGATAATTCAATACATTTGGTCATTTGTCTGAAAAACCGGGTGTCCGCGTCGTGCATGCGCGGTGGCGAGTACGAGTTAGTACGCCCGTGGCCACTGCCGACGACGGACCTGTGAATGTTTACCTGGCACACAAATACGCCTTTTAGCAGCAATTATTTCAAATTATCGCGGTAAATAAAAATACTTAAAGGAATAGGAAACGCTAATACATGCTGGAGAACACATTCGAAATGATAGAATAGCAAATATAAGGTATGCGATATTTACTACAGTAAAGTGTTTCTACAACCGTACCTAAATCGTATTAATAGGTAGCTGGAGCATATTGACAAGATGTCAATAAAAATCTTCAGTTATCCTGAATACGTAGAACTATTAGGTAGTAAGTAGTCGGGTGTAAATCGGATTCAGACGTGAGCACATGGTTGGGGGGGTAATGGTACCAATTATGGACTGTACGAATAATAGATTTATTTTTCATACAGAAATATATCAAAAGCATTTAGGGTTATTGCGCCCGATAGCGACTACCTAGTCTAAAGTCCTAAACGAGTTGGTGAACTGAAGTAAATTTACTTGCTGTTTAGTAAATTCTAATAAAAACCAGTACGGAAAATTATCCTGCCACTCCACCAGCAGCAGGCCACGGCCCTTCCTCATCTTCGTCATATACATACATACATGCATACATATGCTCGAAAAACATAAACTTCCTTCTGAGGCAGTCGGGTACAAAGTTCTACAGGGTGTTCCCCTATACACCTGCAAAACTTTGCCAGCTGGTTGTGCACATGATACCCATTACAAAACACTAAAATATGCTGTTTTACATCTCGCACTCGCTCTGCCGCCGCTGCTTCTCTATATAACTACCAAGAAAGCCTCCTCCGCCACGCCCCTTTAAAAATAAACCCACCAAAGCAAACAAATGTGACGTTATCTAAGTGAACACGCCTTTTGTCGGTATGGACTTATTGATTAGCCTATAATTTACTTACATTTAGCTAACGAACCATGCAAATATCATGTTGAAAAACAGCAATCACTCAAAATGGCAATAAGAATAAAATTTAATTTAAACTAATACACTCGAAAAAAGTGCGTTTTGGTCGAAAGTTACATAGATAGGTACATTACTTTTTGAATAGTAGATGTAATTGGTGTAAACATTGTTGATTTCAATCTTTTAAATACTACTTACTTAAACTTTCCTTAGCCCTTAAATCGAAAAGGAAAAAAATATGGAAATTTAGTTGAAGCTATTGTTTTTATGGATATTTATGTATTTATAAATACTGGAAAGATAATAAAAAAATCAGTTTATGATAGTTTCAAAGAAATCGTATGTCAAGCATGTTGGACGTTGCCAAGCATGCGGTGAACGTAGAACTTACAGTATTTTGTACATTGCTAATTCAGCTAATTGTACGGTACGTTTCTTATTTATACGTTTATTTGAATATTTACATATTTATTTTTTTATTTTGTGCGTAGTGCTAGCAAGTCACAGCTACCGTGGGTTTCGTCGCGCCGCCATTGCCGAAAAATAATCGGCGTAATTAATCAATAAATAAAGCACACTCTTACACAAATCAAACTAGCGTCAAGGTAAGCTCAATAAGGCTTATGCTAAGGGTGCTAGACGACAATATGTGTAGGTAAAGATTAAATCAATCGTACTACAACCTCAAGGGGCCTGACTCGATAATTATATATTTATTTAATTAAATCTTGTCTGACAGTCTTATTTTGTGCAGGACGGCATAGAATAAAACCCGTTATAAACATAAAATTGTCAGTCGCGACCTAACTTGTAATCTAGCTTATAACCTCTTATAACATAGGCATTGCGCTACTATTGCCTTATGTAATTGGCACCTGAAATAAAGAATAATAGGCCTCACATTTCATTCGTACATAGTAAAAAAAGGGTAATATACCGCTGGTTTCCTAAATAAAGAGTGGACAACACTAAGTTTCCACTAAGAAATATAGACAGACTAAAGGAAACCTAGAGTTCCTACTCGCGCGCCAGTCAGGCAACGACTGATGGGCGAGCGAGGGGGGAACCCCGGTATTTATACCTCAGGTGGGGGACGAGGTACGTATATACGGGCCGACACGGAATCCCCGCGTTTCAGATGCATTTTGACGCCGAACGAGCGGGATCTCGTGTAATAATGTATTATAAATAGCATAGAAATAGGTATAAGCACTGTAAATAATGTATTAGAGTAAGATTGAAGTGTAATAAATGAACATGTCATTTCGCGCCAAAATTTCCCGCGCAAATCGCTTTCCCGCCAAAAATACGGGGCGAAGGGGCGTCCGGCCGAGGTAACTTGATAGTATAAATTGGGCGGCCAGGCCCCATGAAATTCAGTACCTACAGTAGCAGCGAAGTGACATTACTTGAAAAAGTAAACAAGCCTTTCAATTCAGAACCCCGACCCGACCAAGTTCCTGCTAAGCCGTAACGACCAACGCCGAAGGTGCAGGATTTCCCTTCAATTCTACCCAGCCCAGAGCCAGTCATAGGTGCGTCTCGCACATATTTCTCTAAAAAACATTTACTCATAACTGTGAAATATTTTTTTTACTTTTTTATGACTTGGAAGACTAAATTTGGGTGTATAATAACGAAATAACATTATTTTACCATTGTGTAAATAGTCGGCAAGGGTAAAAATAGTGGACATTATACTTTGTAGAGACGTAACACATTAAAAGTATTTTTTTTAATGTCAAATACAGACATATGTCTTTTTCCGATCTTAGTCTTTTGCAAATGATTAATTACGATGCCATACAAAAATAACTTAAAAAAAACCGGCCAAGTGCGAGTCGGACTCACGCACGAAGGGTTCCGTACCATAATTTATAAAAAACTATTTTATTTTGTGTTTCTGTATATTTGTTGTTATAGCGGCAACAGAAATACATCATCTGTGAAAATTTCAGCTGGAACTATCACGGTATCACTGAGATACAGCCTGGTGACAGACAGACGGAGTCTTAAGAATAGGGTCCCGTTTTACTCTTTGAGTACGGAACCCTAAAAACAACTGCCGTGAATCCACGAGACGAGATATTCCTTCTCTGCACATCAGCGGCCGTGGGCCACAAAATAGCTGGTCAATTTTTTTTTATTGAATTAAAATATAATTCAATTCATTTAGACATTAAAAAAGCGGCCAAGTGCGAGTCGGACTCACACATGAAGGGTTCCGTTAAATAAATTGCGGTTTACGATTTATGACGTATTAAAAAAAAACTACTTACTAGATCTCGTTCAAACCAATTTTCGGTGGAAGTTTGCATGTTAATGTACATCATATATTTTTTTTAGTTTTATCATTCTCTTATTTTAGAAGTTACAGGGCGTGGGGGGGGGGGGGGGGCAACATTTTACTACTTTGGAAGTGTCTCTCGCGCAAACTATTCAGTTTAGAAAAAAATGATGTTAGAAACCTCATGTCATTTTTAAAGACCTATCCACAGATACCCCACACGTATGGGTTTGATGAAAATAAAATTCTTGCGTTAAGTTCTAAGTATGGGGAACCCCAAAAATGTATTGTTTTTTTTCTAGTTTGTGTGAAAATCTTAATGCGGTTTACAGAATACATCTACTTACCAAGTTTCAACAGTATAGCTCTTATAGTTTCGGAAAAAAGTGGCTGTGACATACGGACGTACGGACAGACAGACATGACGAATCTATAAGGGTTCCGTTTTCCGAAAAAATATATAGTAGCAGATTTATTTAATGTGACGGATATATAATTAATCAAATAGTTAGCTAGAGGCAAAATCCAACAAAAATCAGACATCAAAAAATATAACTTAATTAGCTCCTGAAAAGTCAGAATAAATATTAATAAATGTTTTTATCTTTATTTTGGTTAATTTATGTATATATTTATTTAAGCTTTATTTATTCCATATTGTTTGTGTTAGTACATATTCACTAAATCTCAAAGATTTATGCAATTTTTTCTTTCTCATATGGACCCCATTCGGGTAAAAGCCATATATCGCCAGATATAAGGTCAAAAGTACCCTAAACCGACGAGCATGTATGAGAAAGGTTATGAAAGTGAGTGAAGCGAAAGTGGTTTGTCAGGATCGTAGCAAATGGAGATCAGTGATCTCTGCCTACCCCTCTGGGAAAGAGGCGTGATTATATGTATGTATGTAAATATGTATGTATAAGGAGAAAAGATGGGCACTGGAAGCAACAAAGTGGTCAGAGCCGAAAGGCAAAAGAAGGAAAGGTAGACGACGAAGACGTTGGACCAATGACATAACTGAGGTCGCCGGACCTAGCTGGATGTAGTTAGCTAAAGACCGAGAAAAATGGCATGAGATCGAGGATGCTTTTACCCGGTTAATTTACATTTGCTTTAAACTATTAAATATAAATCAAACAAAAAAAGATAATTAAAGCTTTATTTAAATTTATATACAAATGTAATTACTTCCGGGTGGAAAATTTGTTGGATTCTTGAATAAAGCATCTTAGATAACGTTTAAAAATGAAATATACAAAAAACGCTATTATAAATTAATGTTTTTCGAAACCGTATTTTGCCTGGAGTATAGAGTCAAGTAACAAATGTAAGTCCAATCTTGTTGGCTTGTTGCGAGTATCAAGGTCCATCGCGGTGTGGCCGCTGGTAGAGGTAGCATGGTAGGCAGCACGCGCCGCGCGACCGCAGTGACATTTATACATATTGAAATTGTTCTTTTTATATGATGTTTGATCAAATTACATTTTTAATAGACATAGTCATGTACTGAAAAACGTGTTGGTCTCAAAATAAACACCCTGTATAATAAAATGCTCTTCTGACTAACAGTGGTCTAATTATCCAGTTTTTGATCAGTCAGTCATACATATGTAACATAGGTAATAAAATAATTATTGTAATAATATAATTTGCCAGGAGATAAATAGATGAACATAGCTATTTGTTAATTATTTTTGATGGTTTCTTAAGCGGGCGTTAACCGGCGCTATAACCATACCTATAAGTTTGTTTTTGTTTTTAAATATTCTTTATTACAATTATAACAAATAAAATGTACAAGGTACTTAACTGTAACAATATAACAGCTAAACACAGATCATAACTTAGCTTACTACTTTCTCAGACTGCAACGCCTATAAAGTTTATTATACATAAGGATTTTAAGTATGCTAGTTTGACATATTATTTTATTATAACGACGTTATCTATATTATATTGTTATTATGAACTTATTAGATGTAAGTTCATTTACTGCATAAGCTAAATATTAGAATTACAACTATATTACTAAAGTAAACAAAAATGACGGTGGACAAATAAAATGCATTCGCTTCTGCGACCATTAGTTTAGAACCGTCACGGCTTCTGCTACGCTACCGAGCGGTGGGTCAGCCAGAGGTCTTGGTATACTGGACGCTACGCTGGTATGCGGTGCGATAACAACAGTGCCGTCAGCAGGCGGGAAAAGAACATAGTGATGGGGCAAGCGGTACCTGCCATATCTATCGATATACGTCAAATCGGCAATACGTGACTTTCCAATGCGTGATACTAGTTTATTTACATGATTTCTATGCTTACGTTTAGAGAAAAAGTTTAAAGAAAGATTAATTATATACGTACGTATGGAGGGAAGTCCTATAGTTAAATGTAATTTATATAGATTGGTACGTAATGGTGTATTATAAGCAATTTTAACTGCTTTATTCTGAATAGTTTGGAGTATGTAGTAGTTACTATTGCACGTGCTATTCCAAGCAGGACACGCATAGGTTAAACAAGGGCGAACTAATGTTGTATAAATTTTTAATTTTGTACTAGGGCTAAGATTACTTTTCCTATTCATTACCGGATGTAAGGCACCTAATATTTGGGCACCTCTAACTCTGAGACTGGATATGTGTTTAGACCAGTTAATTTTACTATCCAGCGTAACTCCGAGGTACCGTACAGACTTACTCCAAGATATTGAATGCCCAGCGATATTGAGAAGTCTGTGAGGGAGTTGGTGTTTACGAGTAAAGAGTATGGCTTCGGTTTTGCTTTCATTGATTTTAAGTTTCCACTTTGTAAAGAAATCATGCAAGAGTTCAATTGATAATTGCAATCTACCAACGATAAGATCTACGTCATTCGATGAAGTATAAGAGGCTGTGTCGTCCGCAAAACATGCTAAGCTCGTGCGGGTCTGAACCGGAATGTCATTTACATACAATACAAACAAGAGGGGTCCGAGAATCGATCCTTGTGGTACCCCGGCTGGTATAACATGCGGGGAGGACTTGGTATCACTGATGTGGACAGCAAAGGTTCGGTTTCTTAGATATGACTGCAGAATTTTGACTATATGTGGAGGTATGCCAATCGACATAAGCTTGTGAATTAGGCCCTCATGCCAAACCGAATCAAAAGCTTTTTCAATATCCAGCAGGACCATGCCTGTTGATTGGTTTAAGTTTAAGTTATGTGCTATATGTTCGGAAAGTCTCGCTAATTGGAGGCTTGTTGAATGGTCTGGCCGAAACCCAAATTGCTCATCTATGATTCTGTTACTAGCATAAGACAGTAAGCGAGAAGCGATCATCTTCTCGAATAACTTACCCAGAGCTGGTAATAAGCTAATTGGTCGATAGTTAACAGGTATACTTTCGTCTTTTCCTGGTTTTTTAAGAGCAATTACTTTTGCATTTTTCCAAGACCTGGGAAAATAGCCAGTAAGAAGACAGCCATTAAAGATTTTAGTGACATAAACAACAGCTTTTTGGGAGAGATTTTTCAATAGAGTATTATGCAG
Source organism: Epinotia brunnichana (assembly GCA_963854355.1). NCBI lineage: Eukaryota > Metazoa > Arthropoda > Insecta > Lepidoptera > Tortricidae > Epinotia > Epinotia brunnichana. The sequence continues at coordinate 757,476 of OY977952.1, read as the reverse complement.
GCCGTCCTCACCAGGGGCCTTTCGAGGTTTAAGTTTAAGCAAGGCTTTACGGATCTCATGTGGACGAACGGGATTGAAAATCTTTGGAATATTGTAGCTATTGAGTTCTGAAACAGATTCGTACACTTTTTCTTCTAACGACGGGTAATACCTATAAGTAATCGCTTTTATTTCGGTTTAAAAAAAACTGTAATATATTAGTACAATCCGTAATTGGTGACGTTCACCCTTAGAAAGTGAAGATGTACTATTATTTTATCAGTTCTACGTATTTGGAAAACGGAAGCACCCATTTAGGAACTGGGAAAATGCTAGGAGGATTGATGATGAAGAAATCTGTACTAACATATCTTTGGAAAGTAAGTGTCCATAATTGATGTCATCATACTACGATGCACTTAAGAACTGTAACTACCGTCTATTATTCCTTATTTTCTAAAATAATAGATTTAAATAAATAAATAAATAATAAATATTTGGGGACAATCTTACACAAATCAACCAAGATTTGAAAAATAAAACAATAATTCAAGATGAAAAACACTTGATCGTATGATCCGCAAAAACGAGCCGAATACGGATGCCAACAGAATAAGGCCGTTAGCGGGGAGCGCGGGACGCGCGTCTCCCGCTCCGTCTGCCTCACCTCCGCAAATACCTAAACATCGTCTAATAAGAGCGCCTTAACAACATTCGCTACGCGGACGACATGGTGTTGCTGAGCGCGTCGCCAAGTGGTCTCGTGAAACTCATAGCGATCTGTGAGCGATACGCCATCGCTCACGGTCTCAAATACAAATCCACCAAGAGCGAGATGATGGTTTTTGGAGTCAGAGGAAAAAGTGTGGTGGTTCCCACGTTAAAACTGGACAACAGTCCATTAAAAATGGTATCCCAATTTAAATACCTTGGGCACATGATTTTAGGGTGCTGATGGGGCTGCCTCGCTACTGCAGTGCGTCAACAATGTTCGCGGAGGCGCGCGTCGATAGCTTCTCTGCCATCATGCGCAAGCGAGCCGCCTCGCTACTTAGCAGGGTGAGGGCCAGCACCAACAGCATTCTAGCAATGTTTGCTGGCAGGTGGGATGGGGCTTACCTAAACCACTGCACTAAGCTCCATTCCATAATGTTTAAGTACTAACACTAGATGTAAAATAATGTTACTAACACCTATATTCTAAATTCAAAATTAACATGTTTTTATTTTTATGGATTACCTATATTTTAATGAATACCTATTAATACTAAGGCCCGATTCATAACGGATCTGCCAAATTGAAAAAGCTGTAACTGTAAGCCAAGTGGTTTATTTGTCTAAATTGTATGATTTTATTTAAAAGAAACTGTAAAATTATCATTTTACGTCTATAATTAAGATTTCTACTTTTTCTCCCACTCTTGCCGCAATTTTTGTCGAATGCCCTACAGCCCTGCGACAGTGTCATAAGCAACTTTCTTGCAAGCTGAGTTCCACTTTCTCAGGAAGTCTTGCTGGTTGCTGGCAGTCTTACCTGTCTTACGCAAGATTCATTTGACGAGAGCCCAATATCTTTCTATAGGACGGCACTGTGGAATATTCGGCGGATTCAGTGCTTTAGGCACGATCTGGATATAATTTTGTTTGAGAAATTTAAGGTTATCCTTCGCATAGTGGGCTGTAGCCAGATCTGGCCAAAATAAGGCCGAATTATTGTGTTTTTGAATGAACGGTAGTAGCCGTTTTTTCAAGCATTCATTGATGTAAATATTCTTATTAATTGTGCCAGTTGTAACATATGTACGGCTGCGATCACCGCATGGGCAAATTGCCTGCCAAACCAGATACTTGGAGCCGAATTTCTCCATTCCTATGGTGGTTTCCGAATCTGGAAGAGTTTCTCCATCAGCTATCGTATAAAATTGATCACCAGGAAGTGTCGAAAAGTCTGCCTTCACATAGGTTTCGTCATCCAGAATCAAATGAAAATTTTCGGTACCCTGTAAGTCAAACAGCTTTCGAGCCCTGGGTTTGATAGTGCATCTTTGTTTTTCCGAAGTTTTCGGCACCTTCCGTTTCTTCTTTGTCTTCATACTAGCCCGTTCCTTTGCACGTCTCACCATTTACTGACTTGTAGAATTTTTTTTAGCTATGTCTCGCTCCGACATGCTGCGGTTTTTGCAAATCGTCTTAATGATTTTCCTATCTAGCCCAGGATCACGAGCACCACCATGTTCTACGGTTCGAGGCTTCTGAGCGGTAGACATGGTCTCTAAGTATCGTTTCAGGACCGTATCAACGGTTCTTCTTGGGATTTTTAAATCTCTTGCGATGAAATGGTTAGGACGCTGTGTATTTTCCATCCATTTGGCGACTATCTTCTCACGGCGTTCACGTTCATTCATTTTTATTTCGTTTTATCAGCTTTTACACATAAAGAAACGATAATATAACTACATAATTTGGTGACATTGGCAATGTCAATGCTATAAACAAAAACGAGATAAGTTTCATGACTGTTAGGTGCAAGCATTTTGAATTTGGCAAATCTGTTACGAATCAGGCCTTATTTATACCTAAAATGTTGTTACTTATAATTTTTTGTTTTATATATTAATACGTATGTGAGTCTGTAAGGTGTATGTAAATATGGGCCTTGTTGCCAGAGACTAATAAATAAAATAAAAAAAAACTTGACATAGACACTTTTCTCATAGAAGCAACAAGTAAAGCAAAGATTACAATATACATACTGAGATAGACAGGCAACTCGACCAAATTGAGAAGACATTTAATGCTTACGTATACAGGTGCCATCTCTTCTGCGGTAGTTACAACTTTTCTTTGAATGTACAAAACATACAAAAAGTGCGTCGGTCGTAGGGATTGAACCCCGGATCATCGACTCCAAATACCACCGTCTGTACCCCTAGGCTACTGATGCCTTGTGACAATACGGCGAATTTTGAAATACCTTGACAGCCTAGCCTAGCAATCGCTAGAGCTTCAGAGAGTTCGCCAGCTATCAAGAAGGTGCCACTGTTTTCAATAAGAAACTGGATTTGCATTAAGTTCTAAGTTCGCATAGCATGAAGTAAAGTGCTATTTTAAAAACACCAAAAAATGGCCCCTTCAAATGATGATGGTTGCAAACGCACACATCGGCCCGACGTCGGAAACTTACATTTTTTACAAGCTTTATATTAACTTGCACTGTTCTTATGTATGTAAATATGTAAGTATGTCAGTATGTAAGTTGTCCGTCAAAATTTTCAATCCATTTTTCAGTCACTTCCCGTTATCCAATTGGATTTGAACGGGCGTAGCTGAAATTTTGCAAGCATATCTATATCGCATGACATGACAATGCAATATTATGATGACTTGGAGCTGATCTGATGCTGGAGCTGGAAGGTGGCCCTAGAAACTCCGCAATAAAACGACATAACCCCATCGAGTTTGGGCTCGTTAGAATCGTCTCAATGATTAGTTGATGATGGTATGCAGAAAAGTACAGTCGGCAGTAAAAGCTTGTACCAAAAATGAAATTTTTGACAGAAACTTATATTCATGACCTCATACGCGACCAATATAAAATAAAACATTTTCCTCTCCACCTTTTGCAAGGCAATGTGGAGACCATTCCCCACAAACTGGATTATGTGGTCAAGTCAAAATGGTAGGGTTGGGTTAGGTTAGGTTAAGCGCCCCCCCCGAGGGGTTTCTCTCATTTCACCTTGCGCAGATTCTCTCGGGGCATGGCTGTTTCGGGAGATATCTGTGCAGGGTGGCGGGACGGGAACCGACAGCGGAATGCCATGAGTGCGGCGACGCCGAAGATACGGCGCAGCACACGCTGGCGGTGTGCCCAGCATGGGCAGAGCAGCGGGCCACACTCGCCGTGGTGGGGCATGACCTCTCCCTGCCCGCCGTGGTGGAAGCCATGGTGGGGAGCGACAGGTCGTGGAAGGCGGCGGCTTCCTTCTGCGAGGACGTGATGACGCAGAAGGAGGCAGCGGAGCATATGAGGGAGGACAATCCGGCCTCCCAACCGATGCGCCGCAAACGCGTGGGGCGACGGCGGTTGGCCTACGACCGCCGATTTCCCCCATAAGGGTACCTGTGGGCGACGGGCACGGGGATGTCTGTCGCCTACACAAAGGTCCCTGAGTGGTGGGCGTGCCGTCTCTCGGTGCGCCCCTTTGCAGAGGTAGGGGGAAATTACTTCCCCGGAGTTGAGCCCGCAGTGCGGACAGCCGCTGGCAAGGTTGCGGAAGTGTGCCCAGGGCGTTCCCGTGGCCTCGCTTTCTAGCGTAGAGGCGGCAAATAGAGGGGTTTTTAGTGGGTAAACCATAGGCCTCATCAGCCGACATGGGAGTCCCACATAACCACCAGGGTCCATCCCCACACCCTGGTGGTATGCGAAAAGCATTTTCCTCGCTTTAAAAAAAAAAAAAAAAAAAAAAAGCGCCCCCCCCGAGGGTGCTCGCCTTGTCGGGGCGGGGGGGCTTAGTAACCGTGGACTGGTCACCCACGGCGAAGCTAAGAGGCACCTAGGGCGCTCCTAGCGGGCTTGCCTAAGACCGCTTAGGATGCGTTGGGGAGGGACCGCAGAAGAAGTACTCACGCGCTATCTTCTGCGGCCGCGGTGGGATCGCAGGGGGAGAGGCGTGTTGGTATAACGGTGCGCCACTCTCCCTACCCCCTGCGAACTTGGCGGGGCCGTTCCGCTGAAGCGGCATTGGTGGGACCGCAGAGGAAGAGGAATGCCGGTATAACGGTGCGCCGCTTTCCCTATCCTCTGCGGCCGAGTCGTGGTATAGGTGGCGGAACCACAGACCTGATCCGCCACCGGGTGCTGGATTTTCCGCACCCATGATCTCCTCGTAGCGGACTCAGGGGGGTCCGCTACTGAACAGGTGGAGATCGAGAAGTCAGGCGCGCCAAAACATCTGGCGTGCCTCACGTGGAGGGCACCCGGGCATCCGCGAAGGAGCCGCTTGTGGGCGGCTGCCGCCGGCGGGGTCGCGGATGTGTGCGCAAGCGTTCCCGTGACCTCGCCACGAGGCGGCGAGGTGGCAAGTGGGGGGGTTTTTAGTGGGTACACCGTGGGTCTCATTAGCCCATACGGGAGTCCCACATAACCACTCGGGTCACCCCCTGCACCCGGGTGGTATGCGTATACTTAGACCAATCAAATTAGCTTACCCTGGACATAATTCGTAAACTCGTTGTTTTTATTGTTTTATCGGATTTTACTATTCAGTATCAAATATTAATGAAATATATTAAGTAAAAAATCCGCGATCGTAACCGTAGTTAAAAAAAACACGAGTTAACGTACACTACCTAACTTTTTCCTAAAAGTAAAAAAGGTAACCAAGTACCTTGTTAGTATAACTTTGAGGTACATTCAAATGCGATCACTTAATAGCAAAATTAAACTGAATTCAAATTCGCATATACGTTTTTTTTCACAGTTTTCCTCTGATCTCATTATCTAGACAAGCCAAAATGGTAACTATGATATTTTTATCTGTTTAAGGTATATTGCGTCTTTTTAGACATTTAAGACAATAATTAAACATTTATTTTTAACATTTTAATAATAATGTATTTCTCAGTAATTATAAATAGTAACTATAATTTTTTTGTTTACTAATAGCCATTTGTGTACGATAATCATGTTTTCATCAAAATTAAGCATGTTAATTTCACGCTTAAGAAATTGAAAATTTAATCGAAAATACTCGCGACCTTGTCGTGGAGCCAGATGCATGCGGTGGGTGCGAGGTGGGGAGAGAGTGGGGCGCCAGCGGGCGAGCGCACGGCGAACTCGTCTTAACGAGTTTATTTCAATTACGTGTTTTGCACCGACCGCGCCGTGTACAAATAAAACAAATATAATGGAATATCCTAATTGTAGGATTTTTAGCTCTAATGAAAAAATTACAGTTTGTCCCTTACGCCCTTTGAAAACTCTGGTCCAAAGGGGGTAAGTAACGATTGATTTGCTTTTATCATGGAAAACATAAGTAAACTCTTAACTGTTAAGTAAATGAAAGAGATGATGCCATGATCGTGGTTAGCATAAAAAAAAACCGGTCAAGTGCGAGTCAGACTCGCACACCGCGGGTTCCGGACCATCCCGTACAATAGAAACAAGTCCACTATAAACTGACACTCACTAAGTATGTATTTACATAATTAGTGCGTGTCAGTTAATACCGGACATCAATTTTTCAGTAATGTAACTAAAAATTTACGGTTTTCGCAATTTTTCCTTCGTTTGTGATATAAGTACTACGTACCAAATTTCAAGATTCAGAGTTCACGAGATATGGGCATGGGCAATTCGTCCCTTACGCCCTTTGAGCCTACGGTAGTCGATATCCTTTTTGGCAAAATTGAGCCGACACAGTTGGCCAGAACGCCAAAAAAAAGAAGATATGCTTATTGTCACCCACCCAGAGATGGGCAAAATTTATTATTTAATGTTTAAGATTAAATAGGATTATTCGCGAATGAAGAATAAATATTTCGAATAATTATTTATATATAAAATTATTCGCGAATAACTTCTTCATTCGCATAATCATTCGTAATGCTTTTCGGGAATAATATTTTGAACGAATATTGTAGGAATGCTTTTTAATGGAATATATCTCATAAACTTAATATTTTCCTACAGACAGAACAGTGATACCTAGTTTTAAAATTTTATATAAAAAGGTTACCGCTTCATCAAGGGTACCAATTAACATCGCCGTGCATGGTGAAACGGATATTAATTGTAATTATTTCACCTGTTTTATTTTTACTATTTTGGCTTTACCACGGGTGAAAAAAAAACCGGTCAAGTGCGAGTCAGACTCGCGCACCGAGGGTTCCAGACCACCCCGTACAATAGAACCAAATCCACTATAAACTGACACTCACTAAGTATGTATTCACATACTTAGTACGTGTCAGTATATACTGGAAATTAAATTTTCAGTTATGTAACTAAAAATTTACGGTTTTCGAAATTTTTCCTTTATCTGTGCTATAGGGCGTGGCTTCGCACCAAATTTCAAGTTTCTGAGTTCACGGGAAGTAGGTTTTGATTCCCTTGCGGGTTTCGAAAACTTGCGGAAATTTGCGGCATAAACGGCTGTATCTTTTGATTGCGTTGGCTTAGAAGTTTGATTTTTTCACAGCTCCAAGAGACAGTAAACCTGAGTATTTGATATAAATTTCAGCTTAATTCAATTATTTGTTGCAGTATGGGTCTTACAAGATGTTACATATAAATACAGTTCCAGCATAACCATGTTAGGGCACAGCAACATTAATATAAAAAAAATATGAATTCTAAAATAATGCATGCAACACACTATGCATAGGAATTCAAACTTTAAATGATTGATACCTCCACGCGTTCCTGAGAAAAAGGGTATTGACAGACGGACGGACGGGCAACAACGTGATCCTATAAGGGTTCTATTTTTCCCTTTCGAGGCACGGAACCCTAAAAACACACAGATATAATATAACATGATTAGGTACATACAATGTACATTTAAAGGTATATAATTGAACAATCTTACATGCGTAATCGCCTCTAATAACATAACATTGATCCAATTACAGACAGTGGCTGTCCATATATTACGTCATTTCAAAACAGGGGGAGGGGGGGAGTCTATTGGACGGTAGTCATTTTGGAGGAGGATGATGATAGAAGGGGGGGTCAAGAATTGACAAAAAACAACCGGCCAAGTACGGTTTGTTGTATGGGAGCCCCCTACTGTAGCCTAGTTGGTACTGCACTGAAAGTATCGGGAATCTAATACTTACGAACTTATTTTTGACACATATTATACCTTTTTACAATCTCTGAAGTTTCATCATAATAAAATAACACACTGGCCACATAAAAAAACAAAAAACCGGCCAAGTGCAAGTCGGACTCGCGCACGAAGGGTTCCGTACTATTATATTTTTATTTAACGCGCGCGCGCTGATACAGAGCGGACGTGTTTGAGTGTATGTGAGATACAAAGTTAAATTCAAACGTTTAAAGAGGTATCAATGGTATGGCGACGCGATGTGGTGCCTGCGAGGCAGAAATATATGATATTTCATTTATGGAATGTTCAAAGGAATCATGCAAGAGATTGTTTCATTTGAAGTGCTTGGCAATGTCGTCGGAATCGTTCGAAGCCCTCACAGAGGAGTACAGGAGCCAGTGGTTGTGTCCAGGATGTGCGCGATCTGAACCGAAGAGGGACGATACACCAGTCCGAGGTAAAACTATTATGAATCAGACTTTTACCCCATCGAACAATGTCAACACAATGCGGGGTAACCGTAACCGCCATCAAATGGATGTATCCCTGAATGAAAGCGAATGTAAGGTTTTGGACGTGCTGTACGCTTTCCGGGCTGAGATGGAAGTTCGTTTGGATAACCAGTTGGAAGCATTTAACCAGTTGCAGAATAATTTTGTTAAAAATCAACGGAGTTATATGAATTACGCGAACAAATGAGGGTAGCGCAAGAAATAAACAACGTATGCGTATTGGAAGATCAAATTAAGGAGTTGAAAGCTAAGAATGGACAACTTGAAGCTTACATTCGTCGCATGGAGAGGAAAGAAGATAAGTCTGTGCAGTCTCAAGATAAAAAAACAGAATCATATGCAAAGGCGGCCTCCAAAAGTATACCCGCAATTGCCGCGGCGGAGAGCTTAACAAATCTACCCGCAGTTGCATCTACGAGCAAGCAACAACCGAGTGGGGCCATAAAACAAGGGAGTTTAGCGGGTAGTGAGAAACGGACTGATGTTAAATTTGTCTCGGAAAATACAACTAAATTTATGGAAATAACAGAGATTAACAAAAATAAAGAGGATGACTGGATCGACCCGAGAAAAAAGAGGAGTAAGCGGTTTCCTAATAACGAAGTAAAGAGAGGAGGAAAAGCGGACTTAGGAGAAATCCAGGGCATGGAACGGAAAAAGTATTTACATGTATGGCGGTTAAGAAAGGAAACTACAGTAGACAATTTAGAAACGTATGTGCGGAATATATGCGGGACGACATGTACAGTGAAGGTGGAGAAGATAAACCATAAGACAGTAAGATATTATTCGTCTTTTATAATAGGTGTGCCGGAAAGTTTTTATGAAAAACTATGTGATCCAATTGTTTGGCCTGTTAATGTGGAGTTTGCTGAATGGGTGTGGTTTCGTAAACCAAGGGACCCTAAAAACCCCTCCACATAAGTCGGTGGAGGTGTATTTCCAGAACGTTAGAGGCCTTCGGACAAAACTAGAAGAGTTTTATACAGGGCTGGCATCCTCTAGTGCAGACTTATTTGCTATAACTGAAACAGGGTGTAATCAGTCGATTTATGATGCTGAAATAATCCCACCTGGCTATAAAATCATCCACTGTGATCGCGCGGATGGACGTAAGCAGGGCGGCGCGTGTCTCGTGGCCACACCGCGCTTCGAGCTACGGAGCGTTCGGCTGCCGGGTGACGTCATCGTCAGCGATAACATATTCGAACTGGTTTGTGCGAATGTTTACAGGGCTGTTATTCGCTACGCGTTAATGCGCCTCACCCCGCCGGTCACCCGTTACGAAACTAGACCTCTACCTACGCTTAATTACTACGCATCGCGGTGTCAAGGTATGTTTGTGGGCGAGCGTTGAGGTGAGCTTAAAACAAGTTACAGAATAGCGGGGCAGGTGCGATAGGTTATTATTTTTGTGTTGCGTTGTTTATATCCCACCAAATAGTAAAGACAACGATTACATGATATTATTTAGTATTATAGAACAATTGTGTGTAAGGTATAGTCGAGTAGTGGTATTGGGAGATTTCAACTTGTATTCTTGTACTTCATGTGTTAGAAATTATTTCGAATATTTTCAGACATTTTGTGGATTCATTCAGAGAAACGGAATTGCAAATTGTAACAATCGCCAATTGGACTTAGTACTAACATCTTTGGAGGAGGATGTCGGGGTGCGCGCGGCATCGGAGGCCTTGGTTCCGGTTGACGAGTATCACCCGCCGCTCGAGGTCACGGTCACGCTAGCGGGGGTTGCGTCAGCGGGGGTCGCGGCGCAGGGGCGCGGGGACGATGCCGACACACAGCATCGGACGCAGGAGTGGAACTTTGCGAAGGCCAACTATCCACTTTTATACACATCACTAGCTTCCATTGATTGGGCACCGTTGTATAATGTTAATAATGCAGATGAGAGTCTATGTTATTTTTACACTAATATCAACAACGTTATTAGCGACTGTGTGCCTAATAAAATGCAAAACAGAAATGCATCTAGGTACAGTTATCCCGAATGGTATAGTGCTGAAATAATTCGCGAAATAAAGTTTAAGGCTGCCCTCCATAAAAAGTACAAGTCTAAAAATACTAACGAAAATTATGTAGCTTTCGCTAGGTGTAGTGCGCGGGTAAAGTTAATGATTCAAATAGCACACACACAATATCAGGACCGCGTCCAAACACATTTAGCGGAGGATCCGAAAGCTTTTTGGAACTATGTCAAGTCTAAAACGAAACATGGAAAAGCTCAAAAATTATCCAAAGATGGAGTGGTACTTGATGGAAAGAAAGGCGCGAAAGAGTTCGCAGAGTTCTTCCAATCGGTGTATAGCTCCACTCCAGCTGAACTAAATGTGAGTACAGCCGTGACATAGGCACCATGCGTGGTTGACTCAGCGCGAGTACAGTTGGACAAGTTGCATCTGGCTGATGTGATGCGAGCACTTGCGAATCTCAAAGCGAAGCGTTCTGCTGGACCAGATGGAATACCTGCTTTTATATTTAGAGACTGTCGATTTGTGTTGGCCGAACCATTGTTACATGTATACAATATGTGCTTGGACAGTGAAGTATTTCCGGACTTGTGGAAAACGACCCGGGTAGTCCCAGTCCCGAAAGGAGGGGGAGGTGAAGGTGTCGAGGGATACAGGCCGGTAGCAGTGTTGTCTACTCCTGCTAAAGCGTTCGAATCAGCGTTGCAGACTATTATTTACGAACAATTACGCTCTAAATTGTCAGATGCACAACATGGTTTCCGGCCGGGTTGTAGTACAACCAGTAACTTGCTAAGTTATGTAACACAGATCATTCCGGAAGTGGATGGTGGAGGGCAGGTCGACGCCGCTTACTTTGATTTTCGTAAAGCATTTGATGTCGTGGATAATGATATCCTGCTCAAAAAACTAGCCGGTGTAGGATTTACCCCTCATCTGTTGAATTTTTTTGCAAGTTACATGTGCGACAGACGGCAGTTTGTAGATTACGAGGGATGTAGATCAGAACCATATTTCGTGAGGTCTGGAGTAAGTCAGGGAAGTAACCTTGGCCCATTGGAATTTATAATTATGGTCAATGACTTACCTCAGGTTGTTAAAAATTCAGGTTGCTTACTATTTGCCGACGATCTAAAAATGTATCTACCTATTAATGATACGGCAGACTGTGCAAGATTTCAAACCGATATAGATAGTGTGGTCTCATGGAGCGAAGCGAATAAGTTATTTTTCAATACGTCAAAATGCGTTACTATTACGTTTACTCGAAAGCACTATCCCATTCTTCATGACTACGAAATAAATGCCATGAAATTAAAAAGTGTGTCAGAAGTTAAAGATTTGGGAGTCAAATTCACATCTGATCTGAGATTCCGGGATCACATCGTCAATATTTGTAAGAAGGCGTATAGAACTCTGGGATTTGTTCTGCGTCGTTCCCATGGCTTATTATACATATTATACAACGCGTTGGTCCGAAGTGGTCTCGAATGCAATGCAATCATCTGGGATCCGTATGAAACCAAATATCACCTTATGGTGGAGCGTATCCAAAATAAATTCGTACGATTTCTGTATTGGAGGAAGTACGGGGTATACCCATTTTACCCACTAAATTTGCCAACTCTATTTGTACTGGGCATGGTAGGGTACAACCAGCTGCGCGTGCGCAGAGAGCTGTGCCTGGCCACCTACATTTTTAAATTACTTCGGGGTAAAATATACAACAGCCAGGTATTGAGTGGTGTGAGTGTGTGTGTTCCCGATAGGTACGTGTGGCGTAGACTCCGGCCGCGGCTGCTAGCCGAGCCGCGCGGGCGCACCAACCTGCTTGGTAGGGCACCGATGACGCGAGCAGTGCGTACCCTCAATCTCATAGCGGAAAATATTGATTTGTTTTCGTGTTCTCTGAATGAATTCACAAAGGCAGCATTGCTCGTAATATGTTATAAGAGTACTACGAAAAAAAATGTTATAGGTATTATAGAATAGTTACACTGTTGTCTTAGGTTCGATGCCTGTAAAAATAGTTGTAAGTGTGGATAATAATAAATAAAAATATATAGGCAAAAAAAAACACGTTTGTTGTATGGGAGGGGTAAGTAATACGAGATATAAGAACTCATCATATAACATTCATAATATATACGCTCACTTTGTATAAGCTTGTTGAGTATAACATTCACTGGATATAATAAACGAAATATATAAATTCAAAATATCTACTTTCGTAAAGTATAACGTTATTAAGATATAATACCAATTGATATAACGATTAAAGTGTATAATGTTCATAACTCCTAAGATTGAAAACATATATTATACAATTAATCTAACATCAAAAAGCATAATGCTCGTATAGTATAAACGCATACAATTATTTTAATAGCAATCGCTTGAAAAGCTGAATATACTGAATGTGAATTTCTTAAAGCGATAGCCTCAAATTTGTGTTTGAAGAAAAGTAAACATTGAAGATAATACATCTTATGTTGGTTAAAATAAAATATTTTTTTATGTGTTATGTGGTCTTCCTAATTTAAAATCAACCTTACCTTACTTATTAATCCTGAGCATTTAGTTAAAGTAAATTGTCTCCTTGTAACCTTTTAAACTAACCAAACCGCCAGCGTGTCGACGTCACCCCGCGAAGCGGGGTGCCTATTTCCGCTCTAAGGGACACAAGATAACCATAACCTAAACCTACCAAAAATACAATCGTTGATTTGTTTTTTACTACGCCCCCCGAGCTCCCCTTTTTCTAAGCTGCCTTAACCTAATTCCGCGGGCTCTGATTTATATCTCATGTCCAGTGATCGGATCTAGGATGCAATTTCCCGGGTTTTAAGTTCGTAATATTAAGGTGGATATGACTTACAATCCCGCGACTTTTTTTGTTACCTATCTTTACAAAAAGGTAAATAACTTTTAATTTTAAGTAGTTTACAGTATAAAATTAACAGAAAATGTAAAAACAACAAAAATGTTTACAGTACCTACTGCATAGAAGAGCTGAACGTATCTTGTATGTCTTATCTTTTATGTATTTTATTATTCTTATATGTTTACCAGGATATACAAGAAAAAGTAATAATTTTTATTAGTTCACTATCACTATTTCGTTAATCTTATCACCAGGGCTCGAACTTTTAGTGCCGATGACGTTGCACTGCACCGCACATAGGATGCCATCAAATAGTCTGTTCGTAAACAATTACCACTTATCAACCTCTTTTATTAAATGAAATGGCCACTTGAAATGAGCAGTATATAATGTAATTTGTACTAACCTCTAGTTTGTAAGTATGTGTATTGTAATTACCTACCTAAGCACTAACATTTATATGGACCCTGAGTCTGAAATAAATAAATAAATTAAATTAAAATGTCTTGACTGACATTGTCATTCAAATCGAGCCCTGCTTATCACATTCTCAACTTATCGACAAATAATAATAATTTCAGTTATAAATACCCATTATTAGACAATTCTAGTGTGCTTTAAGTGTACAAATATTAAGTGACGTATTTTTTAATTTACAATAGCCCATTTCCCAAAATCCCGGGAGATCCGAGACACATCCACGATAAACATAACGTTTGAGGTCGTTCGCCCCAAATTGCATCCTAGATCCGATCACTGCTCATGTCTCTTATATCTTATAATGCTTATACTAAAAGATATTATGTATTATGATCGTTATACGTTTTGCATGTTATACCAACTGAAATTAGTAAATTTGAGTGTTATGTAAAAACACGTTATACAAAATGAATATTATGGCAACTGACCGTTATTCCTTATAATTTTATTGATTTTGTTATTATAGCTAACGTTCATTATATCTTGTCAACGTTATTAATATGAAATTATATATTATGTTGTTATATTTCGTGAGACGCACCCGTATGGGAGCCTCCTGTAGCCTAGTTGGTACTTGGTAGTGACCCTGCCTACGAAACCGGAGGTCCCGGGTTTAAATCCTGGTAAGGGCATTTGATGATGATGATGATGATGTAGTCCCGGCCGATTACGGCCACAGCGACTGCGTTCAGGTATGTTGTTGACGGTCGTGTGCTCGCATGTGACTTATGTAGCCAATCTTCTTCGTAAAGGGTATTTATTTGAGTGATGAGCACAAATATTTGTTCCTGAGTCATGGATGTTTTCTGTGTATTTAAGTATTTATTTATCTATATTTATTGTTCGTCTAGTACCCATAATACAAGCTTTGCTTAGTTTGGGACTAAGCCGATTTGTGTGAGATTATAAAAGAAAAAAAAACTGGTTTTTAGTATTTGTTGTTATAGCGGCAACAGAAATACATCACCTGTGAAAATTTCAACTTTCTAACTATCACGGTGCGTGAGATCTTTGAGTACGGAACCCTAAAAACGATGACGTAACATATGGACAAGCCCACACACATGATATATTGAAACAAACCTGCTAAATCCCCCATGAAGCGACTCATTTAACTCACAAAAATATTGTTAATAAGTTAAGAAAAGGGTATCAATATTTGAAAATAGGTATGTAGTGACCGTGTTAAATTCGTGTACGTGTTATAACGAGCAACCGCATCCTTAAATATTATTCGTGGATTATTCGAATGAAAGGAGAATAAATTATTCGGCATTCGAAAGTGTAAGCGAATAAATTATTCGCGAATAAATGTTAATTCGAATAATTATCCGAATAAGAATCATTCCAATAATGCCCCTTTCTGCACCCACATAAGTAACATATTTTATTTAAATAATTCTATACAGAAGACTGAGCGCTTATAAATAGGTAATCGACATTCCACGACAATTATGTCTCATGCTGAACAATTTAGTTATTATCGATCTAATGAACACAATATTTCAATAAATATCCACCCTACCCGAACCGTGGTAAATGCCACGTTCATGTTTATAAATTTTTGACAATCGCTGACCTATCCATAATAAATCAAGGCCGAAACGCATTGACAGCGGTGGCGAAGCGGCGGCGCGGCGCAGTGTAGAGGTGGTACCGGCTGTAATGTTCGATCTAATACGAAAGGGTCAGCACAGAATACCGGCCGGGAAAACAGCGTTCGGATCCTTTCATATTAGCTCAAACATTACATGTACCGCCTCCGCGCCACCGATGTCAGTGCGTTTCGGCCTTGAATGCCTGCGACTCGCGACAGCACGGTCGGTAGTTGAGGCGCTAAGCAATGACGGCCTTATTCTGCAGGAGATAAGGTTCATATTAAAACTTTAGTACGAAAAAATATGAATTAATTAATAATCGTGGATATTTTCTGTTTAATTTGTTTCTTATAGTGCTAATAATATGTTGACAGCATAAATCAAACACTTTCCAAGTAGTTATATATTTTGGTTTTCCAAAAACTACCAATATTTGTGACTTTAGAAATCCGCAAAGATAATCTGTTTAATTTTTAATAATTTATCAAAACACATAACATACTTTACGTCATACCTGGCCATAAAGTAGGAATTACCGCACGCTATGCGTGCGGAAAACCCAACTTCCTGGCCAGATAGAGACGTAAAATGTTGTACTCACCACGGGCGGTAATAAAGAAAGCCTCAGAGCGCATATTTATCGCCCTTGCCTTCGGCTCGGGCGTCAAATACCTGCGATCTGAGACATTCTTTGTTTAACCGCCCTAGGTAAGTAATGTACTATTACGTCATACCTGGCCATAAAGTAGGAATTACCGCACGCTATGCGTGCGGAAAACCCCACTTCCTGGCCAGATAGAGACGTAAAATGTTGTACTCACCACGGGCGGTAATAAAGAAAGCCTCAGAGCGCATATTTATCGCCCTTGCCTTCGGCTCGGGCGTCAAATACCTGCGATCTGAGACATTCTTTGTTTAACCGCCCTAGGTAAGTAATGTACTAATTTAGAATAAATTGTTAAATTGCAGTTATCTATAATTTCTGGTAAGATAAGCCAGAAAATGTGTAACTTACTGAACTTTCTTTATTAATGATAGTCCCGGTTGATTAATTAGTTTAATTTTGATTTCTTTAACTGGAATGCAAGCGTCATAGGGCAAATCTCTGGAATGCCCATTTTTTATGTTCCCGGTGATAACTTTTAAAAAGCGATTTCTCCTGCCACCAAAAAACACTTTTTAGGTGTTCAATTAAACAATAAAAAAGCTATCGAAACCGTCTTTAGTTTAACCTAGTACATAAAAAGTAATTCTGGGAAAATGAGTTAAATTTGCCGTTTTTTACTAGGGGCCAAACTGGTTAATCGACTTACTATTTGAATAAAACTTAAACTAAAAATAATTACGAAATAAAACCTACACAAACATATTAAGGACAAAATACTCTTTACTTTTGTATACACAATATTTCAAGAAAATAGATATAAGTTGGTGAAAAGTCAAATCGAAAACCGTGTCAAAAAATATCGTCATTAATTAGCGGCCGCGACCACAGTTTGTAAATTTCTGGAAAAACGGTACGCAATTAATTATACAAAATATGGGCTCTTACGACCGCCCCCGCCGCTCTGTCGCCTCATAAGTGTCTCGGGAGCAACACGTGCTGCGTTACGGCTAGGTAAGTGGCCAAAAAACTTCTTCCAACTTTGTCAAATTAATCGTCATTGTAATCCGCAGCTATTTCTCGATTATTATGTGTGATATACTATTAATTTTGTATTGGCATTGGCTTTGTTTTGGCGAAACAGGTATTTTGTTTTCACGTTCAGACAGAAACCTGCTTTGACACGTTTTTTTTAAATGTCATTGTCGGTGATGTCATTGTTGGCGAAATTGAGAGGGACGACAATGATATCTGTGGGATGCCAATGATAACTCGGAAGCCAACAATGACATTTGTGGCTACCAATGATGCTTTATTAGAGAAACCTTAGTACTACACTTTGAATATAGGTACTACTATTCTTTGATTTATAATCATTACTGTTTTTATTGGATATCATACACCATGTTTTGAATTATCTTAGTACATACTTAAATCATTTTTTATTACAAAAATATGTTATATATATTTCCCGATGTCTTATTGAGCTGAAATTCAGTATGTTAACGATGTTATATGTTCGTAGAATGGCAGTACAATATTATGGTACCACCACCGAGCTGATCTGATGACGGAATTGGAACCCAAAGGCACTTCTAAATTATAGACTGACAGCTTT
Source organism: Epinotia brunnichana (assembly GCA_963854355.1). Classification (NCBI taxonomy): domain Eukaryota; kingdom Metazoa; phylum Arthropoda; class Insecta; order Lepidoptera; family Tortricidae; genus Epinotia; species Epinotia brunnichana. The sequence goes on along the minus strand of OY977952.1, from coordinate 739,978 downwards.
AATGAGTCCTCGCCTTCGCGGTACGGGAGTGTCGGGGTGTACTTAAATGATGACTGAACGAAAAAGTACGGCTGCTACTAAAATTTTGCCTCATATTTGTCATGAAGGTAATGCAATGCCGTCTAGTTTATGTTCGCTAGAATTGCCTAATTGAGTAAGTTTGTGAATAAACAATTACATACAATTGGCTTGTCTGAAAATATTTTGTTTTTCATGTCACGAGAAAAATCTGTTCCTATGCAATCCCGTATATTTACCTTTACTTATTTTGTTTAAGGTCGGTTTTGTGCAGAAGACTTCAAGAGATATTTTAATAATGAAGCTTTCGTATTACTTATGTCGATCATCGGCTGTCCGGGAAGTACCAGACTCGAAAATTTAAAAAGGCATGTTAAGAATGTGATGCACTTTTTAGGTGGTTCTTTTAGGATCCTTGGCGTTATCAGGTCGAAGCAAGGTGCCATTTTGGTATCGATCAATTTGATTTCTCTCGCTATTTATCTGGGTGACGTTGGCCTGAGAGGCATGCACAGTTGAATGTAACACAAAATATAACTAAACAAACTATACCAGCTGATGAAAAGGCGCAGTTAAAGGGTTAAAGAGGTATTTCCAGTTGCATATATGGATACTACGTATCATTTTATGATTAATTATGTACTGTATCTGTACTACAGTTCCATAAGTCACGTCAAATAGGTATTGAAGTAGAATTGTGTCACTTTGTAATATTGAAAAATAAAACAAAAATACAAACGAAGTTATTTTAAAAATTGCTTTTTTGAGGTTAGATATGAGGATATCACGTATCATTTGTGGTATATTGTATTTAAAAAAAAAACAGCCATATCGTGTCTGGAGGAGCCCAAACTTGGTAATGTTTCAAAAATTGATTTTGAGTAAATAAAAAAATGGCTGAAATGTAATGATGTGGTATAGAATCGCCTCAAAATGCCCTTTCATTAGATACCACACACGAAAGGTTTCTAAAAAAAAAAAAATCCCATACAAAAAATAAAATGTCTTGGCACTCCCCTCCTAAGGAAATTTATTTTAGGAACTGCGGCCATTGCGGGTCAAAAAATTTGTTTTGACCTCTAGTATGCGTGTGCCAAATGGATAAACTGTAGATTGATTTGCGGTTTTTTTAATCGTACGACCTACACTATATTACTACTACCTATATTACGGCTGTTGATCTCAGTGAAATAAATATTTTCGAATATCTATTATATCGTTTTATTTATTTTAAATAGATGCAGACTAATTTAAAAAAAAAACAGAAGAATCAGATCTGTCAACGTGGCATGAACATTATGATTGTAAAAACATATCCGGTGACGTATAACCAGTATAACTACCTATATAACTTCCCCTTTTTTGGAAGTACATTAAAAATGACTGCATGGTTGGTAGTGTTTAGTTGATTCATAAGACTTTATAAGTTATTGACTAAGATATTTGTCATTGTCGGTTACATTGTGTCATTGTAGGCTACAATGTTCATCATTGTAAGCAAACTTTGTCATTGTCATACACAGCTCTATTTTTTCAACTTGGAATATCTTTCAGAAAAATGATTATTTTGAAGTGCCTCCTTAATAAAATTATAGTATGAAATTAAAACTACCATTTAAGCGTCACCCTGAAGTCGTAGCACAAAATTGACATCGGACACAAAATTTGTTCCTGGAGAATTTTTCTGCGTGGAATCACCCCATATCATAATAGAGGCAATTTTACAAAGTTACATATTATGCTGCACTTATGAAATCAGAATTTGTTAAAAATTTAGATTTTTGGTTTTTTTACAATGACGCGGAACCCTAAAATGTTTAATTCTTTTTATTTTAACTATAACTAACAAGGTTAGGTTAAGCGGAATCTAATTATTAGCATTAAATATAGGAATATTGTATGGTACTTAATTTTATCTAAAGGATCAAGGATAAAAATGGCGTTGGTGGTTGAAATATTGTACACATGCTATCGAACTTTAAACACGGTAGTCGGCGATATCAGGCTGAAAATGATGATGATGATGAACTGATGATGAACACACGGGGAATGTTGCTTAATGCTCGAGTTACCCTATTACCAATATCAATAAATCTCAAAATTACTTCAATATCAAATTGCTCAAATACCTGTTTTCCCATTTTATTTTGCTTCACTCACTATAAATCGAAAAATAAAATAATTTACATTTTGTTTTTGATTTATACTGTTAAGTCTCATTTCATTTGTGATCCGGTATTTGAAGGAAACATAGATTTGAATATTTAAGCATTTCGGGAATCTGATGTTTTGTGTGATAATTATTACTAATTACAACTAAGGATTAATTTAGCCTAGTGGTTCAGGCATACGGATGTCAAGCGGCGGTCGTGGGTTCGAATCGTGGCTCGTACCAATGAGTTTTTCGAAACTATATGTACGGAATATTTACCGTTAGTTTTTCGGTGAAGGAAAACATCGTGAGGAAACCGGTCTAATCCCAAGTAAGGTCTAGTTTTCCCTCTGGGTTGGAAGGTCAGATGGCAGTCGCTTTCGTGCTTTAGTGCCTATGCCAAATCTTGGCATAAGGTGTCAAAGCGGACCCCGGGCTCCTTTAGGGGCACACCCGGGAATAACGCAAGGAGGATTATTAAAAAAAAAGAGACAATTTGATATAGATATTACAGGAGATGAGTCGACCCGCTTCATATATAACGGATGGACGTGATGATGACGGTTAATTAGCATGTGATGATTGATGATGGAAGAAGTACATCACATCTTACTAACCGTCTTCAATAGAAGAAAGGAAGAGAAGGAAGTTTACAGTTCGGCTAAATATTTTTCATGTACGTATGTGTAGGGTGGTCCCACATAAATTTATGTGAAGATCTGATGAGTGAGTAATTGAGGGAATTCCTCAAATGTAATGAGCACTGATTAGGTATTTCTATAGTAATTCATGTATTTGCCATTGGAAACCACAAATTTGGTGACGTGAATCTGATGATGATGACCACAGGTGACCTATGGAACTCCTCAATTGTGTAGGTGATTCACCGATTTCATGCAGCGTCGGTCAGTGACGTATCAACTAATACTCATAAAATACACGTAAGTATTAAAGTGACACTGATGATGAGATACTGCAGGTACCTAAGTATGGGATCAATTACTAACATAACTTTATATACAGCGATTTGGCTATTTTTTACCCGACTGTAGAAGGAGAGGAGGGTTATATTTTTTTTCTGTAGCAACCAATGCAAATTCTCGCAAATAGCAGTCTATGTGGTGTGGTGTGATAGAAATGAAAAGGTGTCTGTCTGGCATAGCAAAGCACAAAATTGTAGTCTGCTTTCAAATGGTTATAAATAATTTGAATTACCTACTTTATTCAACGGCATCAAAATATCCACCAAATATGTATATGTATTTCACAGGTTTACTATTGAGAGGCATAAAATCATTAATACTAATATGGTTACGCATATTTACTTTACGCCGAAAATAAGATATGCATAAGTCACATTTCGCATAATTTTTTACGCATAACATTAAAAAACATAAATACAGAAAGCATAACCCTCATTACAACTAATAACAAAAAGCATAAATATGAATACCCATAATAATTAATTGACATCTTATCAAAATGCATAACGCTATTATCCTATTAAATGGGGTACGTATCACAATGTCTAAAAAAAAAAAAAATACTAACGTTAAATAATCTACGTTCAAAATCCCTAAAATCTAAAAATTTTGATTTTAGTGATTTTAGCCTATGGTTTTTGGTTAAATTGCCTAATTGTCATTAGTAGTAAGTTTTAATAAAAGGTTTTTCCGCTCTTTTATAAAAAAAATAACCTCGTAGACGAAAGCGGGAGCAAAGCTCCCGCTTCCGTCTTCTAACCTATCCGCGATCCGAGTCGGTTTTGCTACTAAGCCCCTGTTCAAAGGGTGGGCATCAAATTTTTTTTTGGCAAATCGACTTGAATGCTCCCGCTTCCGTCTTCGAGGTTGTTTTTTTTATAAAAGAGCGGAAAAACTAATAATATAATTTTGGGTATTTTGACCAGTTTCATTCATTTAGACAACTGAAATTATGAATAATGACAGATATACCAAATAATTATTAGCCCAAACAATAGTATGCCTAATGTTTATTCGGCCAATACAAATTAGTCTAGCTAAAATTATGCTAATAGCGTAGTATGCCAGAAAAACAATAGGCCAAAATATTACTATGCGAAAGTACTATTATGCCACAAATAATTATGCCAAACCAATTATGCGAAACTGCATTAGTCTAAAAACCATTATGCGATCCAAGGGGATACCGTATCACAGTGTTCAAAATGACTCAAAAAATTCCCTACGCTGTTTATCGCATAAATCGATCAAGGAATGCATTTTAAACGCAAGACTAAAACACCCACAAGTCTATTTCAAATACTTTTTTTTATAAAAAATATTTAAGATTTCGTGACCATGACTTAAAAAAATGATAAAATAAATTATGTAAGCGTATCTGATCAAGATTTTTATTTGTGATCAATACAGTTGGATAAAGGACTTTTTGGCGCATATTTTATAATTCTTATTTTTGGAATTTCACTTCTGGTTACCAAACTATTAATGTTTTTTCAGATTTTGGTTTTTATTTTTTTACTCCAATAAAACTCAAAAGTGCGACTTGTGACCAGCACCGAAAGATTGCTATTAACTAGGTCTATCACTGATAAAAAAATCAAGTTCCACTATTGCGGCGTTTCGGAGTTATCGAATTTCAAAATATAGTGGTAGGGTTGTCATTCAAATTGACCTTTCATTTCTTAGTTAGAATTGATCCAGTTTCACTGGTTTGTTCTGATTTGATTTGAATTCAACCATTCTAAAAATTGTTCTAGACTCCTGGTGAGCTTACGCATTCAAATGTGGTGTCATAAATAGCCGCACGATTCGGGAACTGAGTTTTACTTAACAAGTGGTTTTTTTTGAATTTTCAAATCCAATTTTCACAAAAAGTAGCTAGAATACATATGTTGAAAACCTAATACAAACTATTTTAGAGGTAAATGCACATAATATAGTCAAACACATTTGAAAAAGTTGGTCATGGAAAAAGTGGATTTCGGAATGATAATTACGTAAAGACCACGTGATTTCGGGACTAGGTTTACTATAAATTACTTTACTCAGATAGGCAACACCATTAGCGGAAAATGAACAGGAGAAAAACTATGATAGACCTTTTTCACCGTGCACTAGAATCATCGCATCCGTTCGTGTCTATGAAACATCACAGACAACGCTAAAAATCGACCAGGGGGCCGATTTTTGACTTTCGAGCGCTCGAAAATTAAGTAAATACGATTGTTGTGTCACAATTGCAGTTGCTTTACCGAAAGAGTTTTACGAGTGGTCAGTACCGCTCGTTTTGCAATTTTCTATGGCTATTTCAAAATAGTATTTCATCATTTTTGTCAGTTTTCGAGTGAAAGAGTCGAGCGCTCGAAAGTCAAAAATCGGTCCCTGTAGTATTTGCCGGCCAGAAGCAGCTCGTGAACTACTGAAGCCGATTTACGAAGAAAACTTGCAGGTGGCTGAAGTCGATGACGATCATTACACGATTATGAAAATCCATCTAATGTTGACGACTGCAGGTTGATACTCGAAAATGACAATGATTTGTATGAGTCATACAATACATAAAATCTGGAACCAACTTGCGAAAAGTCCCGATTTTCTGAATTGAATGACTTACAGAGTATCTTATATTGTTCATTGGATATGAAAATGTCTTATTGCAAAATTTCATTACAGTTGTTATTAATCCCACATATTTGTTTGACCTTTTTAGTGACCACCCTAAAAAGTATAATTTGACCTTTACGCGTAACTTCCAAACGCCGCAATAGTCGAACTTGAATTTTTTATCAGTGATAGACCTAGTTAATAGCAATCTTTCGGTGCTGGTCACAAGTCGCACTTTTGAGTTTTTTTGGAGTAAAAAAATAAAAACCAAAATCTGAAAAAACATTAATAGTTTGGTAACCAGAAGTGAAATTCTAAAAATAAGAATTATAAAATATGCGCCAAAAAGTCCTTTATCCAACTGTATTAATCACAAATAAAAATCTTGATCAGATACGCTTACATAATTTATTTTATCATTTTTTTAAGTCATGGTCACGAAATCTTGAATATTTTTTATAAAAAAAAGTATTTGAAATAGACTTGTGGGTGTGTTAGTCTTGCATTTAAAATGCATTCCTTGATCGATTTATGTGATAAACAGCATAGGGAAATTTTTTGAGTCATTTTGAACACTGTGCGTATTATTTCACATGTATACAGTGTACACAGGTGTAAGCTGTCTGCATGTGACGCATTTGTTTGAATTACTTTATTCAACGGCATCAAAATATCGACCAAATAATATATGTATATACGTATTTCACATGTATACAGTGCACACAGATGTACGCTGTCTACATGTGACGCATTTGTTTCAATTACTTTATTCAACGGCATCAAAATATCGACCAAATAATATATGTACATACGTATTTCACATGTATACAGTGTACACTGGTGTGCGCTGTCTGCATGTGACGCATTTGTATCCAAGGCTGCCCGCTGCCCACCCCCCCCGGAAGCGACGACTGACGTCTGCTATGCGCAGAGGCAGGCACACAGCGTGCATGCATGCAGCACAACGCACTGCTTCTACCTTTATTATATTTCATCACCAACAAAATGTACTTAGTGCCAGCATACATACGGCCAATTTGGCCACTCTTTACAAAAAGTCGTCCTAGTCAACTGGGACTCGGCATTGGAGTAAAAGTCGTAGCATTGTTTTTCATAGGCGCCAGTGTAATTGGCGCCAATGCCGAGACGAAAGCACATACGGGTAAGTTTCAGTATTTCACCTATAAGAAGTAAGATACAGTAGGTACTTGGAGTTACGGATCGGATACGATATGAGTGAATAAATCAGCCTTACGTCATTAGCTGTTTAATTCGGACCCTGTCCCATACTACATGGTGTCAGGTGTGGTTTATTTTATAGACGCGTATTTGTGCAAAACAGTGGTACTTGTGTATTTAAGTAAGGTATATGTTTAACAGATCACCAGATATAGTAAAATATAACGCCAAATTAACACTTTTTAGTGCCGAAAATAATAAATGTTTACCAAAATTTCCATTTAAATGTGAAATAATAACCAAAATTATAACATCTTACTATCCTATTAAATAAAATGCTATCCTAATAAATCATTGCTAACCCAAAAATAATTAAGGATCACCAAAAGGCCATGCCAGGATAAGCTAACAATAAGTGAATCTGCCCCCAGCGAGTTTTAGCTGGTAATTTTTTTCGATACCTTGTATTAGTAACAAGTATGCAAAATTTGAGCCCCCAAAAGTTTATAGTTTTAAAATAAAAAATAAAAAAGGTAATATGATCTTTTTCAATATTTTTTTCGAGCCAGCTGATTTTGTAGTTCGTCACGTATAATGTGCATATAGTAAAGACAATTATATGACATAAATATAGGATATACTCGTATTGCCATACATAAAAGTAAATAATAACCTAAGTTTAAACCGACTTCTATTCAGTACTTCGCCAAGCCACATTGTACATGAAAATTTCCACATTTCCTTTCCATTTACCACATGAACCGCTTTGCGAGAGCAAATGCGTTGATTATTACACCAAGTCGCTATATGTGGGCTGATAATATTTGAGGAGTTCCGTCGATTCCTCAAAGATCTCAGAATGAACACTTCATTAGTTGCTGCTTCCAACGGAATCATATCAGAATCTTTGACGTACTTTACATCTTTGAGGAGTTCCATAAGTCATATGTGGTTTTCATCATCAGTTCCACTTCACCAAAATTACGATTTCCGAGGGTACATACATGAGTTATAATAGAAAATACCGAAATCACTACACTCGTGCCTATAAAATTTGAGAGTTGCCCTCAATTTCTCTGGGATCCCATCATCATATCCAGACTTGGTGACAATGGGACCATCTCGGGCGTATACTCTTTTGAATCAAAAAAAATTTTTGGAAATCAGTCTACAATTGACGGAGAAATCGGCGAAAATACATAAAATAACCTCCTCCTTTTTTTTAGTCGGTTAAAAAAATACAATTACTTAAAAAAAAAATCGACTCTGTCCGTCCGTCCGTCTGTCACAATCACAACGTTAAATATATCAGGAACTACTTAAGTTATCAATTTGAAATTTGGAACATTGGCTGATTATTTTTTTGGTGATAGGAATAACCTTCCTTAGTACCAGAAAAAAGTTGCGGACTTGTCAGCTGCCTCAGTTATTTTTGAAAAATATAAACAGTTTCCTCACTTACGTTTTGGGTTTAGTGCCCGGTTCACATTATTCCAGTCCAGTAATCCAGCAGGCCAATCCAGTCCAGTGCTGGACTGGATCATATCGTTTACATTATTACAGTCATTTAAAAGTTGGTGGGGTGGTAACACTATTGTGACAATGATTTCTATAAAGATACTCAAAAATTGTTTAAAAACTGCTCATTTTACTACTGTTACAAGAAGTAAATGATTTCGTAGAAGAACTAAAACGAGACAATCGGGTTTGGATGAGAAATAGGATAAGCGAAATTGGCGCACATCTCGGTTTTTATAAAAATCCGACGAGATGTTCCAAAGACATGCATGTTCTCTGTATACCTAAAGAGACGAAATGAAGAGTTGGGTCCTCATTCAACTTCATTATTATAGTTATTTATGATACAAGTGCGGAAAGTAGGTAATTCCCAACGAGTGGCGATGACCAAAAACACGACCGCCAGGGAGTGTTTTTGATCGACACGAATTGGGAATTACCTATCCGTACGTGTACCATACTAGTAGTTTATGCCAGGGACCCGCCCGGTATCCCCTTCGAGGGTTTTTGAAGGGGTTTTCCGTAAGGCTTTGCTTACCAAAGCCGTAGCTCCGCAATACCCATTCATTTGGCTTTTTAAGCGCTATAAATACGGGTAAGCGGTTCCCTAAACGAATATCAGATACCCTTTCCAAGCGCTTAAAAATACCCTTTCGAAAGGGTTTTCTATCAACGCTCTTGAAGAGGTTTTCTTTTCAACGCTCATGCAATTTTTATCCTTTTGCTAATGACAATAAGAGCAATATTGCAAATTAGACTTTAGAGTCCAGAGGTGTCGGCACAGGCGCCAAGGCCAAAGCGGACGCCTTTAACAATGCCGCCTACTTACTAAAAATACTTATCACATTGTAATATGGTTTCCTTTTGTATGGCGAAGAGCCGGAACAAGTTGGTGCGCGTGCGACGCATTGTACTATTATTTAGCCATGTTTATATCGCCATATGATTTTGGGATGTTTGATGGTAATCATGAACTATAATAAATATTTCGACATGCGCTACAAATCACGACGGGTTTTTTTGACCTATTTCCCCTTTCTGTCTAAACTATGTTTATATAGAATATGTATGTCCTTTTTTTGATTTCTTTTTATTTTTTAAGTATATATAATTATTTTAACGAATGAACCAACTTACTTAGTCTTTTAATGATTTTAAAAAGTTTCTTTTCTTGATGTGTCTGTGTTTCATTTCTTGTCTTTTTATGCCTATTTTTTAATGTTTACATTTTTGTAGGGTCTTTTATGTTATTTTTATGTTTTTTTATCTTTTTTTCCTGTTTGTATGTTTAACTTTTTTTTCTTTTTTTTGTCGTTTTTTTGGTTTTTTTATTCTTTTTTTGTTTTTTTGGGTTTTAGTCCTGTTTTTTTATAATTTTTAATTTTATTTTTCCTTTTAGTATGTTTTACTTTTCTTTTTTTAATTTTATTTCTTTTTTTGAATGGTTATTGTTTTTTCAATGTTTTTAACGTTTTTTTGTTTTTTTAGTGTTTTTTTGTTTTTTTTTGTTTTTTTAGTTTTTTAAATAATTTTTAAATGGTTTTTTTTCTTCTTTTGTATGTTTTACTGTTCGTTTTTTAATGTTATTTCTTTTTTCGAATGTGTTATTGTTTTTTCAATGTTTTTTTAACGAGCTGTTTTTGTCGTTTTTTAATAATATTTCATGTTTTTTTTTTCCATTTTTTTGATGTTTTGTCTATTTTTTAATGTTTTAATTTTTGTTTCGTCTTTTTTGTTAGTTTTTAAGTTTTTTCTATCTTATTCCCTTTTTTAATGTCTTTTTTCCCCTTTTTGTATGTTTTACTTTTCTTTTTTAATGTTTTTTAATTTTTTTTTGTTTTTTTTATGTTTCAGCTGCTTTTTTTTATTTTTTTCCTTTTTAAAATGTTTTTTTTTTGTGCTTTTGTCGTTTTTTAATAATTTTTAAACGTTTTTCTTCCTTTTTGTTTTTTTTTGTTTTCTCTTTTTTCAATGTTTTTGAAAAAAAAATGTTTCTTTCTTTTTTTTTCTTTAATTTTTTTTTCATTTAAAGAAAAACCTTTTTTTGATGGAGTGTTTTTTTAATGTTTAAAGTTTTGTATGGTCTTTTTTGTTATTTTTCTAGTTTTTTTTCTTTTTCCCTTTTTAAATATTTTTTCCCCCTTTTGTATGTTTTCTTTTTTTAAAAGTTTTTTCTCTTATTTTCATGTTTTTAATATTTATTTCCTTTCGTTGTTTTAAATGTTTTTACTGTTACTTTTTTTTTGTTCTCTTTTTTTTCTTTTTTATTGTTTTTTTATTTTTAGATTTTTTTATGTAGAATTTTTCTCGCTTTAGTGAGGTGAAAAGGATTCTATTTTTAAACATCTCACATTCGCTAGCTCGTGTTTCAATTCCACACTCGCGATTAAATTATAACTGCACCCTTGTATAACAAATAACTAGGTATTTATTATTTCCTCACATCGTTTGAGAAAAGCACTATACAAGCCTCGGCCGGAACAGGGATTGCTGGACTCGTTGTATCCGGTCTACCCCGAACTCGTCCATCAACCCCTTACTTCACGGCCTTTGCAGTAATGTACTATTTTGGTACAAGCTTTTATTGCCGACTGTACTTTTCTGTATACCATCATCAACTACTCATTGAGACGATTCCAACGAACCCAAACTCGATGGGGTTGTGTCGTTTTATTGCGGAGTTCCTATGGCTACCTTCCAGGTCCAGCATCAGATCAGCTCCATGTCATCATAATATTATATACTGACGCTGAATTTGATAATTAAGAACTAGTCTACTCGTAAACTCCCCAGTCCTCCACCGCTTGCGTTCCTAAAATAAAAGGACGATTTTTTTTGTTCTGGAACCTATCGTATGTGGTATCAAATGGAAGGGCCGATTCTAATAATATATCACATCATAACATTTCAGTCATTTGTTTTTAGTTAAAATAATTTTCAAAACATATTAAGTTTGGGCTCCTCCTAATACGATTCAATTGTTCTTTTTTTTATTGTAAAATATACCTCAAATGGTACCGTACCTTATATCCTCAATTCCTCATATCTAACCCCGAGAAAGCAATTTCGAAAATATTTACTTTTAGTATAATTTTTTTATTTTTATTTTGTCGTGAGGTAATAATATTAATTATCAAATACAGCTAATTATGAGGGATTCTATGTATTTGGTAAATTTTAATCTTACACTCCTGGGCTATTAATTATTTTCTAGTCAAAATAACGTGTAGAAGTTATTCAAACAAAACTATATAAAAAATACGGCGTTGGCTTCCATAGAACTGAAGTGAAACTATTAATCTATGCCGCTTTAGGCGAGTCGCAAATACCTACCCAGCAGTGCCAAAACCCCCTTTGAGGGTTTTTGAACGGGTTTTTCGTAAGGCTTTGCTTACCAAAGCCCATTCATTTGGCTTTTAAAGCGCTACCCTTTCCAAGCGCTTAAAAAAGCCTTTCGAAAGGGTAACCCCTTCATACGGCTAAGTAAAATGAATGGGCTATTATATTACTAACCCGTTCAAAGGCTTTTTTCTGGGAAGGGGTGGACGGGTCCCTGGTTTATGCTACTGATACATAATGAAAGGCCTTAAACTACGAGTGTGGTTTTATGAAACGAGCGTCAGCGAGTTTCATAATAGGATCACACGAGTGTTTTAAGGCCTAATTATGTACAGTTGCATACACTACTTTATCTAAACACATATCATAAGTACTCTAAGATGGGTTCAGAAGCCGTAGGAAAATGACCTGCATTGCTACGAGTGCTACCTGTAAGTAATCTTTGAAAAAAAAAAAAAAAGTAAAAAAAAGTTTAAAAAAAAGTAAAAAAAAGTTAGAAAAAGTAAAAAAAAAGTGAAAAAAGTAAAGAAAAAAGCAGGGACCGGAAAACACCTCTTGTTGATTGATTGATTCGGTTACCGGCTGTTATGGGGTTAACCGTATGATCAGGAACCCGTCCACCCCTTCCCAGAAAAAAGCCTTTGAACGGGTTAGTCGTTCGTTCAATAGCCCATTCATTTTACTTAGCCGTATGAAGGGGTTTCCCTTACGAGGCTACCACTTAATGATAAAAAACCCTTTCGAAAGGCTTTTTTTAAGCGCTTGGAAAGGGTAGCGCTTTAAAAGCCAAATGAATGGGTATTGAGGGGCATCGGCTTTGGTAAGCAAAGCCTTACGAAAAACCCGTTCAAAAACCCTCAAAGGGGGTTTTGGCACTGCTGGGTAGGTATTTGCGACTCGCCTAAAGCGGCATAGATTAATAGTTTCACTTCAATTCTATGGAAGCCAACGCCGCATTTTTTATATAGTTTTGTTTGAATAATTTCTACTCGTTATTTTGACTAGAAAATAATTAATAGCCCAGGAGTGTTAGATTAAAATTGACCAAATACATAGAATCCCTCACGACAAAATAAAAAAAAAATTATACTTAATGTAAATATTTTCGAAATTGCTTTCTCGGGGTTAGATATGAGGAATTGAGGATACCATTTGAGGTATATTTTACAATAAAAAAAGAACAATTGTATCGTATTTGGAGGAGCCCAAACTTAATATGTTTTGAAAATTATTTTAATTAAAAACAAATTACTGAAATGTTATGATGTGATTATTAGAATCGGCCCTTCCATTTGATACCACACACGATAGGTTCCAGAACAAAAAAAATCGTCCTTTTATTTTAGGAACGCAAGCGGTGGAGGACTGGGGAGTTTACGAGTAGACTAGTTCTTAATTATCAAATTCAGCGTCAGTATACCAATTTTCAGCTAGTTATGGAGGATTTTATGTTTAAAACCTAATACTCCTGAGCTGTAAGCGTTTTTTCTTGTTCCCTGAGAGATAGATAAATGTATTTTTACAAGCTTTTATTACAAGCTTTCATTTAGCTCACCCCGTTTGTTTTATTTTTCTTTCTTGGGTCAAATTTAGTAATTGAAATTCAACTGTCAACCGATTGATCTGACATTTTGCATGCGTATGTATATCGCATGACAATGCAATATTATGATGACATGGAGCTGATCTGATGCTGGACCTGGAAGGTAGCCATAGGAACTCCGCAATAAAACGACACAACCCCATCGAGTTTGGGTTCGTTAGAATCGTCACAATGAGTAGTTGATGATGGTATGCAGAAAAGTACAGTCGGCAATAAAAGCTTGTACCAAAATAGTACATTACTGCAAAGGCCGTGAAGTAAGGGGTTGACGGACGAGTTTGGGGTAGATACAACGAGTCCAGCAATCCCTGTTCCGGCCGAGGCTTGTATAGTGCTTTTCTCAAACGATGTGAGGAAATAATAAATACCTAGTTATTTGTTATACAAGGGTGCAGTTATAATTTAACCGCGAGTGTGGAATTGAAACACGAGCTAGCGAATGTGAGAGGTTTAAAAATAGAATCCTTTTCACCTCACTAAAGCGACAAAAATTCTACATAAAAAAATCTAAAAAGAAAAAAAACAATAAAAAAGAAAAAAAAGAAAACAAAAAAAAGTTACAGTAAAAACATTTAAAACAACGAAAGGAAATAAATATTAAAAACATTAAAATAAGAGAAAAAACATTAAAAAAAAGAAATAATACAAAAGGGGGAAAAAACATTTGAAAAGGGAAAAAGAAAAAAAACTAGAAAAATAACATAAAAGACCATACAAAACTTTAAACATTAAAAAAATACTCCATCAAAAAAAGGTTTTTCTTTAAATCAAAAAAAATGAAAAGAAAAAAAAAGAAAGAAACATTTTTTTTCAAAAACATTGAAAAAAGAGAAAACAAAAAAAAACAAAAAGGAAGAAAAAACGTTTAGAAATCATTAAAAAACGACAAAAGCACAAAAAAAAACATTTTAAAAAGGCAGCTGAAAGATTCAAAAAAACAAAAAAACATTAAAAAACATTGGAAAAGGAAAAAAAAGAAAAGTAAAACATACAAAAAGGGGAAAAAAGACATTTAAAAAGGGAATAAGATAGAAAAAACTTAAAAACTAACAAAAAGTGGAAACAAAAATTTAAACATTAAAAAATAGACAGAACATCAAAAAAATGGAAAAAAAAACATGAAATATTATATAAAAACGAGAAAAACAAAAAACAGCTCGATAAAAAACATTGAAAAAACAATAACACATTCGAAAAAAGAAATAACATTAAAAAAAGAACAGTAAAACATACAAAAAAAGAAAAAAAAACATTTAAAAATTATCGAGAAAAACAAGAAAAAACAAAAAAAAACACTAAAAAAACGTTAAAAACATTAAAAAACAATAACCATTCAAAAAAAGAAATAACATAAAAAAAGAAAAGTAAAACATACAAAAAGGATAAATAAAATTAAAAATGATAAAAAAACAAGACTAAAAAACAAAAAAAAACAAAAAAAGAATAAAAAAACAAAAAAAACGACAAAAAAAAGAAAAGTAAAACATACAAAAAGGAAAAAAAGATAAAAAAACATAAAAATAACATAAAAGACCCTACAAAAATGTAAACATAAAAAAATAGGCATGAACATCAAAAAATAAACTTTTTAAAATCATTAGAAGACTAAGTAAGTTGGTTCATTCGTATCATGCTTAAAATAATTATATATACTTAAAAAATAAAAAGAAATCAAAAAAAGGACATACATATTCTATATAGTCTAGTTTAGACAAAAAGGGGAAATAGGTCATAAAAACCCGTCGTGATTTGTATCGCATGTCGAAATATCTATTATAGTTAATGATTACCATCAAACATCCCAAAATCATATGGCGATATAAACATGGCTAAATAATAGTACAATGCGTCGCACGCGCACCAACTTGTTCCGGCTCTTCGCCATACAAAAGGAAACCATATTACAATGTGATAAGTATTTTTAGTAAGTAGGCGGCATTGTTAAAGGCGTCCGCTTTGGCCTTGGCCCCTGTGCCGACACCTCTGGACTCTAACGTCTAATTTGCAATATTGCTCTTATTGGCATTAGCAAAAGGATAAAAATTGCATGAGCGTTGAAAAGAAAACCTCTTCAAGAGCGTTGATAGAAAACCCTTTCGAAAGGGTATTTTTAAGCGCTTGGAAAGGGTATCTGATATTCGTTTAGGGAACCGCTTACCCGTATTTATAGCGCTCACAGACCACTTAACCTATAGACGCCACTTCATAAAACTTTGTCTAGTATTTCATTATGCCAAATTGGCGGGGCGCGGGGGGCGACAAGTGCACTGTGATTGGCTGGCTCAAGGGCACGGTGCCGCGCGCCATCTTGGGTAGTGATGCGACACACTCGAAAAATATACTACAGAATATAAGTGTAAATATTTTAATTTGGAACCAACGTCAACATTAAAGCGAATATCATATTTTATTGGTTTTTAAAATGTATTAGTTTCGTGTATATGCGTCTAATAGCGCTGTGTGGTTGTGTTTTTTTGCTAAGTACGTACATTTATAATATTATATAGTAAAATATAGTATATATATTATACCTAGTATAGTATAGTTTGGAATGGAATAAGTCATAAGTCATTTATTTATAATAGTATAAATATTACATGTCATCGTTTGTTTAATAATTGTCATCGTAAATAATATGGAATAGTATGGAATTAGTATGAAATATGGATGGATAAAATGGATGGTTCAAAATTGGCTTTTGTCTACAGCCGTGACTTTTCTATTTTCTTTTACACATCTTCAATGCATAAACAAAAATAAATTCCACTAACTATTAGAGTTTTGTAAAACAATATATATACTTACTAAATAAGTTTTTATCAAAACATTTTTTTGGTACAAGCTTTTATTGCCGACTGAAGTTTTCTGTATCCCGTCATCAACTACTCATTGAGACGATTGTAACTAGCCCAAACTCAACGGGGTTACGTCGGTTAAGTACTGAATTCCCATGGCCTCCTTCTGTCTCCATCATCAGATCAGCTCGATGGTACAATAATAATGAATTGTCATCCAAACTATACTTATACCCAAAATTTCAGCTCAATCGGTCACTGGAAAGTGGGTCAAATTTAACTTGCAAGATTGAATGTGAAAGTAAATAAAAGTTTGTAAAACAAAATAAAACATTATTTACAAATACAATACACCTCTCATAAATAAATACAGTATTAGTAGTATTTACTTCAATAATACAAGTTTGTTGTATTACACCACAGTTCATATTGTTTTCCGGATATCGGAGACGTAAGTTATTGACCAGTCACATCACTAATTAAGACACTGCAATGGTGCGACAAAGACGGAATGCCAAGAAAATTTAAGCGAAAGAAAAAGACAGCCGTTGAAAGACATCAACGCTAAGCAACCTTTACTTTATAAATTTAAATGCTAGGTTATGATTGTTTTTTCGTTGTAAAAAGTAAAAAAATGCTTACCTGTGAAATAAAATCCCATCCTTTTGAAGACTTGATGTCTTGCTACAATTTCCACACAGCTTAACCATACAATAAGGCATATTTTGTACACTTTATAGCCAAGAAAGCAGTCGAATATTACATGTTACTTAGTGAACGGTCGACCGCGTACTAAAATAATGTTTGGGGGCGTGGCAGCTGCTTGGTGTTTTTGAGCTTAAGCTTGGCTCACGCGGGCGCCTTGGTAAGCGGCGTCTATAGGTTAAGTGGTCTGTGATAGCGCTTAAAAAACCAAATGAATGGGTATTGCGGAGCTACGGCTTTGGTAACTACTAATTGAGTTAACCTCAAACCCTATTGGGATGGGGTTTTTAATTGGGGTTTTCATAGGGCCATGGTAACCTTATCATCAGCTGCTTATTGTGATTTGCGCATTATGTTTAAACATGTTATAGAGTATCGCGTATCGTACTCGCGTTGCTGTTTCATGGGATCAGACTCCCGGTGGGTAGTTATACAATTTAATTAGTTTTATATTATGACACACACAATCTAACTTTCTATATAAAAAAACATTAAGATTTAAAAGTTTAGTGGCAGTAAAGGTAACTTAAGGGCTCTTAAGTAACGAATGAAATAAATATATAGTTAGATATACAGGGTGGAATTTCATAAACTGTACATAATAAAAGGAGAAAAATTTCAGCCAATTTCATCGGTGAAACGGTGTTTTTTTTTTTTTTTTCTAGTCATTAGTTTTTTTTTTACAGAATTTTGAAAATTTTTGTAAAAACTCGGGTAATACACCTAATTCAGACGGTATAACTTTTGATCCAATGGTCCTAAAATGAAAATAAAAAATGCAGAGTATTACCAAGGAACAGGTTAATAATTCTTAATATCAATAGAAAACCAACTAGAAGAGAAAATCCGCAAAAAAAATTATTGTTTTTGAAAAATGGCTACAAAAATTACGAATTTTAAAAGAAAAACACAATTTTCTGAAAAAAAACGCAGATTTAGTAACCATTTTTTTTTTGCTTAGTATTAAACCTCACTTAATGCCGATTCTAAAACCGTTTTTAAACTGTCTCAGACTTTGAAAAATACCACGCTAATGGGTACGTAAATCAAACCATAATTTTATTAATTTTAATCCTCTTAAAATCCTTAATGACCGTTTGTTCACAGGTAGTTGAAGGGTGTTATTGGGTTTTAGGTGGAAATAACAAATTACGTACTTAGTATTAATCCTCACTTAATGCCGATTCTAAAACCGTTTTTTAACTGTCTCAGACTTTGAAAAATACCACGCTAATGGGTACGTAAATCAAACCATAATTTTATTAATTTTAATCCTCTTAAAATCCTTAATGACCGCTTGTTCCCAGGTAGTTGAAGGGTGTTTTTGGGTTGAAGGTGGAGATAACATGAGGGGTATAAAGGCATTGGGCAATAGGTCAACTATTCAGTCGCTCGCAAATCGCAATTGCTTGTCTTTGCTCGCCACTTCTTTGATTACTCCAGTACTTGTTCAGTTTGAATCATCATGCCCCGCTTACGAGAGTTTTCGCCGTTACAAATAGCCAACATGCACTATTATTATGGATTGTGCCATGGATCTGCAAGAGCTGCGTGTATCGCCTATTTGGAGCAGTATCCTAATGACGTTCCAAGACCTGCTGCTCGCCACTTTCAAGAAGTTCATCGCCGGTTGTGCAATATTGGCCTGGGATACGGTGGCCGAGATCGCCGAGAGCCAGGAAACATAATTGATGTTGCCATAGAAGAAGCAGTTCTCAGAAACTTGTACGCGGACCCAACCACGAGTCTAAGACGCTTGGCATTGAGGCACGGAATCTCAAAATTCTCTGTCTGGAAAATTTTGAAGAAGGAAGGACTGCATCCATTTCATTATCAACGGGTACAAAATTTGCAAATTGGCGATGCCCGCGTTAGGTGTGTTATGTCGACTTGGATACTTGGCAATATCAGAAGGGATTCGGAATTTACTAGAAGAATTTTATGGATGGACGAAGCAAGATTTACTCATACGGGAATAACTAACTTCAGAAATTTACACACATGGGCTCAAGATAATCCAAACCTAGTAAGACCATCTAATTTTCAAGACCAATTCTCCATAAACGTTTGGGCAGCGGTACTCGACGATCAATTGATTGGACCAGTCTTCTTACCGAATACTTTGAACGCCGACAGATTTTTACTGTTACTGAGAGACGAGCTCCCAGAGCTTTTGGAAGATGTGATTTTAGATGTGAGACAACGCCTGTTTCTCCAAATGGATGGATGCCCAGCTCATTGGGCATTAAGAGTTCGACATTTTTTAAATGAGCAATATCCCAATAGGTGGATCGGCCGAGACGGCCCCGTTGGATGGCCTGCAAGATCGCCTGATATGACGCCGTTGGATTATTTTCTTTGGGGTGATATGAAGCAACGGGTATATCACAGAATCGTCAATACCGAAGCAGAATTGCACGACAGAATTTTAAATGCAGCACAAGAAATAAAAAATAATCCGGGAATGATTCGACGGGCTACGCAACAAATTCAAGCTCGGGCCACATTGTGCCTTCAAGAAAGAGGAGGTCATTTTGAACAATTAATACCATACAGGGAACGCCCTTTGCAACACTAGAATAAGTTTTTTCTTTAATAAAGGTTTATCAATCGAATTTATGACTTTTAATTAAAATACATGATTTTATTTACGCAATTTTTAGGACTACTTTTCTTCCTATTGTTTTCTCTACCTAAAACCCGATAACACCCTTCAACTACCTGGGAACAAGCGGTCATTAAGGATTTTAAGAGGATTAAAATTAATAAAATTATGGTTTGATTTACGTACCCATTAGCGTGGTATTTTTCAAAGTCTGAGACAGTTTAAAAACGGTTTTAGAATCGGCATTAAGTGAGGTTTAATACTAAGCAAAAAAAATGGTAACTAAATCTGCGTTTTTTTCAGAAAATTGTGTTTTTCTTTTAAAATTCGTAATTTTTGTAGCCATTTTTCAAAAACAATATTTTTTTTGCGGATTTTCTCTTCTAGTTGGTTTTTTATTGTTATTAAGAATTATTAACCTGTCCCTTGGTAATACTCTGCATTTTTTATTTTCATTTTAGGACCATTGGATCAAAAGTTATACCGTCTGAATTAGGTGTATTACCCGAGTTTTTACAAAAATTTTCAAAATTCTGTAAAAAAAATACTAATGACTAGAAAAAAAAAAAACACCGTTTCACCGATGAAATTGGCTGAAATATTTCTCCTTTTATTATGTACAGTTTATGAAATTCCACCCTGTATTAAAATATACTTAATAGGAAGCCCCTACCTTGTAATCTGCATATCACTGTGTTACGGAAATAAATATTTATTTTTCATTTCTTTTTTCAAAAAAAAATTTGGAAACAAATGTACCTACTATACGAACAAAATATTTTCACCTCACTTGCTCGGAAAGGTCTCTTTGTATGTTTGATATCTATTGAGAAAATCGCTTTTTATCCACATGTGAAGAAAGTAGACGTAGAACGTTATAAGTACTATGACGTAGAACATTAAATGTTTATTTTTGGTTTTTTGTATATTTTGACATATTTTTTTTTAACTTTTTTAGACTTTTTTTTTAACTTTTTTAAAACTTTTTTCAACTTTTTTTGTTGTTTTTTTTTTACAACTTTTTTAACTTTTTTTTTACCCTATTTCTTATTTTCCTCGCTGTAGTGAGGTGAAAAGATTTGTGTTATACACGGGTGAAAAGTTATTTTACGTCTCGTGTGTTAAAACACTCGCAGGTAAAATACAACTTCCCCCTTGTATAACAAATAACTATTTCCACGTCGCGTCGCGTCACGGAAATCTGAGCTATAACCACGAACTTCGAATCTCGAACTTCGTATATCTCCGTCTCTAAAGCACTTATGGTTTATGGTATTCGAGCGACAGAGACGGAGATTTACGAAGTTCGAGATTCGAAGTTTGTGGTAGCGCCGCAGTAGTCGATAGGATAATCTTTGAGGCGGCGGCGTGTGTGCACCTAATATAGAGTTGTAAAACCACCCAATCCCGGGATCATAAAAATTACTCTTTAAAAGCGTTTTAGTGCGATTCATTTTAGCTAACGTATTAATATGTGAACAGAAATGTAGAGATTTGTTACAGCATTTGTAATCGGAGTGCTTATGTGGATTCAATATTATCTGGCGTGATTCCACTTCAGACCGTCATTAGCAATAACAATAGGCTTAAGTTGCGGCGTGCCCATTTTTTGCAAACACTTGCTAAATAAGTGCGGCCGGCGGTGCTTCAAACGATCTTGATACTTTTCCTGTTATAAATATGTTTTTTTTTTATACCTTTCCGTTTAGCAAAATTAACACAGCTCAGCAAAAGAAAACTACCATTTGAGAGATATGGTATTTTATAATACTATAGTGTTATAACTAAAATACGTGACATTATTAATACTTCCGATCCGATTCTGTGGGAGAATTCTTGCAACCACTGTAAGAAAATTGAAGAAGGATTTTTTAAATACACCATGTTCCAACTTTAGAATAAATGTTGGAAGTGACGCTGACACTGAAAGTACCGAAGATAATTCAGAAATAGAATAAATAAACAAAATAACTTTCAGGTATGTGTACCTGTTTTTAAATTATTCTATTAATAATATTTAAAAGTATCAACACTTTGTTCTGCTCCAAAACAGGCAAAACCGAACCAGCTCCTTTAAAATGTTTATGGCTTCTAGGAGTATTTGGTTTATTGCGTGTATTGTTTGCGTTCAAGTGGAATCACGCCAGATACTCATAATATTGAATCCACTGCGCATCAGGATGCGGACCGAAAGCTCACCGTTCGTGGTATTTGCCATTGTTTTAAGATTAACCAGAATGCGGGGACAGTCATATAGACAACAATAAATACCTTATTCATTATTATGAATATATTTTACCGACGGTGTTATGAGTGCAACCTTTTATCTACTTAAGCATTCACAAAGATAGGTATATGGTATTTCCGTATTTATAATTGTTTGTACTGACGTCAACATTAACTAAATCGTAGTTTCGTAAACATGGATATGTATTTTTTCTTTGTCTTAGCTGCACGATAGGTAATGCAAGCAAACAAATACGTACATACAGTTTTGGGCATCTATTTGGTATATTACAAGATTGGGTAATTTTGATAACAACCAACAGAACGTAGATAGATAGAAGATAGAAAACCCGGCCAAGTGCGAGTCTGACTCGCGCACGAAGGGTTCCGTATTATTTATAAAAAACTATATTATTCTGTGTTTTTAGTATTTGTTGTTATAGCGGCAACAGAAATACATAATCTGTGAATAGTTCAACTGTCTAACTATCACGGTTGTTGAGATACAGCCTGGTGACAGACGGACAGACAGACATACAGACAGACGGACAGCGGAGTCTTAGTAATAGGGTCCCGTTTTACTCTTTGAGTACGGAACCCTAAAAAGTACGCAGTTTACGTAATGTTTACAGTTAACTAGTGTGGTGTAAGTTAATAATAAATAAGTTACTTATTTTGAATGACATCTTGATTCTGAATTTTTGACTCAGCGTTGCAAGAACTTGATGCTCACTAGCATGTTTGGCTGCTTTGTAAATTCTCAAGTTAGTTGAACGTTTAGTTTAGTGTTTACCTTACTAAACTGATAAATAAACTGAGTGTATCATCATTATCATATCAGCCAAAAGACGTCCACTGCTGGACATAGGCCTCACCCAAAGAGTGCCACAATGGCCGGTCCTGCGCCACCCGCATCCAGCGGACTTCCACGACCTTTACTAGGTCATCAGTCCACCTTGTGCCACGCCACTCGAGAACCTGAACCTGAAGTGAGTGTATAGGAGAAAATAATACTGACACATGTTACAAGTTATTTTAATGAAACTCTTGAAAGAAATTCATTAATAACCCATTTATAAGTTTTAGTGTAAATAAGTTTAGTTATATTATTTCAGAAAACTTAATTAATATATGCAAGATCTATAATTTAAATATTTAAACACCATACCTTTAACTTATTATTTCACAACTGACAAGAGCCGATACCGAAACAATCATTTTATTCAAAGTACCGATGAACAGCGTTTCTTATTATCGGCGCCATTTGTATAATTATCTGAATGCTAGGGCATCGCATGTTTAGAAGTTGCTAACACCATCCAATGATGGGATTCTTAAAATGTCGAGTAAGCATTATTTTATATATGTCCGGGATTTTATTACTGTTCATAATTTCGTAGTTATTGTGGTTCAGTAGAAATATACGTATTGACATTAATGCTTTAACTAGACGAAGTACAATTTCCTAAGGAACTCACACGCATATTTAGGTGTTGGTACGCGAGCCAGCGAAATAGTGTTCGTTGGGGTAACGAGCTGTCGGACGAATATGGCTTGGAGTGCGGGGTCAGGCAGGGGGGGCTTACCTCCCCCAAGCTCTTCAATCTGTACATGGATGCCCTTATCGGTGGGCTTAGCAGTATGCATGTTGGTTGTCACATAGACAGGGTTTGTTTTAATAACATAAGCTATGCTGATGACATGGTACTGCTGAGCCCCTCGGTTGGTGGTATGCGTGTACTGATTGAGAAATGCGAATCCTATGCTCTAAGTCACGGCCTGAAGTACAATGTGCTCAAGAGCGAGTACATGGTATTTAAGGCGGGGAACAAGTGCCCATCTCATGTCCCACCCATTCGTTTGAATGGCGAGCTACTTAAAAGGGTTTATTCATTTAAATATCTTGGGCACTTGGTCACCGATGATCTGCGTGACGATGCGGATATCGAACGCGAGCGTAGGGCATTGGCCGTCAGGGCCAACATGATAGCCCGGAGGTTCAGCAGGTGTACAGCGCAAGTTAAAGTAACACTCTTTCGAGCGTACTGTACTTCGCTGTACGCTTGCAGCCTGTGGACGAGGTACACGCAGCGTGCTATTAATGCCATGCGTGTACAATATAACGACGCCTTCAGGGTATTGTTGCGGCTGCCGCGATACTGTAGCGCGTCGGGCATGTTCGCCGACGCGCATGTGGATGGATTCCACGCCACGCTGCGCAAACGCTGCGCCGCGACGCTCCGCAGAGTGCGCACCAGCCGCCACGGTCTCCTGGCTGTCGTGGCAGAGAGATGGGACAGCGCCCTAATCAGGCACTGGACCTCTCAGCACTTAAGTTTAGGTACTAACATAGTTATTTAAGTTTATTGTAATACTAACATCTATGGATTATTTTGTCCGAAATAAATGCTTTTTATTTTATTTTTATTTTTTTTATAGATTTGGCGACAGAATACAATACTAGCTTCCGCCCGCGACTTCGTCTGCGTGGACCCGGGATAAAAACTATTCTATTTTAATCCAGACCATAAACTATCTTTGTGCAAAATTTCACCCAAATCGGTTGAGCCGTTTAAGCGTGATTGAGTAACAAACATCGAAGCTTTCCCATTTATAAATATTAAGTGGGATATTCAAATGTATACACTCACCTTAATAACATTCATTTGTAAATCCAATTCAACTTCACAAACCAATCGAAATGCAGCAATCAGTGTCCATAAACAGTAGCCAAAATCGTCAACTTAATCAGGTACAAACGCAACAAAAACAACAACAATACCAAAATTCACTGCAAGTAATACGTCCTAACTTCACTAAAAGGTAAAAAATAATGCACTAATTACATACGACTTGCAGGTAGGCTCGAATGTTTGCGAAAATTCTTATTCTGAAAATAATGAGAAATATCACACCCCAGTTAAAATCAGCCGCAAAGTTAAAAGCTTAAGTCGTTTAAAGGTAACAAAGTCGGCAAGAACGTATTTATAATAATGAATGAGGCATTTATTGCTGTCACTACAAATTTGTAAATTAAAATGTAAGTAGCAATTTGTACTTTTACTTACGAAATAAATTTATGATTTATGATTTACTACGACCGCCGCCGTAATCTGGTTAATCCTAAAACATTAGAAAATACCAAAACCCATTCGTTTTTGGCCCGCTTTTACGTCGCCGTGCGATAACAATATCGATAGTCATATCAATAGAAAAATAAAATAATAATAACAAGGTAATAAATCTCTTTATATGAGTACTATCTCTTAATTGCAAAAAACGCAGGCAAACCGTGGCATTAACTATGGCCTAAGACCAACCAGAAAGTCCATTCTACAGTACATTGATGAAATAAAAATTAATTGGCCCAGTGGTTCCAGTAATTACCTATTACCAACGATCCGATTTCCCGATGCGAAACGGAGTAAAAGATTCCGGGACTTACTTTTATTTTTGTAGAACAAAATTTAAGGCAGGGTAGGCTTACAGAGCCGCGTTTTTGAGTTTTTGAAAACCCACTCAGACCTAGAAAATTGGGTTAAAAAATCTGAAAAAAATATATGTATTACTTAAGAGGGCGCTCATTTTTTGGTCAGGAATAAGCGAGAATGACGGATTTTTGACGTTGTAATTCTAAGAAACGGAGAGCTTTTTCTAGATCCTGATTACTTATTTGCATAGGTAAACTCCTCATATTGGTCCTAGCCGCCTCCAATTTAGGAAGAACTCAATACTTTAACCGAAAATACCCGATTACCGACAGTAGTTTTCTGAAGAGAGCGCAGAGTCATAAGTTTGAGCCCCTAATACTCCATGATGTTATATAAGAACCTACTTGTTTTATTCTATTTTCACTAGCGTAATATGTTGCCATTGCTCCTAGCCGCCTCGAATTTTCCTTATTCTGCACGTATATATATGTAAACCGTTCTCAATTACACCAAATTTGTCAACAAAATCTTACTGAAAACTCAAGGATTTTCTCATTATTGTTGAATTATTTGTGTATTGAATCTTACACAACATTAAAGTTCATGCTTGTACCAACAAGATCCAGTCCAAAAAATATAACTTTAGTCAAAATTTATATTTATAAATAATTATTCAAAACTAGTATAAATTTACCGTCGCGCGAGAATATATCTCAGTACCGGCTGAATAGCCCTCCGAGACAGACGTGTACTGTGTTTATTTGTGGCTATTCACGAAGCTAACCGGCCACTCTTCAGATAAAATAATATTATTTTGATCTCCGACTAGGCATAGTTGTTACCAACCTCGGGGTCAAACTATACTGGGGATACATTCGTGAGGCTAATCGAGACAAGTTATGAATTGCATAGCTGCCAGAATGACGTAGTGTAGCGAAAAGGCTCAAACCCACAGGATACGTAACATTTAAAATTGAACCTTCTACCTAGAACAAAAGTCATACATTTCAATGGTGATGTCTTGTGGGTTGGATCCTTTTGTCTAAACTACGCGTTCTATAGTCAATTATTATTGTACGAGTGATCGTGATACTTGATAGATTTAATTTATTTACTTGTTACTATCAGTCCACCTTGTGGAGGGTCCGCTGCAGTTTCCGGTACGTAGTCGCCTCTCGAGAACCTCCCCGCCCCAACGGCCATTATGATTAGTTAGTATGTATGTATGTATGTATGTTAGTTTGGGCGAAAGCTTCAAATTAGGTACAATTGCGTATCTTCGGTGACAATGCCATAATGTCATATAGCTGGTCTGATGATGGAGTCGGAAGGTGGCCAAAGCAACTCCTAAACTCAACAAGATAAAGCCATCGAATTTGGGCTCATTTATTTGGTCATGGCACGGCAAGACTTTGATGCTGGATGATTTCCAGAGTCTGATGATGGAGCTGGAAGGTGGTCATGGAACTCCTAAACTAAACTAGATAAACCCGTCTAGTTTGGGCTCATCTGTTTTGTCTTGGTAAACACTTTGGTGATGGATGATTTCCAGGATCTGATGATGGAAGGTGGTCATGGGAACTCCTAAACTAAAATAGATAGACCTATCTTGTTTGGGTTTGTGTGATTTGTCTGTACAAGTACACACGAACCAGCGACATAATATGCAGGGTTATTGAAAATAACAAGATGAATAAAAAACTTTTTAAAAAACAAGCTTATATGGCGTTTGTTAAGTACAGCACGATCCTACCTTGCATTTAGTTATTATTTTCGTTTATATATAATAATAACACACACCGGGGGTTTACACTGGAAAGGGAGATTTTTACGTGGTTTTATTACATTTCCGAGTCATCATCATCATCATCATCATATCAGCCGAAAGACTTTCCACTGCTAGTCCACTGCTGGACATAGGCCTCCGCCAAAGAGTGCCACAATGGCCGTTCCTGCGCCACCCGCATCCAGCGGACTCCCGCGACCTTTACCAGGTCATCAGTCCACCTTGCGGGGGGCCTACCCACGCCGCGCCTTCCGGTACGTGGTTGCCACTCAAGAACCTTTCCGCCCCAACGGCCATCGGTTCTACGTGCAATGTGCCCCGCCCACTGCCACTTAAGTTTAGCAATTCGGAGGGATATATCGGTTACCTTGGTTCTGATGCGGATAGCCTCATTTCTGATGCGATCGCGCAGAGAAACTTCCAGCATATCCCTCTCCATTGCCCTTTGAGTGACTTTGAGCCTTCTTATGAGGCCTATAGTAAGCGACCACGTTTCCGTGCCATATGTCATCACTGGCAACACACACTGGTCAAAGACTCTCGTCTTGAGACACTGCGGAATATTGGACGAATAGATAGCTTCCCGAATGCTGCCCAGCCGAGTCGGATTCGACGATTGACCTTCCCTTCGACATTTCCGAGTATCACTCTTTATTTCGAAATAAATGTTAAAAAAACCGGCCAAGTGCGAGTCGGACTCGCGCACGAAGGGTTCCGTACCATTATCTATATCTAAAATCACGTTTGTTGTATAGGAGCCCCCTGTAGCCTAGTTAGTAACTTGGTAGTGGCTCTGCCTACGAAGCTGGAGGTCCCGGGTTCGAATCCCGGTAAGGGCATTTATTTGTGTGATGACTACAAATATTTGTTCCTGAGTCATGGATGTTTTCTATGTATTTAAGTATTTATTTATCTATATAAGTATGTTTATCGTCGTCTAGTACCCATAGTACAAGCTTTGCTTAGTTTGGGGCAAGGTCGATTTGTGTAAGATTGTAAAAGAAAAAGAAATAAATAAAAACTAAAATAAAAATAAAAAGATGTATTCTGTTTTTTAGTATTTTTTGTTATAAATAGCGACAACAGAAATACATCATCTGTGAAAATCTCTATCTATCACGGTTCATGAGAAACAGCCTGGTGACAGAAGGACAGACAGACATTCAGACAGACAGACGGACAGTGGAGTCTTAGTAATGGGTCCCGTTTTACTCTTTGAGTACGGAATCCTAATAAGTGACAAAGGTTTTAGGCTCAGAACATAAAAAAAGGGAGAAGTGCCGTACTGCTTAATTTCAACCAAAACCGATGTCCCCATTTTTCTCCCACCGCAGCGCCCACAGGCACACACATTGAACCGTGTAAAAACAAAGACTCGGGCGTTGCCAGTGAGTCTACGGCAACATGCAAACAAGGGCTGTGATTGGCTTAAACGCACTACACTAGGGGGGCGACAAACGTTAAAATTATGTTTTATCGACATTGATATTAAAATTAATATTATGTTATGATATTGATGGGTAACAACTTCAACAACATGGTAAGTTTATGTGGTGGTATTTAAACTTCTAGCTACAAGTTTAAATAACACGGGTTGTTAACTTACCATAAATCGCAAAAGTAAAAAATATTGTCGAATATACCTACAGAGTAACATAAACGGCTTTTTATAAGTTCGTGTTCACATACATTTAAAACTCTAGTCACATCGATATTTTTGACCTGTAGGTACCAGGCCGATCCGACTCGCATTTTTGGCGCGTATAATAATATGTCCATTACTCATATTATGTGTGTATTGCTTGAAACCTAGGTGTAAAATGTGTTACCATACATTTTACACCTAGGTTTCAAGCAAGCGAGGTGTCAAATATTCGAAAAGTGTATGGCTCTTATTAAGTGGTTGGAAACATTTTTCTTGAAAATGTTACGAACACATTAACTCTTCTCTGTACAGGAAACCAGTTAGGACCTCTGCCAGTAGCATCTATCCATTTTTTTAGTACCTACTCGGATTCTTTGGAAAACTGTAATAAGAAACCGAGATTTCTTCTTCAATTATCACATTTCAAATGAAAGTAAAAAATACTCATTTAAAATAAATTACTGGTAATAATATCACATTTTAAGTTGTTCTGAAGCCAATTGCAACTAAATTATATACTTGTATATACAATTTTAATATGTCTATTTACAGTTCATACTGCAACTTAGTGAAAATCTTATTAGTAGGTACCGTAAACATTTTGTGCCTTTTAATCTTATTAGTATGTTATTAGTTACCTTTAAGATAGGCACCCAACCAAAACAAGTAATTAAATAAAATAAAACAGCGAAAGTAGTCGAAATAAAATATCTAGTATGATATCATACTTCTATTTTATCGATTACGCGTAAATTGTAACTGAACTTTGGCACCGCTCTAGTTTGCGACGCCAAGCAGCGGCCGTACCACTAAAAAAATCAAGCATTCATAGTGGTTTAATACATTGCGCCGTGGTTTACTGTATTGAACGTTCAATGTACAACGCATAGAACAAAAATATGCTTTTTCGTTCGATATGTTAGTTCGATCCCGAGAAATGATGCGGCGTTGCGTTTATTTATTAAAATATTAGTTTTTACTGACTTAAGTGAAAATACTAATACTAACATGTGGTGCGTGACTTCATTTAGGTTCATGTAGGTTTTAGTTTCATTCCTATTTTTGCATGTAACCACGCTACAATTCGGCATTTTGAGTAAACGTGGAAAAACATTTCAGATTCACGGCAAATTGCGACTAACATGCGGTGGGCAGTGACATGCCCATTTGGCCATGTCGCACCGACACGCGCCAAGCCCCCGTTTCATATCTATTCCTTTTTATCATCTGAGGTTATAGGCTTTTGAATAAAATCACGCATTAATTAATTGCATTCTAGATAAAAAGCTGTGTTTGTATAATTTATAATTTTCAGTTCCTTTGGTAAGAAACGGACATAGCAATTTTTATGAAGGGCAGTTTTTTACTGTCCATAACAAAAAAAAATTTCTTCAAGAAATGAATACGTAAGTACCCAGTAATTTCCTAGTAGTTATTTATTTATTTATCGTATGGGAAATCATTGTATTAGAACCGTGAGATCTTCGAAAAGACGGTACGGTTGCCAGGTTGTTGCACTTTTCCTAGTAGTGGGTCTACTGGTATAATTTCATTACATTACTATATATAAATAAGACTCAGATAACATGCAAACTATTAATATCCGTAAAACAAATTATTATTCTTATTACTGACAACTTTAAAACTCGTTAGTTTATTTTATACTAAAAAAACGAAACTAAATATACTTTGTCATATCATAGTATTTTAATACAAATAGAAAACTTGTGCTCAAAAATCAAATACTTACTTTATTCAAGTTATCTAACTTCGCTAACATGATGTTCTAGAACATCATGTTAGCGAAGTAATACTTACCACTTTTTAGGGCAAGTATCAATATCGGTCACGGAGTGAATTCCAACGGTGCGCTATACAGCTATTTGCATCGGCAAGCTCCGCGGTTAGTTCTATCCCGATCGCACTTACATATAGCTAGAAAGGGACGGCACCCGCGGCTGGTGCGATCTCGCTGTGCATGTGGGGGTTAGGTACGTTTGTGTGGGTGGTAGTAGTATTTACACACACAAACGCAATACGCGTGTCAAAATACCGAATTCTGAGCGAGCGCTTTTTTGAAGAGCACTCTTAAGGATCTAGACTAGTCAAAGTCGTATTCAGTTACACGATCCAATGAACTTCACTCGCTAGAAAAAAATCCCAAAGTTACTTCTTTTTGTAAAGTTTTTTCAATATTGTGACTAAACTATTGATATTTTAAATAAAATTTTTGTACTAAACTAAATTCATTAAATATTTATACACAAATTCGTAGAATTTGAATGGATAAAATTATTGTCTTAATTACTATGTTTAAATACCTACAAAATGCGCGAGCGCGGAGGCTCAGTAGGCCCGATCAGTCGCGCGCTGGCGCTTACGGACGACGGACCTGTGTCAGTTTTATCCGCGACGAATTCATTTTAAGTATTGCAAGTTATTTATGATGAGCAATAAACAACGCAAACGAAAAAAGTCGTGCAAAGCCATAAAAAGAATATACTCCAAAGATATGTGAAAAAGTAAGTAAATGTTTATATAATTTGGTCTAAAACATTGAAATTAATAGTATTTTATGCAACTGTTGTATAAGAAGGGTCTTAAAAGGCGAGTGGCGTGGGTTGCGATGCGAGCCTTGGCGAGCATCGCAATTAAAGACGCCACGAGCGTTTTAGACCAGTTATACACCGTTGCATACAATACTTTTTCTACGACAAATTTTAAATAAATAGCAGACTACAGAATAGTTTTAGGCAGCAAGTTTTCTATTCGTACTTTTGCTACTCACGCAATTTCTTCAGGAGTGCAGTTATAAATTTCTTCGACCATTTTAAAAGGAACGTACACTTTTGTCTTCACATACACAAATAGAATCTTAATAGTTTAGGACAAATAGTTTATCATCTTTTGTCTTTTCATTTTGAACTGTATTTTGGTGGCAAATCGGAAATGTGACAGCTCTTGCTTATGGTTTGTTTTGTTTTTAATTTGTTTGCACTTGCCATCCGAACCAAACCAAATCCGGACCCGGACCGAATTCGAACTGTTTATTTTTATAAATAATACCAATAATTTATAAAACATGTAATTTAACACACAAAAGATGATGATTTATTATTATTGTAGCAAATAATTTATAATATACAAATGTTAAATCGTAAATAAATACTTTTATTTCGAAATATTTGTTTATGAAGTTGGCACCACTGCAATATAGCGGCCGATTTAAAAAAAAGTTAAACAGTGCTTTTATGAAAAATGTATGAACCAAAAAAGTACGCTGTACAGTGCGTTTTTGGGCCATAGAGTTTTTCGACGACGTATTAGTGGTGTCATTGTATTTGAGCTACAGCCTATATAAATGACAGATAACGGTACAGGAGTAGAAAAAATAAATTAAGTTAGATTTCAATATATTTCCATCTCTGATTGGTAGGTAATTTGTAAAAATATTATGCCTAAAATTACGGTCATAGTACCACAGTATAAAAATATCAGTATAACAACTGAAGCTACGATTTTTGATAATCCTTCTTTTGTCGTAAAGTAACTATGTAACAGAGATGGGCATTAATCGATTAATTGTTTAGTTAACTAATCAATCGATTAAAAATATCAATCGTCATTTTTTAATTGCGATTAATTTAGTTGCGATTAAATTCGTTGTGAGAATGTTCGACAAACCACTAAATTAGTTTTAGTTTCAATCGACTAAATTTCACGATTAAATCTATACTACGTAGTCGCCCGTTTTTGCATTTTTTATCTTGCAATATGTAACTACAAGTACGTATGTATGTAACATTGGAGGTACTCGTATGTTGTAACATACTAACTATATTAGTTTGGGTAGAATTTTACGACTTATTTTGAAGCAGGTATCTTCAACTGATTGAGCTAAAATTATGTATACACGTTTAATTTGAAATGCTTGAATGACAATGCTATATTATGGGTCATAATATTATTATAACGATATATTGGTAACGACAAATAGCAAAAAACTACAGTGTTTACAAGTCGCAAACAATAAAGTAGGTTGGTTTGGTGCATTATTAATACTTTGAATTATACAATACTGAATTAAGCTTAGACATAGAAATGATCAATATTTTGCTGTCTCTGTCACTAGTAAATCTCTTCTTAGTGTGACGTGGTGATAAAACAATAGGATAATCCTACTTAAGTACCTGGAAGTTGTTTGTTGCATTTTGGTGCAAGTGCCGACGCATCTTGTTCTATTGAATGAGACATCTGCATGTTGTTTATTATCTACGAGGTCTATTTAGTTTTCAACGTGTGGTCATTAAAAATATTTTACATTTATAGTATACCTATACTGTCTGTGAAGAAATTCTGCTGATTTTGATTCATAAATTCAGATTCGTTTTCGAAGTTTTATTAATACATGGTAGCGTAGAAACCTTTGCTAACTTCTAACTAACGAGCTCAATACCATATTAAATAACTCTATATTTGCACTAACAAGCAATATTGAATGTCTTCCTCTACATATATAAGACCCCTTCCACCGGCCTAATATTTTCGTTCAGCGGTAAAATACCATAGGTCGGCGAAGATAACAGATAATGATTATTACCTGCTTTAGAACAATGAAGTTCGGTTTATTAGGTTTAATGGCATAGACCGTAAAGTTTGATTACCAAGCAGTACTTTCTAAATTGCCAAAATGAGTGAGAACTGCAGCTGGGTACCTTCTTTTTTTCGTTTATTATCTAAATACGTGTTTACCTCGAATAAGAAATTAAAGAAACCTAAATATGAAGGCTTCAATTAAGCTATACTACCACGGTTGTACAGTTAGTGTCCGAATAATATGCCTGGCTCATATAAAGATAACATTATAAGCATTGTTTTGTTATAAAGGTTATTCGAGCGCATGGATTCCCATACAAACCCAGTCCTCCATTAATATCCGCCCCTAGGCATTCAATTTAATGACGTACAGCATATACTGATAACGACTGGTTGCAAAACACAAAACTAGTCTCGAAGTAGAAGTCCCTATAGAGGGGAGTTTCTGGCACTGTAAGTAAATTATTAAAAACTTACCTTACGGTAATAATCTCAGACATTCCACTATCAAAATAAATGAAATACGGTAACGAATTTATACAAAAAATATGGTTACAAATAAGTGTTTTAGTTAAATTGAAACGAATTTATTTAATTTAACGGTTTTTTTAATTTAGAGATACATAACATTTTGACAACAACTATATATATAAAAATCAACACACAAATAAAACAAAATGCAGTAAACGAAATAATAAAATGGCACATGGGCACATCCCTATGACGCGTGGAGGGCCGCTCTTAGCTCACAGACCTACGCAAAATACTTCAATCAAACATAGCCAGACAAAATATTAATAAAATGAAACTTCTGATATACAGGGTGGAAAAATAAGTCGAGCCCTGGAGGGAAACTACCTTAAATCCTTAAGTTGACTCATTTTTCTTAAAGGAGACATTCCTTTTTTTTTGAAAAGAAACAAAACTGCATTCACAAATTTTCTAAAACTCGCTTGCCTCGCTCGGGACTCGAACAAACTCAAATTAAAAAGACAAACACACCCTATTTTATTATACTAAAATACTAATCGATAGGATTATTATTCAGGGTAAAATTTCTCTAACAAACATTTGGTCTTTGAAATAAAAATTATCGTTAAATCTATCTTTAACTTTATTTTACTATCAATTTGTTTCACTTAAATTATTTAACTGCTATTTTTTTTGAAATGAGCCCCCTCGTTACGGATACAGAAATTTAGTCTCCGTTGAAATTCATTTCGTGTAGCCTTCAACAAAGTGTTGTTGTGTACATGCCCCTAATAACATTTTCTACCGCAATCTTGCACGGTTTCATAGCAGGTTTCATAAATGATAATACAATAAAGTTAATGATAGATTTTTATGATCATTTTTATTTCTAAGACCAAATGTTTGTTCGATAAATTTTATCCTGAAATAATACTATCGATTAGTGTAATAAAATTGCGAGTGTTTGTTTTTTAAATTTTAGTTGCTTCTTGTCCCGAGCGAAGCAAGCGAGTTTTAGAAAATCTTTTAACGCAGTTTTGTTTCTTTTTAAAAATAAAGGAATGTCTCCTTGAAGTAAAATGAGCCAACTTAAGGATTTAAGGTAGTTTCCCTCCAGGGCCCGACTTATTTTTCCACCCTGTATATTTATGAATATTGTCATGTCAAAATTAATGTACGTAGGTATCATATACTATAAAAAAATGGGTCAAGTTACATGGAAAGCTTTATATTACATAAAATTAACGCAAACGTTAAGCGCGCCTGTGGCCGTCCGTGGCTTCAGTGGTACGAGTTTCCGTCCGCGCCCACAGCCGTCTTTAGCTGTCAAAAGGTTAAACCTCTTCCACTCTGAGCGTTAACTATTGTACATTTTCCTTGCGTCATTCTACATTCAACTATATCAAATAATATACATATTTTATTTATTACCGCTATTGCCAATATATTGGACCGGTAGCGAATTGGTCGATCAGCCACTATTCGATGTAAGGCTCATACTTCATAAATTCATACTTTCAGAATTTCAGAGAGATGCACTACTTTAGTAGCAAAATAATTGTAAGAACGGAAATCTCACTCCTTAGAAATGGTCAAAATATCGTGAGTAATACATGACTATTTTATTTTTAAACATCCGTTAATATGTCCTAATCAGTCTGTCAACAATATAGCCGTACCGCGGTTTCCTATTCAATTTGCTTCTAACATGAGTCGCGAGAAAATAGTCCAACTAATTAGTCGATTACAAAATTTTGTTGTCCGAAACCAATCGGCAAGGTTGGTTGTTTCATATATTAATAATAATAAGAGGAAATATGAATAAAAAGATAATAGTTATAATAATATACCATTTATTTCAGTCATCTGAGTTAACTGGATCGTTGGGGTTACCCTTTCAATAAGGTTACGTTATGATAAGGTAACCTTATTGATTGGGGTTTTTAAAACAACCTTTAAAATAAGCCTATGGAAAACCCCGATTAGGGTAACCGGTTCCGGTCCCTGGAAAAAAGTAAAAAAAAGGTAAAAAAGGAATAAAAGTGACCAAAAGTAAAAAAAAAAGTGCAAAAAAAAAAAAAAAAAGTGCAAAAAAGTTAAAAAAAAGTTAAAAAGCGGAAAAAAAATCGAAAAGTAAAAAAAAAAGTAAAAAAGGTAAAAAAAGTCAAAAAAGTTAAAAAAGAAGAAAATGGTAAAAAAGTAAAATGAAAAAACATAATAAATTGACGTTTTGTATCGATAACTGTTTTAATATCTATAGATACTAGACTAGAAACCCACTTGAGTTTTGACAGCTGTTCCAAATTTAAACTCATAACGATACCGATAATCTGTACTGTAATAACATACTTGTACAGATTTTACCTACTACCACAGACAACAAAGTTGTCATAGTAAAATTGGTTGTAATAATGCTGATCATTACCGACGGTTTCTGAACGCATTTTAGAGCACTAATGATATGTGCGTAGATAAAATATTTTACAATGCATCATGCGAGGAAATAAAAAAATACGCATAAAAGGTGAAATTTTAACTGTCACGAACTCACGAAATCTCATTCCCGCATAGTATGCGGGAATATTGTACTGAAATTCATTCCCGCACGGGCAGGTCCACCTGGCGCCCGTCGTGCTGGCATCGAGCACTTCCCGTGTTTATGTTGAACCATATAAAGGGGCACATTCAGAGCAAGTGCATTGTAAATTAAATTATGGAGCTTGTCCCTAAAAACCACAATGTCGTATGCACTGTTCAACGTTCAATCAAGCACTGGATTGGCTGTCTACACTATTCCAGTAGCTCTGGATTAGATGAGCTGGAATGAAAAAGTAGACGGTCTCTCCAGTCACTGGACTGGATTGCTCACTGGAATGGGTACATTCCAGTGCATTCCAGTGTCCATTCACATTATTCCAGTAGCATTCCAGCACTGGTTTGGGTCGCTGGACTGCAATGCTACTGGAATAATGTGAATCGGGCATAGGACGGCGAATGAGACCACTTTGCTTGATTAGACTTTGTCTCGTATTTTTGGTGGGATAGGTGCCCAAAAAGTACCTATACACATTTATAAACATCACTAAATGACCTTTCAAATACAGTTTTTAAATATACACACAATCAAAAAAATATTGTCAAAATACCTCGTCTTGTCTTCGACATGCAGTATTTTTTTTTCAAACTTTCGCCATTTTCTCTTTTTTTTAGTATGAAACTGTATTTTTTTTTGTCTGAAATTAATTCCTCGTGTCTGTGTTATAGTCGGTACCGATACCCTACAAGCTCTAGCAACAATAGTTTATCGGGGAAGCCATAACGCAGGCGACGCCTACTTTTTCCACATTTACCCCCATTTTCCCGCGCTCATGGGGTGAATCCGACTTGTTTCAGCACATAAAAATACTCATTATAGAGCACTATTACCACTCTATAAATTTGATACTTTTAATCCGAAGCGTGCAATTTTGGCGCGAAAATTGCTAGTTTGAAAGATTTTGGAAAAATACTACTTTTTCCACCACTCGCAATTTTTTTTCTGTAAGACTTACAGATAAATGTTGTTTTACAAACATGTAAGGAATTTAATCATCTTTAAACTTGCCATATACACTTTTGTCATAGAAGCAACAATTAAAGTGCTATTTCAAAAACACCAAAAAATGGCCCATTCAAATGAGGATGGTTGCAAACGCACACATGGCCCGAGGTCGGAAACTTATATATTTTTTTATATTTCTTCTTGCAATCTGTTTCGTTCGAACATTCAGCATAGGGTTAAGAATTTCTCAATTTGTCTTGAAGGGCAGTTAGTCCAGCGACGTGCGTCCATTATGGATGATAATCCCTACAAGTCTTTAGGGGACTTTCTTTTTAGCCTTTTGAATGTTGGATCGTTATTCATTAAGTGCATAGTCAGTATGTTTGGATGGTTGTCTAATCTATTCCTGTAGGATTTCATTGAGTGTTTAATCTCCTGCTGGACTGTTCCGATTTCAAGGTCGTCGTGCAATTGTTTGTTTGTTATAAACCACGGAGCGCCTGTGATAATCCTCAGCATTTTGGATTGGAACCTCTGGAGTATCTCCAGGTTTGAGTTGGAGGCTGTGCCCCGGAGTTGGACTCCGTAAGTCCAGATTGGTTTCAGGATACACTTGTATAACAGCAGCTTGTTTTCCAGTGACAACTGTGATTTTTTTCCGAGCATCCAGTACAGTTTCCTCAATTGGATCCCCAGTGCTTTACGTTTTGTGAAAATATGTTTTTTCCAGGTAAGACGACGATCTAGGTAAAGCCCAAGGTTTCTTCGTTTGATTGGGGTATCTGTACTCCGTTGAGCGACACAGTAGGACATGTGTCGCGTCGGGTCGTGAAAGTCACCTGTAACGTCTTAGTTTCGTTTGCTTTTATCCGCCAGGTGGTTAGCCATTCTGTGATGTTGTTTAGAGAGCGCTGAAGCATGTTACTTGCTTGAGCCGGGTCATCATGGACAGTTAAGGCTGCTGTGTCATCAGCAAAGGTACCAATCACGACGCCATCCGTCACGGGCAAGTCTGAAGTGAAAACCAGATAGAGGATCGGACCAAGCACACTTCCGTGTGGTACTCCTGCGTGAGCTCTGTGCAATTTAGTTATTTCTTCTCCTTGTTTAACGTAAAAATATCTACTAGCAAGATATGATTTTAGGATAATATAATAGTTTGATGGGAGTTGTTGTTTTATTTTGTATAATAGTCCTTTGTGCCAAACTCTGTCAAAGGCCTGGGATATGTCCAGAAATGCGGCGCAGCAGTATTTCTTGTTTTCGTAAGCCTTATGGATTTCTTCTACCAGTCTGTGCACCTGCTCTGTAGTGCCATGTTTTTTTCTAAAACCAAATTGGTGGTCAGGTATGATCTTATTTTCTGCTATGACTGCGTTAAATCGCTTCAGGAAAAGTATTTCCATTACTTTGAACAATATAGGTAATAGACATAGACATAGACATCCTTATAACTAATTAATATTAATAGACTGATCGGTCTGTAGGAAGATGTATCTTCAGGAGCTTTACCAGGTTTGAGGACCATTTTAATTTGGGCTACTTTCCATTGTGGTGGGAAGATGCCCCTGAGCAGTATGCAGTTAAACAGGTGTGTCAAGAAGCGTATTGCTATTTCAGGTATTTCACGGAGTATTTTTGCAGTAATCAAATCGTATCCCAGGGCTTTATTTTGCTTTAGTTTTCAAATTGTTTCTATGACCTCACATCTCTTAATCCTTTCAATTGGCAGATCTAGTTGATACTATCACGATCACTAAGAAAGTTAGTGAATTCTTCACTGTTCGTTATCGATTCATTCAGAATAGGGTTTGGCACAAAGACGTCAGCCAGATGAGAGGCAAAGGCTTCACCTTTCTCTAAGTCACTTTTTGCCCAGGATCCGTCCTTTCTGCGTATCGGCGGATTGGAGGCAATGGGTCTTTTGAGTCTTTTGGTTGCTTTCCAAAGGGAATAGTCACTAGCAACCGTAGCACCCAGATTGCGAAGATGGTTCTGTATATTTTCGTTTTTTTCTGCCTGGTTTAGTTTTTTAAGTTTCGCTGTTAGGTAGTTCAATCTTGTTTTGTCTTTGTTGTATCTAGTAGTTTGCCATAATTTACGAGCTTGTCTTTTTTCGGCTACTAGTTCACGGATGGGCTTCGAGCAGTCTGGTTCCGAGTTCTTCTTAGGAACTGGAGTGCTATCCCAGGCAGCATTTTGGACGCACTCGTTGAAGTGTTCGACGGCTATCATGATGTCTTTCTCTGTTTTAAGAGGCAGGTTGGTATTAATCTTGGACTCTACCATGGAGCGGAATGTATCCCAATTGGTCCTTCGCTCGTGTAGCCTTGCTATGTGTTTAACACTTGCGAATTTCTGGGAAACTTCTAGTAGAACTACACTGTGGTCCGCTGAGAGGTCTTGGAGGGAGGTACATTTGAAACAATTATTAGGAATCCCCTTTATGACACTAAAGTCTACCAAGTCTGGCACTTTTTTTGGGTCAGTCGGCCAGTAAGTTGGTTCAGTTCGGCCAGTAAGTTGTGTATCTAGGTGCAGATCATTTATAGCACTCTATAATTGACGTCCTTTGGGAGTTGTTAAACGCGAGCCCCATTGAGTGTTTTTGGAATTATAATCTCCACCTGCTATAAACCATGATCCTAAGGTTTTGAAGAAACTGATGTAGTCTTCTTTTTTGATCACATGTTTTGGGGGAGAGTACAGTGCAGTGACGGTCAGGTGACCCCGCCAATCCTCAACTACAACACTTGTTGCTTGTATCTCAGGAGTTTTAAATGGTTCCGCCTCATGATGTTTAATATTGTTCTTGATGAGAATCGCGGATCCTCCGTGGGCCGTGCCATCTGGATGCATTGTTTGATAGTATTTGTAATTGTTGATTCTGAGATAATTTTTATTTGTAAAATGTGTTTCAGACACTAGTAGGATGTCAATTTTGTTTATTTTTAGAAATATCTCTACTTCGAGGACATGGTGTGACAGCCCATTGGCATTCCAAAGGGCTATTTTTAATGAACAGAGTTTGTTAGTTTGGTCATGAATTCCATTAGGAGGTTTGTCATTGTGGTTAATTGTAGCATTAGTTGTGTCATAGTATTCATGATCAATTTCATGTCATTGTTGATTGTTTGAGTTTCTGCTGTTTCATTTGGACCCTGCGTACTAGTAGATGGGTTATTGGATATAAGTGCTTGCTTATATGATGATGGTTGGTCTTGTTGCCTAGCAGCAGTTTCTTCGCGGCCTCGTTGATTTTTGGGGCGCGTTAACTGTCGGTATTTTGCTGGATGGGTAGGATATTTGATTTACTGGAGCTCCTTATTTATACTGTGCAGCCTTTATAGTTTGCAGGATGGTTGCCATTGCAAAGTATACATTTTACTGAGTCTGATCTTTCAGTACGTTCGCACTTTGTTGACGCATGGTCTCCGGCGCATTTTATGCATTTGTGTTTCCTAAAACAGTATTTCCTTGTGTGCCCATATTGTTGGCAATTGCTACATTGCGGGATATCCCGTTTAGGTCTTGGTGGTTCGAAGATGACTCTGCAGTGCAAAAGATTTTTGATGTCGTAGATATTTTTATTGTTGCAATTAGATTTTATTTCTATGAAGTGTATTGGAAGTGGTTTTTTAGTACTCCTTTGTTTGACATTCCAGATATTAGTAACTTTATGTTCTTGCATTTCTAGTTCGATTTTTATTTCTTCTATATGGAGGGGTGAAGATTTTTGAGTACTACTTTGAAAGAACGGTCTTGTTTAGGTCTGTAGGTATAAAACTCCGTATTTTTTTCTTGTAGGTTTTTGTCAATTTTTGTATATAGTTCTGTAGACTTGGGTTGTATTCTAACTTTGTCATTATGGAGGACTTTGACTTCATAATTATCTGCTGCTACCTCATCGAGCATTTTTAGTAATGGTTGGATATTACTGACCCGGTCTACATATAAGGGCGGAGCCTTAGCAGGTTTTTCAATGGTTTCATTGTTTTTATTGGTTTGCGCTTCTTGCGTGTCATTGTCTAGGTCGGAAAATCTATTCGAGGTTGGTATAGGTTGGCTCAGCCAGTAGGTGTCGAGTTTCGTTTGTTTTTGGGCTTTGTTTATTTCAGGGCTTTCGCGTTGCCTTTTCCTTTCAGGCACTTTTCGCTATTGGTTGATATTAGCTGCTGTAGGTGTTTCCAGATCCATACTAAGTGTAGCGCTATCGAGATTGTACAATGACTGAGTTTTTGTCGTATTAAAATAGAATGTATGGGAAATCTGTTGAGTAAGTATTTTATTTTGAGGCTTTTCAGGTTGAGGAGAGAGAGGTTTTTCTTTTTCATTATTTGCCATATTGTTCCCACGAGTAGGGTCGTTTAAAACAGGTCGCACACAGGGTAACGCCCATTCCCATG
Organism: Epinotia brunnichana; assembly: GCA_963854355.1. Taxonomy (NCBI): domain Eukaryota; kingdom Metazoa; phylum Arthropoda; class Insecta; order Lepidoptera; family Tortricidae; genus Epinotia; species Epinotia brunnichana. The sequence goes on along the minus strand of OY977952.1, from coordinate 698,375 downwards.
TTAAGGCACTGTACAACAATGTGAGCCAGGTCCATTGAGGTAGGCGCTCACGACTGATTACCCATCAGTCATTCATCCTATTGGCGCGTATCCCACCGTAGGATTGGGGTGAGTTTTTATGGAGGCTTTCTACCTCTTGTCCCGGGCGGTTAAGCCAAGGACCCCGTTTTCGCTTGGAACGGTTGAAACGAAGTTGCGAGTTGCAGTGGTCATTTCCGACCTCTGCTGTTACTCTGTCGGGTTAGTTAACCGCCGCCCGAGATTCGGCGTTGACCTTTTACGGTTGGTTTGGTCTTTCTTGTGGCAATCAACCCTTCTCCTTTTTCATTAGGGCTTGGGACCATCAATGGCGGAAACTTAAATTTTTTTTCATGACCTCATAACATAATCCGACCAATATAAGTTAAAACCTTTTCCTCTCCACCTTTTGCAAGGCAAATCCCCCATTGTCTGAATTATTTTACCTACCTGCTTAAATATTATGCATATAAAACTTAGGTATAAATAATAATAAGAATTCATTGCTAAGGTACCATTGGTAAGGTACTTATACCTTGACGTTATTAAGTTTTTTATTGGTAGGTCTGTATTATTTGCAGTTTCTCTAATGTCAGTGTTAGATTGTAAACTTTTTAACAAAATAACTTCCTTTAAATATGAACTAAAGTATGTGTATACAATATATAAATCAAATAAAGAAAAAGGAAGAAGAATAATCATAATATAATTCAAATTAATTACTTGTCCTACAATTATATCTAGTTAGCTACGATTGTTAAAATTATATTCGCATGTTGAATTGTCATAGTTTATTCATTTATTAATATAAGAAGGGAGATGTAGTGGGTAGACACAGTAATGTGGGTAATTGGAGTTACGGATATGAGTGAATAAATCAGTCGTACGTCATCAGGCGTTTAATTCGGTCCCTGCCCCATACTACAAGAAGTAAAAATTGATTATCAAAATACCAATTTAATAAAAGCTGTTGTTAATTTGCATAAAAGACCTGGACGGAAATTGTGACTCTAAAAAAAAACCTTTCTTTTTTTAGTATCCGTATGCGAGTGACTGAAGTCAACAGCTTGTCTTCCCGTACAGGTTACATCGGTGAGCGGTTGGTGGGCGAGGCGTGGTGCGCGGTGCCGGCGCAGACGCAGGCCGGTGCGGTGTGCGGAACGCTGCGCGCCAGCTACCTCGGCCGGACCTACGTCAGCTTCCGCGGCGTGCCCTACGCCAGGCCGCCGCTAGGAGACCTGCGGTTTGCTGTGAGTACTTACAACCGCTAGTCCCTTGACCTTCGTCAGACCCACCTCAAGGATTTCCACAACAATCGGTCCCTTCCCGCTCCTACTCGATGGACAAAGCGCTTTCTGGTATATTACTATTCCAGAAATATTCTGCCTCATGCACTATCTGTTGTGGGAGCAACGTGCTAGGTCTGACTTCGGCTCTTTTGCAAATCCCATGATTTCTGCAAAATCTGATTAAATCTTGTGACTTCATGAAATGTTTGGTGAAACTTCTACAGGCACCCCAGCCAGTTGACACGTGGGACGGGTTCTTCAACGCATCGGTGGAGGGTCCCGTCTGCCCCCAGCACGACACGCTCTACGGTCCGATGATGCAGCCACGCAGCATGGGCGAGGACTGCCTGCACGCCAATGTCCACGTCCCCGCAGCATCAATGCCAGAGTGGGGCAAGGAGTGCCACGGTTCCGCTTGCTTGCCCGTGCTGGTTTTTTGGCACGGCGGTGGTTTCCATTGCGGTTCCAGTGACAGTGACATAAATGGACCCGAGTACATGATGGACAAGGATAATGTCGTAATCACGTTGAATTACAGGTATGAAACGGCACTAAAAATATATTTCATGGTCTCTGCGTAGGTACCACTTTTGGGAACACAGGGACAGAGATAATGCATCTGGAACTTTCAGACTCGGTCCGTTCGGGTTCCTCTCCCTGAACTCGTCCAGTGTGCCTGGCAACACGGGGCTTCGCGACATGATAACGGGGCTGCAGTGGGTGCAGACGAACGCGCGGGCCTTCGGCGGAGACCCCGGCCGTGTCACGGTCATGGGCCAAAGCTCAGGCGCCACCAATGTGCATATTCTGGCGCTTTCCAAAACCGCTAACGGGTTATTTCAAAAGTAAGAAGTACAAAGATCAAGTAAATAAAAAATATATATTTATATTGCATAACTATTCTTTCGTCGAAATCTATTTCGCTTACGCCGTGTATGCCGTAGAAAAACTGTAGTATGTTTTTGTTGTTCTAGTGTAATTTTAATGAGCGGTACTGCGAACGCTGGTTTCCTCACCACTCTGCCGAGCTATGCCCAGTTCATCAAGAATGCTTTCCTCAAGCAACTAGGCATTAACAGCACTGACCCAGATGAGGTCCTCAGCCAGCTGATAGCGCTGCCGTATCAAGCTCTGGTCGATGCCAACCTTGTCCTCCTCCAGTCTACTGGATTGACTGTTTTCAACCCCGTTGTAGAATCCCCATTCGACGGAGTGACACGAATCCTTGATGACGACCCAGATGTATTGCTAGCGTATGGAAGAGGAAATAATTATCCAATGATATTGGGTTTTACGAGCAATGAATGCGAATCCTTGAAACGTGCATTCGAAGTAGCGGATGTAGTGGCAAAGATAAAAAAAAACGCCAACGCTATTTTACCCGCCAAATTATATAATTCGGTTTCACCTGAAGAACAGGCGGCGGACGCTAAGCAAATGATGGACAGGTATTTTAACGGAACGCCGTCTCTGGATAAATATATACCTTCGTGCACGGACTCCCTTTTCGTGTATCCTGCACTGAAACTGGCGGAAACCCGATTGATAACCGGCGGCGCACCGCTTTACCTGTACGAGTTTTCGTACGGCAGCCCGTCAGTCCCGGTCAAACAAGCATTCGGGATTCATTATAAGGGCGCTGCTCACATAGACGACCTATCATACGTACTGCGTGTTAATTCCATGCTTAAAGACACTGTGTTGAGTGTCCGAGATGAAGAGGTTAAAGATTGGATGACAGATATAATAGCTAACTTCGTAGTCTGCAAGTAAGTATACCTAAGATACGTCATATCATTACACGACCTCTAGTGGCTATACTCCAGGCAAAATACGGTTTTGACAAACATTAATTCATAATAGCGTTTTTTTTCTTTATATCATTTTAAAACATTAATCTATGATGCTTTAATCCAACAAACTTTCCATCCGGAAGTATTTATATAGAATTAAAAAAAAAACTAATTGTTTTTTTTTTCATTATTTATCTTGAATATTATAGAGCAAATGTAAATGAACCAAAATAAAGATAAAACCATTTATTAATATTTTTTCTGACTTTTCAGAAGTTAATTAAGTTATCATTTTTTTGATGTCTGAAATTTTGTTGGATTTTGACACTTAGTAACTATTTAATTGATAATATATCCATTACATAAAAAAAATCTGCTATTATAAATTATTTCCAAATTTGACATATTTTCCATACAAGCTGTCAGTTCATTGCCTGGACTACTAGTAACATCGTCTACGAAGGAAGTTGTCCCGGTTTGAACCTTGGTAAGGAAAGGACAATATAAGTTTATTTGTTGACAATGTCAATAATTATATTTAAAAAAAATGCCTAATGGTCGACCTGTGCTGTACCAAATTGTCTTCTAATTAGGGTTTGCAATCCGGATATCCGGATATCCGAAAGATCCGGATATCCGCGAAATTTCGGATCCGGATCTGACAATCTCCTGGATCCGGATTTTTCGGATATTACGGATCCTTAAAATACAACCATGAAAACCGAAAATACGGTTACAAAATGGAGTATTTACCGAGTCCACGCTGAAAGTATAATGTAAATCATTCTCAATCTCTGTTTTTATTCGCCACTTCATCATCCCAGACCAGATTTTTTATTTTTATAATTATTGGTCACAAAATAAAATCGACATACTACAAATTATAGTAAAACTGCCGCAGTTTGATGGCGAAAGTTGGCGTTGGTTTAAACGCACTAATCTACTGGGGGCACTTAGTAATTAAAATAAATCCAATATTACCTATACTATGCCTACCTAAATATTAAAGACCTACGGCCGTATTAATAAACATTCTACAAACCTATTTTAACTAAAATTCGAAGCGCTAAAATTCGTTGGTTCTTATCCGTCACATTGACATTTATGTTCGTAAAAAAAGGGAATAAGAACATTTTATCAAGCAGACGCAGTTTAAGTTTTATGAATAAGAGGGTTAGTTTAGATGTACCTAAAGAAATATTTAAGAAGTATATTTGACACGGGAAGTAAAAAGTAAATGCAGTAACAATACCTACGTTTTATAATTGTAATTATTTTTTAAATATTTGTTATGATGTTCTTGACTTATAATATGATCATGTAAAATAAGCATAGTGCCCTATATACCGCTTTTTAACCGACTTCAAAAAAAAGGAGCAGGTTCTCAATTCGGATGTTTTTTTTTTTATGTTTGTTACATCAGAACTGCGTCATTTATGAACCGATTTGTACAATTCTTTTTTTAATTGAAAGTATATGCTTCCAGATTAGTCCCATTGTTTTCAAAACCCCAGTTGGATGATGGGAACTATGAGGAATTGAGGGAACTCCTCAAATATATTAGGGACGCGTGTAGTAATTTCGGTATTTTCTATTATTTATTTATTTATTTATCGTATGGCTTGTTTTTTATATCTCTACTTCAAAGATTTACGGTTTTCAAGCCATCTGTGGTCTTCATCATCACTTCCACCATCACCGCAAATTTATGATTTCCAGGTGTAAATACACGAGTTATATTTTCTATTATAACTCGTGTATTTACACCTGGAAATCATAAATTTGCGGTGATGGTGGAAGTGATGATGAAGACCACAGATGGCTTGTGGAACTTCTCAATGATGTACCTACTTCAAAAACTACTATAAAAGTACGTCACAGATTCTGATATGATTGCGTTTAAATAGAAAACAATGAAGTGCCAAGTGTAATTCTGAGATCCTTGAGGAATCGAAGGAAGTCCTCAAATATTATCGGCTCACATACAGTGATTTGGTTTTTTTCTCTAATAATCAACGCATTTGCTCTCGGATATCAGTTCATGTGGTAAATTGCAAAATAAATGTGGTAAGGTTGGCGGAGTACTGAATTGAAGTCGGTTAAAACTTTGTTTTTAAAGTAAATTATTTATGCTATATCTAGACACATTTTAGCCTAATGGAATGTCCCTTGCTAGACCAACACCCTCGGCAAGGCCGCAGGTCATCATGTCAATTTCTCCTTCTACTTGATATTATAACCCTATTGAATTAACTAGCTCCGTACATGGAGCTCATTGTAATGTATGAACGAGCACCAGGTACGGAGTTAACTTCGACCTGGTTATAGTTATTACAGCTTACAGTGATGAAACACTAACTTTGCCAGTTAGTTTGTAGTTGTAACTGTTGTAAGTAAAAAGTTGAAACATAATAAAATATTATACCTCTTATGACCTCGAATATGCCTACCTATTTAAAACCTTACAGTATACGGTGTTATAGCTGTTTTTTCTTAGTTTGGCCTTACAATTCCTACTTTATACAAAAAGAAACCTTGTGGATCCGTATTATCCGAAAGATCCGGATATCCGGACCTGTTGAATTTAAATATCCGAAATATCCGGATCCGAAATATTGGCGGATCTTGCAAACCCTACTTCTAATATTGAGTAATTTTTTAAGTAATCGTTTTTTTTCACTGTGGGTGATGGGGTCGGATAACTTCCTTTGCAAATAACAGGAGAAGGCAAGGAGGATGATGAATGTGTTGTACTGATTGCAGCGACGTAACGTGCGAGGGCCTTGACGACAGCTTACTATGGCCCGGCGTGTCGCGGGAGACGGGACTCCAGTACCAGGCCATACGGAGCCCGAGGTGGGCCATGTCAGGCCTCACACACGACCAGAGCGACATGATGAGGTTCTTCGACAAGCTGTATGGAGCCAAATCGTACCCCAACTTGTAGACCTAACTGCAATTGTCATTTGACAACCAAAACTCAGGAATTAATCGATTACATTTAAAATCTTCATAACTAAGTACTGAATCGATTATAATACGAGTATTTTTCTAAGTAATTATACTTCGATTTTTTTAGCATTAGAAAGACCTTTACAGAAGTAAGTGTAAGGTTTTTTATAGAACACGTTTTACGATACCTGCCGTAAATGCGGCGGAATAGTGGAAAACTATGAAAACATTTTTTTCAACACACCTGCTCGTAAAGTAGGTCTTATTACAGCTTATTTACACTGATAATGCAGAATATTACCCATGCGGTGCCTTTTACATTACATTATCGCACTAGTGCCTTTTCATTACATATCTTTTTTAAATATTAGCAAAATAATGCAGAATATTACCCATGCCGTGACTTTTACATTACATTATCGCACTAGTGCCTTTTCATTACATATCTTTTAACATTTTCATTTTTTATTTTATTTTTTTTTCCTCGCAAATGTGTTGAAAAACGTCGTATTAAACACGTGAGCATTGGTCATTACACTTCTCGTCTCCATTAAGCCTTCGCCTTCGGCTCAGGCTTAAAAACCGACTCGAGTGTAATGACCAACATAGCACACTTGTATCATAATGTACTATTAAAGCATTTTGCATTATTATTAGACGATAGCAAAATGTGTAATTTGCATTTACTTAAAAGGATTATTTAATAATACAGCACTAATATTTTATTTGTGTTATTTTTAATGTATCGCAAAAAAATTGCATGATAAAAAACCCAGAGAAGCAGAGGTTTCAAACAAACGGAACGTTTTAAACGTATAAATTGCGACTAAATTGAAAATGTCCCACAATAATACACTAGAAACACAACACTAGCAACACTAGAATAAGTTTTTTCTTTAATAAAGGTTTATCAATCGAATTTATGACTTTTAATTAAAATACATGATTTTATTTACGCAATTTTTAGGACTACTTTTCTTCCTATTGTTTTCTCCACCTTCAACCCAAAAACACCCTTCAACTACCTGGGAACAAGCGGTCATTAAGGATTTTAAGAGGATTAAAATTAATAAAATTATGGTTTGATTTACGTACCCATTAGCGTGGTATTTTTCAAAGTCTGAGACAGTTTAAAAACGGTTTTAGAATCGGCATTAAGTGAGGATTAATACTAAGTACGTAATTTGTTATTTCCACCTAAAACCCAATAACACCCTTCAACTACCTGTGAACAAAGGGTCATTAAGGATTTTAAGAGGATTAAAATTAATAAAATTATGGTTTGATTTACGTACCCATTTGCGTGGTATTTTTCAAAGTCTGAGACAGTTTAAAAACGGTTTTAGAATCGGCATTAAGTGAGGTTTAATACTAAGCAAAAAAAATGGTAACTAAATCTGCGTTTTGTTCAGAAAATTGTGTTTTTCTTTTAAAATTCGTAATTTTTGTAGCCATTTTTCAAAAACAATATTTTTTTTTGCGGATTTTCTCTTCTAGTTGGTTTTCTATTGTTATTAAGAATTATTAACCTGTCCCTTGGTAATACTCTGCATTTTTTATTTTCATTTTAGGACCATTGGATCAAAAGTTATACCGTCTGAATTAGGTGTATTACCCGAGTTTTTACAAAAATTTTCAAAATTCTGTAAAAAAAAAACTAATGACTAGAAAAAAAAAAAAACACCGTTTCACCGATGAAATTGGCTGAAATTTTTCTCCTTTTATTATGTACAGTTTATGAAATTCCACCCTGTATATTTACAAACCTAAGTGATAGGAAATGTGAAATCATTGATAAGTACCTATGATGTAACAAAGAAAATACACAATAATTTAATATTTTATTATTAACTTCTGAAGAAACAGGTTTACGACACCTGCTTCTTTGTTTATCGAATTTCTAATGCTAAAAAAATCGAAGTATAGGCATTTGCTAATCTTAAATTATTTATTTAACAAAAATACACTTATATTATAAACGTTATATCCGTCAGACGCCAAACAACCACGTCCAAAAAAATATACTTTACTGTCCTGTATAGAAGCCCGCATTCTAATTAATTATGCATCCTTTATGAATCTGTTAGATATATATTTAAGTAGCATACGTTCAAATAACATCGTTATTTCAGGAGATTTTAATATTGACTTCGCGGCAGTTGATGATACTAAGACTAAGGAACTTCTACAAAAGTTACTCGAGCATAATCTGATTCCTACTATTTCGGAATCAACCCGAACAACAGATACTACCGCTACCACATTAGATAACATTGTAACAAATTACCATGACTATAATAGAGCACGTGTCGTACCATGTTCTTTTTCAGACCATGATGCTCAAACAATTAATCTTTTTCTTCCATGCTATTTTCGGAATAAGACACAAAAGTATACAACTAAAAGGGTTTTTAGAGACAGTGCAATGACAATTTTTCGTGAAAATCTTAATAAAATTGACTGGAACAATGAATTTATAAATAGTGACTGCAACAAAATGCTCGTAATATTCTATAATATGGTACTAAATCTCTGCAACATACATTTTCCTATTAAAAAAGTTCTAATAAAAAGGAACGCTAAGAAATGGTTAACAAAAGGTATCAAAAAATCAAGTAAAACAAAAAGAAAATTGCTTATATCCACCAGAAATTCTAAAGATGAATTACTTAAATCCTACCGTAAGCGATATCAACAGATATTCAAAACTACACTTGTAATAGCCAAGAAATGTTTTATTCGGAACACTATCGCGAAGGCAAAATGCAAATCTAAGGCTATATGGAACATGGTTAACGAAAACACTGGTAAAACTAGCAAACGATTGCAAAATAATAAAATCACTCTAAAAATTAATAATAATCTGATAGAAAATAGCAGCCACGTTGCAAATGAACTTAACGATTATTTTATCAAAATTGGTAAAAGCACTATAATCCAAAATGACATCACATATATGAACTTACTCAGACATGAAAATAACACTAACGTAAACTCTATATTTATGGACCCGATAATTGAACCCGACATTATTAAAATCGTGAAAAACCTAAAAAATACAAATGCAATGGGACCCGATGTTATGAATACCATGCTCGTCAAAAAGAATATAGATCTCCTTTGCATTCCACTTTGCATTATTTTTAATACTAGTTTTTTGGATGGAACTTTCCCAGACTTGTTAAAACGCGCAAGAATAGTAGCTATACACAAAAAGGGAAGCAAACTGGAGTTAAATAATTATCGTCCCATCTCGGTACTATCTATTCTAGCCAAAATCTTTGAAAAGTGTATAGCTAATAGATTAGAAACACATTTCATAAGAAACAATCTGTTTTCTGCACACCAATATGGGTTCAGACGTAATAAAAATACATCTGAGGCAGTGGACAACTTGGTAATCGAGGTATTGCATTGCCTCAATCAAAACTCGAAGTGCGGAGGAGTATTCTGTGATTTAACAAAAGCTTTCGACTGCGTTGATCACAGAATACTACTCGATAAACTAGAGTACTATGGAATACGTGGTACGGCACTTGAACTTTTTAAGTCATATCTATGTAACCGATCTCAGTATGTAGAAATAAAAGACCACATGGAGGACAATGTGGTCAGGTCTGATGACAAATTAATTAAATATGGAGTTCCCCAAGGCTCAGTCCTAGGCCCTCTCCTGTTTATAATATTTATCAACGATTTGCCGAGTTGCATCAGCTGTGGGACGACTTACCTATACGCAGATGACACTAGTATAGTTCTAAATGCTAGTTCTAAAAACGCTTTTAACGAAAAAATACAAACATGCTGGACTGAACTGTCTCACTGGTTCACAGCAAATGGATTACGGATGAACAGCAGTAAGTGCTTTTACATGATCTTTCGCCGTTGTAGTAAAAGTCCAGACTTTAAGTGCGACATACCAATTTGCAAATCAAACAGTGTTTGTTTTCTGGGCGTAAATCTAGATCCTTACCTGAGATGGAATATCCAAATTGACACACAGACAGTGACAGTTAATAGAAAACTGGCTAGTGCCTGTTTTGCATTAAAAAGTTTATCGAAGTATTCTGATAAGATTATACTAAAAAATGTGTACTTCTCCTATTTTGAGAGTATTCTCCGATATTGTATCGAGGTCTGGGGAAACGGAGTCAACATTAATTCTGTCCTGTTGAAACAGAAAAAAGCTCTAAGGATCATCGAAGGCTGTTCTAAAGTACCCGTTACGCATAGACATATGTTTATTGAAAATAAAATTCTTACTGTTGTTTCGTTGTATCTTTATCATCTATGTAATGTGTATTCATCGAAATAAGAATTTGTATTGTACAGTAGGGCAAAGCCAAGACTACAATTTAAGAAATAATGATAAATTAACACTGACTTTCCCTAATTATGCACATTTTAATAAAAGTTTAGGCAATAATGCAATAAGAGTATATAATAAGTTGACCAAAGATTTAAGGGATTGTGACGATATGAAAATATTTAATAGAAAAGTGAAAGATTACTTTTTAAAAAGGCCATACTACTCCATTGACGAATATTTTGCCAATGCTCTAAATTAACTGAACATTATTGTTATTATAATTTGACTATTTTATTTTGTTTTTAAATAATTTCGGAGCAGTTTCTTACTATTGTTATTAATATTAGTAGTTAAAATAAAAAAAAAAAAATTTTTTTTTTTAATATTATTGTAATGTATATTGTATTTGCATGCATGTGAATGTGTTTAACGCAAATAAAGATTTTGACTTTGACTTTGACTTTTGACAAGGCTGAGCCAAAAACAACTATCTATGTATTTTTTTCCTCTGTATTTTTTGTGCAATCAAGTGATTACTACTACCTACTACTATCTAAAAAAGCAAAAAAAAACCTACGGTTTACGATTTATGACCTCGTTCAAACCAATTTTCGGTGGAAGTTTACATGGCAATGTACATCATATATTTTTTTTAGTTTTATCATTCTCTTATTTTAGAAGTTACAGGGGGGGGGGGGGGGGACACACACATTTTACCACTTTGGAAGTGTCTCTCGCGCAAACTATTCAGTTTAGAAAAAAATGATGTTAGAAACCTCAATATCATTTTTGAAGACCTATCCATAGATACCCCACACGTATGGGTTTGATGAAAAAAAATTTTTTGAGTTTCAGTTCTGAGTATGGGGACCCCTAAAACTTAATGTTTTTTTTTTCGATTTTTGTGTGAAAATCTTAATGCGGTTCACAGAATATATCTACTTACCAAGTTTCAACAGTATAGCTCTTATAGTTTCGGAAAAAAGTGGCTGTGACATACGGACGGACAGACAGACGGACATGACGAATGTATAAGGGTTCCGTTTTTTGCCATTTGGCTACGCAACCCTAAAAAGGCTTTATTCTACCATAATTCAGATTTTATCTGCATGCTAAATCATGTTGCGTTGATTTTTAACCTATATATTGATTCTTAACCTATTTGAGTAGTAACAAACGATAATAAATAATTTAATTAAACATTCATTTCATTTCAACATAACAACATAATGACCATTTCGATAACATTCATGAAAATGAATTAAACTTTAATTCAAAGTAATATCCATCCATACTAATATTATAAATGCGAAAGTGTGTCTGTCTGTCTGTCTGTCTGTCTGTCTGTCTGTCTGTTACCTCTTCACGCCTAAACCGCTGAACCGATTTAGATGAAATTTGGTATAGAGATAGTTTGAGTCCCGGGAAAGGACATAGGGTAGTTTTTATCCCGGAAATCGACCCCTAAGGGGATGAAATGGGGGGTGAAAATTTGTATGGAGCTACTAAAACCGCTGCACCGATTTGGATGAAATTTGGTATATAAATACTTTAAGTCCTGTGAAACGACATTGAATAGGTTTAATCCCGTAAATCATCCCCTAAGGGGGTGAAATGAGGGGGTGAAAATTTGGAGGTAACCAATTTTGATGAAATTTGGTTTGGAGATAGTTTAAATCCTAGAAAAGGACATAGGATAGTTTTTATCCTAGAAATGATCCCCTAAGGGGGTGAAATAAGGGGTGAAAATTCGGATGGAACCCATTTGAATACAATTTGGTTTAGAGATAGTTTGAGTCCTGGGAAAGGACATAGGGTAGTTTTTATCCCGGAAATCCACCCCTAAGGGGATGAAATTGGGGGTGAAAATTTGTATGGAGCTACTTAAACCGCTGCACCGATTTGGATGAAATTTGGCATTTAAATAGTTTGAGTCCCGGGGAAGGACAAAGGATAGGTTTGTACCCGTAAATCATCCCCTAAGGGGGTGAAATGGGGGGGTGAAAATTTGGAGGTAACCAATTTTGATGAAATTTGGTTTGGAGATAGTTTAAATCCTAGGAAAGGACATAGGATAGTATTTATTTCGGAAGCCATCCCCTAAGGGGGTGAAATAAGGGGTGAAAATTCGGATGGAACCCATTTGAATACAATTTGGTTTAGATATAGTTTGAGTCCTGGAAAAGGACATATAGGGTAGTTTTTATCCCGGAAATCCACCCCTAAGGGGATGAAACTGGGGTTGAAAATTTGTATGGTGCTACTTAACCGCTGCACCGATTTGGATGAAACATAGGACTGTTTTAATTCCGGAAATCACCCCTAAGGAGGTGAAATGGGAGGTTGAACTTTGGATGGAACCCGTTTAGATGAAATTTGGTATAGAGATAGTTTGATTCCCGGAGAATGACATTAGATAGTTTTGAAAATTTGGATAAATCCCATGGAGATGAAATTTGGTATAGTAGGAGTCCCAGGGAAGCACAATGCATAGTTTTTATCCCGAAAATCAGCTCCTGAGGGGGTGACATTAGGCGTGAAAATGTTGATGGAACCCATTTAGATGAAATTTGGTATAGAGATAGTTAGAGTCCTAGGGAAGGAAATAGAATACTTTTTATTTCGGAAATCATCCCCTAAGCGGGTGAAATGGGGGTGAAAATTTGGATGAACTCATTTAGATGAAATTTAGTTTAGAGATAGTTTAAGTCCTGGGAAAGGGCATAGGATAGTTTCAATTCCGGAAATCACCCCCTAAGGGAGTGAAATGGAGGATGAAACTTTTGATGGAACCCCTTTAAATGAAATTTGGTATAGAGATAGTTTAAGTCTCGGAGAATGAAAGCGGATAGTTTTTATCCCGAAAATAGTTCCCAAGGTAATGAAATAGGGGGTGAAAATTTGGATTAAACACATTTAGATGAAATTTGGTATAGAGATAGTAAGAGTCCCAGGGAAGATGCATAGTTTTTATCCCGAAAATCATCTCCTGAGGGGGTTCTTAAAACTTTGTAGAAACATTACTTATTTGAGTACAAACAAAGTGCTTTCAGCGTTTTGGAAAATTCCACCCCTAAGAGGGTTAAAAAGGGCTGCAAAGTTTATATGGGGAAACTCTTTTTGGGATAGGAGCTTAAAAGTTTGTAGGACGATTAGTTATTGAAATACAAAAAAAAGGATATTCAGCGTTTTAGTAAATTCCACTCCTAAGGGGGTTAAAAGTGGGTGCAACATTTGTGTGGAGGAAACATTTTTTTAGCCGATTTCCAATTTTGTAGAATGCTTACTAATTAAAAATAAAATTAAATACTTTCAGCATTTTAGAAACTTCGATCTTTAGGGGTTTATAAGAACGTTTGAATGAAGAAAATATTTTTTTAGCGAGGGACTTAAAACTTTGTTGAAAGATTACTTATTACAATAGAAATCAAGTACTTTTAGCGTTTTGGAAAATTCGACCCCTAATGAGAATAAAAAGGGGTGCAAGGTTCGTATGGGAAACCCATTTTTTGAGCTAGAGACTTGATATTTTGTAGAAAAAATACTTATTACAATAAAAAAACTTATTGTTTTCTTTTCAATTTTTCCCCGAAAAGCGTTAATTCAAAGGTTCAAAGTTTGTATGCAGACTATCAGAGCAAGAAAATTTTTAAGTATGAGAATTGTAACTTCGATCTTAGTATGTTTGTTAAAAGACTACAAAATTCATTTCAGCGTTTTTTGAAATTCATCCCCTAAAAGGTATTATAAGGGTGTTCAAAGTTTGTATGGAGAGCTAAACATTTTTAAAGTAAGGGATTTGTAACTTCAGTTTTAGACTGTTTACTACAAGACTACAAAGCTAATTTCAATGATTTTAAAAATTAATTCCTTAAACAAACATTTAGACGATAACATGTTCTACGCGGACGAAGTCGCGGGCAACAGCTAGTACGAAAATATAAATAAGTCACTGTCATTTTCCAGCAAGATGTTTTGACAGTTTTGACAATTTTAGTTTCACTGAGGAGGTTGGTGACTGGTTTAAATTCTTTATGTCACTAAAAATAAATTAAATCTTAGGTCAGTGACCTGTCACAGTAAAGTGAGATAGTGTGCGTGAAATGTAGTGGTGTGCGTTACTGGGGAGAATAACGATAACGTTGCACCGCCAGCGGATTTTTTGTGTCGCGTATGTAGTTTCAATTCGAATTAGAAACCCTTAAACTTTTCCAAGCGCGGCCGCGGCGTTTTTGATGAAGTCATTACAGGGTAGACAGACTCTTTAGAGATTGTCTCCCTGCAGTTTTGGATTCAGGGGACATGCCTAACAACATACTAAAACATGGCGCCGGTATCCGAAAGTGAAGTATTTGTTCGACGGAATCGCCTAACAACACGCACTAAAAATGCCGTTAAAGTTCATCTGTCACTTCGATATTTCTGTTTGAGAGAAAGGAACAGAACATATTTTAGTCAACAGACATTGGTTTGTTAAGTTTAATGAATACGGGGTTTTTTACACAAAACTGTGAGTTTTGATTACTTACCTACTTACTTACTTGAACTGTCTGGTCCACGGAATACTTAAATAAGATGGAAGCGGCGTATTAGCTAGTTACTCCGGAATCCCGCGTGGGCTGGCTACGATCAAAACTGAATTCGTACATGTAAACACTACTGCAAAACGCTTCTAATTGGTAAAAACTTTGAATTCCATTACGATTTCAACAGTTGTAATTTTTAGGACGAAAAGTAACTCAAAACTGCTTTACTTGCGGTCTAATTTACAATGACAAAAAAAAGTCACGTAAGTCTATTCTTCATCAATATAGGAGCCAATTTCGAAAGGGGTTTTAAAATATGGAAATGATATGAGAATAGTATTGATATCTGCTCTCCTTCTTGCATTAGAGCATAACTAAACGTGTGTGAGCGTGACGTACTTTTGACGGAAATTTACATTTACTTTTTGCTTGCAAAATTGAGGCCCTGTTCAAATGAAGTTGACGTTTGATTATGTTCAAAACCAAAGGTCTTATGTTACTATGACACTCTATGGTGATACACCTATTTGGAAATTTTGAATACAAAATAGAGGTGAGACTAAGATCATAATTATCGAAATTTTATATTCTTGGTATATATCGTTTATATAGCACAGTCGCCATCACATACATCGGAGCAAACAAGCACGTCACAAACATCGGAACACACCTCTATTTTAAAGGCATTAGAGTGCATGTGCCGATATTTTTGAACACCTATAGTGTACCAATGTATGTAATGGCGACTGTACTAGTTTCCACCTGCGACTTCGGGACCCGATATAAAAACTATCCTATATTTAAATTCAGGCTATAAACTATCTTAGTGCAAAACTTCATCCAAATCGGTTCAGGCGTTTAAGCGTGATTGAGTAACAAACATCCAGACATCCAAACTTCCACATTTATAATAGTATATAGGAATAGGATAGAATATTTATATAGTTAAATAAATTTTAAATGCCCTTATTTCTTAGAGTAAGAGCGTTTGCGTAATGCGGCCGATCCGAACCTGATAAATATCAGTCCGAAGTAGCAGTGTAGTGCTATTTTGGAGAAATTACATCCGAAGAAATCGGGTAAGTATTCACGAAATTTTGATCTTGTCCGCGACCTCATACACGCAGTTCGCAAACGCTCTAAATGGGGATGGTGCTGAAAGCAACTGTCAGATAAATTGTGTAGCTCACGAAAACATGCTAACACTTTTTAATTAAAATACGTACAAGTATTAAAGTAATTTTAATATTATCATTGTGTCTGTAATTTTTTGTCTTTTATCCAACAAATGTGATAAATAAACGTATTTTCTTTCTTTCTTCTTCTATTTACAAGGATACTCACAGAGTAGGTATAAAAAATGGTAGGTATGACATATCATTATAATAATAAAATTGCACATTTGAATTCCTTGATGTACCGTGTCATTTGTTTCAAAAACAAATATCATTTCATCATCATCATCATCATATCAGCAGAAAGACGTCCACTGCTGGACATAGGCCTCCCCCAAAGAAGATAAATTATTTATGTCAAATATCATTTATTTGACATTACGCTAAGAGAATATATTTCGAATCGTTTACATATTCTTGAGATTCTTATTAATATATAATATGTATTTCATTTAATAAATACAGCACTATAATTAAACTAAACTAAAACTAAAATACATCTAAATAAAACTAAAATATATCTAAAAATGGCCCCTGCGGCATGGTACCGAGGACGCTGGCAGCATTTCCTCGCTGGATCGCCAGGCCGATGCGTTGAGCGAGGAAACTGCCAGCTCTTTGGTCTCCCGTGGCGTCTCTGAGCCTCTTCGACATGTCCTTAAAGAGGCTCAGAGCGCCAGGGCCCCACGGACCTAGGGTTTCGACGCCGAATGGAACAAAATTATACTCGGCGCCGAGACCACTGTATGCGGCTGAGAAAGCCAAGGTGGGCAATGTTGGCTTTCTCAGCCGCCTCTGCCGCTGCCGCTGCCCTCACGGAGGTTCGGTGGAGATGCGACGGGGCTAGTGTGTCTACGCAGGTTGCATCCCACACCAGCACCCGTCCCATACTCCACGGAATCAGAGACACACCGTCCGGTCTCTTGCCATCGTTTCTTGAGATGCCGGTCGGCTCTAGAAGAGCCGGCACACCAACCGACGCAAGAGACCGGCGGATTATGTCATTTAGGGCAGCATGCCTGGAGAAGCGGCCCGCGCTTCGCTGGCAGGACAGACCGTGGTGCCCTAGTCGGTCGACATCGCTTCCGCAGGGGCAACGATGTGGGGCGCAGACCGGGACCCCAAGTCGAAGAGAAACTGAAATTTGTAGGGTGTTGGGTTCTAAAAAAGTGCCTATGTTTGGAGATGGGTGCGCTTGGAGCCAGTACCCGGCTTCCTTGGAGCTTACAGCCAAAAGTCTGGCTCGCCCCTCAGTGTTTGATTGATCGAGACGGGAGGATAGAGTAAATTTACAAGCAATGTCGTCCCAGCTCCTTTGAGATTTTTTATGTTCCGGAAAATTTTGCCCGGGACAAGCAACTGACCAAGCATTTTTGGCGTCAGCCAGGCCCGAATTCTCACAGTTTATGCGTAGGATTTTTCCTATGAGACTGGATGAGCTTTGACATTTAAAATAAATTCATAACGCGCTTCACGCTAACATCAGAGAAAATATTTTTGACAAATTAATATTTCTTGTCTTTAGTAGGTCTACTAGCTTTTAACATAGAACCAAATAGATGTAATAGCTCAACTGGGTCTACTCGTCGATCTGAGTATTAATATTTTTCATCAGAATATTTAGGGTTTTTCCAGCAAGGTACTATAAATAGGCTTATTTTTAGACAATGATGACACTCAAATTTTATGTATTACTGAACGTTGGCATAAACAAAAACAGAACCACAAATATGTATCAAGAGCAGCACGAACTGCCAACCAACTGTCATGCAGTTTGGCAGTATATTTATTATGTAACCATTTAATGTTTCATTTTAAGAAATAAAGGATTTAATATTTATATAGAGGTGGCAAAATATTGGCAACATAAAGTATAGTTTAAATTATTGGATCCCTTTAGAAGAAGAAGAATATTTATATTATTAGATAATCTTGTAAGCGCAATTGGCTGCTTTATTCGATTAAAGAACAAATATCATCGACTTGAGAGTGCATACGAAGTCGCGGAAGGTGAAATTCAAATGAAACAAACATAGTGATTGAATTACTTACTGATTATATTGATCCTTCACTGTGTTAACTTACCATTAAGACACAGTATTAGACTAACACACAATACATTACAAATAGTATTTGACTTCTCCCTGGCTAAATCAAGACTGCCTTCGCAAAATCCCTCTTGGGACCACGTCGCCACTCCAATGGCGTTACTTTTCCCTCCATTATTGTCGACCAATCAGAGAGCCGCAGTAACACCTGACGGTCTCTGATTGGTCGAGCGCTTCCAACTGTCAGTCTTGCTTTAATCCAAGTTTTAGGTCATAACACATACTCATTTATACAAATTAATGATTACCACTGCGTATTAACTATATAATTTCTAACAGTCGGCCATCCAAAATAGATGTAACGACCTCGTACATCAAATCGTAATATTAACTAACAAATAAGAATAAATAATACGTACGAGTTTATAACCGTGTAATGGAATACATTTGCTACACATTGTCAAAATATGTTGGATTTTGTATTAATATATCATACACATGGACCAGCTGTAGCATTATACATCTGCGATTATCATTATTTCATGTTTACAACTTATTTCATTAATAACATAACGATATGAATCACAATAAACAATCTAGAGTGTACTCTATGGATTTGATTTACTGATTTGCAAGTAGGTAGACATTATATCACGGCCTGTAAGAGTAAACTACTTAGTAATATAATATAAACATTTATTTTATAATTTTTGGCAGGCTTTATTTCATGGCCTGAATTTTATTCGCAATCGGGCATTATTTCATGGCCAGTGCGAGTGATGTGTTATGTATTCGCATACGGGCATTATTTCATGGCCAGTGCGAGTGATGTGTCATGTATTCGCATACGGGCATTATTTCATGGCCAGTGCGAGTGGTGTATTATGTATTCGCATACGGGCATTATTTCATGGCCAGTGCGAGTGACGTATTATGTATTCGCATACGGGCATTATTTCATGGCCAGTGCGAGTGATGTATTATGTATTCGCATACGGGCATTATTTCATGGCCAGTGCGAGTGATGTATTATGTATTCGCATACGGGCATTATTTCATGGCCAGTGCGAGTGATGTATTATGTATTCGCATACGGGCATTATTTCATGGCCAGTGCGAGTGATGTATTATGTATGGTCCTGGACACTGGAATAAATGGGTTAGTGATTACTTTCAAAAATAGGCATTATTTCATGGCCTGAACACTGAAATAAATGGATTAAAGATGATTTTTATAAACAGGCATTATTCCATGGTCTGGACACTGAAATAAATGGGTTAATGATAACTTTCAAAAACAGGCATTATTTCATGGCCTGAACACTGAAATAAATGGATTAAAGATGAATTTTATAAACATGCATTATTTCATGGCCTTAACACTGAAATAAATGGGTTAAAGATGATTGTAATCAACAGGCAATTATTACATGGCCAGAAAACTGAAAATATGGGTATAAGATGATTTTCATTTATTAACTGCTACTGGCGCGGTCTGGCCGCGGCGGTCCATAGTAAACTTGTCATTAGCTGTCAAAATGTTCGAAATACAATTGCACTAGTGCATTATTTTTTTTAACATTAACATCAATTTTGAACTTAAGGTTTAAAATATTTATAAAACAAAGAAAAGAAGAGAGACGAGAACACGATATGACACAGATAACAAATATAATGGACAATGTACACCATCATCGTCTGAAGCCCAATACAAGACTCGAACTTGTGACCTCTGCATTGCCGGTACATATATAAAATTTTGTATATCACACTAATTAATTAGTAGCCTTTCATTATGGAGGTCTGAAATAATTCACCCTAGGCTTGATTTTATCAAAGTAACTGCTACTACACAGGAATAGCGTCTATAACCATTTTTCATCATCTGAGTGTCAACAATCTGCTACCTATGAACATCGTATATTTTAATTAGTCCATATGGACCCTAGAACTTAAGTAAATATATAGCTTTTTATTATTTTCAGTCGCTGGGATTTGTTTTTTGACACGTACTAAATATCCTACCTCGAACTTTTAGGACTGCAACGTTTTGCAGCATAGGACAATATCTGAGCTTCGTGTGAAGCTTTACGAGCTTCGTGTGAAGCTTTAACGGGCGCATTTATGTCTTCTCTCATTTCATCTACACATTTACGATCAGCGCTAGTAACATCGGTACATACTTAACTCTGGAAGAATGCGACTTTCACTAGGTGCCATTAACCAATTATTTATTTGGTGCCAAATAGCGCCTCAGAGGGGGTGCGATTAAGCCCTTGAATTTAAAGTAGTAAGTATGTACAATCTTCATTGCACATCAAGCATTTGGTCTCAACCGTGCCAATGCTATTGGCTGTCAAACCGTCCACCAAATTTATATTATATCGTTCTACTTGCCCGTGACCCTGGGTGTGGATACAGCGTTCAATACAGTAATATTTAGTATTCCTATCGCACAAAACTTCCCAAAGATCTCACTAGTGAAAGATATATATGATTCACCGAGGGACGCCAAAAAATACCCAAAATATTTTCGGAATACATTAATCTTACTAACAACTATGGACAATGTTCCGAAATAAATTATTTGAATTGAATTGAAAAATTGAATTAATCGATGTTCCTAACAGGCTTCAAGTAAGCGTTTTTAGTGTAAGAGTCTATAAGAACCAGTATATAAGCATTGCACCCTTTCAAAAGCGCATTTTAGACAAAAGGTAACGTGAATTCAATATAGTGAAATAATTAGGTATAATTGTAATTTAATTTAAATAATATATGAATAATATTTAATGTAAAAATTGAATTCCAAGTTTTATTATGTATTTAGAATATTTAGATAGGTACAATGCTCTTTATTTATTTAAAAATTTTAAAAGTCCTTCTTTATCCCGAGATGAAAGGTTTTCTTCATATCCTGAATCAGCCTCAGATATGTCAGGAATACCAATTTGTTCGGAATCTACTTTCCTCCCGAGCTACACGATCGCGATAAATCAAAGACTCATTCTTCAATAAGCAGATATTACGAGGAGAGCAAACAGCTACAATATGTCCTACTCCCACAAAAATCTCCCCTTTGAATACTTATGGGTTCTGGACGCACCCCTATAAAGGTAGGATCGAAAATTTCTAAATCACGATCGCAATGTTATTTTGAACTTGTTACTAATGGTCACTAATTGATCAAATTAGAGTGTATCCAAGTGATGACTGATCTTTTGTATAACGGTGTGAGGTTGTTCTGTATAGGTTTATCCTATCAACAATTTAAATGGCATAACATCTTTGGGTAAAATTAACAAGTCCTATTTAGCTTCAACGTCATCTATGTATAATGATTTGTACCCATAGAGGTAGAATAGAATAGAGAGACTCGCCCACACATACCTACACGCATGAGTGACAAGTATGCATGCATAGACAATACCGCAATTGGGAACGAGATACAATGTCACATTTTCCGTCCCTCCCCGCGCATACGGAATCTTTGCTGTTTGCCACCACATCTGTCAAAATATTGTACATTATCCTTCTAGCGTTATTCCCGGTTATGCCCCTAAAGGAGCCCGGGGTTCGCTTTGACACCTAATCCCAAGATTTGGCATAGGCACTAGTTTTACGAAAGTGACTTTTATTTCTTTATAGTTAGTGTGTGACTGAATAAATGATTTATGATTATGATTATGATTGACTGCCATCTGACCTTCCAACCCAGAGGAAAACAATACATTATTGGGATAGCCGTCACCGATATAACACCACCAAATCACAAATGACATTAGACGTCAATAATGAGTCTTCTGATACTTCCCAATCTATTGAAGTAAATTCACCACTATCTATTTCGGGCATACGCTAGGACGGCATCTATTATATTTTTATCGAATTTTGGAGGGTAGTAAAATACTATACACCCATATCTCCGTTGACAACTTGCTTATTTCGGGCATACGCTAGGACGGCATCTATTATATTTTTATCGAATGTTGGAGGGTAGTAAAATACTATACACCCATATCTCCGTTGACAACTTGCTGGGTCGACCATGACCGGTGAAACCCGTGTAGAAAGGTCAGAAATAAAGGTAAATAAATATCGCGTTAAAACCGTGAAAAACAATAATTTAAATATGTGTACAAAGCGCGAGTGTTTAAAGTGTTATATCTATAGGTATACGTTGTACTACAAAGTTACCGAATCCTCAAGAGTAAGGGAAGATTACTAGTTATATTGATTCCATTAGTTATAATTATTAAATAGCTTCATAACCTCCGACACCAACCTGAGGTATCCCGCCATACCAGGAAAATAGGCAATTAAATTTAAATCAAATCAAAATACGGACTAGAGTAGACTTTGTTCTTTTTCTAAAATCGAATGATGCAAAACAAATGCAACTCTGTTCTAATTTAAATTGAATATAAATTCCATTGACGGGAGGATGCCGTGAATTCGCGGCACCGGGAGACAACAGGACGTAAAGGACCGTATTCACAAACGCTGTTTTAAAATATTTGTCATTAGAATTGCGGACAGAGCTTAACCGGAGGAGACTGACGAGGAAGACCAGAGTAGGTCAATCACGCAACGCATTGTACGCGCGTCTGACAGTAAAATCACAATCTAACTGTCATTTTTCCATATAAAATTGACATTTAGACCTTACAGACGCGCGTAAGAAAAGTTACGTGATCGACCCACTGGATCATTAAATGCCGCAATACATATTGTAGTCTTGACATTGAGGAAGTTTGGCATAACACTGCCCAGTATCGTGACTTATTCTTGAGCATCGACCACATTTCTTTAATGGTTGCGTACATTCTAAATTTCAATAATATCTGAACTGTGATGTGACGTGGCCATCTTTCCTACATTTACAGCAACGAATAATCTTTGAATGTGTACGTGCCTGTCTACATGCTCTTGGTAGTAAGTTCTTAACAAACTTACGCTCTGTATTTGTCTTTATATTTCTAACATTACTCGCATACGTTAGCGATTTATTAGAATTGTCACATATTGGGCTGCTTCCGCAACAAGCCTAGCAGAACGATCATCAAGTCCATGCAAAATGCATTCTACTGCACGTTTGCCAACAATACACACATCTATTTATCAAAACTAACTTTTCATAATAACACTCTTTAAGCGGATTAGAAAACCTAGCTCTTTTAGCAAGATGAAAATGGAAAGACAACAGATGGTCGACCCTCGTACCTTTTATATTTCATACATACCTAACTTCCCTATATTATGGTCAATTTAATAGTCTCTAAACCGATACAAGATCTACTTATATGTTAGTATTATGAGAAGGCTCACCGAGATGTCCCTGGTGCGTCGTTCACTATGACCGCGCTGCCCACTGGCGGCCCGGCTGCATGCCCGCCGGCTGCCCGACGTGGCTGCACTGTCCGCTGGCTTCCCGCGTGGCTGCGCTGTCCGCTGGCCGCCCGCGTGGCTGCGCTGCCCGTCTGCGCACCCGCTGGCTGCCCGCGTGGCTGCGCTGTCCGCTGGCCGCCCGCATGGCTGCGATGTCCGCTGGCTGCCCGCGTGGCTGCGCTGTCCGCTGGCCGCCCGCTTGGCTGCGATGTCCACTGGCCGCCCGCATGGCTGCGATGTCCGCTGGCCGCCCGCTTGGCTGCGATGTCCACTGGCCGCCCGCTTGGCTGCGATGTCCACTGGCCGCCCGCTTGGCTGCGATGTCCACTGGCCGCCCGCGTGGCTGCGCTGTCCGCTGGCCGCCCGCTTGGCTGCGATGTCCACTGGCCGCCCGCGTGGCTGCGCTGTCCGCTGGCCGCCCGCATGGCTGCGATGTCCGCTGGCTGCCCGCGTGGCTGCGCTGTCCGCTGGCTGCCCGCGTGGCTGCGATGTCCGCTGGCTGCCCGCGTGGCTGCGCTGTCCGCTGGCTGCTCGCGTGGCCGCGCTGTCCGCTGGCTGCCCGCGTGGCCGCGCTGTCCGCTGGCTACCTGCGTGGCTGCGCGGCCCGTTGACCGCCCGCGTGGCTACGCTGCCCGTCTGCGCGCCCGCTGGCTGCCCGCGTGGCTGCGCTGCCCGCTGACTGCCCGCGCTGTCCGCTGGCCACCCGCGTGGCTGCGCTGCCCGCTGACCGCCCGCGTGGCTGCACTGCCCGTCTGCGCGCCCGCTGGCTGCCCGCGTGGCTACGCTGCCCGCGCTGTCCGCTGGCCGCCCGCGTGGCTGCGCTGCCCGCTGACCGCCCGCGTGGCTGCACTGCCCGTCTGCGCGCCCGCTGGCTGCCCGCGTGGCTACGCTGCCCGCTAGCCGCGCGACCGCTGACTGCGCCTCCTGCTCCAGAGCAGCGGCTGACGCGCCCCCGCGAGGGCCGACTGGAGCGACCGCGCAAGCGCCGCGCCGTCTGACTGCTCGCCTGGCGCGGCGTCGGGGCGTGCTGCGCAACCGTCGATGTGTGTATATAAAGTTCCCTTCCACGAGCTGCTTCTTCTGTTATATCCTGAAACGTATAATTTGTTCGCGAAGTCACTGATGAAGGGTACAGTAAAACTATTAAGCGACACAAGATGCAAGTATAGCTCCAGAAATATTTTGTATTTTTAGTAAAAAAAAGGAACAAATAAAAATGTATTCCGACCAGAGTTTTATTTAAACACCAATACGCATTCAACAACAGCTACATTATCATATAAATTTAATAAATATTATTGTTTAATAAATAAGACCTACTACTACTGGTACCTGTATAAACCCGGATAAAGGGCGTCAATCCTGAAGCCAACCTTGTCAACGCACTCAGTAGCTGTACATTATTTTATTAGCAACAATAAATACACGCTCAAGTGGATTAAAAGTCGAAGTGGAATAATGCGTCGCAATCATACATCACCCTGCTTTGAACCATGTGACCTAACATTTTAGCAATTCTAGCTGTTGAATGACTCTTACCGCGGTATTTAAAGCTTTAACCTTTGATATTATTTTACAAAGAAACGAACTAGCAGCATACGCTCTGATTATAGGAACAAAAACAAGTTTACGTGGGCTTAGTGGTAAGTTTAAACAAAAGGAGGGAAAAAAAAATAGTAGTGAGCTTAGTACTTTTAAGGTCCTTTTCAAATCCCACTTCTGAGATGTAAGCGCAATTGGCTGCTTTATTCGATTAAAGAACAAATATCATCGACTTGAGAGTGCATACGAAGTCGCGGAAGGTGAAATTCAAATGAAACAAACATAGTGATTGAATTACTTACTGATTATATTGATCCTTCACTGTGTTAACTTACCATTAAGACACAGTATTAGACTAACACACAATACATTACAAATAGTATTTGACTTCTCCCTGGCTAAATCAAGACTGCCTTCGCAAAATCCCTCTTGGGACCACGTCGCCACTCCAATGGCGTTACTTTTCCCTCCATTATTGTCGACCAATCAGAGAGCCGCAGTAACACCTGACGGTCTCTGATTGGTCGAGCGCTTCCAACTGTCAGTCTTGCTTTAATCCAAGTTTTAGGTCATAACACATACTCATTTATACAAATTAATGATTACCACTGCGTATTAACTATATAATTTCTAACAATCTTTGTCTTTGTAAATTTTAAATTAGTGAGTTTATCGATAAGTACATACACTAAGCATGGTACCACACTAGTCATACTGACAATCGCCCTTTTAAAATGTCAAAAGCGAATAATGCGATACATTGCTGTGACATTACGGTAGTCCCTAATCTGCGGCTTTTATAATCGATTGCGTATTTATTCAAAAAACTGTTATTTTAGTACTTACCGGTGATAGAAAATCGCTCCCGGGGGAACCTTTGGGTCCTAGCTTGCCTGTCGGCACGACTAAATTGCAGAACGCGGCATGTTTCTATTTTTAATACGGCAAAAATCGTCACCCGCGGTCAACAGACAACTGATCTGCGTTTTGACTGCGTTTGACAGTGTTATGAGTGTTCACCCATAACATCGGCTACATGCACCCCGCCCACTACCGTTTCTATAGTATTTACTTATTCTGTGGTCTGGTCTGTCTTAATCCAGAAAATTCATAAATATAATTACATACTGGTGTGATAAATAGTAATCAACTTCTGGCTGCTGCACTGCTTATTCTAATAGCCTCGCAGCAAGATACAGTTCTAACCCACATTCACGGCCACGCTGTCGGTCTAAGTAGATAGTAGGCAATAGAGCGTGTATCGTATACGATAAAGGTCATTTATTTACATGGTGGGGGGAAAGCCGGTAAGTACCTAGATTGACTACGATATATCAGTATAGGCTCTATCAATCTATCAGATAGAAAGTAAAAATTAAGCCAAAAAATAAAGTTTTAACTATATCAGAACCGTGAATGAAAACGATAAAGTATATACATATTGTGCATGTTATGTATGCGGTATAATACTCGTACTTGTAAAAACGTTACAAGGTTTGCCAAACACATCGTTTCAAACTGTAAATTATCCCCAGTTGAAGTGAAAATCGGTCTCAAAATAACTTTTTATTTTTAAAATTCTTACCTATACTTTTTTTAAACATGAGGAGTTGATAATAAAAGATAAATATTTATAATAAAAAATGTAGTTCCATATTGATTACGTTTTATTTTATTCTTACAAGCAAAAAATCTACAGCAAAGTTACCGTGACACCTATCTCGACTTCTCGAGAGAATATTTCCGAGAAAGTTCTCGAGAAATTCCCGGGAAGAGAGAGAATTCCAGTCATACGGTATTCGAATATTAATAATCAATTAATCAGTGCCTAGTAGAAGCCCCTAAAACCCACTAAAAGAAAAATAATAGAAGAAACAGTTAAATATCTGATACTTTCTCGATAAATTCCGATTGAGAGAACGTTTCCGAGAACGTTCTCGATCGATTTCTCTGTTCTCGGGAATTTTCGAGAACGGCCCATCACTAACTGTACCCATGCCATACGAATAAATAAATAAATAACTGTAAGAAACTTACTTATTTGTTTCTCTTAATGTAAAATTATTATGTCAATACCGCCTTACCTGTAACAAAAATAAATAGTAATGCTTTAGTAATAATATCACCAAAATATACGAACGCCCTCGATCTTCTTGACGAGATGGATACATACAGGTATGTTTAGGACATCAATTTAACCTAATAGGGGTGTAGACACCAAATAAAATAACCAATTATGATGAATTTTCTCGAAAAAGGATTAAAAATATTGTCAAATGGAGAAAAAAGTAAAGCAGGGGATTAAATCAGCACCGTAATGTGTGACTGTGTGTACCTAACTTAATTTAATTTAATTGTGTTTTAAAAATTATGACTTGTAAAATGTACTTTTACCAATAAATATGTGTATTCTGTATTCTGTAAATGATCGCAAAGTTATATTATAAGTGTCCAAAGTTTTAAGAGAGGGTATATTCTCTCCCTTTTCCGCAAAACGCACCGTCACAAGAAACGATTGTCATTTACTATGACTATAGGGGATGTCCCTTTTCCGCAAAACGAACCTTCTTATGAAACGATTGTCATTTACTATTACGCTCGTGGATCGTGATGTCACGATCCCCTAGCGTTTTCTCTCTCTAACAAGCAATATTAAAACGGTTGTAGCTTCGTAATTTTTTGAGATATCTGAATCCCATAAAAAACATTCCATGTAAAAAATAGGCCAAGTCTCGAAACTCTTTCACAGTAAAAAGTGGTGAGATATTTCGTAGAGCCAAGTCAGGCATTCTTATTAATCTGTATTTGCTTGCTAAATAAAATTCTGCAACTTGGGAATCACACAACTTTACTGCATTTACAAATTTTTGCATAGGTACCTAAAACTATGGAAGTGTGATTGCCAAGTCACAAAATTTTATTTAGCAAGCAAATAAAGATTAATAAGAATGCCTGACTTGGGTCTACGAAATATCTCACCACTTTTTACTGTGAAAGAGTTTCGAGACTTGGCCTATTTTTTACATGGAATGTTTTTGTTCCAGCTTTAGCCAGCACAACATTACAGCATGTTGAATATGGCCTGAAGGGCTTCGAGAAAAGGATGGTACGGCCGTGCCTCTTTGTTTTGCTCGACTTAGCGGGGGCACTACTGTGCCCCCCGATGGGATTTTCGTCACTAGGCATATCTTTTTGCCTTCTTTCTTTTGGAGGAATTTTGAGTGTACACCCCTATTGGTACCCTGCCATCGAAACTGGCGCTGATGAGTTTTACACGATTGCCCAAAGAAAAGTAGTGCAATTTTTTAAGTGTGTATGTGAGATTCTTTTTTCCACCAGAACTACTCAACGCCTAAACCGATTTAGATGTGTGAGGTATTGTTAGCTCTTGTTGTTATTCTGTCCCCGTAAGCGAGGAGATAATGATGACACGGTTTTTTATTAGAAAATGGTTATAATATGGACTTTCAACAGACCTGGGCCCCTTGGGAGATTCCCCATCTTAAACGGGACTTATGATTGTCAAAGAAAACATATCATCATCAATATCATCTTAGCTTTTCCCCGGTTGTTTTCAAAAGGATCCCGGGGTCCAAATAATAAAATTTATAATAAGTATTTATAAACCCTACAAAATGATTCGCTAAATTTTCATTTCATACATTTTATTTTGGAAACTGGAAACTGGTACATCATCATCATCATATCAGCCGAAAGACGTCCACTGCTGGACATAGGCCTCCCCCAAAGAGTGCCAAAATGACCGGTCCTGCGCCACCCGCATCCAGCGGACTCCCGCGACCTTTACCAGGTCATCAGTCCACCTTGTGGGGGGCCCACCCACGCCGCGCCTTCCGGTACGTGGTCGCCACTCGAGAACCTTTCCGCCCCATCGGCCATCGGTTCTACGTGCAATGTAAACTGGTACAGCTAAAAGATAATTAAGTAGAACTCATTAGGTTAGGTTTGTTTTATAACGATCTTCAACAGCTATGAAATTAAAAATCTGCCAAACATACATTCGATGAAACTTTCGTCGATAAAACAAGGTAGGTGCAAACAAACATTTGTATAGCGGGAAAGCGGAATACTCCCTTGTGCCCTCCCCGGGGTCGTACGTGAACTCTGTATCAATGAGAGTTCAGAGGGATTGGCTGAAGGCCTGGTAGCGTAGCGGCGAATGAGAATAGCTCAAGTAGGAAGTCCCGACAACGACAAAGGTTCAACTCCCGTTCGAAGCCTATCGCCGATATAAGAATATCGCCGAAATGTAAGATTACGAGTTAACTATGACGGCATTAGGTGCTGTCAGCGCTCAAATATTGACGTTATTATATCCGATAACTCTGTAAACTATTTTCCTCAAAGCGTACTGTTCTATGCGAATGTTTATACTAACTCACAT
Organism: Epinotia brunnichana; assembly: GCA_963854355.1. NCBI lineage: Eukaryota > Metazoa > Arthropoda > Insecta > Lepidoptera > Tortricidae > Epinotia > Epinotia brunnichana. Next base: position 668,930 of record OY977952.1, on the reverse strand, counting down.
TGTTTAGATTAGGCTAATGTTATGATAATTACGGCTAGTCCAAGCGTAATCACTCCAATTCGGCCGCCACTCCAATCGACACCCCTAGTTTCATTCTCGTCGCCGCTCCTTTCATTTTATTTAAGTTCAGTAGTGGTCAATCATTTATGTTTTTCACGTCTACCCAAACAAAGCAGTCTAATTTTTTCCCTGAAATTATTTGTTTCTTGAGTTCGTCCTAAATGCAAATAGTTTACTGTCTGAAAGTAAGTTTTAAGTGCGCGCTAGCTCCAACAGCGTTCTGACAATGATCGCGGACAAGTTTCTGTCCATACATAACATACATTGTTTTATTGCTGTGGACTTCACGCACCCAGCAGCTATGTAGTTGGCACATGGAGATGCCTAAGTTAATTAATGAATCCGTAAATGTGAATGTATAAAACTGTATAAGCCATTGTTACTTGTAATAAATATATATTAGGATATCATAACCGGTCGGTGGTAATATCGGGCAGTGTGTCTATAGCCCATGCGCTCTTGGAATAGTATTAGTGTTCCGGTGAGATCGTTTATTTTACCATAAGAACGTGTAAGAACAAGCGAGAGAAATATAGACCCGAATCCTAGTGTAAATGCTCCCGGGCTGTAGACCATTTTATGGCTGACGACGAGATTACTCCACAGTCCACTCATAATGGTTATTTTCCAGATAGAGCGGTACTGTAAAAGGCGATTGTTGAACAATAATGAAATCGACAACTTGTGCTCGGCCCAGTGTGGTAATGGTAACGGTAAAGTTTGAGTGCCAATCAGCGCCCTGATGTGCGCTTGGGTGCTGCTGTGCACGGTGTCGTGCGGCCTGGCGCTGCGGGTGCCGGCGCCGACGGTGCCGCATCGCGACGTGGACACGAGCGCGGGCACGGCGCGCGGGTACCTGGCCCCGCGCCCGCCGCACTACGCCTTCCTTGGCCTGCCCTACGCCCGCCCCGCCGACAGGTTTAAGGTCAGCTGATTTCCCGATAAGCTTCAATCCCATTATCGCCGTATAGATCGCTATCGGCGCTTGATTACCGCGCGGGGAGCGCTGATTTAAAATTGGATCTAATTAGTAATTTAACTATGTTATTTCGTTGTGTTTTCTCCTTGTAAAAGTTGAAATATCTACTAAACCTAGACGAGCCAAATGGATAACAAACAATCTGAAAACGTGTACCAAGAGGAAACGCTTATTATATGTTAATTCCTACAAAAGCCCTAGTGTAGAAAATAAGTTAGCATACAAGTCTTATGCAAGAACACTACGTTGTTGCATAAATGCAGCCCAAAATACTAGTAATTACCGCTACATTTGTAGATCAAAAAATAGGTGTCGAGCTACATGGGATGTTATCAAAAAAAAAGTATGAAACATCCGACAATCAAACCAAATCAAGAGAATTTTACACAATCTCATATGATTTATGATTTGATTTATTATTCCAAACATATGCAAGTTTACAGTACACAACCAAAACACTTACATACTACAATAAGTCATTCGATTTTTAATATCTCTGGTAGGCCAAGGAAAAGGTGTGAGAGACGATATGAAGAAAAAAGAAGTGAGTGATGAGATGACGGCTGACAGAGAAGTACCTATGGAAGAAAAAGACATGCTGCGCCGACCCCAAGTAAATGGAATAAGGGCAAGGAAATGATGACTACATAAATATCTCAAATATATTCCATCAAAATTATAAGACATCCGTAAGGAACTGTAATCGCCATGCGGCTACTATGTACTGTAACCCTACATATCCGTATATATAGAATTATCATGAGTTTAAAAAATACAAACTCATCGGGCTATGATGAGATAATTCCAAAATTCTCAAGCTATGCTCCCAATCAATATCCATACCTCTAGCCTATATAGTAAATCTCTCCTTAGAAGAAGGTACGTTCCCAGACGGACTAAAAAAATCAATAATCAAATGTTTATACAGAAAAGAGAAAAGAAATGAAGTCTGCAACTATAGGCCCATAGCACTTATCCCTGTTATGTCTAAAATCTACAAAAAAGTGATGTTAGAAAGGCTTGCAAATAAATACTCTCTCTTGAACGAGAAACAGAATGGTTTTAGAAAAAACAAATCTATCTCAAATGTTTTCATTGCTAAAGATGTTACAGGGAGCATAGACGAAGGACAACCTGTGAATGTACTTTTTAGATATGTCTAAGGCATTTTAAAATCAATTATTTATTCTGTAAATAGGCCACAAGGGCCCTTTTACATGTCAAATGGTATTCTACAATATAATATTAATAATCTTACACAATAATCATTAAAAAAATGCAGATTTTAACCAATTAGTACAGTCGAGTTCTCCAATATCTATACAGACAACCTTTCAAAAATATCTATACATGTGTCTTATGTTAGAAAGAATAAAGACTCTGTGTAGATATTTTTGAAAGGTTGTCTGTACAGATATTGGAGAACTCGACTGTACCTAAACGGTTAACAAACTAAACGTCACTAAATGAAAACAAAAAAAAACAAAATTGTATAATATTATCAATAACATTCGATCTAAGGTCTGTATCAGAATTAACAATAAGTTTACGATATTAATTTAGTACCCCAGAGATGTATAGGGTCTCTGAGCGTCCAAATACAATTAATAATTATTTTAATGTACTTATAGAGATGTATACTGTCTCTGAGCGTTAAAACAGAAAAAAAAAAAGGATCGTTAATGTAATGTAATATTTGATGTAGTACCCCATAAAAGGCTCTGGGATAAGTTAGAGTTATATGGAATAAGGGGAAACGTATATCTTTGGCTGGAATCTTATTTGAATAATAGAACGCAATGTACATAAATCGTCAGAGAAAAAGGAAATATCGTAGTCAATTACAAATCTGTCTGTAAAATCAATAAATTTGTAGTACCACAGGGAGGGGTATTATCGCCCCTGCTATTCTCTTTTTACACAAATGACCTCCCAAATGAAATAACTTACCCATCGGTACTGTTTGCGGACGATAAATCAATTGTCATATCATGTACAGATGACCAAAAGTATGAAAATGGAATAAACCTGGCATTATGTAGGACTATTCAATGGCTAGAAAATAACAACTTATCAATAAATATTAGTAAAACTAAACAAGTTCAATTTCTTACCTGTAGAGGTAGCAAAAAAATATTAGACATTAATTATACGGGAGATCCTGTTGACAAAACCAATAATGCTAAATTCTTAGGTATACATTTAGATTAATTATGCGATTTTAAATTACACGTAGAATATGTATGCAACAAAATTAATAAGTTTATCTTTCCGCTTCGAAAGTTAAGAGAAACTGTTTCTCAAGAAGCTGCCCTTGTGGCTTATCATGGCTATACAATGTCTATCCTCCGGTATGGTTTGATTATATGGGGAAACTCCACAGATATGTAAAACGCGTTTGTAAAACAAAAAAAGTGCATCAGGGCCATTTTTTGCCTGAAAGCCCGTGACTCATGCAAACCTATTTTTAAACGTAACAAACTATTGCCTTTGCCTTCCCTGTACATATATGAGATAGCTGTATTTGTTCATGGAAACCAACAATACTTTAAATAATTTACTTTAAAAACAAAGTTTAAACCGACTTCAATTCAGTACTTGGCCAAGTCACATGGTACATGAAAATTTTCACATTTCCTTTCCATTTACAACATGAACTGCTTTCCGAGAGCAAATGCGGTGATTATTACAGAAAAAACCCAAGTCGCTATATGTGGGCTGAAAATATTTGAGGAGTTCCGTCGATTCCTCAAGGATCTCAGAATTAACACTTCATTAGTTGCTACTTCAACGGAATCATGTCAGAATCTTTGACGTACTTTACATCTTTGAAGAGTTCCATAAGTCATCTGTGGTCTTCATCATCAGTTCCACTTTAGCAAAATTACGATTTCCGAAGGTAAATACACGAGTTATAATAGAAAATACCGAAATCACTACAGGCGTGCCAATAAAATTTGAGGGTTGCCCTCAATTTCCCTGGGATCCCATCATCATCTCTATTTTCCAGGCATTAGGGTGCATGTGCCGATATTTTTGAACACCTATAGTGTACCGATGTATGTGATGGCAACTGTACATACCAAAGTTTCGTCTAAAACAAACCAGTCGTACCTACTTACCCCGTTTTATGTGTATCAAAATATTCAACAAGCTTCCTAGAGACATAAAAGACCTACTCCTGAAACAATTTAAGAAGAAACTGTTTATATGGCTATGCGAACTATGTGTCTACTCTGTTAATGAATTTCTAAATATAAAAACTAGTAATAGACAAGTAATCCCTCTATTTTGCCTGTTCTTAACCGACAGCAAAATAAAGACTATTATTTCGCATGCTTATTTAAGTAGAGTACGGCGTATTTAAATACTGTTTAATCCGGGTCTAACGCGATATTCTAGTATTTTGATATTTTGAGATATATCACTTAAAATATTATTTAATTAAGTAGATAATCTATAACTTATCTAACGCTGAAGAATATTAACTAAATACAAAAACTTCAACTAAATAAGATTAAAAACAAAAGAATGTAAAAAACCTATTTTATAACTAAAATAACGGGTCTCCCCGCGGCATGGTGCCGAAGATGCTGGCAGCATTTCCCCGCTGTATCGCAATACTAATGCGTTGAGCGAGGAAGCTGCCAGCTCTTCGGTCCCCGGTGGTGTCGGCTATTTTTTTAGAAAGTTCTTTGTAAAGATTGAGGGCGCCGGGACCCCACGGACCAAGGGTCTCGACGCCGAACGGAACAAAGCAGTATTCGGAGCCGAGACCCCTATATTTGTTAGTTTTTGCCTTTTCCGCGGCCTCTGCAGCCGCACCGGCTCTGGAGGACGTTCCGTGGAGATGGGAAGGGGCCACTGTGTCGACGCAGGTGGCGTCCCACACCAACACCTGACCCATCTTCCACGGAATTAACGACATTTATTTACCTTTATTTCTGTCGTTTCGACACGGGTTGCACCGGTCATGGTCGCAGATAATTGTCGTCCCAGCAAGTTGTCAACAGAGATATGGGTTTACAATATTTCACTACCCTCCAAAAGTCGATAAAAACATGGATTTAAATATGTGTACAAAGCGCGAGAGTTTAAAGTGTTATAGAGTACGGCGGACTGTATTGTGTATTTCTACCAACACAATGACCCGTATTCCGCAAATAAATATTTAATTTCATTTGATTTCATTGACAGAACACACGTGTAGTAAGTAGTACTACGTTGAACCAACGGTTTGTTTGTGCGAAAGGTAAACAACGCATAAATCAAAGAAAACTTTGCTGACATTTCTCATGATCGCAAAACATTGCTACAACGAATATTTAGGCGCCAATAAAAACATCGCGTCAATTGACTTATACCTAGTCAAATATTGTTTGATATTTTATATAGGTACAACAAACTGTATTAGTATTACATAGATTACGAGGTAAGGGCATCATGCATTTGATAAGCTGATAAATTAGACTGATATTGCTATGAACGAAGCTAATACTAATTAGGTCAGATGTTACTCTTGAAAAAATACTGTAACGGTGATACAGGTACATTTCTTGTCGTAACGTTACTTATTCCGGTGGCGGTGCTCAGAAACACCTATAATAATAATACATCAGCCTATATACGTCCTACTGTAGAGCACAGGCCTCCTCTCATGGATGAGAGGGAACGGGCAGTAGTCTCCACGCTGGCTCAGTGCGGGTTGACGACTTCACATACACTTTTGAATTTCTTCGCAGATGTATGCAGGTTTCCTCAACGATGTCCGATTTCCTTCACCGAAAAGCTAACGGTAGGCAAATATCAAATGATATTCCGTATATAAGTTTTAAATTCCGAGAAACTCATATTGGTACGGTCAAGGACTTTAATTGTTGAGCCATTTACTTAGGTGTCAACTCATTTTGTTTTTAATAAGTAGTTAAGCTATGAAGTGTCCAGTATAAAGTGAGCTCTAAATGGCTAGACAATTAAAGTACGTGACTGTACGAGCCGGGATTCGAACTGACGACTGCCGTTTGACAAGCGCAGAAGCGCCCACCTAATACTAAAAATTGGCGTACGTAACAGCAGGCTACAAGCGCAAAACGCTTGGTTCTGGATGTGCCAAAGCACATGCTGTTGCTGATATAGCGTTTGGCATGTAAACGAATGTTATGTTTGTAGAGTGCAGACAGCGTCGTGCGCTGGGACGGCGTGCTGGAGGCGACGTACCGCGTGCGCTGCGCGCAGCCGGGTCGGCGGCGCGACGCGGCCTGCCTCGTGCTCAACGTGTTTGCGCCCGAGCGTGCCGCCGCGAGCCCCGTGCTCGTGCACCTGCACGCCGGTCACTTCGCCACCGGGTACATGTCTACTTGTAGAGTGCAGACAGCGTCGTGCGCTGGGACGGCGTGCTGGAGGCGACGTACCGCGTGCGCTGCGCGCAGCCGGGCCGGCGGCGCGACGCGGCCTGCCTCGTGCTCAACGTGTTCGCACCCGAGCGTGCCGCCGCGAGCCCCGTGCTCGTCCACCTGCACGCCGGTCACTTCGCCACCGGGTACATGTCTACTTGTAGAGTGCAGACAGCGTCGTGCGCTGGGACGGCGTGCTGGAGGCGACGTACCGCGTGCGCTGCGCGCAGCCGGGCCGGCGGCGCGACGCGGCCTGCCTCGTGCTCAACGTGTTCGCACCCGAGCGTGCCGCCGCGAGCCCCGTGCTCGTCCACCTGCACGCCGGTCACTTCGCCACCGGGTACATGTCTACTTGTAGAGTGCAGACAGCGTCGTGCGCTGGGACGGCGTGCTGGAGGCGACGTACCGCGTGCGCTGCGCGCAGCCGGGCCGGCGGCGCGACGCGGCCTGCCTCGTGCTCAACGTGTTCGCACCCGAGCGTGCCGCCGCGAGCCCCGTGCTCGTCCACCTGCACGCCGGTCACTTCGCCACCGGGTACATGTCTACTTGTAGAGTGCAGACAGCGTCGTGCGCTGGGACGGCGTGCTGGAGGCGACGTACCGCGTGCGCTGCGCGCAGCCGGGCCGGCGGCGCGACGCGGCCTGCCTCGTGCTCAACGTGTTTGCGCCCGAGCGTGCCGCCGCGAGCCCCGTGCTCGTGCACCTGCACGCAGGTCACTTCGCCACCGGGTACATGTCTACTTGTAGAGTGCAGACAGCGTCGTGCGCTGGGACGGCGTGCTGGAGGCGACGTACCGCGTGCGCTGCGCGCAGCCGGGCCGGCGGCGCGACGCGGCCTGCCTCGTGCTCAACGTGTTTGCGCCCGAGCGTGCCGCCGCGAGCCCCGTGCTCGTGCACCTGCACGCCGGTCACTTCGCCACCGGGTACATGTCTACTTGTAGAGTGCAGACAGCGTCGTGCGCTGGGACGGCGTGCTGGAGGCGACATACCGCGTGCGCTGCGCGCAGCCGGGCCGGCGGCGCGACGCGGCCTGCCTCGTGCTCAACGTGTTTGCGCCCGAGCGTGCCGCCGCGAGCCCCGTGCTCGTGCACCTGCACGCCGGTCACTTCGCCACCGGGTACATGTCTACTTGTAGAGTGCAGACAGCGTCGTGCGCTGGGACGGCGTGCTGGAGGCGACATACCGCGTGCGCTGCGCGCAGCCGGGCCGGCGGCGCGACGCGGCCTGCCTCGTGCTCAACGTGTTTGCGCCCGAGCGTGCCGCCGCGAGCCCCGTGCTCGTGCACCTGCACGCCGGTCACTTCGCCACCGGGTACATGTCTACTTGTAGAGTGCAGACAGCGTCATGCGCTGGGATGGCGTACCGCGTGCGCTGCGCGCAGCCGGGCCGGCTCACAAGGGGCTTAACATCTTTGTACCGTGTCGCATTAAACGTCATGTTAAACTGCCATATGAAGTTGTCAAACAAGTGAAAACGACAAGGTACTTAGGTGTCAGCAACTTATGAGGCTGACTGTACAAGTCTACTTGGCACCACGTATGGATGTCGTAATTCTGGAGAGTTTACTAATAGTACCGACGCATAATTGCGTGATCGTCAATACTATTCAATACGCATTGTCTTCTCGTTTTGCACACCAAAATAAACAAATGAACGTCATATAACGTTTAAGAAAATAACTCTGTATTGTATTTATTTAATAGGTACTACGACGTTCGCTAATAAGCATACGACCTGTCTGATCGTAAGCTGACATCGTAGCCAATTGACGTCTGGGTCTCCAGTGGATTCCTATATATGGTTAACATTTCATTATTTTGATGGTTTGAATGGCTTATGTTTCAGATGGGGCTCTCACACGGCACCCTCGCGGCTCCTCAGCCTCGGTTTCGTAGTAGTAACGCTGAACTATCGCCTCGGCGCCGAGGGCTTCCTCTGCCTGGGCACGGGCGGCGCGCCCGGCAACGCCGGCTTGAAGGACCAGGCCGCCGCAATAGCCTGGCTCCACAAGAACATCCAAAAGTTCGGAGGTGATCCGTCAAAGGTCACGCTGTACGGGACCGGCGCGGGCGCCGCTGCCGCAGAGCTACTGCTCCTCTCGGGAGCCGTCGACGGCTTTATACAACGAGTGATCATGGAGTCTGGGTCGGCACTAGCACCGGCCTCGCTCTCTAACGACCCTGTCGCCACCGCGCTCGACGTGGCCAAGGCGCTCGGCTACAAGAACGATGAAATGAAGGCGACCGATGATCTAACTAAGTTTTATCAGGACATTGTAATTGAAAAAACGCTGAATTTCTCAAACAGATTTGCACCCTGTGTTGAGAATGTTGCAGAGTATTATTCAGCTTTACTGATTAAAGACCCTAGAGAAATTCTTCAAAGCGGAATATTAAAGCATGTCCCTCTTTTGATAGCATATTCCAAAGAGAGGTCTCTGAGCGATGATGATGCGTTTCATAGTTTACCACACAATTTTGAAGACCTCCTGCCAACCAATTTAGAGTTCGAAAATGAGGATATACAATTTAAAATTGGTGAGCAAGTGAAAGAATCATATTTTGATGGACAGGAAACAGGTGCAGAAATGGTTGAAGGCTTTGAAAGTTACACAAATGACGTGTTCACTGCATATCCTATAGTGAAGTCGGCGACCCTACATGCTGCTGCCAGTGATTCCCCGGTCTACCTCATGGAATTTTTCCCTCGAGATGAAAGCAATACCATATATGAATACATCTTCAGTAAAGACATTTTCAGGGACGACGAGGAGTTGATTGCGGTGAAACTTGTGACTATGTGGAGTAACTTTATGATGTACAGGTGAGGCACTATCTATGTCATACTTAATGCTACTTCATCACTTCCTTGAATTTGAACGTGAAAGTGAAAATATCATAAAACTCTTTTTTACTTCGCCACACAGGATTACATTCCTAAAGTTGGGATACTAAACGGGAGAAGAAAAGAAACATCTCACTCATGTTCCTGCTTTCCATTCATTAGAGCTGTGTTTTTCAACCTTTTTCATGGCGCTACCCCCTTAGAGTAAGAAAATATTTCGCGACCCCCCACTGTGCACTGTTCTTAAATTATATTTTCTATTTTACAAATATGAAATCCCTACACATTTTAATTAACAAAATTCAAGCAGCGGCGACCCACATGTTGATAAGCACTGCATTAGGGAATAAATTAGAATATTGTTATTATATCTTCTCTGTATGTTTTTATAAACTGTCTTTAGTGGGCCAATCTCCGGGCGTTTGAACCGCTCGGTTCTGTCATTGTCGGCTCAAGATTATTTCAGCAGAGGTAAAACATACCGCGGAAACATAAATCAGAAAAGACTCAGCACCGGTATTGGCTTACGTCTTCATCAAAAGTGGACTCTAATATTCGTATCTTTTAATAGTATTTCCTGGAGACGACAATGACGAAAAAAATACGCCTTAAAAACGCTGAATATTCGCCCTAGTACAGACTTTATGTTTTTAAACTTTGGTTCCTTTTACAGTGATCCTACACCCTTGGAAACCTCTGTACTGCCTATTGTGTGGCTGCCACTTACTTTTAGAGTAAAGAATGAGAAAGCAGACATCAGCACAGCCACATGTCTCAGTTTTGATTTCGGCCACATATCAATGGCCATGGGCACTCCCTCTTCAGGACACACTTTGCCTATCTGGGACCATATCTATGATAATTTCTACAAATCTTACACGCCTACACTTGAAATGTCTGAAAGTGACAAAGCTATGTATGATGAAGATTTTGTTTTCATATCCTCACTGTCCCAGCGAGGAACAGGGATGGAGGGGGAAAATAAAAAGGATGGGAATATAGGGTATGCTGAAGTGGGGAATAACGAGGATATGAATGATGGGGAAGATAATGATGGAGAGGGTAGCGATGGAAATGAGTATATCAGTTATGAAGGTAACAATGGAGAAGTAAGCAATAGTGAAGTTGAGAATGATGGTAATGGAAACAATGATGATGATAACGAGAATAATGATGAAGACAATGCAGGAAGTGAAAATGAGGAGGGTGATGGTAATGAGAATGATTATGAAAATGGCAACAATGGTGAATCTTATATTAAATGACAGAGAGGAAAATAATTAGCTGCAGAAAAATAAAGAGGAAGATGTTAAGTATTGAACAAACACTCCGTGAGGTTAACTCGACTTCAGCTTTCTAACACTGGCGCAATTCACAGATGAGGAGAAGTAGTAAGGTGCTCTCGGCTAACTCCGAAAATCGGGTTATTCCGATAACTTCTAATTTCTATCAAACCAAGCAATATTTATAGTTTAGTTTTTTAGGAGAGTAACTATTGTTTTTTAGGAAGGTAAACTGGTTGTGTCAGAATAAAACTCTCTTTTGTATATCAATCGGAATTACGCGATATACTCCGGATTTGACCTTTTACAAAGAAAAAAATATTTGCAGTTAAAACACTTATTATTCTTATTATTTACAAATGCCGAGAATATTAAAAAAAAGTCTTTGAAACAGATCTTTCAGCTTTATATTCAAAAATAGAAAGTATCCGATGTTGTAAGCACAAACTCCACAAATTCTGACTGGTGAATGAAAATATAGATATCCTGTCAACTCTTCCAAAATCCTTTCGTAATTACCCGAATGCACCTTATTTCTTAAGTGGAAAGAAGTCACATGGTTTTTCACTTTTACTTTGTGGTATTAATAAGTATTTATAGGGTTTTCTCATTTACAAAGTTGAACAATTGTCAGTATTTGATTGACAATAATGTCATTAATGACACATTCATTATCAAATTACATTTGTGACGAAAATAAACACTCAATATTTTTATTATGATATGAAATATTAAAAAGTCTCTGTATGTTCATCAGCTTACAATATTTACTATGAGTTATCAATGACATAAACTTATGTTATGATACTTGTGATAATAGTAATACAAGCTATCTCAATTCAATAGCTACAGGTATGGTTAGATAAGCTTGAGTATAAATAAAACTTTTAAGTTATAGACAATCAGAGAAAAGGTATTATGACACCAAAATATATAACCCACATAAAACCCATGTGAATAGAAATTAATGAAAAAGGAGTGCCAAATGAAAACATAAAATTTAAATGGTGTACAAAAGAGTCGTGGAGTGGGAGCTGTTGTTTACGCAGCGCCACACATTGCCCCAGATACCTAAGGGCTCCGCTTGCACCGTGCGAAGGCGCGCGGAGCCCCTTCTGGCACCCAACCCTGCTCCAGACCCCCTCGGCCTGAGCCGTTGTGCAACACGACTGTAAATATCCTTAATTAAATCAATATATTGACGTATAGGGTACAAGAAAAAATATCGACGTCGTCAGAAACTACCGTTACCTGAACTTTCGGCGCTCCGGACACGCGAGCCGCGAGTCCCTCACCAATATTCACTTGCCGAACTATAACATAGCTCTCCCGGATCCCGTGGCACAGCACACCGCGTCACACTTAACAAATGTAATTAGAAAAATCAACAAGTAAAAATATACAAGACAAACACGGCCCGACCACCCGTCACACGCTTGACATGACACGAGTTGCGTTCGGGAACCAAAGATGACATGCTTGTAGGAGTTGTAGGTCCGGTTTGAAAAAACTTAATAATTATGATGAGGTCAAAAATTTTATGAATAAGTGTTGTAATTTTGTTATAGATCTTAATACTTGTATTGAAAACTACGTTGGAATTTCTGAACGTTTCAGACGTTTTTCCAACGTCAAGAATTTCTGAACGTTATAGGCGTTTTCGTTTTTCCGAAGTCAAATATCATCCATCTCCAAACGTTCCAATAAAATAAAATAAAACACGTTCCCAGAGGGCCTACCGCAAAAGGCATTCGAAGTTTCCCCTCTCTGTCATACTTACGAGTTCGTACGTAAGTGCGACAGAGAGGGAAAACTTCGAATGCCGTTCGCGGTAGGCCCTCTGATCGCAACAACCCACAGAGATGCAGAGTATAGGAGACGCTCCACGGGCCGATTTTGTCGGACGGCCAAGCGAGGTCACAGAAAATCTAGTATGGAGTGACCTTGATTTGGTTGGAAATCGTGCTTCAGACACGTTTTTTTTTTTTTTTTGGTACAACGACGGTGGCAAACAAGCTTACGGCCTGCCTGTGTTAAGCTGGTACCGTAGCCTATGGACACTTGTGACTCCAGAAGATTCACAAGCGCTTTGCCGACCCTTTATTCACTTGAGGATTCGCTGTATTGGCAGATAGAGACATGCAGGTCCCTCACTCCCAACACAGCGCACGCTAGGGAGCTCTGGCGACTTTACTCACCACCAGGAACACAACACCACATACTTCATGGCATGCAATAATATAACAGCACTACAAAGCAGTGGTGCTATTATGGCTGCGGTCTTCTGTAAGGTGGAGGTACTTCCCCTGTTGGGCTACTCCACATACGAGCGAGGTGACATTCCGCTGTGCCCTACCTCTCTCTACACCTATCCACACGTGCTGAATCACGCTGCAGGACCGCATGCAGGCCTGCCGATTTCGCTCGTGTAGCGTCTCCTAATTGCAGAGCTATACCTATGAAAATCGAAATCCATATATCGCCGTCTGTATCTCACTTATTAAACACGAGCGACTCAGATGGAGATATCTGAACTTGAGATTCGATTTGGGGATGAAACTACTTAGCAGAGCGGATTTCAGTTGAATCAATCAGAAAACAAATGGCAACATTCATCATCATCATCATCATATCAGCCGAAATACGTCCATTGCTGGACATAGGCCTCCCCCAAAGAGTGCCAAAATGACCAGTCCTTCGCCACCCGCATCCAGCGGACTCCTGCAACCTTTACCAGGTCCACCTTGTGTGGGCCTACCCACGCCGCGCCTTCCGGTACGTGGTCGCCACTCGAGAACCTTTCCGCCCCAACGGCCATCGGTTCAACACAACATACCGGGTCGGATCGGGACAACATTTCTTAACTACTTAAATTATAAATAACAAATAAGTTATTATTCGATAGGAGGATGAGTACTTATCAGTATTTTAAGTAGTTGGTGATTTATCAATTTTATCATACTTCTAAGACAAGATCTTCTTCTTTGTAGATAAAGAGGAGAAAGGTTAATTTAAGCCCTGGCTGGACGGTCGCCAGCACGCCCCTCCGACCGAGCGACCTTGGTCCGCACCGACCGTGTAGACCACAGATGTATGAATATAAGGAGATCGGACATGGCGGCCGATTTGTATAGAGTGAGCCTGTCGCAAGTACATTAACCCACACAACACCCAAGTAATTGACAAGACAAAGCACGCACACATCTAAAACACACACACTTGTATACCTACACGCTTATTTGACAATAAACGCGCATCATATCAGGCATTTTGGGAAAAAACGTAATATTCTCTGCGATCAGCACGCGTGCACAGTATGGCAGTGTATGCCCATTGAGCATACAGCTGCGACACAGCCGCCGGCGGCTTGTCCCCTCTCTAGTATTCTATGCTCTGAGGTGTAGACAGTTGTTTGGAGCAAAATTTCATACTACAGCGGTTGGTGGTCGCCCAAGGTCGCTCGCTTGGAGTGGCGTGTTGGAACCGTCTAGCCAGGGCTTTAAGGGGATGCTTCGACCGAAGCGATTTGCAGATACCACGCCCCCTTGTAAGATACACGCATATACCGTCCACGAGAAAACGAGTAGCAACACTCTTCGAAAATAGCCGTCTTCGATTTTCCAATTCACGCTTTGCGTTTTTAGGGTTCCGTACCAAAAAGGTAAAAAAGGAACCCTTATGGTGCTCTCCGTCTGTCACAACGTTAAATATCTCAGGAACAACTTAAGCTATCAATTTGAAAATTGGAACAACTGTTAAGAAGGTTAAATCACGTGTATGGAAGATAAAAAAATTAAATATACATATTTATTTTCTGTGTAAATGACTAATATGAGGGGAGTTAAAAATTCAAAGTCTAATAGTAAATAGTTCAAGTGGGTGTCATATAAAAGGGCTTGAGTTGCACTTTCTAAAACCGTTTTTTTTTATACAGTGGTTAAATTTTTATTTATTAAGGAAAATGTAGAAAAAATACCATTCTGCGTGTCAAGCTGCTTGCCAGGCTGCACGGCGTGCGTGTTGGGCTTGGGGCTCGGTTTTAGTAACCTCCTAAGGCCCTGGAAGGACTTATTCTCTTAAAGGAATTTTAACCATTTTGGGTTGAAATAGAGTTGCATTTGTTTTGTTTTGGTTTTTTTTGAAACAAATGATATTCAACTCTTTTTCTTACGTTAGTTGATTCAAATTTCAATGTAATTTTGTGTTGTATGGTGGGCCTTAGGAGGGTAAGGGATTTAGCTAGTGCATGTGTACTGTGTAGGTATCTTCAAGTAGGTAAATGTGCATTTTCCACCCAGGGACTTGTCAAAAAGCCATGGCTACGAGTCATCTTTTCTATTATTTCCATCGGCCGAAGTTACGTTTATTTTCCAGGACGGTAACTAACACCTCCTCCTGCTCTTACGGGCGCTTCCAACACCAGGCCCTTATTTCACCAACTTGGCAATTGTAACCTTACAACTACAATTCTCCGTACATTGCTGGTTCCACGAGTAACCTAGCGACTACCTTAACTTCTAGAACAAGCAATGTATGGCGAATTGTCACTTTCAGGTGACAAATTGTCAAGTTGGTGAAATAAGTAAGTAGCTATTTGTGAATTTAGGTTGTTAAGCAGAAGGGAAGTATAAATTTATCTACTCAAAGAAATAAAAAACTATGCGTTTTTTTCAAACATTAGGTAAGTAGGTATACTTTTACTTATCATTCATAGTTTTAAGAATGTATTAGTTAGATACCGTTTAAAATATTTACAAAATATATCTCAAAGTGTTACTCTTAGAACCTAGTGAAATAACATTATTAAATTACTTATAATATCACAATATTACCAAATTCATTTTAATAAGTGGATATCTGCTGTTCAGCCCTTCGACGAAGCTTGCGTGACTTGCGTCGTACCTACTTAGGTAGATACTTGCGTGAGTGATTCTTTTCTCAGCCCCTGTTAGACGGTTGCCAACACGCCCCTCCAACCGGGCGACCTTGGTCCGCACCAACCGTGTAGACAGTTGTTTGGAGCTAAATTTCATACTACAGCGGTCGGTGCCAACCAAGGTCGCTCGGTTGGTGGCGCGCATTGGCAATCGTCTAGCAGCCGTCTTAGGTATTACACTGTTAGTTTTATCCTGAATTTCATGTTTTGTGTTCACATGTTTAACACACTTTGTCTAAGTAAACGGATAAAAATGAGGCCCTCTTAGTTTCAACGCGTGATACTTAGAAATTAAAATTTCAAACTTAAAACACAATTTACAATAAGTGGTAAAAATAACTACGTTATTCTACTGGAAGACATATCAAATCCTCTAGAACATTGGTAGGTCATATATTTTCATCGCGTGTCACGCGTAGTCCTCGGTAAAGATTTTATAGAAAGGTGCTGATATGTCTAATATAACATGTCTTAAAGAGAAAAAGGCAAGATAACAATTCATGCGACGTATCTATTATTAATAACTATGAGCAGTAAAGTAGGTATAACAAAACAATGAAAATACTCAATGAGCTACATAGAGATTATCGCAAAGTCATGAGAGTAACTGCAATGTGCAATCACAAAACAGCACATAGCTATTCAGAGCTGTCATATACTTACGCAACTTTTAATAACTTTCTACTTAAGTAAATTCTAAGCAACAAGATTATGCGTCAACCTCTATGCTGGCTGGACATGATAAGATTGATTTCGGAAAATTAAATCTACTTATACATTTAGTTTCTAAGCTCAGCTTTACTATATTTTTAAATCCAGACATGGCTATTGACATCCTAATATTATTTTATTAGACATAATTTGAGTAGGATACAAAATTGAGCATCTTCAGTACACTCGAAATCGGAAATAGCTAACCCAACATTGAAAGCTCACCCGAGTAATATTGGAATTGTTAAACTAGTTAGTTCTAATTGTTTAACTAGTAGCGTTAGCTACTTCTGAGTTAGATCGTACTTTGTTATCACAGCAAAGTTTGACCAACGAATTTCGTTGCTATTGCTCGAATTTTATCACAGGCGCATCTATATGCCCAATCTCCAACGCGTATTTTTTTTTTATATTTTGTATTTGAGAGTGTCGGGCTTCGCTTCCCAAGGTTATTCTTTTCAACAGTACAACCACACAATCCGCTACCGCAATACTAAACGAGTTGCTTTTCTCTCTACCGAACTTATAACAAAAGGGTACCGCAAGTAGTATTCTCTCGCATGTCGCATCGCGACCCTTTTGTTATAAGTTCGGTAGAGAGAAAACCAAGACCCGGCTAGGTAGCCGTGCTGCTATTGACAGTGTTCAGTGACGTCGACGACCGTGTTCTTGCGCCAGCCGAAGCAGAAGTAGCCGACGGCCAGCCCGCCCACCAGCGCGATGCACAGCCACACGTTGTACGTCATGAACACCAGCATAAGAATGTAGGAGGCGGTCGATTGCACGATGTGTAGTAGCGTTTGGATGAAGTGGCCCGACGATAGCATGGAGTATCTGAAAACATATTAATATATGTAAAGGAATCAGAGTTCAATTAAGCGTTTATCCCTACGAGTATTATGCATATTATACCTTTTAGTGAAATCTGAAGGATGCGTCAGGCACGATCTCTGGGAAAGAGCTTGATGAAGGTGACGATGTTGCATGTAGGCGATGACTAGTGAATTACTCACATTGTCCTCACTTATAATTTAATGACTTATTAATTGAATTCATTGTTTCTACACCACAGCCTTCGTCAATGTTAAATTAACTTAAGTAGGTACCTACTTGTACAAAAAGACGAGTAAGTACCTAGAAGTAAAAATATCCCTAGCTAATAAGAAGTGGTCTTAATATGCCTTCATGAACGTTAGAAATTCTTAACCAAACGTCGGCGTCGTCTCTATAGGTAGTGTGATGTAGTGTCACATCGAGGTAAGTATCTACATATTGTCGCTTTTCAAACTCTCCACTCAGTGAATTTTCGTAAACCTTTTAAATAGTTGGCTATGGGCATGTGTTATTTGCTGTAAATGCGGTAAAATACTCACTTGACAACAGCGGTACCCCCACAGGGCCCGTTGGCGCCGCACTCGTTCTTGGTGATGTTGACCTGGGAGTCGCCGCGCACGGACGTGGCGCGCGCGTGCAGCGCCTCGCGGTAGTACTTCAGCCCCTCATAGAGCACGCCGGCGAGGAATATGGCCACAGCGGAACCGAACAGCTCTAGCGCTGTTGTGGTCATCCAGCCGTTGAACAGTATCTCTTGGCACACACCTGTGTGGAACTGGAAAGGTTTTTTCAAGTTAATAGGCTTTATTGGGAAGTTGTCGCTATGGGTCCTTTAGATATACAGTCTTTACTAGTGTTCATGTATGCAAGGGAAAGACAGGAAACGATGAATATAAGACTAGACTAATTAACAACTAAGAAAAATAAAAAATCCCCCGATATTTTAATTTCACGGCTGAACTGATTTTGTTGAAACGTAGCTAAGAACCATCTCGATCACGTCAGCTTTAGGATATAAAAAATCGCATCAAATTGGTCCATTCGTTTAGGAGCTACGATGCCACAGATATACACACCCCTCTTTTTGCGTCGGGGGTTAAAAAGACGAACAAGATTTATTACGCATCTAGTGGCGAATAGCTGAACTAGAATTTCTAGTGACATCTAGCGGTGAAAAGAAAAACTACATGTTTCGTTAATTGGTAAATAGATGGCGTTAAATTAAAAATAATAAGTGTGCTAACATCTAATGTCGAGAAGCAGAACTAGATGTATTAACGATGACATCTAGAGGCGAGAAGCCGAACTAGAATAGAAGCGACACATAGTGAGGAAAAGGTGAACTTAACAGGTGGTTTATTAGTCGTAAGATGGCGCTAAAATTAATTATAGTGCTGACACCTAGTGGTGATAAGAAAAACTATAGTGTTTATTCTAACTTGCCAGCAGATGGCGCTAAAATAAAATAACGCTGACGTCTAGTGGCAAGAAGCCAAACTAAGTTTACTAGGACTGTCTAGTGGTGAAAAGTCAAACTAAATGTAAATTGAGGTTTGTCTATTTGCCAACAGATGGCGTTACAATTCTATAGACTATATTTGCAATAAAATTATAAATGAATTGGTTTACTATTTAAATGTTTTATTTTAAGAAATCCTCATTAACTATTAATTAATCGGTCCTTGATTTTTGTTAGACATATGTAGCGTAGCTACATGTGTCGTAAATGCATTATGTCGGACCAAGTTGTACAAAAGTTTGCCAATTTGCATTCGAAGTGCGTTTTCCCTAAATTCTCTTCGCGTTCTCACGCTCTCACTACTGTGTATTGTTTACCGCATCCTGCGCCGCCGCGCCGCGCCGGTGCCAAAAACAATGCGCTCGCGCAGGAAACACGCGGGCGCCGAGGCATGCGTGTACCACTAACACACACTTCCAGTTAAGCCCCTGCTAGACGGTCGCCAACACGCCACTCCAACTGAGCGACCTTGGTCGGCACCGACCGCTGTAGTATGAAATTTTGCTCCAAACAACTGCCTACACTACACGGTCGGTGCGGACCAAGGTCGCCCGGTTGGAGGGGCGTGTTGGCGACCGTCTAGCAGGGGCTTTAGATGTGGATGTGCTCTTTTCTTTGCCAAGACTGCACAATGAATCGGTCGTAGCAAAGTAGGACTTTGCAACGACCGCTTGAAACTTTGACACTAGGTTTATTTTCGCCTGGCAAGTGTCAAAGAATTTTTCGCAATCAAAATCAAGATTAGGTATTCTGTAAATCAATAAGGGAACAATTTAATCTACTATTGCTTCGGAAAATAGATAACACGACCAACTGTTGTCTGCGGTCCTTGCGATAACTCATAATCAAAAATTTACTTATTTGGCCTATTTAGGTACCTAGTCTTACCATTGCCAACGATTTAGTTAATAGTCGCATTATGTTTAGGTATTTTTATTGTCTTGTATATATTCAGGTTTACTTATTTTAAGTATGTTAAGTAGGTACTATCATTGAAATAAGCTTCTTTTTGGCAAAAAATTACTGACTGTTGAGTTTGTTTCGGTGTTTGTTTCTTCTTTTTCAGAAACGCTAGTACATTTTTGACTTGTAAAAGGGCTATTGCGGCCTACTTGCAGAATAAAATTCATTTTTTCATTATTGACCACCAGATTATGAAAACCAAAGAGCATAATCCTAGGACATACTCTCTGGTTTTCAAATATATAACTTGGTGGAAATCGAATTCCATGGACCCCTCGCCCCAGAGTACTGCATTCTTCTCGTCCTAAATTGTAACTACCTTTAGGTCAACATACAGACACAAATAAAGGCTTTAAATAAAAAAATAAAAAAAAATAGGTCAACAATTCATTATTGGACTATAGGTACAATTTAGAACGAGAAGAATGCAGCGCTCTGGATGTTCTTTTACGGTTACAGTTGTATGAAAGCAAGACCGCGCGTAGGTACCATTGGGTACCTACGCGTCATTTTTATTTATCGGTGAGAACCACAGGAAGTAGGTACATCTGCGGTAAGATCCACGATTGTCATTATCGCCGCTGCGACCGCAACCGCCGATATGAATTTGTCGTGACTTTCCGAAATGCACCATTCGCTGTATCTAACCTAGGAGTACATACATATACCTAGCTAACCCATACCTATCTATAACCTAACAATGACCTAAAATAATTACAAAAAACCGGCCTAGTGCGAGTCGGACTCGCGCACGAAGGGTTCCGTACCATTATCTATAAAAAACAATTTTATTCTGTGTTTTTAGTATTTGTTGTTATAGCGGCAACATAAATACATCATCTGTGTAAATTTCAGCTGGAACTATCACGGTATCAGTGAGATACAGCCTGGTGACAGACAGACGGAATTTACTATTTGAGTACGGAACCCTAAAAACCAGATAGACCACAGGTACTCACCACCATAGCGTGCATGTGCGAGGAGCAGCCGTCACCGTCGTCGTGGTGGTGGTCGTGCGCGGGCGCCGCCGCCGCGACGTCCATGCCGTGCATGTGTGCGTGCGCGCTGTGGTCGTGCTCCATGGCTGCTGCGGCTGGAAGCAAAGAGGACGGCTGGTTAGTTGAGGTTGAGGTACGTTTTTGAGGACCTCCGGGTGACAGACACGGGGGCGTCTGCCACCCACACTACAGGTTTTTGAGTTGGAGAGCGTGCCAGGTGTTCGGGTACGCTCCTTACGATGGTTTACTGGGGGCGGGTACTTACGCCTCCCCCCGTGACGGGTCCCATATGGAGACAGCTGCTGGCGGAGTCGCGGAAGTGTGCGCAAGCGTTCCCGTGGCTCCGCCAAAGGGTAGCGCGCAGAACACCATGGGGTTTTAAACGGTAGTCCGGGCGGTTCCCGGGAGTCCGTCATACCCGTCGTTCCCCAGCCAAGCGGAATGCGTAAAGCACCCACGAAAAATTTTGAAACGTTTTGCGGGCTTGGTGATAAGTTTTGTAGCGTTCTAGACTATGCCGTTGGGAGCTATCGGCCGAAATAAGTACAAAACTAATAAAAATGTATAATGTACCTTGAATTTCAGGAATAAGAAGAGTCACTCTTGTGTTTCAATCTGTGTTCAACACAACATAACCACTTAGGTACAGCATTTTTAAAGAACTCGAGTTCCGCGCATTCAAAGACACCGAAAGTCGAATATTTCACGACGCAAGGTCATCATTATACCAGACCATTCAACACCTGTACCAACACACAGCAGGTGGCGATAGTTCAACAACATTTGCATTTGACTTTACAATCGTAAACAAGGCATAAATATAGGTACTTATGTCTGAGTCAAGTTTCGTACCTAAGTAAATAACAGGAGTAAATGCGCATTTCTTTCCCTTTGACTCTCTCCGTCTCCGCTTCTAACTTGCCTCATCATCATAGTCACAAATTTACATAAAAGAAGAACTAATCTTAGATAGGTAGCCCTAAAAAGGGTTTGTCTAGGAGTTTGGCTGCAAATGGCAAGGGATCGCACTAGGTGGATGGAAAGCTCTGGAAGAGACCTTGTCTTAAATACTTCCTACAACATGACAAGTTGATGTTTTTTTTTTTTAGGTAGATCTGTACATGATGACTAATAGTTTATTGCGTTAAATAATACAATATTAGCTCATACAATATCATAAAAAAAGAAGAGGAATCTAGTGTTCTATGGTGGGTATTCCGCAGCCGTCTTCGCATCAAGTTGATGTTGCCGATAGTGAAAGTAGAAATAGATTAAATTCATTAAGTAAGATAGTTTAAGCAACCTATAACTTCGACAGGTTGGTAGGTTACCCAAAAACCCCTTAGTCAGCAATTACTTCACGATTTGTATAGCAGGCAATTAATTTCTCGGTATTCGAAGTTATTGTTTATGAGCATCACGCGTGCGTGCGCTAGCGATCCGTATCGCGCATTTGAAGCGGGCCATTAGTGAAGTGGGTCAGGTTCATTACACCCGGGCTGCGCGTGGGCACCAATTCGGTAACCTATGACTTAATATAGCTTAGCGTGATGATCATTGGTAACAATGGATAGGTACTTGTCTATTACGAATACAGTTAGTGTTATAGAAAAGCCCCGAGCAATCATCTTACAGCGTGGCTGTTACTGTTGTTAGAGGTGTAAACTTGAATGGTAAAGTTAATATCACAACTAACAATTATATTTCCGTATACGCGATAAGTAGTTTAGGTAGGTACATACAATGTTGTACAGTCGCCATCACATACATAGGTACACTATAGGTGTTCAAAAATATCGGCACATGCACCCTAATGCCTTGAAAATAAAGGTGTGTTCAGATGTTTGTGACGTGCTTGTTTGCTCCGATGTATGTGATGGCGACTGTACACGGTAATTGACGAAACTGAATCGTTAAACCGCGTATATCCATTGCTTCATTTAAAAACAAAATTAAAATGTATCTTATCAACCTACAAATATCTAATACATAAGCGGACAATCCACATAGCTCTTGAATGTCAACACCTGTAAATGAAATCACACATATACACCTGCATTTCATCATACTTACCTTAGCTCTGAATTAATTAATTGCGCAGCGACCTCTCCTTCTCATTAAGTAGGTTTTGTTACGTATAAGTTATAATTATAAGTTATATTTTAAGATCTGTATCTCTCTCTGGGTGCCCTGAAAACCAGCGCCTTTAGCATATATTGCTGCTGGCATATGCTGAGTGGTATCCATTTTGGTGCATTTAAGTTGTATTTTGGTTGTATGAAACACACATGTGAAATTTCTTTGTGATACCAAATAAATATATTTCATTCTTTCTTTCTTCTAAACTATTACGGCCTAATGTAAGGGTATCCACGGAAGATCATCATCATCATCATATCAGCCGAAAGACGTCCACTGCTGGACATAGGCCTCCCCCAAAGAGTTCCAAAGTGACCGGTACTGCGCCACCCGCATCCAGCGGACTCCCGACGGAACTCCGGACGGAATCAACGTCAAGGTATTTAATTTACATGGTACCTTGTCATTAAGACGAGTGGAGTCCTTTTCTCTGACGCTTTTGTTGAAAATGTCTACTGTTGTGTTGTTATGTGTTAGTCTAAGCGTCTTGAATAAATATTTTTTCTTTCTTTCTTTCTTTCTAATGTTAGGTAGTTCGGTGTTACACTTACACCTAGTGGCTGGTGCACAGCGCAGCAGCGTGGCCTGCGCGCGCAGTGAAAGCAATCTTGCACAAGCGCAGTCAGCGCGGTGTGATAACAAACGATAACAAGCTGAGTTCCAGCGAACGAGGCTCTTGTTAGGCTAGGTTAGTTAGTGATACATTTATCTTTCTGCAAACATATTCCTCATCTACGAAAATAAGCATAGGGGTATCACGTAACATTCCAAACGCGCGTTAGGACAATTTAACGGTCATTTTTCCATATAAAAAGTGACATTTAGATCTACCTGACGCGCGTACAATGCGTTACGTGATCGACCAGCAGGAATACTTACAGCCAAATTTTTAGCTTTTCACACACTAACCTGGCCCCGTAGCATGGATGGCCTTATCACGCGACAAGTGACAGGATAGAGTATCCGTCCCTGGCTGACACCGTTCGATAGAACGAGACGACGCGCTTATCCTATCACTTATCGCGTGATAACGCCATCCATGCTACGGGGCCTGACCTGATATACGCACAAGTAACTCTCCTGTCATAATTTCCGCGAAACCCGAACCGAAATTGTGCAAAACATAATTATAACTAAACGTTGGATATTTTATTTTATTTAGACAATCATATCTTGGTCCTTCGCCGTGTTATTTTTTTGACCGCCTTGTCTGAGGACTTCCGCGTTGTTCTTTGTTTGACATGTTAATTCCTAACGTCTCAGTATCCGAGCCTCACGGTCCAGCCGGCGGCGCGGGCGCCGGTGAGCGGCCTCACGAATTGCGACCTCGCGCTTGCGCAATGCACTCGAGAGCAGCTGGCTGTTCACAAAACGGCATTCGTTGTCGTCTGCGCAGTGCCCTGCAGCAAAGACCTCTGGCTTCTTATCAACTGTTCGTAATCCGATAGAGTTATGTTATATGGGTTCGTCTACAGCGCAGCTCACTGGATTTTGAATTGCCTCGTTGCAGTCGCTATCTCCCGGCTTTCCTTATTACTATCCGAGGCTTTTCATAACAATTTATGGGACCTGCTTCAATTACCGAGTGAGAGTAGGAAGTAGGAATTGATTTGCGAGTGTCATTTAGCGACAACGTGAATTATTTCTTAGCATTGATTCCTACGTAATCTTATATCGATGCCTTCAATTTAACAATAACTAAGTACCTGAGTATCTTAATTTTATAGGTGCTAATGTAACATAAGTATAACGTAGGTAGAGTATTCTAATTGAGAATAATTATGATTGGTCTAGTAAACATGTCATAAAAAAGTCATGATAGCTAGATGATGTGTGATGTTTCATACATTTGCCTGGAAAATGATTTTCACACCAAAACACTGAATGTCAGTGACCATTTCCAACGTACGTTGACCCTTAGCTTCGCAGGTCTAACAGTGATCGGAGATCAGACTTATACCGGATGGTCTCAGTTACCGATGCACTGGTTTGTTATAATTGTTATGCTCTGCAATAATCGTGTCCATCATTATGTTGCGGTTTTCCGTATCGTAACTAATGAGCGCACGGGTTTTTACAAACCGATAATTCCGCAAAGAAAACGCTAATAGTTTCATGAAACGGTCACATAGGTTCGGAATAACTGATAAGATAATAGAATAAATGGAACCGTAAAGATGAGATATTAGGTTACACTTACAGCAGATACATTTTTTTAACTTAAAATAAGTATTTGTGGACAGGGTCCGCGATCGTCGTAATTTTATTTATTTTACACTTGACGCCCTGACCTACGCGTAATATTCTTGCGGTGGCTGTGTTAAATCTTATGAATCTCAATCAGGGTTTAAGATGAATATGATTGGGTGCCTCAGTCGGGTTAAAGCCGCTCACCTTGGGCCGTGAGATGCGCGGGCGCATGCGCGCAGGTACCTACTCGCGGTACTCTGCGCGAATAACCAGCAGTTATTTATACAACAATTACCTAACGTGAATCCCCGAATGAAGATTCATTTTTAACGGGATCAAGAGAGGAGGAGGTTATATGTTATAATGTTCCACTGTATGTATAGGTATATATTTTTATGTATGTCCGCCGATTTCTCCGTCAATTGTGGACCGATTTCCAAAATTCTTTTTTTATTCGAAAGAGTATACTTCCGAGGTGGTCCCATTGTCACCAAATCAGGATCTTATGGAATCCCAGAGATATTGAGGGCAACCCTCCTATTTTATAGGCACGCACATGTAGTGATTTCGGTATTTTCTATTATAATTCGTGTTACCTTCGCAAATCGCAAGTTTTGTGAAGTGGAACTGATGATGAAGACCACAGACATTATGGAACTCCTCAAAGATTTAAAGTTCGTCAAAGATTCTGACATGATTCCGTTGAAGTGGTAACTCATAAATTGGTAATTCTGAGATCCTTTCGGAATAGACGGAACTCCTCAAATATTATCAGCCCACATATAGCGACTTGGGTTTTTTCTGTAACACCTAATCAACGCATTAGCTCTCGGAAAGCAGTGCATGTGGTAAATTGGAAAGGAAATGATCATGTACCTATGTGGCTTGGCGAAGTACTGAATTGAAGTGGGTTTAAACTTTGTTTTTAAAGTAAATTACGATATGTAAGTAGGTACGAGCTACCGGACGACTGTCAGAGCGTTGGGCCCATTTTCAGTGATGATTACTTTACCTTTTACCCCTTTATGACGACACCTGGATTTCAGTGGTTTTTGTCAATTATTTTGGTCACTTTATAGTCAATGCCTTATAAAAATATAAGGGTCTAAGAAATAGGTAGGTGGCTGAAAATGTTATTATGGTCGCTAGAAAAGTCCATACAGTAAACCCGGGGTAATTTGGGCCTTGAGGTTACTTTGGCTTTCGCGAATGACTTTGGTCCTCCGCTTTTTTATGAGTTTAAGAATGGTCTGATCACCTTATTTTTAGTTTCAGCTAATTGCTCACGTTGGTACTTTTATTATTTAACATTGCTATGTGTGGTTTTTATGCGGGCCAAAGTAACCCTCCATTGGGTTAATGTACCCCGAGGTTACGGTACCTAAGTATTTTCAATGAAAAGTTATCCTTAAAAATGTTCACCGGGAAAACCCTCTGATTGGTCACTGACACATGTTTCACGGATTTCAGTTTTAGTTAGGTAATTCAAAGAATTATTAGTGTGAATGCTACAACGCGAGCGGGGCGACTAAGTCAAACAAAACAATAGTAATTTACATGTGTCGTTGTGTAACGAGCAAATCGCAGCATATTGTTAGTGCGCGGGCGCAATTGCCCGCGTCCGGCGCGGGTCGCCAGTGCGGGCGGGTGATAAAGCAGAAAAAAGTAAAATTTTCATTCTTATTTTCTTTTCATACGGTGCTGTAAAAAATCTGATATCTAGGACGTCAATAGATAATTTTTAGACTGACCAATGATCCGATAAAGGATGACTCACGCTAGAACGGGCCGTGTCCGGCCCGGGCCGTTTTCTAAGAAAAACGACGACGTTTTTGCGCGGCCGAGCCATATCGAAGCCCAGCCGAGCCACGGCCGAGGCTCGGAAGCGGCCCGGTGTCGGTACGGCCCGGCCGTGGCTCAGCCGGGCTTGCGTATGGGTCGGCCGCGCAAAAACGCCGTCGTTTTTCTTAGAAAACGGCCCGGGCCGGACACGGCCCGTTCTAGCGTGAGTCATCCTTAACTAGTTATGTACGTAACAAACAAGTGTCAACTGGGTCATTATCAGTCACAAAAACAAAAATCGTCTTTGCTGTGGCCAATAGTTAAGTGTAAGGGCTGATGTTTCTATAGAGTTAATTCATATGTTTTATCGCATAGAATTATAAAAGAGGCGACGCTGTTTATGTGGATTCAGAGTTTAACCAAAAATTATTAGGCTTTATACTTTATAGTCATTAAATTTGGCAATGTCCACAGAAGAGACGTGAACCTAAATCTGAATCTGAGTTATATTATATGCGTCATCAGGTTAGACGGCTTAAGAGGCTGACAAGACCAAATTTGTTGAAATTGATATTATTTAAGCAGTTGTTTAAGAAAAACTATTTGTTCTAGCACATCAAAAAAACATATGTTAATATTCATCATATTTCCAAGACCGTAGACGGACTCGAAACATAATTGAATGAAATCGGCTCGATAGAAAATAATTGCAAAGATTGGTCCTAAAATCATCTTAAACGGTTCTATGTCCTTATTTTTTTGACGTATGGGTCTGCAATTAAAAACATGAAGTCCACATATTCATACCTAAACCGTAGACGAGCCATATTTCACAAAAAATCCACACTTTTTTTATTTTAATTTTTATTCATTATTTTCGTCTAAAACCTGGCCGCTCAAGTAACACTCGCTCTCGTTTACTCCGATACAAATAGACAGTGTGCGCGTTTTTGGTGTTGACAGCGCCTTAACAAATACTTATACGTAACTGTTGTTTGATCATGGCAAAACGCGAATAACTAGGGATAAAAACGAACCGGTACAAATGCTTTCGGGCCTAGATGGCTGCTTCTCTCGCGAGATTTCGGTATAGGTATATATTATTATAATATAAATGATAAACATGATTTGCTCATCATTCTCAATAGTCATGAATAATGATGGTTTGAATTATAAATAAAAATACCCAAGTAATATTTCGCAACTGAGCAATTTTGAAAGTTAATAGGTACGTGTGTATACAGTTCAACAATAAATATTATTCCATCATTAGATTGTCCCGAAAAAAGTAATAGGTACCACAGTAGTTCGCTGGCACCGGGGCCCCACCAACGAGACGATAGCGATTGTTCTCGAGGCTAATTTAGCGTCCGTATAGTTCCAGGCCGCAGCGGTCAGCCACGACAGGTATCAGTGCCTTTGTATCAGGATTCAGGAACCTGTACTCTATACCCGCTGGTAACGACGCACCTGCTGCGACTCTGTCGTATCACTCGTATCTAAGTAAATGTCTACCTACTTACATAGATCAATGTGATAGATTAAGCCACTGTCTCTATATCTACTGCGTTACTGCAAGGTAGACCACCACGTTCACTTGCTTTTGATTCCGGCTTCAATTAAATAAAACTACCAATGAATTTGGTTGTTGATAATAACACGTAATGTTACACCTTCTAGCCACACGGTGACAATGAGGCAAACTTTGAGGTATACTGCCCGCGTGTATCTCTATTATCTCTAAACAACCGAGGACGCGGAAAGTTCAACAAGAATCGCAAATTGATTTTGTAAAACATACAACATGGGATACTAAACATGGCGACGGATGTCTTAAGTTGTTTTGTAAACTAGCGCGCCTAGGTAGAGTAGAACCAAAACTACGCTAAACTAAACTGTAAATAAAGTTGTTTGGATGTCACCCCGGACCGGACGTGTCTGTGAATGAATGTGAATTCTGTGTTTCTAAGAATAGATTCACTGTGCGATCCCAAAACAAGGATATCCCTTCAATGTTGAATTTTGTGGAGCATAAAGAGCTAAACTCAGAAAGGTTCGTCAGGTTGTGTCTCTTCAAGCTGCAATAATAGCATACAACGGATATGTGGATTCTGCTTTACGATATGGCATTGTGACATGGGGAAATTCTGTGGATAAAGAAGATTTGTTTTTGGTTCAGAAGCGTTGTATAAGAGCTTTGTTTGGACTTAAACAAGATGAATCATGTCGCCCATATTTCAATAAATATCGCATTATGACACTTTACAGTTTGTACATGTTTGAGGTATGTTTATTTGTATATAAACACCAATA
This sequence comes from Epinotia brunnichana, assembly GCA_963854355.1. NCBI lineage: Eukaryota > Metazoa > Arthropoda > Insecta > Lepidoptera > Tortricidae > Epinotia > Epinotia brunnichana. The sequence continues at coordinate 639,987 of OY977952.1, read as the reverse complement.
TATGTTCCAACAAGTCCAATCAATGTCTTCTAGGACGGTAAGATCACAATATACGCAAAAATTGTACAAGCCCTATGCGAGACTGAAACTTACTTCAAAAAATTGTTTTATTATGTGCGTATTGACATTTTTAATAAGTTACCTGACAATCTCAAATTATTAGACATAAATAAATTTAAAAATGCAGTTAAGTCATGGATTTTAGATAAATGTTTCTATAGTTTAAAGGAATACATGGAACTTAAATAATTTTGTATTATGCAATTAATGTATGTTTAATTATTTAACATTAGTGGTAAAAGTTGTATACAATATTGTTGACATTTTAATGAAACGTAATACTATTAATTATTAAGATAAGCGTGTACACCTGCAAAGGTAGAGTTCAGTGAAACTTTCTTTATGTAACTATATCTGCAATTGTAACCTGGATTCATTATACGCAATAAATTCAAACATGGGTAAGCTAGAACTGCGAACTTACTTCAAATATCGCGGAAAAATGAGAAAGACATTGCATTTTTTTGTGAAATAATCTTTTAAGTCTGCTGTTCCTTAAGAGTCCGCAGTAAGCTTGACCGAATCTCACCTACCCATACAAACGGAGTTTCGTTCTCATTTTAATAATACGTGTTGGATTGTAACGAAACTTTACATATATTACAATGACATATAGTTTGTATGGCTCCAGTTTATAAAACAAACAAAATACATAAAAAAATAGTTTTGCATGAAACACTTTGCTGAATTGTTTTTTACTATGGTATCTGAAGCTATAATTACAGACCTGGATGGTACTTAACTTATTCTAAGTACAAAGTTTCAGAGCAAACTAGCTGGTCGTTTTTGAAATGAGAGCGTACCTATGTTTGTATGGAGAATCAAGCTTGCTGCGGGCTGTTAAAAAATCACAATATCAGCGATTTAGTAATTTTGGCGCACTTTAGGCGTAAATTCGTCATTACGGGGAGTGGGTAAACACCGTATAATGTGCCTTCCCCTGCTCCATTGTGGTATAATGAGCTCTGCCGCTCTATAGCTTGATAGAGAGGTTGGTACAGGGTTCATTAACTTATCTCTATCTTTTATGCAACTGCTCCCTCCTTTGTGCTCACTCCTATAATATATGCTAGCTGCAAACATTTCGATAAACCGGAGGATGGAGCTCAGCGAGAGTACTCTAAATGCCTTTGGTTCTGAGTAACCACTGCCAAAGTCATTCACTCTTTGTCTGGCGAGGGCATGCCATCCACACAACAAATGCCCCATCGGCTCATCATCCTAGCCACACATTCTACAATCTAAAGTTGTCCGAGAGTCCCATATTGGCCAACAATCCTCTGACCCCGCCCTCTGCCCTTCGATCACGAGAAATCAAAGTTGTTATAAAGATAAGGGTCAAGTTCAATATTTTCATTATAATAAGATTCAATAAAAATAAATACATTAAGTACATCAAAAACACAATAGAATATACAATTAAAACTAGATTTAAAATTAAAACTAAATAACATAAAAATAACCTACCAAAAACTATAAATTACTATCTAAATTTGGACCCTTTGGTAGGGTTCCCATCACGCAGGCAGCGTTCGCGCGTTGAATTGCGATTGCAAGTCTTTGTGCAAGAAAGCTGCCTGCGCGAGGGTCGCCTGTTGCTTCCCTCAAGCGTTTGCTGAGTGACCCGTGAAGCCCACGCGCGCCCTTGCCCCACGGGCCTTGGCACACAGCAGACACTTGTGTCTCGACACCAAATGCAACGAACTCGTACTGGGTGCCGAGACAATTGTATTTGACCGCCTTTGCTCGTTCCCGTGCGTCTGCCGCCGCGTCGGCACGTCTGCTGGTCGAAGGGAGGTAGGACGCAGCCAACGTGTCAGCGCAAGTGGCGTCCCACACCAGTGCACGGCCCATCTTCCACGGAATCAACGACATCCCGTCAGGGCGCTTACCATCGTTCCGCACAATCTGGGGCTCCAGAGCGGCGGGAACATTCGCACTGACGAGCGCCCTTCTGAGGATGTCGTTGAGAGAGGCATGGCGGGACAGGCGGCCGGCACCTGAGGAGCAGGCGAGTCCGTGGTGGCCGAGGCGGTCTACGGAGGCCCCACAGGAGGCGCAGCGTTCAGGGTCAAGTTATACTTGGTCCCGAGTTGTTAGATGACTCAACCGTATATTGCAGCACGGTCTGCAAACTTAAAAATCTCTTTGTTTGAGTGAACACGTTAAATATGTCTACGTTACTAGTTGTCACGTAAGAAACATAACCTGCCACTCAAACATAACCTGCCACTCAAACCTGCCATTGCTTCTGTAACCTGTGACTAATTGCACAATGCTCGACGAGTTCAGTGTTTACTGGTTAAAATAGAAAAGTAGTTTGACTTTGAACTACTGGCGGCCACTTTCGTGAAAACCAACAGAGGTCGTGTTGCAAGCCGCTTTTTGTCTTTAATTGACTTCCATTATTCGGCTGACATTGAGTAAGATTTAATGTTAAGAAATTTATGCATTTAACATAAGTTTTTTCAATTTATTAAGAGTCCCCACGAAGCTCGACACTACACTCTAGTCTCGCATCGCCTTACAAACGTAGTTTTGGCTCTCGTTTTAAAACAGCGTGCTGGAATAAGTGCCTAATCATGAAACTGTATATATTTAGGTACATAATGGGATCCGCTATATTTCTAGCAAACAGAAACTAGTTTCCGACCTAGATATGGTGGAACTCACCGTGTAGGTAGATATACAAAGTTTCATGTTATTGTTTGGTTGGTAGATTGTATGGCGAATCGAGCTTCCACAGCTTCGATAAGTCACAGGACAGTAGGTTGCGATTAACAGTGTCGGTATTGAACAAGGAGGCCGCCCGAGTAGGCTCGTATTAAGGGAACTTGCAATACAAAACTTCACCCCCGGTCGTAGATTCAGTGGCAGACTCGAGAGAACGTGAAAATTATATAACTGCTGAAGGATATACTGAGGTTCAGGTATGTGAAGAAATTGTCAGCAATGAAAGCAGTGGGTTAGGTTCACAGCGGTGCAGGAGTGCCAGGTGCATACCTACAGTGTGATAATTGATATCATCACCATCAAGGTACTTTTAGTCTGAGTGAGATGTACGAACCAGAGCTAAGCGTGTCCTGTTTGAGTATGCGCGCGCTAATTGCCGCGCGGCCTACTGAACTGACTCTGTAAGGACCTCACTAAACACGTGCAGTCATTGTATTACACCCAAATATGAGAGAAACTTCGGTTTTACATGTAACTCAATGACTTATTTGTGTTCGTGTCTCATTCTTTGTTTTTTAAACAACTTCCAAAAAGGGAGGAGGTCTTGTTTCTGACTTACGTAGGTATAAACAGGTAATTTTTGTTTTAAATATTTCAGAAATCTGTTACCTACCTATTTATCAACCGATTTGTATCATGATTGAGATCGGTACGCACGAGGGCTAACAGCACTCAGAGAGTGGACTCCTCAATTTTCATCTTCCTCAAATTCGACATCATCACTTCGTTTGTATCTGAGAGCTCTATTAACCTACCTAAGATTTTGGTGCCGTACTAATTACCTACTCAAACAACCGAGTCATCAAATGAGGATGCCGTGTTTTTAGCAGTCCTCACATGAATACCGCTCGGTTTATCCCGTGGACCTTAAAGGTCGGTGTTGAAACGCGGTCGGCGGCAGGTAGCCGAAGTTACGAGACCGCCCTAGGGCGCCGGTTGTTGAAACACTTCATTTGGATCGACTAATTGTTTATCTCTTTTTAATTTAAAGCGACGCTTGAGTGCAGAAATCATTCCGCCGAATCATCGACTGACATAGTATTAAAGGAACACCTTCTTTCCGCAACTAACGTTTGGAAAACTGATTCATTTCGCAAATTTTCATTTCCCAAACTCTGAAACTGTAAATATTTTAGGATTTATTTCAGGGCCATCGTGTAGAACCCTATAGGTTAGGTTAGTTTATAAAAATCCTGAAATAGTTAACAGTTTCAGATATATTAAGAGGTTAGGAAATGAAAAGATGCGATATGAATCAGGTTGCCAAACGTTAGGTTGGGAAACATTAGTGAACCAGTATTAAATACTTGAATGAACTCTGATGGCGACGAAGTTCGCGATTACTGAAGACTAAAAATGACTTTGTTCCCGAAAGTTATATAGAAAATACATCTTAGAATAGAGGCCCTGCAGGTTTAAGCCATAAGGAAAACTGGAACGAAGAAACTATTACAGAATTTTGTTTTAAAATTACTGTGTCTGTCCATCGTCCTGCAGTTGACTCTAAAAATCGATAGGAGAAATTCGTTCCTTTCCACGTTATTCTAGTTTTAAACATTAGAAATTATTATTGGTTAAATAAAAATAAATAGTAACAGAAACACACCAAGATTTACAGCTACTGTTAATACTATGAACAGCACATTTAAGGATTTTTCACTAAAGATTAACACCAATAAAACTAAAATCCTAAAAACATCCAAAACTATAGAAATATACAATATTCAACTTCAGAACGTAACTAGTTTTAAATATTTGGGCAGTGTCATCACAGCAGACTCGAGATGTACCTACGAAAGACATCAAAATCTGAATAGGCTTAGCAAAACAGGCTTTCTACAATAAAAAGTATCTGATGACTGCAAACATATCCCAGAAAACCAAGAGAAAGTTCATCAAAACCTCACCATGTAGTCATGGATGTTTTCTATGTATTTAAGTATTTATTTCTCTATATATAAGTATCTATATCGTCGTCTAGTACCCATAGTACAAGCTTTGCTTATATAGTTTGGGACTAGATTGATTTGTGTAAGATTGTCCGCAAATATTTATTTATTTGTATGGAGCATAGCGTTATATGGGTGTGAAGCGTGGCACATGACTCAAAGAGATAAAGAATATTTGGAAGCATTGGAAATGTGGTGTTGGCGTAGAATGGAGAAAATTAGCTGGACAGAAACAATCACAAATGAAGAAGTGCTGAAAAGAGTGGGAGAGAAAAGGAAACTGATAAAAACGATAGAGAATAGGAGAGGGGAAATGATAGATCACCTGATACAACATGAGTCTTTTGTTAATAACATCATGGAAGGAAAGGTAGAAGGCAAGCGAAGAAGGGGATGACCAAGGATAAGTTACATGAAACAAATAAAAGAAAAAGTAGCAGTCACGTCGTATAAAGGATGACTCACGCTAGAACGGGCCGTGTCCGGCCCGGGCCGTTTTCTAAGAATAACGACGGCGTTTTCGCGCGTCCGGCCCTATCCAAACCCCGGCCGAGCCACGGCCGGGCCGTGCGGACAACGAGCCGCTTCCGAGCCTCGGCCGTGGCTCGGCCAGGATTGAGTATGCCCCGGCCGCGCAAAAACGCCGTCGTTTTTCTTAGAAAACGGCCCGGGCTGGACACGGCCCGTTCTAGCGTGAGTCATCAGAGGTCAAGAAGGCGGCCCTAGATAGAGTCAGATGGAGGGAGCTACACCAACAAGTCTAACTCTTAAATTTATGATGATGAAACATAAATAGTAATGTAGGTACTATATAGGTACTTATATAAGTTCTAAGTGTATACAACAGCACTGGACAAACAGTGGTCGTGGTCGCTATCAGCTATTGACCGCGATGCGCGCCGCGATGCCCGCGATACAGACCGCAGCGATCTATCCATTCACAAAACATTATGTCGCGATTGTTGAGCTCTTCCCCATTATAAACTTGGCCCCGAAAGTCGACACCCGTAATCGGAGGGCCACTACACTGGTCCACTTGTGACGAAGTTAGTTGGTTGACGTTGTAAATAGCTAACGGACAACGAGTTGCTGTTCCACCAAACAACAAACAAAGCAGTGTAATGTTATCATTATCACTGCACTTTCGCGTAAGTTGATAGTGAGGTTTGATACAGTATTATCGATTTATTGATCTTCTCTATATACCTACTGGACAAGTAGGAGTACGTAAGTTATAATTAAACACTGAATTAAGATTTCAATTATGCCTAATAAAGGTGTTACCTAATTTCGATTCAAGGAAGATACAGTGAAAATCTGTGCAAACAGTCCGGTGCGAATATCACAAGATGACAAGCAAGATGATTAAGTGATCAAGGATAACGGGTCAGCCAAAGTGTTCAGGGATCGCTTCCCGGTTTCTACCGAGACTTCCAAACAAGACAGCACTCAACATTAGACAAGTAGGTGCTGATTCACCCATGGTGCACCAAATGTAAGATTCGCTCTTTGTTTCTGCTGACAGAGTTTCTCTGCGTGCCACTTGGGTCGCATTGTCGCGACACTCGTGAAGTGTTGTTGTGGCTGTTGGATTAGTCGCGCCGACCGAAACAATACAATGAACAGTAATTACTATGCGACTAAGTTTCTTTTTTTATTAAATTATGTTCTAGAATTTACTGCGTCTCGTTATAGTTATACGTTAAATAAGTAAGTAAGATATAACTAGGTAGATAGATGAACATTAGTAAAACACAAGATGTAATCAGTAGTGCAGCTCATCTTGCTATACGAAAATATTGAATAACTTATTATGGTTTATCGTGGGATAACTATGCGAGACATATCTTTCGCGTTTCCATCATCCAGTATTTATGTATGATGGAAATGAGAAAGATAATACATATATCTCTATGTCAGGAGATACAAACTTATTATGGTTTATCATCAGATAATCTTGCTACGAAAATATTGAATAACTTATTATGGTTTATAGTCGGATAACTATGCGAGACATATCTTTCGCATTTCCATCATCCAGTATATGTATGATGGAAATGAGAAAGATGATAAATATCTCTATGTCAGGAGATACAAAGGTATAATAACTAATTAATAGCATTTGTATTCGTCTCAAACGTACTTAAATAATTATATGCGATCAAACATAAGTACGAATTTAGAATTGAATATAGGTATGTAGAAAATATTGATCAAATGACTAGTCTCTACGTATTTTTGAGTTGACTGTGTACTGCGTCGTGCTGCATACAACAGCATTACGTATGCACAAAGTTCAAGGAGAACGAAACAAACAACGCACGTAACGATTTCCCGTAATAACAGGATAAAACAGGAAAACACAGGTGTACGTGTTTTCCCTAACCGTAGGTATTTTTTCATTGTAACTTTTCATTGTAAACGTCGCATTATTAATGATACATTTTAACATGCATCGTCAGTGTGTAAAAGTATGCGTGACCTTTTCTATAGAAATTACTGTTTACTAACCATTTCCCTAAATTAGCTATTCTTCACAACAACATTAGCCACATTCGTTACATTTTTCATAGTCCTAATTTAAGCTCAAGAACGTTTCTTCCTATTCGCAAATTTGCAGACTAGATGGTTTGAGTTGATCCTGCACAGGGCCGAGTCAGCGGCTCGTAGGGGATCGTTTTCCGGGGTCACGGACCGCGCCCGGCCGCGGCCTGCCGGACCCAGACACACGCAACATTCTGTGCAGAGATGCTGTATTGGATGTTTTTTCTAATGTTATCATCTACTAGTGTAGAAAACCAACAACAATTCCAGTACAAACAGCATACTCGTAGGCCATAGGTATTGGTTAAGTGGGAGAACCCTCGAGTGTACACGAAAGCAAAGAGATGTCAATATTGTCCAACCAAGTATTCAGTGTCTTTAATGTGAAAGTTCGGAAAGTAATATAGTCCGAAATTTTTGATCGTTGGTCACCAAAATCTGATAGCACACGGCCCACAGCGAAGCCAAAATCCTATATAAAATCCCGCACCACCTAGACAAAGACAATCCAAATCTATCTAAGCCTGGTGGTATATTAAGCAAGCTTCCCATGCAATGTCTGAGCCCGGCACCGCGGTATCAGAAGACTTCGTGATCGACGCCACATGCAACCGATATTGCAGCGCGCCCCACCCACTCCCGCGCAGGCCATTCGCGACCTAACTCCCTAGTGATAAAGCCTAGCCTAACAGTTCAACTAGACGGTCCCACGCTCAATCTAGAGAATACCACCCATTTACACGAATCTTAGTCCTCTTTTTACCTACAGGGGTACTTTAGTAACTTGATAGTGAATCTCGAGTTGAGCAAGTAATAGCGAGCTCGCGTATTCCATATCCTAAGTACGGGTACTTTTGCATTAAATATGGAGGTGGTATTTACCAGGAGATAAGTTAATATTTATTTCTCAAACAAACGTATAGTAGTTTTGTTGCACATCTCACGATTTGCGGAAGTATTCCCGCGTTATCCAGGAGTTTGTTATTTGATCATAACGTCACATGTCACATGTCATAGCTTATTCGAGGAACTGGTCGGGCCCGGCCCACAGTTGGTTGCCCCTCCAATTAAAAACCCTGTGGTTACTATAGATTTAACCAATGATTCGACCATACCAAGGTTAGTAAATTGCAGTGGTAATAAACTAAAGAAGTATGTCAAACTGAACCGAATCATAAGAAAAACTCAAAAGTTATCAAAACAAAATAAATTGTTTTTCAAGAAATTGAGATTTTGCAAAATTAATGTTAATTTAGTGGATTCCCATCGATGGGCAATTAGTCGCCATGTGCGATCAATACAAATATCTGGGTAGTATGATGCACAATTCAGGGAACATAGAATGCAACATTCAGCACCGAATAGCCGCTGGATGGTTAAAATGGCGAGAAGTGACTGGTGTTACATGTTTGGTCTATTACAAGAGCATCATAAGGCCGGTTCTCATGTATGGCAGCGAGACGTGGGCGTTGACTCAAAAGCATGTCCATACCATCCAAGTTGCCGAAATGAAGATGTTACGGTGGATGTGCGGCGTTACCAGGCTCGATAACATCCGCAACGAGTACGTACGAGGAAGCCTGGGCGTCCGTGACATCGCCGATAAGATCCAAGAAAGCCGGTTGCGATGGTATGGTCATGTGAAGAGGAGGCCACCAAACTATGTTGGTAACTTGGCACTACAACTTTCCGTCTCTGGTCGAAGATCCAGGGGCAGACCCAGAACAAGATGGAAGGATGTAGTGCTAAAAGATATAAGAGAGAGCAAGTTATCCGAAACCGATGTCGAGGACAGAGCGAAGTGGAGAAGTAAGACGAGGAAAGCTGACCCCACCACCATGTGGGATATATAGCTGGGAAGAGAGAGAGAGAGAGAGAGAATGTTAATTTAGTGGATAAGTTGGACATGTATTCTGCTCAGTTACAAAATAGTAGAACAAAATATGAAATTGACACACAGGAATTAAAGTTAAAAATTCAGAGCTTACAGGATTCAATAGAATCATTAAATAAAATGAATGCGACTTCAAAAAAAAAGATCAGCGAATATTCACTAGCCATGGATGATTTAATATCTCAAATGAATTATAATTCAGAGCGGTTTGAGTCGCTAACCAATGGCCAGTCTTGTTTATGTAAACAATCGAGAGGTAATTTGTCCTCTGGTGATTCAAACCTGAACCTGTGTCCCAATTTACCACCACAGGAACTTAATAATAATAGTTCACTCCACTTTACACATAAGCGCACACCTATGTAGACCTAATGTAATTATGTACTGTGATGAAATTGGAACTAAAATGGGCACATTTATAAACCATCACATAAAGGGACATAGTACAATTAGTAATTGTCTGCCGCATAGTAGCCTAGATAATATTTCCAATCAAATTTTTAATGACGAAAATATGAATTCAAAAACGACACTGCTTGTTCTTATGGGAAACAAGGGTAATGTAAACAAAAACAATTTAATTAATTTTTTGGAAAAAGAAGAAGGCTATTCGGGCGATATATAAGTTGAACCATAGATGCTCACTTAGAGATAAGTTTAAAGAAATTAATATAATGATAATGACACATCTATGACAATATTGTGTATGTACATAATAACATTGTAAATTTTAGGAAAAACTGTGATGTCCATAATATTAATACTAGAAATAAGCATAAGCTTGTGGTGCGTCACTAGGCTCCAAAAAATAAAGAAATCATTGATGGGTAATTGTGTAAGGTTCTATAACAAACTTCCAGGAAACGTTACTGAAATGTCTATTAATAAATTCAAGAACCATGTGAAGCGTAAACTTATTTCGAAAGCTTATTATGGCACAGAAGACTACATGAATGATAAAACAGCGTGGGATTAATTGTAACAGATTTTTATTCTTTATTTGGAATTGATAATGACATTTGAGTTTTAATTTAATTTGGTTGTATTTCGTTTTGAGATTCGTTTTTTTTCCTAGAAACATTCTAGACTAGTATTTTATATAATTTCTTTTTTACATTGTGACGATCTTATTGTGAAATTATTATTAATTATTTTGGCACCTACGCTGTGCATATCAGTTGAAAATATTTGACGCATTACAATCAATAGCTCTATAAAATTTGTTTAAGATTATGTTTCAAAAAATTGACGATTCAAAAGTGCTTGTCCTAGGCCTACCTTAATAAAGAATATTTTGACTTTGACTTTCGTTAGCCACTATCTTCGAATAATATTGAAAATGATACTGAACGGCGAGGAAAAATCCACCAAACCACACTCCTCTAAAATGGAGTAATGGAATACCTATTGTAGAATAAGTTGGAAATTACTTTCACCGACAAGAGTCTGGTCTGTATGGTGATGAATTGGTGACTGAAATGCCTGGACTTTCCGAATCAACGTAAGTAGCGTTTGTATGATGGCAACAATAACTTGTCTCTCTAGTTGAAGCGGAACCAATCTATTGTTCAATCATTTATGAAACAAAGTGAATTTATGACTAAGTATATATTTCTCTCCGGTTCAGAGCATGTCGAATTACTCAAACCGCCACTGACGCCATTTCATTACAACTGGTAGTAGCTACGTACGTACTACGTACAGTCAACCAATTTGATTTCTGGGCCACTTCGTACCTTGTCACAATGACAATGATATGATATCTCTAGGGGCTTTCATATTGATTTTCACTGTGACAAGGTACGAAATGGCCCAGAAATCAAATAGGTTGACCGTACATAACATGTCATTTTGTGTAAAGCATTTTGATACGAGAGCCATGCGTAGAATTACTCGTAAACAAAACGAGTGTCAGTGTCCGAAGACATGATTATGGATCATCATCAGATAACTACACGAGAAACATCCTTCTCTTTTTAGCCAGTGGTAACAGGAGAGATAATGTTTCTGACGAAATGTACTACGATTGAATGGGATGGATCCATCATAGGCCCTCAGCACAACATAATATTATAATGGCAGTTACTATATATAGTAAGGATAGTGATACTGTTTAAATAACATTTGTATCTCACGTTCTTAAATAAATATATTAGGAAGCATACGAATTTAGAATGTTATATGATATTATGAGTAGGTATGACATTGCCATTATGAGTTTCGGAATGCTGGTAATTAACGGTTTCGTACGAGTTTTGCAGTCAATCAGGTAAATTCTGGTCCATATAGGCTATAAGATATAATTTTTATATGTTTTCGCAACTGGAGAATACCCACGTTTTATAGTGCGATGCCCCGGACAGTAACGGATACTTAAAGCCTTTATTACGAACACAAACCAGATCTGCCACTTTCAAAGCATAGTCATTACCCATACCAACGGAGAATTGAGAAAATGAAGGACTTTATTGGATAATGGCGTTTAGGATTGAGGTAAAGTGAAGATATTGATTAAATTGAATATGATTGAGGTAATTATAATGCTATATATATTTATGCAAACAATCATAATTAAGAAGTAACGTATTCAAGGATTAAGGAAGGAAGGAATATTGTGATGCTTGCGAACGGTAGAAACAGAAGCTACACATCACAATTACCAGTGGGCAGCATTAGTAGCTTTTCTCTTCTACCGCAATACCTACCTACTAAGAAATTAATCAGTGAGGCCATTAGCCAGGGCAAACGTACGCCTGTTTATATGTAAAAAGTACACAATACTAAACCATGAGAACAAACGTTTATGTAAACGCCCGAGGCGTAGCCTAAACCGCAGTATTATCTAACACATGCGCATCGGAAACCGGACGACACGACGACGGGGACGACATCGACATTCGCATACTTATCGCTTAGGGCTGTTATTCGCTACGCGTTAATGCGGCTCACCCCAACGGGCACCCGTTACGAAACTAGACATCTACCTACGCTTAATTACTTCGCATCGCGGTGTCAAGGTATAATTGTGGGGGGCTGGTAACGGCGACAGACACGTCTATCGATTCTTCACGATTTGTCGCGTTTAGAATACAACTTTATTATAATACTAACTCACGAAGTCTCTCGTGCCACTCTTGATCAATGCGCACTAATGTTTCGCATTTTCCGCACAATTCGTGAACCATCTGAGCGAGAACATAATCTCACCCTCATCTGGCTTTGTGTACCTATACAACATATTTTGGAGCTGGAATGGAAAAGCATGATATCCCACTACTTATATCCTATTCTCCACTTTATGGTAATGTGACTGAAATAGAGTACTTACTTAGGTAATTCAATGGGAGCAATCAGCCGCGCACCGATAGTTTTTTTTTCATATATCTCTACATTGGTCATACCTAGCTTGTCGTAAAACGAAAATGAATCTAGATAAACTTATTTTTCACCTTTTGTAGGCAATAGCTGTTGTTCTTTAGCTAAAAAAGAACAAGAAGCCAGCCTAAACAAACACCTACCTACTCGGCATTTGCGCTTTGCGTTTCGATCATTGCCTTGCAAGAGTTGCAAGCGGACTCCGGCGGGCGATCGGCCCGAGTTGGCCCGACTGTTCCAGGAGTGAAGCACCCGGGCGCGCAGGAGTGGACCGTTTCGCTCAATTTAAAACAATAACCCGATCATTGGCGGGGCGGCGGCGGGCGATCAGCGGTCATGTCATGCGCAGATTTCACGGATATTTCTCATTTACTACTTGTCTTGCTGCCGGCTCATAACATGCGTATTGTGTGTATGAGTACATTATTAGCTTGTCGTCCTTGTTTGTCAAGTCATCCTTTGCTGATTTCTCGAGGACTTCTTTTTCTTTAAAAATAAAAGGTATTCCCATCCCATTTGTTGGTCCGAATATCAAATTACTTATTACCATTATTATATTAGTTATTAGAGGTATTAGTGTCAACAATATCAGCTATGCGGATGACATGGTGCTGCTGGCTCCCTCTGTGGGTGCGCTAAGGCAGCTTCTCCGCATATGTGAATCCTATTCTAAGGCGCACGGCTTGCTATACAATAGCAAGAAAAGTGAACTTATGGTCTTTAAGGCCGGTAACAAGTGTCCTCAAAATGTTCTACCAGTAACCTTGAACGGGACAGTGCTAAATAGGGTGAAACAATTCAAGTACCTGGGGCACTATGTTACAGAGGACCTTAAGGACGATTTGGACATAGAGAGGGAACGCAGAGCATTGTCCGTTAAAGCTAATATGTTGACTCGTAGGTTTGCCAAGTGCTCGGACGCTGTCAAAATAACACTTTTCAAAGCGTACTGTACTTCTATGTACGCGGGCAGCCTTTGGGTCAAATATAGCCAAAAATCGTACAATGCTCTGCGGGCCCAATATAACAATGGGTTTAGAGCGCTATTGGGGTTGCCACGCTTCTGCAGCGCGTCAGCGATGTTTGCGGAAGCCCGCACAGATGGTTTTCACGCCATCCTGCGAAAGAAAGCAGCATCACTCTTAAGCAGACTGCGAGGCAGCAACAATGCCTCCCTTAAAATGATAGCCGGCTGTTTTGAGTGCCCAATACAATTCGGTTTGATTAAAACTGTCAAATCGAATTTAGAATTTAAGTTTTGAATGTATCTTAATGTGTTTTAATGTATCTAATCCAATACTAACACATAGCTGTAATTGTAATGTTTTACTAACAAAGTGGATCATGTTATCAGAATAAATATTTTTTTTGAATTTGAATTACGATGAAAAGTTTGACTTACCATATCAACTGCGACATAAAATATTCGTAATCGTGTAACTCGAAAACTAAACAATTAAAGCGAGGTGAATGACTGTTTAACGCAGGGCTCTACATCAATACATTAGATTTGTGTACCTATAAGTACTATTCCAATTTAATTAACCATGCAATAACAATAAGACACCAGAACTTCAGTTAACATTACTCAAGACAATCATGATAGTCTCTTATCTGGATAAGATGCGTTTGATATGCGACGGACGATTGGAGACCTGGAGAATATACATATGTACCTATACATGTAGTTTTTTTATCAGTCGAGTTATCGCGATTTTTCCTTCAAGGTTGTAGTGAAATGGTACATTGAACTTCAAGTATAAAGTATAAACGACTACGCTACGCTCTAAATTGTTGTTGATAAACGTTCAGTAGGTGTGTACTTTGTACCTATTTATAACTGCTATAACACTCTATATTTAAATACAGTTTTTCCGGGTCTAACGCGATATACACGGAAAAAACAGTCTTCAAATATGTGTACAAAGCGCGAGAGTTTAAAGTGTTACCTACACTCTATATTGTCCTCCAAGTATTCTAATCGAGATATTTCGATTAATGAATTACCTAGCTAGGTACCTGATTATCAAATATTGCCTAGCAAGCTTTCGCAGATTTTAAAGTTACTTATAATTTTAAATTGAAGTTCATTTTCGAAATTTTGTTTTCTATCGCGTTGCAAGTTTGCACACGACCTACTTGACATGTTAAACTTGAGTAAGTATGTATCCTAATCAATTTACTATACGCTCACTACATAATTAACTAATAAATAAAATATTTGGGGACAATCTTACACAAATCGACCTAGTCCCAAACTAAGCAAAACTTGTTCTATAGGTATGTACTAGACGATGATATACATACTTATATTGATAAATAAATACTTAATATTCGTGTCCATCACACAAATAAATGCCCATACCTGGATTCGAACTCGGGACCTCCGGCTTCGTAGGCAGGGTCACTACCAACTAGGCTACAGAGGTCGTAATCTTTTTATGGTCCATTCCATCGTATAGCTAAGCTACGATACAATGCATCTAATTACATGAATGGGTAACAATGGATAGAAGAAACAATCAGGCGGCCTTCGGGCCTAATACACTGCACTGAGGTGGCTACTCCCCTTATCACTCGTCACGTCACACTATATATATATAACACATGTTCGCCACGCTGCGCACTGCGCCGGACCAACATAAATCGTGTACTTAATTCGTGTTAATCTTTCGCGGTTCTCGAGTTTTCATTACATTAGACACACTACTAAGAACTTAAATCATTCTCTGGTCAGCGCGAGCGGTCTCGTGTATGGAGGAATAATTTCGTGTTATATGTACTTATTACAAGTTTTTATTCAACTAGCAATTTTCTTATGTAAATTAATAGGCAAGTAGGTTGTATGTTGCCCGTTAAAAAATTGTCCTGCTGATGCTGGTATCCGATTGTGCCGAATTTTGGCATAGTTATGTAAGTTCGGTGACAATGCAACATTAATGCGCCAGCTGGTCTGATGATGGAGCCGGAAGGCGGCCATAGAAACTCCTCAATTACTCATACATCTCATAATAAACTCGTGCTTGGGCTCGTTCGAGTTGTCTTGTCTCAATGATGACTGGTTGCTGTGTAAAAAATGCAAACGAATGGCGCCGTTTACGAGTAAATAACTAAATAGTAATTAGATACCTAGTCAATGTTATGTACCGGTAAAGTTGGTGACTTTGTAAAGGACACGCTCATTAGCAGGCAATTGTCACGTAACATGCGGTTAAACGACTACGTTATCATAGGAAGTGATATGCACATACATACAACCTAGTAAATTGATTAAAAATATGGCGAAGGCCTTCTTTAACTCGAAACGATAACTATAGGTGAAGCTTGATTATTCATAAAAATAATTATGGCCATGTAATATGCTAAGCTATTCGTTACAAAGAGTACTCGTACGGTAGATATGACTATTAGCAAAGGACACTACTCGAGATTACATGAAATCAGTTAAGGCAATTTGAAGGTACACTAACTTTACAAAGAAGCATAAATTACTGAAAGCTGAGTTTATGACTTTGATAGTTTGTATGTGGGCCTGAAGGGGGTAATTTTTGGAACTGCCCATCCGAATTCTAACACTCTTTCAATTCTTTATAGTGTTTATAGTATGGATGAACATTCTGCGCGATTCCCGGGTGAAGCTAGTTTTTGAACAAAAATACGCACAAAATCGCTCAGGGGACCGATTTTTGACTTTCGAGCGCTCGAAAATTAAATAAAAGAAAATGCGATTGTAGTGTCAAAACTGCAGGCTCTTACTTTAAAACCGATAGAATTAAATACGAGTGGTGAATACCACTAATTTTAAATTTTCTATCGCTATTTCAAAATAGAATTTCATCATTTATGACCGTTTTCGAGTGAAAGAGGCGAGCGCTCGAAAGTCAAAAATCGGTCCCCTGAACAGAATACTCCTGCTCGGATAGTGAACTAGGCCCATTAGTGCAGTTATTTCATAGTTACAGTTACGATGTTACTATTGGTGGAATCCGGTCGGACGGCCTGCGCGGGCGCATGCAAATCTGCTATCGATAGCATGGAGCGCAACATCGCAACATGAACAACTACAATTCAATTCAATTCAAAACATTTTATTCAAAGTAGATTCAATACAGAATACTTTTCGAATGTCAAAAATTACAAGAATCTTATAAATAGCATTCATCCAGAGGTGGAGTCGTTACATTAGTCCATTAACAAATACTCATTTATATAAAAATAAAATGCATACTATGTATACTTAAGTGCTAGGGGATCATCATACCAATCGCAACATATCACTTGACTGAAGCCACTGGAGGTATGACATCTGACCATATTTGTTTGTCTAACAAATACTCGTCTAATCTATAGTACGCTCTACTACTCAATGTTTGTTTCACAACAGCCTTAAATTTATTATCTGGCATACATGTAATGGCACTGGGTAACTTATTATAACAGAGTGTACAGAATCCCACAAAAGACTTCTGAACCTTACTTAACCTAGTTCTTACTGCTATCAATTTATCTTTATTTCTTGTATTGTATTTATGAACATCACTATTTTTACGAAATTGTGTAATGTATTTTCTTACATACAATATGTTTTCATAAATGTACTGGCAAGGCAAGGTCATTATATTAATTGATTTAAATAGTTCCCTGAGTGATTCGCGGCTTTTTAGTCCGTACATTGCACGAACTGCTCGTTTTTGCAGGATAAATATGGACTCAATGTCAGCTGCTCTGCCTTACAGTAATATAGCGTAGCACATGATGCTATGGAAGTAGCTAAAGTAGACGAGTCTTGCTGTAGCCACGTCAGTTAGCTGTCTTATTTTTTTAATATATCTCTATTTACTTTAAATATGAGTGATGTGTCATCTGCAAATAACACTTTTTTCGATAGTTGTTCCGCCATAAATGGAAGGTCATTGACATATATTAGAAATAAGAGAGGTCCTAAAATCGATCCTTGTGGAACTCCTATTCTAACTTGATACCCTGCTGAATTAGTTCTATTTAAAACCAAAGATGTGATCTCTTACAATTCTTCAGGTTACGAGTTTACTAACAACATTCTCTGTCTGATTTCAGAGTTAATATAGTCTCATCTGAGCTCTAATCAATATTTCTTTAAAACCTAGCCCGTTCATATCTTAGTGATCAGGCATGAAAACACCGTTAAAACAATAATAAGCTACCTAATGAGAAGTAAATCAGTCGAACAAAGGTAATGACTTCATGAGCGGCTATTTAATATCGATTGTTGTCCGCTTCGGCATATTAAGTTAAGAACTAATACCTACTTACTAGTAAACAGAAGCATTGGTTAATTAAACAATGCAAGGTTACACAAACTCACACGCGAAAAAAAAAACATAAACTAAAGTTAATAATTTCAAAAACTCACCAAAATGCAGTAACAAATCACAAAATTGAAGCAACGAAACTTAGTGCAGAAACAAAAAGTAAGTCCGAGATTGGTAAGTTACACGCGCGATATATATTTCGATATCAATATTGAAGCGACTGGACGCGTGTAGTGGCGATGGCGCGTGGACCCGGTGTGCGGAGTACTACGGGGCGGGCGCTCGCTGCGCTTGCGACACGATGCCCCGGCGCGGCGGCGCGCAACCGCATTTCGTATCTTGTAAAACTGCAGTGATATGCAAAATTGCTGGCCAAATCTGGTACCCCTTATTCACATGATAGCCCGAGGTATCAGTACTAGTAGTCAGACTAATGCATCTGGAATAGGTATGCTGATGCCCTTCCGCCTGGACTGTCCTGTATCCGGGTGCAGAGCAGACCGATCCTATTGTTCTAGGTGCAGTCGCCATCACATACATAGGTACACTATAGGTGTTCAAAAATATCGGCACATGCACTCTAATGCCTTGAAAATAGAGGTGTGTTCCGATGTTTGTGAGCTGCTTGTTTGCTCCGATAGCCTCCGATGTATGTGATGGCGACTGTAAAGCCAAAATACATGGCGAGCAACTCAAATGAGTCAACATTCATTGTAGTGTGGGTAGGGGAAATTCGAAACTACCTATAAGAAAACAGGGGTTAAGACGTCGATTTTTCAGTTAAGTGAAGATATTCATTTGCATACATATATTTAATCAAGCTTTAGGAGCATATATATCTGCGTTTAGCGGAAGCTGTAAGCTATACCAATCAAACACTCCTTTTTCGAGTAATAAAATGATAAATTATTTTTATAATTTCATAGACTGAATAACATAATTTGCCATGTAACTCAACACGACCAGTAATTCAGAACGGAAAATAAGAGCTCTACCAATCAAATACTCCTTTTTCGAGTAATAAAATGATAAATTATTTTTATAATTTCATAGACTGAATAACATAATTTGCCATGTAACTCAACACGACCAGTAATTCAGAACGGAAAATAAGAGCTCTACCAATCAAATACTCCTTTTTCGAGTAATAAAATGTCAAAATATTTATTAGATATAACAATGCATTTAGAGCCTTGACATCGACTAAAAACTGTGGTTGACCATCGTATCTGGGGGGAAGGCAGTGCCCCCGCCAAGTCGAGCAAAACAAGGAGCATATGTCAATGGAATTAAAATTTTCAATCATTTACCTGGTAATATTAAGACGCAAGATGGGATCCAATTTAAAAATAAGCTCAAGGAATGGCTATTAATGAAATGTTTTTATAATTTTAATGAATATTTTACATATTAAGATTGCTATTTAGATAATATTAAGAAAGTTAATGAATGTTGAAATGTGATAACTTAATATTGTACGCCCGAAATGGGCAAACTGTTGGACTTTTTATTTAAGGTGTGTGATCTATTTTTACACAGTTTTGGACAATAAATGATTTTTATCTTATCTTATCTTAAGGAGACACGGCCGTACCATCCATTTCTCGAAGCCACTCATATATGTATTATTTTTGTAAAACGGGACTTTATATCGCGTATAATTAAATTTATTTACCTCCAAAACGTCGACTGACCTCAGAGACAAAATGCATTTAATTTTACGCGATAAAGTCCCGTGTGATAAAAGAATGTGTCAAAATCGTGAAACTTTAAATTAACATATCTAATGTAAACGTAACTTGCGTAACTAATCAGATGCAAACATATTGTATTTATATTATTTATGACATCAATCGCGCTGAAAAATTACCAGCTCTATTTCATAAATTCAAATTGGGTCGGTGCCAGTAACATGATATTTTGAATCATTATCTCCACTTATAATAAATCTCTAAATTAAAAAAAGAATCAGCCAGTTTGAAACTAAGCTTTGCGCGGTTCGAATGTTCTCAGCATCCCATGAACGGAAAAATATGAAACATTTTATATAGGTACATTATTATTCTAGCTGCAACTTAGGATAGTTTTTATCCGACTGCGACAGTTAATTAATTTTCCGAAATATACGACTTAATTTAATTTTTCATTTATTTTTATTGAAAGCAAACGCTGCTCCAACTGTCAGCTATAAGAACCGTCAAATTTTCGTCAAAATGGCGGAATTGCTTTGCCTTTCACTTATTAATAATTTAAATCCCGTCTACGATAGACCTTTACGAGACAAATGCTAAAATATAAACCATAAAAAAATATTCGATTCTGATATGAGAACTTATATGCGCAAATGTCGTTTTATGTCGTAATTTCAATAAATGAAATCAACAAATTTGAACAATATAATTAACACGAATTTGTTTTTTTTGAATGACAATGGCACGCGCTCGGCGCATTCAGCCAAAGTACCTGCGGCGCTACCACGAAAACCGATACTCAATGTTCATATATTTGCATCCCTGTCACTCGAGTATGGTTAGTGCGATAGAGATAGAGATACCCGAATATTTTCGAATTCCGAAGTTCGTGGTTATAATAGCTCAGGAATCGAAAATATGGTAAATAATCATAATGTATTTTCTCGAAAAAGAATTTAAAATAAATATAGTCAAATGGAGAAAAAAACAAAGCAAGAGGTTATATAGGTAATGATTAAGTTATAAGAGTCCAAAGTTTTAAGAGGGGGTATGTTCTGTCCCTTTTCCGCAAAACGCACCTTCATATGAAACGATTGTTTTTTACTATGACGCTCGAGTATATTGACGTCACAGTCCCTCATCGTTTTCTCACTCTAACAAGCGACATTAAAACGGATGTAGCTTCATAATTTTTTGAGATATTTGAATGGGAGTTTCATTATCTTCTATCTATTTATACATAATAAATGCCTATGTCCTGACTGACTTATTCACTCAATCACTCACTCACTCATCAACGCACAGCCGAAACTACTAATCTTAGAGAGTTGATTTTTGCACAGTATGTTGCTTTTATAACGTGGGCTAGGGATAAAAAGGGATTTTTGAAAATTCTACCCCTAAGGGGGTAAAATGGGGGTGCAAAGTTTGTATGGGAGAACCTTTTTTTTTGAGCTATAGACTTAAACTTTGTAGAAAAATTAGTTATTAGAATACAAATGAAACACTTTCAGCGTTTTGGAAAATTCCACCCCTACGGGGGTAAAATAGGGGTGCAAGGTTTGTATGGGGGAAACATTTTTTTTTTAAATAGAGACTTAAAACTTTGTAGAAAGATCAGTCATTAGAATACAAATAAAGAACTTTCAGGGTTTTAGAAAATTCTACCCCTAAAGGGGTAAAATAGAGTGCAAAGTTTGTATGGGAAAAACTACTTTTTTTTAAATAGAGACTTAAAACTTTGTAGAGAAATTATTCATTAGAATACAAATAAAGTACCTAGATTCAGTGTTTTAAAAAAATCTACCCCTAAGGGGGTAAAATAGGGGTGCAAATTTTGTATGGGGGATACAATATTTTTTAAAAATAGAGACTTCAAACTTTGTAGAAAGATTAGTCATCAGAATACAAATTAAGTACTTTCAGCGTTTTAGAAAATTCTACCCCTAAAAATAGGGGGCTAAAATAGGGGTGCAAAGTTTGTATGTGGGAAACTTTTTTCTTTAGCTAGAGTCCTAAAACTTTGTAGAAAGATTATTTAAATACAAAGAAAGTACTTTCAGCGTTTTGGAAAATTTCACCCCTAAGGGGGTAAAATAGGGTGCAAAGTTTGTATGGGAAAAACATTTTTTTTTAATAGAGACTTAAATTTTTGACGAAAAATTACTTATTAGAACATGAAAAATACTACATTCGGCGTTTTACAAAAATCATTCCCTAAGGGGGTTAAAAAAGGGTGCAAGGTTTGTAAGGGGAACACTTTTTCTGAGCTAGACACTTAAAACTTTGTAGAAAGATTACTTATAAAAATACAAAAAAAAGACTTTCAGCGTTTTGAAAAAATCTATCCCTAAGGGGGATAAAAAGGGGTGCAAAGTTTTTATCAGGGAAAGTTTATGTTTTTGAGTTAGAGACTTGAAACTTTGTAGAAAGATTACTTATTAAAATACAAAAAAAGAACACAAATCGTTTTAGAAAATTCCACCCCTAATAGGGTTAAAAAGGAGAGCAAGCTTTGCATGGGCAACACTTTTTTTTGAGTTAGACTTAAAACTTTGCAAAAAGATTACTTATTAGAATACTAAAAAAGAACTTTCAGCGTTTTAGAAAACTCCATCCCTAAGGGGATCCTTAAGATCCTTAAGAAGGTTAGCCAGTGTTGTGTGGGAAAAACTTTATTTTTTTACTAGACTTAAAACTATTCAAAATGTTACTTATTAAAATTAATAATAAAGTACTTTCAGAGTTTTAGAAAATTCCACCCCTAAGGGGGTTAAGAAAGCTTTGTATGGGCAACACTTTTTTTGAGCTAGAGACTTAAAAGTTTACGAAAAAAGTTCTTTCAGCGATTAGAAAAATTCAACCTCTAAGGGGGTTTAAAAGGGGGTTCAAATTTTAAATGGCGAGCAATAAAATTTTAAAGTGTGAGTAAGAGATTTTTAACTTCGGTCTTATTCTGTACGTTAAAAGACTACAAAACTGATTTCAGAGTTTTTCCAAATTCATCCCCTAAGAGTGTTAAAATTGGTTCAAAGTTTGAGTATTTCAAGGCATTTTTAAAGTATGAGATTTTTAACTTTGGTTTTAGACTGTTTGTTCACAAACTAGAAAATGAACATCAACTTTTTTTTTAATTATCCCCTAAAAGAGGGTTCAAATTTTGTATTGAGAGAAATCATTTTCTAAGACGATAAAAAGTTCTACGCGGACGAAGTCGCGGGCAACAGCTAGTAGTTAATATATGTTTACGATTGTTAGCTCTATAAAATTGGTTGTTTGTCATACATAACAGTTTTGAGGTTTTTATTATTGCCGCGGCGCCGTCAGCGTTTTATTTTACGTTTCTCGCATATTGTTTGCGTAATGTTAACTTACCTACTAATACTAAGCAAATCGCAGGCATTAGTATGTCAAAACTGTCCAACCGTAACTCGGCGTGTCATCGTACGTAAAACCCACTATGAATCTATTGTAAATAAATAGTCGCGGCTGACATCACATCGCATCGACATGCACGGATAAAAAATATAACATCAAGCACGCGTCTGAATACAAATTAAAGCATTCATAAAAAAAACATTGTCTCGACGGCGTGATATTTTCCAATACAGCTTGATCCCTACATCCGTATCAAATATGCGTATTCAGAGATTAGACTGGACTGGATCCGCTATGCTATGGCTATGCGCTCTACAAGACAAGCAACGAATAACGCCGGTGGAAATCGGTCAGTAGAGGAGGAAGCGAGTGATGCAACCTTCGGCCCCGACTGGTTTGCCTCTCCATGACATTTCGTACATCTTAGAGCCACACCGGTACCGGCAGTGACTGTTATCTAATCTATGGATGACTATTGGATTTCCACTAAGATGTGATAATACAACCTCGATCTCGGACAAATCTTACTGACAAATATATATCATGTTTAGTAGTTTTTTTTTTTTTTTTTTTTTTTTTTTTTTTTTTTTTTTTTTTTTTAATGTAAGAGTTTTTTTTTTTTTAAACTTTTACAAAACTAAACTATTATTAAATTAAAATAACTAAAACTAAACCTTAAACTTAGAAAAAATAAAATAAAATAACTAATTAAATAAGAGGCCTGGGCCTCTTGGCAGGGTGCCCATCACGCAGGCAGCATTCCCGCGCTGAACTGCGATTGCGATCCTTTGCGCGAGAAAGCTGCCGGCGCGAGGGTCACCCGTTGCCTCCCTCAACCTTTTGCTGAGCTCCCTGTGGAGATCCAGCGCACCCTTACCCCAAGGACCTAGTGTCTCGACGCCGAAAGCAAAGAACTGATATTGGGCGCCGAGACAGCTGTACTTAGTAAATAGTCCCGTCGAGAAGTTTAGAGGTTGCAGACCATGCCATAGAAATATAGATGCAGGGATCGCGACCCACAGGTTGAAAAACACTGGTGTATAGCATACCATGCGTATATTGCTTTATGTTTCTGCACCAGAAAAATATTCGTTTTGCTGTTGGAATTAAGATTATGGAAAATTTTAGATGACATATTCACATACCCTGCTCCATACGTAAACACGACTATTAGATGACAGTAATTTGTGTGTTAGGCCCTCCTCGTGCCAAATACACAACTTGTGTGTGCTCGAGTCAGCCGCATTCACAGCAGTCACGTTATCGCAGTCTCCGTTGTTATTAATTCGCAATCGTGAAAAAAGTGGATTATTAAAGATGTGTGTCATATTGTTGTGTAGCCAGTGAATTAACGAACATAATGCAAAAAACAGTTTTGAAAAATTCGTAATAGTTATGAAGACATGACCAAAAACATTTTTAAAATATTTTATTAACGGCTAATCCTCGACGACGCGAGCCGGCCAGCGGTGAGTCACCCGCATGCCGCTCGGACTTGCATGCAGCGAGCGCGCGGCCATTGACACATGAGCGAAGTTGACAATTAAACACAGGAGCAGCGGACATCAGGTGGAAATGGATAAATGTACGAAATGTGAACAACAGATCACTGACAAAAGATTTCCTATATGCTGCAAATGCCAAAAACGGTTTCACGTAAAATGCACGAAACTTTCAGAAAAATTATTTACCCTAATGCGTCTAAAGGAGACTAACAAATGGACATGCGAAAGCTGTCAAAAAGTTAGTGATAAATCCAGCCCATCAATGGCGATGATTAAAGCATCGAAATCATCCACACCAACCACTAGTAACGCACCTAATTTGCACACACCTAGTAACTATGTCACCGAACGTGTTAAATATAATGTAAATATTTCGACTGAAAACTCTTTCGATTCTCTGCCGTCTGAAGATAGCAGCAAAGACGATGAGTCAATTTTACTAAATCGAAGCTGTCCCGCCACCGGATACAGCTTAAAAGATGAACTGGAAGAATTAAAACTTACAAACATCAGACTACAAACAAAACTGATAGATGCTGAAAATGAAATTGAAAATTTAATCTCAGAAAATGGGTCACTAAAACAGCAAATTTTGACGTATGAAAAAAGAACCAAAAATCTCACACGTATTTGCAAATCAACGCCGATAAAAAATAAAAAAAGATTTGAGACAAGATTAAACTTCACGGATATAGAGACCAGAAATATTACTTTAAAAGAAAGTATTGCGAGCCCAGATACGGAAGAACTACAACCTATATTAAAACCTGTGACGCAACCAGAAACGCTGATACCAGGCAAAATTGGTGCCACTCAGAACCTTCAACCTACTGGGAAAAATCTACCCAAGCATGATACTACAAAACGAAGAGTGATTATTTTTAGTGATCAAAGCGGCAAAGGCATACGCAAAGTACTTCAAGATTTATTAGGTGATAAGTATTTTATAACATCGGTGGTCAAATCCGATGCTCCATTCGAACAAATTTTGCTAACCTGTGATAAGGTATGTAAAGACTTTACTAAATCGGACTACGTTGTGATTTTAGGTGGATCAAATGACAAAAACCCAATAAGTTTGCAATCTTTTTTTTACAACTATTTATTATTACTAGCCAACACAAATGTTTTATTTGGGGAAATAAGGGACAATAAGTTTCTGAATGTGCACAAGCTAAATAATATCTCACGATTCGTTTGTTCTCAGTTCTCGCATTCTACATTTGTACCATTAGATTGCCACAATAGGAACATTTCATTGCGTAAACATGTGGGTGGACTGTTGCTGAGGGAAATATTACGAATTGATTACTATACAAAAAAACGATTACATAACATCTATGGAAAATCTGAAGCACAGACACACCATAGGACTCTCATGCCAACTGCGAAACAGAATCGAATCACAGATTATTTCAACAGTAAAAGTGAAAATTCTAGAAAGCAAGAAGTTGCAAAAGAATTTAATGGCCAATACACCATACCTTATTTATTTGAAAAAATCAAGCTGAATCAAGTTAAGGCGAAGGATAATGCCAAAACTGCTGACCTCATAACCGAAGACAAGAACATTACACCAAAAAAGTTTTTTCGTGATTAATGACCAAAATATCAATAAAAAAAGCGACAATAATCTTGTAATAATGCATTTAAACACGCAAAGTATAAAATCTAAATCAGACCAATTGGAATTATTGACATACACAAAAAACATAGATGTTTGTTGCTTTAGTGAGACATTTTTAAATGCCAGCGAAGTAAACGTTTTGCAATTGGATGGTTATAAGAATGTTGCTTATTTCTGTCGTAAGCGGAAAAAACGAGGAGGTGTTGCTATATATATCAAACAATCAATGGACAACTATCGTGAACTGGAATGGGTAGCTAAAATGTCTGTTGAATGTATCTTTGAATGCTGTGGGGTTGCATTGTGTGGACTAAATTGTTTAATTATATGTGTGTACAGATCTCCAAATAGTAAACTAGATATATTTCTCGTTAACATGGAATATCTTCTACAAAAACTAGTAATACGAACAAGAAATAACTATAAGAATATCTTCATATTAGGTGATTTTAATGTCAATATTCTTGAAAACACAAATAATACTAAGCTATTGTTGAACACATTTAAATTGTATAGATTGGACCATGTTATAAAAGAACCTACTAGGATAACAGTGCACTCCCAAACATGTATAGATAACATTTTTACAAATGCAAAGAACTTCAAGGTAGAAGTCTTGGATCTCGGTATTTCTGATCATGCGTGTCAATTTATTTCGATTCCGACTGACTTAAGCTTTAATGAAAAATACTGGTATTCTTACACTAGAAATCCAGATATGTATACGGAAATTTTTGTACATTATATATCACAAATTAGTTTTTCTGATATTTATTTGCTAAATAATTGTAATGAAGCTTATAAAGCTTTCATTGATATAATTACTTTCGTCTTCAACCTCTGCGTGCCAACTAAAAGAATAAAAATAACACACAAAAGAAGACCGAATTGGAAAAGTGAGGGAATAGGAATAGCTAGCAAGCGCAAGAGACAGTTATACGCTCAAACTTTAAAATCAAATTGTACATTCATTAAAAACAAATACAAAAAATACTGCCGGGCCATGAAAGCAGTTACAAAACAATCGAAGCGTAAGTCAAATATAAAATTCATAGAACAAAGTGCAAATAAAAGCAAAGCTACATGGCAAATAATTAAGCAAAATACAACAAAAATAAACAACATAAAGGAATCGGTGGAACTGATTAAGGTGGACAATACTATTATAAATGATCCTATTGACATCGGTAAAACATTTAATAATTACTTTATAAATTTAAATAATGACTTAATAAATAATCAAAACCATAAAATGATCTCCCACCCCAATTTGAATAGTATTTTTATGACCCCAGTGACCATATCAGAGGTAATAAGCATAATAAAAATGACAAAGAATAAAAAAAGTACTGGACATGATCAGATACCAATGAAGTTAATCAAAGCAAGCGTTGATTACATTGCGGAACCGTTGGCTCACATAATAAATTTAACACTAGAAAGTGGATGTTTTCCTGATGACTTAAAAAAGGCCTTAATAAAGCCCTTATATAAAAAAGGTTCCAAACATGACATTGCCAATTATAGGCCTATTGCATTATTGCCGAATTTTTCCAAAATATTTGAAAAAGTCGTTCTAAACCGGATACTATCTTTCTTTAATAAATATAACGTATTAAACAAAAATCAGCTAGGATTCCAAAAGGGAAAAAATACAACATTAGCCATATTTAATTTTTTGCAAGAAATATGGACAACTATACACAATAAAACAGCATCTATTGGGCTCTTTGTGGACTTGTCCAAGGCGTTTGATTGTGTATCTCACAAGATTCTGTTAAGTCAACTCGAACATGTTGGAATTCGAGGGCCAGCATTAAAACTAGTTCAGAGTTATCTTACAGATAGAAATCAAGCCATAATATTAGACACCTACGACAAATCAACAAAAACAATCAGAAAGGTACAGTCAAATTATGAATACATTTTGCGGGGGGTGCCACAGGGCAGTGTCCTAGGGCCTTTATTGTTTTTAGTTTATATAAACGAGTTTCCCCTGGTGACTGACCACCCATGTGTTATGTTCGCAGACGATGCTACTATGTTTATAACTGACAACAGGTCTAATATTTGTAATGAATTATGCAGTACATTAAGAAAAGTAATTAATTGGTTAGCATCTTTACATTTAAGAGTTAATTTAGATAAGACTAAAATAATACAATTTATTAATAATAAACAGGTTACACAAGATTTAAACATAAATATTGATAGTAAACGAATTGAGCAAGTAAATTCTACAAATTTTTTAGGGGTAACTATCGATAGTAAACTAAATTGGAAGTTACACATAGACAAAATTAATAAAAAAATTGCTAGCAGTTGCTACGCGATATCTATATTGATAAATATTACTTCAGTAGAGGTAGCCAAACAGGCATATTATGGAAATGTTTATCCTCTACTAACGTATGGTGTAATATTCTGGGGTAACTCAGTGAACGTTCAGTCCACATTTATTCTCCAAAAAAGGTGTTTGAGATTAATATTTAATGTTAAAACTTGAGAATCTCTTAGACCTGTGTTTAAATGCCACAAGATGTTAACCCTGACATGTATATATATATTAGAAATTTGTTTATTTATCAGACAACGCAATGAATTATTTATAAAAAAATGTGATACTAAGAAAAATCTAAGATCTCAATATCAATATGACTTATGTACAGTTTGGCCTACCAGTTATATACTCAAGAAGAGCACTTATGCCACTGGAATTAAAATATATAATAAGTTGCCGGAAAATATTAAGTCGTTAGATGGCTCTATATTCAAGAGAAAACTGAAGGACTGGTTAATATGCAAATGTTTTTATGATTTAAACGAATATTTCTTGTGATATGTAAATTCTATATTTTAAGTGTGTAATTAATATTGTACGTCCGAAATGGGCAGACTGTTGAAACTTATTTACTTTATGACATGTATGTACCTACACAGTTTTGACAATAAATTATATCTTATCTTATCTTATCTTATCTCGGCATGCGCTAGCGCGGCCATTTGGCAATCCGCCCCGCGTCACGGATACGCGTCTAAATAAATGATCTTTCAGGAGTTATGCTACTTAATCTGACCATAATACCACGTCATGTATCAATTGCGGAATGCTATACTTACGAAAGAAGCACACACACCAATTAAAATTAACTATTTCTTGATCAGTTTAGTTTTTATAATTGTGGTTGGTTTTTCAGGGATTGCAGGACTCCTTTAGTACTTATCCTACAAACAGACGAGATACTCGATTGTTTGAAATAAGCTGTCTTTATTGTTATTCTGCTACATGCAAGTGGAAAATATAATTCATTTTCAGTGCCATTTCTATTGCAGTGACAGGTTACTAGTCCATCGCCCATAAGACACTTCAAACATACACTCGACTTGTGACACCCATAGGAAGAATGGGGGTGGTGCTATTCTAACCCAACACCACACGAACCTTCATAGGAAGAATGGGGGTGGTGCTATTCTAACCCAACACCACACGAACCTTCATAGGAAGAATGGGGGTGGTGCTATTCTAAACCAACACCACACGAACCTTCATAGGAAGAATGGGGGTGGTGCTATTCTAAACCAACACCACACGAACCTTCATAGGAAGAATGGGGGTGGTGCTATTCTAAACCAACACCACACGAACCTTCATAGGAAGAATGGGGGTGGTGCTATTCTAACCCAACACCACACGAACCTTCATAGGAAGAATGGGGGTGGTGCTATTCTAACCCAACACCACACGAACCTTCATATGAAGAATGGGGGTGGTGCTATTCTAACCCAACACCACACGAACCTTCATAGGAAGAATGGGGGTGCTATTCTAACCCAACACCACACGAACCTTCATATGATGATTTCCAATTTCTAGCCGTCTTTTCGCGCTATAAGCACCAAAAAAAAAATCAGTAAGTTAATTGGTAATTTTTTTCTACTAGGTAATCACAACTTAGCACTAACTCAATTTCTAAAGATTATTTGCTAAGCTTGGCTAGTTTCTAGGTTACCAACCTACCTTTGTCTAACTGTCAACAGAACGAATCCTCCAATCAATAAAGAGGCGGCAATGATGTGTAGACTACTGTAGACGGACCCAACATATACTATACAACTGTGTTCCATTAGATATCAAAAACTTAAAAAGCGACGCAATTTTTTCCAAAAATCTTAAAACATTGCTCATCGACTCGGCATGCTATCGTGTCAAAGAATTTCTACACAAAACCGTTGACCCTAACACCTTGCACATAAATAAGGGAAGTACAAATTATCATTATGTAAATGTCAAATATAATTGTCTGTTAGACAAATAATGACTCCACTTTACCATTACACCATTATATATTAAGTTGTGCATTTTTAAAAATTGACATGTAAATGAAATAATGAAATATAATGAAATATACATTTATTAATTAATAAATTATCTGAATCTGAATGCGCTTGTGACTCCCAGTCGCAAGCGTTCATAGGTACGTCACGGTATCTGCCTAGCTGATGGTAGCAGGCCGTATACTCAACTACCACCGTCGTATTATAAAAAAAATGCTTACATTCACCACTCACCTAAACAAGTAAATAGCGTCGTAGCGTCGATAGCGCCGGTGGTCACTAATTAATGCAAGCGCCCGCGAGCCGCGTCCCTTATATAGGTAGGTATATTTACGTGGCGGTTGGCGACCACTGATAACCGTTCAATAGCCGCCTGTAGTCTGTCCCTGGCCGCCCACATGAAGGACCAGGGAGTCCAGGGACGTATATGCGACAGAAACTATTTTTATAGCCCTGGGTATCTGTAGCTATAAATTACTAAATACTTTACTGCTACGCTGCTAATAATTTACTTAGGTGAGATGACAGACACATGAGCTACGGTACCTATTTATACAAGTAAAATAATGGCTGATATTCGTAAAGCAAACTTTATGACAAAAACTAATGCAAAACTCATGCAACTGCACAACATTAACTTTTGAAGTGCCATCTAACATGTCTACTAACAATGCCTTTTTGCTTAACGAATCTGTCGTGGTAATACGCATGTGCTCATGAGGAGATTTTTCTTTTAATCAACTTCTATTCCTAATTTTTATCGAATTTGATCGCGACTAAAGCTATCTCGACTTTTGCCAACATTGCCCCTGTCGAATTATTGACGCAAGTATAGCTCTTATTATGTTGAGACAAGACTAGGTCCAACATTTTGGGCAAACATGGCGTCTATTTAAGAATATCTTGATCTTAACTACGAAAAGTTTTACACTACGGATGGGTAATGTTACCTAAGTAAGTTGTTTCAATCTTTACCCTACGGACGTGTAGACCTAACATTCCAATTGCTTCACGCTCCTGGCTGAAGTTAAAGACATGTATGACTCAAAGTAAAGTCATAAATATAATTTAGTTTCTACAAAAAATAATAAGGTTTGCCCTAATATGCTGTGTTTTCGTTCATTACCAGATTTGGTTAAAATATGCTTATCCATCCGCTCCATCTTAAGCTAGCTACTCTCTACACGCTAACATACAACAGCTCTACAACACTCTACGCGGTTCGAGTGGGTTCTACATCAGGCACTTGACTGATTTAAACTATGAGAGTCATTCAGTGGTGTGTGACTGAAGATTATGTTTGTTATGATGGTATTACAGGTAGATAAAGGAACTATAAAGGAAATTAGTTGCTAACTGTGTTGAATGCGCGTCCAAATTAACTCGCTTTCAGGAGCCCGGCGCCTCACCTGACCACCTGACTCTTTTATGGCTAATGATATTTATTCTTTTACGGATGTTCACACTCAGTAAAAATATTTAGTTTTTTTTTCTGATATGCGATCCATATACTCTTCGTCGCGACAGGTGCGCAAATGGTAAACAAAACAGTTGACGCTCTGGGCACGAAGTCTGAATGATTAGCCATACCTATCCGTTTTTACGTAGACTGCTTAGTAATCTCAGAACGTTATTTAATATCTTATTATAAAAAAATAATCGGAAACCATACTGAAGGGCCAAAACTTTGCAACTAGGCGGAGTAACTCGAGTTATCATCTTGGAATGGATTATTCGACGCTCATGCCATTATTGTTTCTTCCTAGTCGCGATTCTGCACAATATGGATTCCACACATTTGCTTTTGATCACATTCCTTATTCTTCGCAGTCAGTAGTTTTATACAATCCGGTTTCTTCCTAGTCGCGATTCTGCACAATATGGATTCCACACAGTTGCTTTTGATCACATTCTTTATTCTTCGCAGGTAGTAGTAGCAACTCGACTAAGTAGCCAGTCGTCTATCCTACCTATTTTACTCTAAGGCAGGTCAGTGTAGGTACGACGACGAGCGAAGCGAGGAGGAGTGTTAGGAAGAACTGCGACCCTACAGCGCGCGAGCCGAGCGAGCGAAGCGAGCGTGCCGCGGTAGCGGCCGGCGAAGCGCCAGAACCGACTTTTTTGCTAATTACTCCAGTTGCTACTTAGTCCAGTTGCTAAAAGTCAAGTTGGACTAATTAGCAATTTTGTTCGTATAAAGTCGGTTTTGGTGAGAATGGTGATACATTTTCATTACTCATTAATTGTACCTTTACTCCTCAAAAGCAAACGTAATCTTAATTATAATTATTCAGTTACCCAGAAAAAATGGTAATGAAAAAAATGCGTACCATATTAAAGAATAAGGAATGTGATCAAAAGCAACTGTGTGGAATCCATATTGTGCAGAATCGCGACTAGGAAGAAACAATAATGGCATGAGCGTCGAATAAGGATTATTCGACGCTTAAATTCCGAATAGATGATATTTTTATTCGAGTCACGTAAGTAGTCACGTTATTTGTAGGTATTTCCAAAATCTAGCATTCAAAAGACTCAATTAGGAAACTTAGACGGGTATTGTATTTGCATCTAAAATGTATTGTTACCTGTCTGTCTGTGATTATGTGCACATACATGAACTCGTTTATTACATATATTTATGTAGATTTAAGACCTTTTATTTAATTTTGCAGGAAATGTACGCGGTATGATTTAACGTTAAACAGCCAATCTTATAGTAAGAACATAAATAAATCATCGAGTAATGACCATTGATCATTGGTATCTGAACAGAAGTATCATTATGTGAAAACTAAGAGGGTTCTTTCAGTCTGCTATGATTAGTAATGCGAGCAATAATGGTACATTTTAGTCTTGCAATTAAAATTATTTTAGTAGTTTATGTGACTGTACAGTCGCGGAATGAAAAGGTTGACCAGTTTTCAAATAAATTCATTTACGCGTTGCAAGCACATGTTACCTTTTTAAACTGTGCAACAGACGAGTGTTGTATTGAAAATTATGTTCAACTGTTTGACAACAAAGTTCAAATTCACTTAGATGATTTTTCCTTGACTATTTGTTGAAAACCTTTTTATTAGTTTGATCTTGCCATTAAGTTGTGTCAAGTTTGATAAATCTAATGATTAAATCCTCTTCGCTTAAAATTATTAAAACTTTAGATGTGAGTAACAGTTCCTGTCAATGTCATCATTGCTATTTCTTGTATTAGTTTTTTTTCTTTTTTTAACTCGTTTTCAAAAATTCAAAGAGGTCAATTCTCATAGTGGACGTATCTGTAGGGCGTAGTGAAATGACATTCATTATGACGGAATGTGTCTGACACTCAGTCGATAAAGTAGATGCTGATAATGTGATAACTTATAATGAGCAAGCAAAAACAGATCTTAAGGTGGTCAACCTTTTCATTCCGCGACTGTACATAATGAGGGGCATTAAACACGAGTGTGGGTTTAAGAAACGAGCCGAAGGCGCGGGGGACAAAGAGAGGTGTCTGCGACCTGAAGGGTCGCAGTCGCAGGTCTTGACTCCTGTTTCGGTCGTTTGTGAGTTAGTTTGTTAATGTCATTTGGTGGTTATTAGTATGTTGGTCTGTGATGTCAGTGGGGGGCGGTAAGGGCTTGATTAGAGGGAGTACAACTTGCTGCCAAGTGTTAGCAACTCCTGTCTCACCCGGTCAGTGCAAAATAGGAGGAGGGTTGATTTCGCCTCGCGACACGCCGTGGCGTCAGATGTGCTAGTCTAGCTGGCAGGCTGGTGTGGTGCAGATCTTTCATCACTGTCACTACGCACGGTCGCCGGTGCGCGCGCGTCGGTACTGCCGCTGGCGCGTCGTGCGTCCTGCAGCGCGGGGTGTCTATGTCGTGCGCAAAGCGGGCGTGTGCAAAACTTTAGCTTTTTACATTTATCTGAAACTTTGTCGATAGGTGATACTAGTATGAAGCTTTAGACCCGTGTTTGTGGACAGGCGACGAGTGCAGCGACGCGACGCTCGCATCTGATGTCGCCCAAACACATACATTTATGGTGTGGAGTACCTATAGGCGTGAGGGTTTCCACTTTCTTACATCACGGCCGGCCACACGGGCTTAGAGCTTCATACTAGCTCACCTATCGATAAATGTAAAACCATTGTAAAACGCTAAAGGCTTTGCATACGGACGTCATCGTCAGCCAGCTTCGTCTCTAATATATCTATACATATAAAAGCCTAAGTACGTCCTGACTCACCTGACTGACTCATTCACTCACTCACTCACTCACTCATCAACGCACAGGCAACACTACTGGGGCTAGATAGTTGAAATTTACACCGAACTACCTTTTACAACGTTAAATAGAGGTTAAATAGGGGTGCAAAGTTTGTATCACGGAAACTTTATTTTTTGAGCTAGAGACTTAAAACTTTGTTGAAAGATTACTTATTGAAATCCAAAAAAAATATTTCAGCATTTTAAAAAATTCCACCCCTTAGGGGGTAAAAAGGGGTAGCTACATTTGTATAGAGGAAACATTTTTTTAGTTAGAGACTTACAACATTTTAGAATGCTTACGTATTACAATACTGCTCTAATATGCATGCATTTTTTTTTTAACTAAGAACGATTTTAATTTTTAATTTAGCCATACGAATAAATAAATAAACAATACAAATAAAGTACTTTCAGCGTTTTGGAAAATTCCACCCCTAAGGGAGATAATAAGGTGTGAAAATTTGTATGGTGGAAACTTTTTTTTAGCTAGAGACTTGAAATTGTGTAGAATGATTATTTATTTGAATACAAATATAGGTAAATTACTTTCAGTGGCTTGGAAAATTCCACCCCTAGGAGTGGGAAAAAGTGGTGCAATGTTTGTATGGGGGACACTTTTTTTTAGGTAGAAACTTAATATTTCGTAAAAAGATTACTTATTAAAATACAAAAAGGTGTTCAAAGTTTGTATGGAGAGCAAGAAAATTTTAAAGTACCAATTAGATTTGTAACTTTGATCTTAGCCTGTTTGTTAAAAGACTACAAAACTCATTGCAGCGTTTTTTGAAATTCATCCCCTAACGGGAATTATAAGGGTGTTCATAGTTTGTATGAAGAGCAAGACATTTTTAAAGTAAGAAATTTGTTACTTCGGTTTTAGACTGTTTGCTAAAAGACTACAAAATATAATTCAGCGTTTTTTTTTTAATTTATCGCCTAAGAAGGTTAAAAGGGGCTTCGAAGTTTGTATAGAAAGCAAGACATTTTCTAAGACGATAAAAAGTTCTACGCGGACGAAGTTGCGTTTATATAACTTCTCTAATAGGTAATGAAATGTTTGGAAATTCTGCAAAATATAGCAATACACGAATGCTGACCGAATGATATAGATTTTCTCGTAAACAATAGGTATCCAAGTGCAAGTTATAACAACATACCGCTTCATAAGTAACACGCGCCAGTCAGCACGGTGGCGATATGCGCTGACGGCGCGTTTCGCAATCGCGTCCTTAGATACAGTCATACAGCAGCGGGCGCACACTGCTGCCGACACGTGAAGCAGGCCGTTTCAGTCGGTGGTTAATTATATGGAGAATAGAGACACGGAAAAACAACACTTGTCACTCTGTTCCCGAAATTTGAGGACACTATAAATAATAAATAATAATAAATATTTGCGGACAATCTTGCACAAATCGACCTAGTCCCAAACTAAGCAAAGCTTGTACTATGGGTACTAGACGAAGATAAACATCCATGACTCAGGAACAAACATTCGTGCTTGCACTATACATCTTGATTGTAAATTATATCGGCATAAACTATTTACTCCCGCCTTGTGGTACTCACTCGAATTTGTGGGTACTTATTATTTCTTTATTTATACTTAAGGAGTACCAACAGCTGCAAAAACATGATATAACATATAAGTCGTACATACTTAGTAATACAAAGCCAATTAAAGGAACTCACAGATAGAAATTACATTATCGCACGATGTGTAGGTACACTCAACACTGCTATTTAAAACAGAATAGTGCACCAGAAAAAAAGAAAGAAGAAATAAACATTAAACAAAACAAGCAATAGCAACAATTTAGCATAATAACAAATAACGGTATAAGTACATGCATTGTAAAAATTGAAGAAACACATGAGCAAAGTCGCTCATACCTGAACAAATCACTAGGTAGGTTACGTTCAATTTATCAGTCTTAAAATTTAGATTGGAGAATTGTTACCATGAAAAAGTCTACATGCTACTTTTTGCCTCACAGAAGGAATTGAGCAGTTGAATACATCAATATCGATCTCTCTTGACAATCTATTCAAAGTGCGACTGGCGTGACTCAGGAAACTATTTTGCCTGTAATTAGATGAGGTACATTTACTTATCTAATGCAGTCCCTATCCTATCGAGAAAATGTTAATGGGATGGTTGATCTCGGCTACATACTTGAGCGCAGAGAGCTGTTAACTCATTCATATTAATTCGCCTAGCCATGTCAAATCAAAACTAAGCATGAAAACTTGTAAAATATCTAGAGAAAAATTAATATAATAAGGTAGCAATGTACCAACGAGAAATTTCCTAAATTCTGCATCTTGTACATTATACTAGTAGTCAATTTCACAAAAATCCTGGTTGCTAGGGAAAAGTAGTAATGTTACCTACTCAAAAGATAAGGTGATTTTGTAAAAATCTTGGTGAAATCATGATGTTATCGGCAGTGTGCGCGTACACTCTGCTACTGACCGAACTTGCCTATCATAGGTATTAATTGATATTAAAGCTGGTGACAGGGAGATTGGGGCCGTGTGCAAACCGCTTTAAGAGGCAGACGAGTCGGCGTTGTAACTCACAAGTGTCACATCAGCACATCACACTAGAACAATACAAATAAGTAGGTAGGGTCAACTGTACAACATTGAAACTTTGGTGCACAGTGAAACATTTCAATATTTCCAAAACCCGATATTGCTAAATAGTCCTGTATAGCACATTAGGACGAACTAAGGAAACCCTCGTTCACGCTCTGTTTGTGGACGCGACATGTGGAAGGAAAAGTCATAATAAACAATTTTCTAAATTTGACACAAAAAAGTAAAAAATATAAGATAAGATAAGATAAGATAATTTTTATTGTCAGAACTGTGTACCTACATAGTGGTGTAAAAATAAAAAATATAGAATCAACAGTTTGCCCATTTCAATTAATATTTCATTTCATTTCATATAATAATATTCGGTATTTTTTTTGACAAATTATAGAATTTGATTTCGTATTTTTAGGGTTCCGTACTCAAAGAGTAAAAAGGAACCTAATAACACTTTTTCAGTGTAGATTAATCCTGTTTCATTGTAGAAATTCAAGTGTTTCATTGAATACATGTACCTATATGGACGCACTGAAACAAAGCTCATTTTTCTTATAAATTGTTGAAGTGGATACTTCTTTGCTCGCGTTCTTGTATAGTGGTACAGTTCAAAATGTATCACGTGACTTCCGGAATAACTTTTTGTAGAGAAGCCTAATCTGATTTCAAATAATTCTTTATTTGCCATTACCCAACTAGCACACAAGCGCTATAAGAAGCTGCACATTAGCTGTATAAGGGAGTTTCATAACGGCCTCGGCTCCATCAGTAGTCGCATAGTAGTGCTATAAGAGGATATAGAGCTCTTATAGCGCTAAAAGGGCCCGTTATGCAGCCTATACTCATACTCGTTTTCATTTAATAGCGCTACAATTGGTCTACAGTGGTCGTAAAGGTGTTCTTAGGCTCTACAGAGATGGTACAAAAGCGATGGTTAGCGCCATGAGATCTATAAGAAGCTATTGTAGCGCCATTATATCGCCTTCGCCTTATTTCGGCGCTCTTGTATCGTTATATTAAATACCAAAGCTGTAAATTGATAATATAGTAGTGTTACTGTGGCGTAAGCTAAATATACACAATCGTACAGTGACAGGTGGTGAGGATACAAAAATGGATTATCAAAATAAGTAAAAAGCTAAGTTTAACATTGCTTTATTTCTTTGTGTACGTGAAATATCAGTGCGAGTACCAGTTTGCTGTCAATATATATGTATGTTATCGTCAAAATTCTCACGCGCCCTCAAATTATACAGTTTTTAAGGCAAAAATTATATTGATATGTTAGGTATGAAATTGTATTTTAACTTAAATAAGACTTTAAAGGATATAAATAATTAAATTAGGGTCACGGGTAAGAAATTATGACTTCAATTACGCCAAAAGTTACGAATTATGCATAAATACGATTCTCAAAATATTGTAATAACCTACAAAAAATACGTTTACCGAATACTGTAATGGCGTCTCGATCAAGCAGCTCTCAGAGTTGGTTACATCTGTTCTACAGGCTTGGGCCGTGCAAAGGCGATAGTGTTTGCTGTTGTGGACTTCTAGATTATAAAGTTGTGGTATAGGAGTGCTATATTCAACTGTTTTGGTCGCACACCAGCATGTACCTTTCATTATACAGTTTAACATCACAATTCCGCTGTATTAATCTATAATATAGCGTTTAGAGCTCTAGTATAAAGTTATGTCCGTCCGTTGTAGATGTATAGTTACAAGAGCGCTAGTAAATTCTATTAAAGAACTTAAGGCTCTACAAAATGCCTTCTTACGCCTTTAAGCGCTATGAAAGCTACGTATAACTCCTTTTAAACACCTTTAGCTACTATATTACTCTTTTACATCTCACGGTTGTACAAGCGCCTCCATCTACTCATTGTACTTCTTATGGCTGCCTAGCGATGCTATTGCATGCTCTTGTATCACTATAAGTAACTTTTTTTGCTACTAAACTGCTACTGTACCACCTAGCTGTTAAAGGGTTTTTAAATATGCTACTGTACATCTTAAGGAAA
The DNA here is from genome assembly GCA_963854355.1 of Epinotia brunnichana. NCBI lineage: Eukaryota > Metazoa > Arthropoda > Insecta > Lepidoptera > Tortricidae > Epinotia > Epinotia brunnichana. The sequence continues at coordinate 600,727 of OY977952.1, read as the reverse complement.
ATTGTACAGCGCTTGAACGACTCCTATGCAACTCCCAGGCTGTACAATGCCTGTACAAGCAGCTTGTGTGCTAGTTGGGTAGTTGTTAATCACAAAATGTTATTTAGTTTATGTGGCAGACATGAAAAAAACGCTGAAATGACCGCCATTTTCAATGTATCGCGAGTCAAATGAGCTACGTCAGTCAATGTTCCCATATAAATATACCGATTTATCTGTACTTATACAGATTTTAGTGAATTCATTCTGATATATATTAGGGTTCCATAGCCAACAAAGAAGTATCCACTTAAACTTAATTAACGGTTGTATCTCCGACACAAGACACAACCCGCTTCTTTTTAGGGTTCCGTACTCAAAGAGTAAAACGGGACCCTATTACTAAGACTCCGCTGTCCGTCTGTCTGTCACCAGGCTGTATCTCACTGATACCGTGATAGTTCCAGCTGAAATTTTCACAGCTGATGTAATTCTGTTGCCGTTATAACAACAAATACTAAAAACACAGAATAAAATTGTTTTTATAGATAATGGTACGAAACCCTTCGTGCGCGAGTCCGACTCGCACTTGGCCGGTTTTTTTATACAGTAACTGTACAAGTAACATATATTTTTTTTACTACGACGTGATAACTACATATAGTACCTACATATCTTAGTGCAAAATATCAGACTCGTAACTTTAAAAACGTCGGCGATACGATGTTTTGAAATTTTCGTGTTTCATTGATGGACAAGTTACCCTACGTCTTTACTGAAAGGCAAGTTGCAAATCCTTATAGGGATAATATGCAGACTCACTTCAATATACTTAGCTACAGTAATTATCTAATATCTACCTAGGTATATGGTAGGTAATAAGTGTCCCAGTGCCGTAACAACAAAGATTATTGGAATTGAGGTGTCAAACATTGGGATGTGGCGTCACTCCTGTCAAATCTGACGAGTTCTGCATCGCACTATCGAAGTTTCTTAAATCAGTTGCATAAATATAACATCCAAACAACTCTCATCGGACTTCGGTCCCTGAGAGATCTCTCTATTGTCGTATCTTCTACATTGGTGACCCCGACAATGGGCATAAGCGCAACTCTGAATATCCTGACTGACGCCCGACTCTTCTCAGCAAGCCAGACTCTCTCTCTCTCTCTCTCCGCTCGCCACCCTGGCTCTGAGCGCTCGCTCGCCACGCTGGCTCTGGCTGCACTCTCTCTTCATACATCACTGACCCCTCCGTCTCAAAGGGGGGCTGATGTGGCGTCACTCCTGTTAAATCTGACGAGTTCTGCATCGCACTATCGAAGTTTCTTAAATCAGTTGCATAAATATAACATCCAAACAACTCTCATTGGACTTCGGTCCCTGAGAGATCTCTCTATTGTCGTATCTTCTACAGGGAACTTATAATATGACATAGTTATGGCAACCACTAGATACTGACAGACGTAATAAGTATGCCTGTAGTAACTAACTAATCTAATAAGTCTGTCTGAGGAGGAGAACACATTGCCTTCTATTATGGTATGGTACCTACGTTGAGTTTCAATATTTTTAATAAACTACAGAGAAAATCGGCATGAAACAAATCTAACTAAAGAACTTCTCCTTAATTATCAATCACACGACACTAGTGTCGTCTGCAAAAAAGGCTTTCATAACAATTTATCAGATACTATTCATCGAGCCAGTTGATTTAGATAGAGTATCACTCAATCGGCCGGCAACAACCGGGCCGGGCTTAGTACATAACACATTAATCAAAACTTCAGTGGATTACTGAAGGATAGCGGGTGATATGGGTGAAATGACATGGCATTATTCAATAATTTATTAACTTAAACCGATTTCTTCGTGAAAATAAAAACTTTTGTAACTCTCAGTGACATCTAGCGTCAAATAGCTGAAGCGCACAACGTACCCGCGCGCCAGCTTGAGTTCCCGACCTTCGTCTTGCTTACATTTTGTACCTACTCGCCGCTAGATGGCCACAACGACTGATCAGGAAAAAACGCAAATCAGAAATAATCAAATACCTATTCAATAAAATATGAAAAATATTATAAGTAGTTATACAAAAGAACAATACAAATAAAGAAGCTGTTCACTGATTATTCTGTCTATGTCTTGTGTGTATGACGGAAGTAGGTACCTACCTACACTTATTATATTGGATAGGTAGGTATACCTATTGTATTTGTGTGTAATATTACGGTAATTACACACAAATCTAGGGCCAAACAGACACGCTAGTAGGTGCAGCACCTACTAGCGTGCCTGTTTGACCTTATAGTTGACTCGAAGAGAATGCTTTAAATGTTTATTTTTATGTCCTACCTATCTTAACATTAGCCTAGGATCCGATGCTACCTAAACTAAAGGCACCTAGAAATTAATCACAACAACCTATAGATACGCAGCTATAAGATGGAAATAGACAGAAAACTTCAATTCAATCACTTTGTATGCAGTTATTGCACACAATAACAGGTAAAAAATATATAAATAAATAAATAAATTATAAAGTTTTTAGATACAAAGTTGTTAGTCAAAAGTAGCTGCGTAGGTAATTATTATAAATATAGATAACCGTATCCCTGTAAAACTTTATTTAAACAAATTATTTGGTTGTTCATGTGCGTGAATTATTTTCAAGCATTCCGTTGTACCCACAGACCATATAGGTTATACTCGTATGGTCTGTGGTTGTACCTAGATGGGCATTAGCCGTTGCGTTGCGAACTTGCTTGTATGAATCGATAACTCCGGAGGTTATCTCATAAACCTTAGTTAACCCTTAGGTACTGCAGTGTGTTAACGTTACTGTTGGGTATTATTTAAAACTAATTGGGTTTTCCCGATCGTACGATTATGTTATTGATTATAAGATTATAATTCTTAAAATTTGTCGGGTTTATTGCCAAGGGCGACACGTTGCTACATTTTAAAGCTAAAAATTGAACTCAAGGCTAGGCGAGTTGGTATACAAACTTGATGACGGCTCAAGGGAAATGTTTTTTTATTTTGATTTTGGTCCATGATAGAACTAAAGCGGAAACGAAAAGGCATTAAGTCCACCTTTTGTACTTTTTAAAAATTAAATTAAATTAAAAATCATTTATTTCGGACTAATTCATCCATAATTTGTTAGTAACAATATATTAACTTAAAAAAAAAAAAAAAAAAAAAAAAACTTAAAAACTAGTGTTAGTAACAAAACAAGTAACTTAGAAAAACTAATATCGGCGTGAGGGGGCACGCACCGGAGCATGCGCCTCGTCCCAGTACCGCATTATCGGGCAGTCCACCCGTTCAACAAGCGATTGCAGGATGCTGTTGGTACTACCCCGCACCCTCCGCATGAGTGATGCCACCCTACTGCGCATTATTGCGAGGAATCCCGGCACGCCCGCCGCCGCGAACATGCCGGACGCACTGCAATAGCGGGGCAGACCCAACAGCACCCTGAACGCATTATTGTACTGCACTCTTATGGCATTGACGGCCCGCTGCGTATACCCAACCCACAGCGCACACGAGTAGAAGGATTGACAAAATGCCTTAAATAAGGTAACTTTGACACCCTCACTACACCGTGCGAACCTACGGGCCAGCATATTACAACGGACCGCCAAGGCCCGGCGCTCTCTCTCTATGTCGAGATCGTCGCATAGCGTCTCCACTACCCAGTGCCCCAAGTACTTAAATTGTGAGACTCTTTTTAATGGCGTGCCGTCAAGTACAACTGGCGGGACAATATCATAAGTTTTATTGCCCGCCTTGAACAACAACAGCTCACTTTTCGTCGCGTTGTACTTGAGGCCTTGGGCTGCAGCATAGCGCTCGCATACGGCTAGCAAATTCCTCAACGCACTGATGCAAGGGCTCAGCAACACCATGTCGTCCGCGTAGCTGATGTTATTAATAACTTTTCCACCAATAGAACAACCCACTGGGGTGTTACTGAGCTCCTCGATCAGTCGATTCATATACAGGTTGAAGAGCTTTGGAGACGTCAACCCACCCTGTCTCACTCCGCACTTCAACCTGTATACGTCCGACAAACAACCAGCCCATCTCACAACATTTGTTTGGTGCCTATACCAATATTTAAATATTGATACAAGCTCCCTGGGTATACTTGTCTCTTCAGATAATTTTGACCACATGATATCGTACGACACTAGGTCGAAGGCCTTAGAAAGGTCCAAGAAACAAGCATACACAGGGGTCCGTTCTTTTGCATAATACCGGACAGTGTGCTTGAGACAGTAAATAGCTGACTCAGTCGACACCCCAGCTCTGAAACCAAACTGAGCGTCATTCAGCTTTACGTGAGCACTTAACTGTTGATCAAGCAGACTATCCAGCACTTTTGCAATTATAGTCGCTAGAGAGATGGGCCTATAATTGTTTTTATCCGATACATCACTCGTTCGGTTCTTAATAATCGGTATTACAGTGGTTTTCATTAACTCGTCGGGAAGATAAGAGTGTCCGATGGATAATGCAAAGAACATGGCTAGTACCCTGTGCAGATGAGGACCGGCGTACTTGAGATGCTCCACACTGAGGCTGTCATGCCCGGGCGACTTGCCACGCGACATATTCCGTATGACAGTAGCTATATCTGTAGCGGAAAAATAAATAGGTCGGTGACAACCGCCCCCACATGGCTCCTCAGTGGTAGGCGTCCCACTTAAACTGTTATGCCGAGGTTGAACCTCAAAATGAGTTCTAAAAAGATTAGCAATATCCACCGGCTCACACGCATCCCCGACGCTCACAGGTAGGCTCGGCCTAGGATCAAGACGATTGGTCTTTTTCCAGAAAGATCCAAACCTTTTGGCATCGTTATGCGACGCCAAAATATCCATTTGAATTTGGTCTTGATTATTTTGACACCATTTCATCTTCATTTTAAAATGTTTCCGGGTAGAACACATTGCCTGATAGGTAGGGCCATGTTGAGGCTTACCGCTACTAACCCAGTCAAGGAAAGCAAGCCGAGCCTCTCCATGAGCATCTTTGACATGTTTGTTCCAACCAGTGATGTACCGACCATGAGTAGGTTTTTTACAGTCATAACTAAGCAAAGCTGCCTCACTTAACACCGATATTATGTTATTGTATATCTCACATATATACTTCCTGTGGTTTACATCACTACACATAGTATCACAGCACTCTCTGAGTTCAGATGGGAAATCTATGCCTGCAAGTAACTTGTTACATGTTTCAGTATACCTAGCTATTTGACATTGCTCCCTTGTTCCCCACATGACTTTGTTTCTAAGTGATGGAACGTCACTGATTTTCCGCTTTAGAATATTAAAATTAACTATTATTTCAAGTGGAAAATGATCCGACCAAAACACATTATAATTAACCCTAATGTCAATAACAGAACCCGACGCAGCCTCCGTTACAAGACAATGGTCGAGCCAGCTGGTAGTGCCATGGGCATCACTATAGAATGTAAAGGTTGCAGAGTCCACACCCAGTTTGTCTAAGTCTGCGCACCTCCACTTTTGTTCAGTGCAAAAACTCACCAGTTCGTTTCCGAAACGCCCACCTGGGTGCGCGTTGAAATCTCCCAAAATAATAACGGATTCTACGCTCTCGCTCTCAATCAATGCACTGATTTCACTCAAGCACACCGTAAAATCTACAAAATTATCCGCACAGTCCGTAGGCATGTAGACACAAACAATTATAACTGAACGACCTGACATCGCAATTTTTATTGCTGTGATACGCACACTACTACACAGGATTACCGAGACGTTCGTGAACACACTTTTACGCCACATTATCGCCACTCCACCGTACGGCCTTCCTCGCAAAATCCCAGCAGACGTATCCATCGCTGATTTTCCGGTATAGCTGAAGTCCGGGCTGATGCAACCAAGAAACGGTATATCATGTGGCATCAGCCAATGCTCTTGGATAGCGATAATATCAGCTGATTGTGTCATTGACCTGATACACTCCACAGATCTAGTAACCGATTTACAGTTGAATGATATTATTTTATGATCCATTTTGTGGTAGTTCTAACTCCTTTCGCTTCACACTAAAGTTCACAAACCGTCTGAAAGAGATCCCCTCTGGCCATAAGTTGTCATTCATGAATAACTTCAGCTTGGCATAAGGAACATGACATTTGAAGGCATTGTGACCTTTATCTCTCACCATGGACACTTTTTCCAACTTAACTTTCAATTGTGTTTTCATTAAAATATACTCATTAATGTCATCCTCTGTAGCGTCTTTATGCACATTCGTGATAAAAAGTTCGATCAGATTTTTAGCAGCCCTAAACTTAGAATTGCTGTCGTTTTGAGCTTTTCCCAACTTCCCTACAAAACGATCTTTTAATCGTTTTCTCTGGATTAAAATATAGTCGTCCGAGGGCTTTACATTTTCATTTTTCCATTCACCACAGCTCACAACTTCAGCCATAGTCCGAGCACTGGAACACGTATTATTGCTTATACTGTTTATAGTAACAGGTGACATAGGCTCAATATTCTGTAATGGCTTGGTACGAGGGCGTTTATTTCTACGCCGTTTCATGGTACGGGGTCGAGCGCTCTCCTCCGCCGGCGCGTTGTCAGTTGGTACTTCGTTCGTAGTGCAGGCCGGCTCCCCCGCCGCCCGCTTCCCCGCCTTTTTGTTTAAGCAATAAAGTTTATAAATAAAATAAAAATCGGACATTGAAGCGCTGCGCAGTGTCACATGATTTTCATAATATCATCAACCCACTGGTGGTGGTCGACCGATGCTCCTTTTACCTAGTTTTAAATGGGCCATTAAAATGTGTTATTGAAAGAGAGATACCTACTTAAGTATTATAACTTTCTTGCAATGCTTCTTCTCCCGTCGTGGTTTCCGGAGCGTACCTAGTAAGTTGACAGAGAACCAAAGGCATCAGTGGGCCGGCATTGTTACCGGAGCGTACCTAGTAAGTTTGTAACACTTTTTATTAACCTGTATGTTACTCACCGGCTAGTGTTCATCGGAGGCATAAAACTCTATTTAAAAATCTCCCAGGGCGCCTTACTACGTGTGTGGTAAAGAAATGATAAGATAGAAATTCAGGAGAAAGTCTTTAATCAATAAAAAGTCTATCACTTCACATATACGCCACTCTCGTTACAACTTCACTGCATTATTAAAGTTCTTGAAAGGACTAACCTTTTTAAATGTTCACATGACTAATCTTACAATAATGAAGTTCCCTCCGCTGATGCCTTCAGGAAGCAGGTCCAGGAATATGGGGTGGAGCGGACAGACCAGCTCGAACACCAGGCACAGACCGGAACGTTGAAGATCAGACGTAAAGGTGGAAATAAAAACCCCTAAAACAAATCAAAACCCAGCTGTAAGACCAAAATCTTCAGCCAAACCAACACGTGCATGTACTTTTAGATTTTTAGGTTAAGTGGGAAAGCGGCCGTACTTACATTTCGGGTTTTCTGTAATATGCTTGTAGGTGATGACTTTCTCCTCTTTTATTTAAGTTACTAACATTTTAAATAATTAACTTTACTGTTTTAGGCATTGGTATGCCAAATTCAGGATGAAGACCCGTCTCCGACATTTTTGCATGCGTTCCGTGCGCTGTCGTTATCCAAAAAGATGGCTACTCAGTATGTAGCGCCGTAGGTCTAGGCGGTGGTGGTTTTTGGAACTAATTGTACCTATCGCCTTGCTAATAAGTCGTGCGCGCGCGACGTTACCTAATCAACCACGTTGTCTATCACCCTGCCCCGAGATGGCGCTTTCTTCTATAAATGAGATTAATATATTAAGTTATTAACATATTTTGATTATACCTAGACACAGTAAATTCTCGCGTTACACATCCGTCTCACTTGGGTTAAAAAGTTTTTCGTACTGAAAAATCTTTTTGCTAAAACTGATAAAAAAAAGTTTAGTTATACTAGTATTTCAATAATAAGTACCTACGTTATCATTACCTATTATATATTTTATTCCCTAATCATAAGTACGAAGTGTGGCAGACAGCAAACATGCGGTACCATCCGCCCCATTACGTTAACACCTATTCGTTACGTACCTACTATACCTACACTATCCTAACTAATTACACTACGATTCGATAACTGCCCAGCATTCTTACCTATTGATTTGATTTACCAACCAATTCAATATGGTTGGGAATCTTTAAGTTAAGTATAAGTAGTGTCTTTGTACATTAAAAACACATACACCTAAACTAAGCGTTGGCCAACATTAGGTACTATGGAAATCATCCATGACTTCCTTGTATCCATGTATACACGTATACGTAGTGGGTACATGAAAGCACAGATTTCTCGTAATATCAGATAATTAAGTTAAGTTTACCCGGTGGGTAGAAATAAATGTTACAACTAAAATACTTGCTTCAAAGTATTCAAGTTAATATTATTAAGTTAGGTACCTATTTCTATACCTTTAAGATTCTAAAAATCCAGTTCTCCTCAAATTCATTTTGTTAAGTATGTATCAAGTAATACGGTTCACTTTTAAATGGCTCATTCATTACGCACGAGCACAGTTATAAATGTACAAGTATGATGTTGTTTACGTCTTGAGTTCCCTGGGTGACTTGGTTTTTGTAACTAGGCGCATTCCATTCTTATCACTGTCATAACTTATTTTAGACCAGATAGTACACGCGTAATAATTTAGAAAAAATACTTTCATACCATTCATCTTTCATTCAGCACATGTTACAAAGAATTACTATTGTGTGTCGTTTTGTTTAAGTATATCTTTTATATGATAACTTCCCAGATTTTTGCCATCAAGCGTACTCAACACATATACCAATGGTGATAGCTTAGCGGTTATAACGCATTTTTGGAATTTGGGGCCTAATTTGGAAGTAAAACTTTTGGATGCATTTGACAAGTAATACGTACGTTTATAAACAATTTGCCCTACCTGATATTCAATATTTCGTTTTCTTAAATTGTAGTGTCTCGTATTTTTTACATGGGCATTGTAAATATGCTTTTGAACCTTTTTGAAAATTGTGTCTAACTCGCTCAGCTTTTTACCATGTACATCTGCTTCCTCTACAGTAACTTGAGACCTAAGTATTGGTTCATCACAGTTTAAGTGGTGCAAGTTTCCCTTACTAATGAACTCTCTGCCGTGTACGAGAAAATAAGGTGTGTACTTTGTGGTTTCGTTTACTGCCGTATTAAGTGCACACTGTAGTTTTCGTATGTTGTCATCCCATTTTCGGTGATCATTTCCTACATAACATGCAATACCACAGACAACATTTCTTATTGCCCGCTCTGAGGCATTTACCTGTGGGTGATATCGAGGATTTGCATATATATTTGGAATCTCATAACGATGTAATAATTGTTTAAAGTGAGAACTAATAAATTGGGGGCCATTGTCAAAATAAATCGTCTTGCAAACTCCGTGAACTAGAAATATGTGCTCTTCTAAGTACTTCGCCACAACTACACCTGTTGCTCTCCGTATAGGATGCAACATGACGTACTTGGTGAAGTAATCTGTACATACTATTAAGTAGGTATTTCCATTTCGCGAAGGCGGGAACGGACCAAGGAGGTCAATACATATGGACATCCAGGGCTTGCTTACCTCTTTAGGATTGCCCATTAAACCTGGTCTAGCACTATTAACTGGTTTATACATTTTGCAAATTTCACACTGTCCTACGTAAGCTTTAACGTTTTCGTACATTCCTGGCCAGTAATAGTGAAGACTTAAACGTTTATGAGTTTTAAAAACGCCTAAGTGTGCGCTTGTAGGGTCATCGTGGCATGTTTTTAAAATACCTAATCTGTCCTCTAGAGGTACAACCAACTTCCAGTCGAACTCGCTCGTCAGCTGATATTTGTTTTTAGAGTATCTAAATAATTTGCCGTTTGTTATTAAGAAATTCGGATATTTGCGCGGAGTTGATTGGCATTTCTCGAATATATTATTATACCAGCTGTCGTTCGAGGTCACTGACCCTATTGCGTCTATCTTAATACGGCTTAGTGCGTCAGGGATAACATTTAATTTACCCTTTCTATGTTCGATTTCGATGTGGAATTGGCTTAGCCTCATACTCCATCTCGCTAGGCGACCGGTGGGGTTGTTAAGTTTATAAAACCATAAAAGAGAAGCGTGGTCAGTTACTATTTTGCACTTTTGACCTTCAACATAGGGTCGGAACTGCTCGAGGCCGTATAAAACTCCTAATAATTCCCTTTCGGTGGTACTATAATTAACCTCATTTTTGTTAAGTGAACGACTACAATAAGCTACAGGATGCTCCACATCATCATAAGTCTGCGTAAGAACCGATCCTATAGCCACGGCCGAAGCATCGCTGTGAATCGTGAATGGAAGGTCAAAATTAGGACATTTCAAAATAGGTGCAGATACTAACGCGGTTTTTAAGTGATTAAACGATATCTCAGCTTCATCCGACCATTCAAATTTTAAGTTTTTACTAGTTAACTTGTTTAATGGTTTCGCAATGTTCGAGAAATTGTTTATGAATCTTCTGTACCACCCAGCCATACCTAAGAACCTTTTTACTTCTTTCGCTGACGTAGGAGTGGGGTAGTTCAGTATAATATCTACTTTAGACGGATCCATACGGAGACCATGCATATCGACTAGATACCCTAGGTACTTTAATTCTTTTCTGCAAAACATAGATTTATCCATATTTATGGTAAGATTCGCATTCTTAAGTTTATCAAAGACTTTGTGTAGTAATTGGACATGTTCCTCGAACGTACTTGATATGATGATTATATCGTCTTGAAAACAAAATACTTTATTCCCGAATTCAGCACCGAACAACTTGTCCATTAGTCTCTGCATCGTAGCACTGGCTCCCACGAGTCCAAAACACATTACATCAAATTGAAAAAGTCCTCTTTTTGGAACTGTGAATGCACATTTTTGGGCTGAAAGCTCACTGTCAAATGGTATTTGCCAATATGCCGCTGACAGATCTATGGATGAGAGGTATTTGGCATCCCTTAATTGATCTAATATGCTAGTAATGTATGGTAAGGGGTATGCATCAGGTTTCGACACCGAGTTAAGTTTTCTACAGTCTAAACACAGCCTAAGGTCACCGTTCGGTTTTTCTACCATCACTACTGGGCTATTCCAAGCAGATTGCGACGGAGATACGACACCTAAGCTGAGCATCCTATCCAGTTCCTTCTCTAAGGCTTGTTGTTTGACAGGGGACAACGGGTAATACCTTTGCTTTATCGGCTTACAATCGCTCGTGTCAATTGTATGATAAGCTAGATTCGTACGGCCCAAACCAACTTTGTTTGTGTTAATAGTATCAAATGTTTTAATCAAGTTATTTATGGTCCCTTTTTGTTCCGGTGTTAAAGACTGGTATTCTTCCAAACCCTCGTTAGGCGAGACCGTGCTTATATAATTACTAATATTTGAGTCACAAACAAAATCGGCTCCGACACTCGTTACCAGACCTTCTCCTAAACGAAATTGCTGCCAAAAATCTACGCCTAGTATTATTGGCGTCGTTATATGAGGTATAACACGGAAGTTAATGACATTGATAGTGTTATTATATTCCAAAGGCAGAGACATGTAGCCTAAACAATTGAGTCTCGTACCATCAGCTGTTCTTACATAAGTCTCAGTGTTGCAATAATTAATTTTAAAGCCATATTCTGTAAACTTTAAGTGTGCATCTCGTCCTAAAACCGAACAAAATGCACCGGAGTCTAGTAGACCGTATGCTATTAAGTCCATAATCTTAAGTTTTAAGTGTGGTCTAATATCGTTACAGTTTTTCTTAAACAGGACCTCCTCAACCTGGTCACTACGCGATGACTCGGTACGAATAGATTGGTTAAGGAGTCCTGGCGCAATTAGTTTTTTGAACTAAGGCTACATTCACACTCCGGGCGCTTCACACCTTTCATTCCGCACTTGAAACACACGATCTCCCTAGAATTGCACTGATTAGTGTAATGATTTGTCTTATTACATCTAAAACATTTTATTGTAGCCTGGTTGGAAATGTTGGAAGTACTCGCAACGTCAAGCGCAGAAACCTGTTTGCTAAATGACTTTAGTGGTGGTCTAGCATGTAAATCCATGTAATTCGGAAATTACTAAAGTTGGGTTCACTAAATTGATCCGCGCGCGTGCGTGCTAGTTCGAGTTGTTTACAGTAATGTTTCAACGAATCTATCGAATCTACTCTTTGAAATGCTAAATCTTTCATATACTCTGGGCGAATATTATGCATAAGTATTTCGAGTTGGTCTTTGCTTGAAAGAGGGGTGGCAAGTCTAGAAAACATACCTTGCATAGTCGACAAATATACTACTATCGTTTCCGTTCGTGATTGAGTACGCTGCCTTATCTCGTTAAGTAATTTGTAATCTAAATCGGGTATATCAAAATCCTCACGTAAACATTTCAATAGTTGCGGGTAAGTTTGAAAGTAACATTTATTATTTCTATACCAATGTAATACGGATTTATCAAGTAAGTCCGAGAAAGCTGACAGCATGTGGTTTTCTGGGATATTTCGTGCTTCGCGAAGTTCCTCTAATCTTTCAATAAATACTCGCACGCAGGTGGTTCCGTCATATTTTAAATTGAGTGTATTTAAGTTGACTGGTTTTTCTTTTAAATACACTATCCTGCTTTCGTCTCGCTCGGATGTACGGGGAGCTTGAGTATGGGTATCCTCATGTTCACTGTCTGTCTCACTTTCTGCCTGATCTACCACACTAAGAATCTTTACTAATCGACCGCGTAAACTAGTTACATGGGAAGTGCTTTCCAAAATTCTTGCTAACCTATCGCAAAGGTAGTTGGCACGCCGTGTTAGCTTGACACAAATTTTTCGGTCACTTACCTTGCTGGGTTCTGATATTTCGGATTCCATAGAAGTAACCTTTGGAGTGCAGATTTTTATCTCCGAGTCTGTGTCTGGCGGTCCAGCTGGCTCGCCACTCATGCTTCCCCTTTTGGCTAATTTAAACACCTGTCGAATCTGCTTCCTTAAGGCATCGACGGTCACATCTTTTCCTGCGGATACACCAAGAATACTGAGTTCATACACGAGTTCATCTTTAAGCAGACAGTCCACATATTTGTGAACAGACATCTTTCTTATTTTGCTAATCCCTTGGATTTACAAAATATTTAAGTAGGGTTTATTAAATTAAACCGTTAAATCGCAGGCATACCTACACAAGAATATTTAAGTTAATATTATGTGAAAATAAACTAACATCAATAATTAAATATGCATACCTGTGACAATAACACGTTAATAATCACTATATACCTAGTTATAGGGCAAACCCTTTTGTTACAGCACTTCGTTCTTCAAAACGAGCCCCGTAGACCCGTGGTTATTCACCAAAAAATTACTTTAAGTTACTACTAATAACTAAGCAATTAAACACTTCACTTTCATAGTTTTAGGTTCAGGCTCTAATCATTTATTACCACAACGTAGTTTTAAAGCCAAACGATGGGCAGCCACTTTGTAACACTTTTTATTAACCTGTATGTTACTCACCGGCTAGTGTTCATCGGAGGCATAAAACTCTATTTAAAAAATCTCCCAGGGCGCCTTACTACGTGTGTGGTAAAGAAATGATAAGATAGAAATTCAGGAGAAAGTCTTTAATCAATAAAAAGTCTATCACTTCACATATACGCCACTCTCGTTACAACTTCACTGCATTATTAAAGTTCTTGAAAGGACTAACCTTTTTAAATGTTCACATGACTAATCTTACAATAATGAAGTTCCCTCCGCTGATGCCTTCAGGAAGCAGGTCCAGGAATATGGGGTGGAGCGGACAGACCAGCTCGAACACCAGGCACAGACCGGAACGTTGAAGATCAGACGTAAAGGTGGAAATAAAAACCCCTAAAACAAATCAAAACCCAGCTGTAAGACCAAAATCTTCAGCCAAACCAACACGTGCATGTACTTTTAGATTTTTAGGTTAAGTGGGAAAGCGGCCGTACTTACATTTCGGGTTTTCTGTAATATGCTTGTAGGTGATGACTTTCTCCTCTTTTATTTAAGTTACTAACATTTTAAATAATTAACTTTACTGTTTTAGGCATTGGTATGCCAAATTCAGGATGAAGACCCGTCTCCGACATTTTTGCATGCGTTCCGTGCGCTGTCGTTATCCAAAAAGATGGCTACTCAGTATGTAGCGCCGTAGGTCTAGGCGGTGGTGGTTTTTGGAACTAATTGTACCTATCGCCTTGCTAATAAGTCGTGCGCGCGCGACGTTACCTAATCAACCACGTTGTCTATCACCCTGCCCCGAGATGGCGCTTTCTTCTATAAATGAGATTAATATATTAAGTTATTAACATATTTTGATTATACCTAGACACAGTAAATTCTCGCGTTACAAGTTGACAGAGAACCAAAGGCATCAGTGGGCCGGCATTGTTACCGGAGCGTACCTAGTAAGTTAACAGAGAACTAAATGCATCAGTGGGCCGGCATTGTTACCGGAGCGTACCTAGTAAGTTGGCAGAGAACCAAAGGCATCAGTGGGCCGGCATTGTTACCGGAGCGTACCTAGTAAGTTGGCAGAGAACCAAAGGCATCAGTGGGCCGGCATTGTTACCGGAGCGTACCTAGTAAGTTGGCAGAGAACCAAAGGCATCAGTGGGCCGGCATTGTTACCGGAGCGTACCTAGTAAGTTGGCAGAGAACCAAAGGCATCAGTGGGCCGGCATTGTTACCGGAGCGTACCTAGTAAGTTGGCAGAGAACCAAAGGCATCAGTGGGCCGGCATTGTTACCGGATCGTACCTAGTAAGTTGACAGAGAACCAAAGGCATCAGTGGGCCGGCATTGTTACCGGAGCGTACCTAGTAAGTTGACAGAGAACCAAAGGCATCACTGGGCCGGCATTGTTACCTACATACCACAGAACTGATATATGACCGTTGGCGTAAACGTGTTCTTGGTTCTTGGGCGGACATCGCAAACCCCAGGCGCGATCAACGGTCATCGTGATCAGTGGCGAGTCAACAGGAGGCATGTCCAGTACCTAGGTAGGTACAGTCGCCATCACATACATAGGTACACTATAGGTGTTCAAAAATATCGGCACATGCACCCTAATGCCTTGAAAATAGAGGTGTGTTCCGATGTTTGTGACGTGCTTGTTTGCTCCGATGTATATGTGATGGCGACTGTACAAGACATGCCTCCGGTAAAATAGTCTCAGACATAACACGGTTACCTATTCTAGCTTATGAAACTGACGACTTTGGGTACTAATCTCGGCAACTAAGGCAACTCATCTTTTGCTGCATATAGACTGAATAAATTACAAGTGAGCGAAAAAAGTTTGCGTTCGAATACCTATTGTTAACGTTACAACTTGAAGTAACCCGGTTTCCGATATACCTAATGCCTGCATTCCTAATTTAATTATCTGTTTAAAGATCTTCAGAGGTCAGAACAGATGATAAGATATGTATCGACAAAAGAGACCAAAACCCCATTATAAAGTGCATTTTAAAATTCTAACTCTTAATCCGAATTCAGTCGGTCAAGCGTTAAATCCGGTGTTGTGTGCGATTTTTTGTCGCATCGGTGTCGCGTCGGGTGCGGGGCGTGACGAACGTGCGGGCGCTTTGTAACGCGACCCGCCACGCCCCGGGTCACTCGGCCGCGTCATGTGGTGTGGCGCCTGCTCGAGGTCACGGCTAGGAGAGTTGGTATAACTTGATGACGGCTGAAGAGAAATTATACATACCGACGCGCTACCTGTGCGATACCTACCGCCTGAGTATTACAAGGAACGCAAGCGAAGCCGTGGGATATAATATATGTCCGGAAGTGACATATATTATATCCCACGGCTTCGCTTGCGTTCTTTGTAATACTATATTACAAGGAACGCAAGTTCTATTATAATATAAAGACATGCTATACACTAATGAAAGATTTTTCGGAATCGGATGAGAAGTTTCAGAGATAAACATACAAACTTTCAATGCTACATCCTCACAAAACTACAAACTCACAAATTTTTCCTCTTTACAATACCTACTATAGTACCTATCAATAGATAATATTAGGTTACATTACTAGCATAGCAAAACACATTTGCAGAATACTTAATATGCCATGCAATGCATGCAAGACAGCAGAGACAGAATTGTGGAATTGAATGAACTCTACATTAACGTTATTCTTTGAATGAATGAACGTTCGCCCTATATACGATACATGATGAATCTAACACGGGCTAAATACGGTCGGTTGCGGAAACCCGCCAAAACCTATAAACTGTACCTACTTAGATGATTATTGATGAAATACGATAATCAATTGATTATAATGTACTATCCAGGGTTGACTTGAGTGTCTCCTCACATAATTTGAGATGTAGGGCACAGCGGAAAGTAATCTCGCTCATATTTCGAGTGGCCCACGGGAGAAGTCGGCACCTGACCGCAGTCATTATACCACCACTACTTGCTCTGTAGGTACCTATGTGGTGTTGTGTTCCTGATGGTGAATAAGGTCGCCAGAGCTGCCGAGGATGAGCTGTGTTAAGAGTGAGGAACCTTGTCTCGAGCTGTCGACACAACGAATCGAGTCGGCAACATGCTTGTGATTTTCCAGCGGTCGCGTCTATAGGCTACGATCTCTCTTTACCATCAGGCAGGCCTTATGCCTGTTTGCTACCGTCGTAGTATACAAAAAACATGTTCTCTCGTTCTCTGATGCAGCAACTGTATTCTGTTTTAGCCCAATAGTTGACTGGTAGAGTCATACCAACCAGACTGCCTAGTGATCAAGTCCGCCATTTGAACTTTCTTTAAGCGTGCAGGATAGTTTAAATAATAATTAGGGCATAATCACAGAGGTATTGTGGATAGACACTGCGCGCGGGCGGCTGCTTTGTAACGCGAGCTACCCCGCCCTGTCGCACCCGGCGGTCGTGGCGCCGCCGAGCCTGTCTCCGAGGCAAGGACATCTGGGTTTCTACCACATAATCAACGCGATGTGGTAGAATCCCAGAGCCATAGTCCAAGTTTTAAACACTACCTACGGTACACAATCCATTCTTTGCCTGGCGTATTTTATCAATCGTAGTGTGGATTTTTCTTCGTACGAGTAGTTTTGGCCCCAGTCAACCCTTTTACTTGCTGTACTGTATCATCGCAATCGTTAGAGGCGTGTCCGGGAACTCATTTATAACCAAATAAATATACTAATGTAGCCCATTTGATAGTGTAAGTCTAAGATAACAACCCTAAACGTTTATCTGCCGAAATGCGTGGATTCACTTCATAACCCTGCAGTCGGTCGTATCTGTGCGTAGAATCTACAATCAATCTCGAGTAACTAATCAATTGTGCTCAGACAAGCACTAAACACCGCATTACCGCGTAATCCGCATGTGTACTTATATATAAGACAGTGGCTTAATGTAGGACTCGGTGGAGATTTGGCGATAAGATACGCAATCATGTTACTTAGGTACTTGGCAAAATACTTATGTGCTGTCGATTGAGTTTCATGCGTAACAAAAGAAGGATAATATGATATTTTTTTAATCTAAAGTTGTATAAGTACGGTCAACCAATTTGATTCCTAGGCCACTGTATAACCCTGTCATTTTAACTGCTACATAGCGACGCCATAATCCTAGTAACCCGTATTGACATAGTATTTACAACGGCAAGGTTCTATGATGGCCTAGGAATCAAATTGGTTGACTGTACGCGAAGCTTACTTTCTTTCAAAAGGCTGAAACTAAAAATCTAGGGACTGAATTTGCGTTCTCAGAGGGATGATCATGAAACTTTTCGAACGTACGTTAAGACAATTAAGCTGTCATTTTCCCATACAAAGTTGTGACATTTAGATCTACCTGACGACGAAGTGGATCAACCGTTTTGCTCTTGTCAAAGTTTTTTTTTTTAATTAATTTTTTGTTTTTTGACTTTGAGTTGGTAGAGCAGGAACATTTTTGTTAGTACATATACTCTCTGGAATAAAGTGAAATCTTGGCAACTGAGAATAGGGACACAAACACACGCTCACAAAATAAGTAGGTATTAGGTATGTACTAAGGTGATATCGCGAGGATATCGCTAGGTAACTAGCTTTTGGTTTAAAAGTATTTGGATAAAAACTTAACTAACCCCCATCAGCATTTGGCCAGGAAAGCATTTTGCCTGATTCACATTTGGCCAGAACGCCACACGATAGAAACTCATAAGGCCAGAAATGCAGTTGACCATAAACTGCATAAATATACCTACTTACTTACTATTAAGGTGGTTCGATTGCCATACAAAGCGTTATTTGACATTCGCAGGCTAACGGCGTGATATTTTAAGAAACTTATGTAACAAACTTTCATCAATTGGCTTCCCATTTGCGCCAAATTCCCCCTTTCCTAGAATAAACTTGTATAAACAAGATTAATTTGAGACAAATAGTTTTCCCAAAATATCACGTGACAAACCAATTTCTCAAATTAATCTTGTTTATACAAGTTTATTCTAGGAAAGGGGAAATTTGGCGCAAATGGGAAGCCAATTTATGAAATTTTGTTACATAAGTTTCTTAAAATATCACGCCGTTAGCCTACGAATGTCAAATAACGTTTTGTATACCAATCGAACCACCTTAAACACATTAATTGGCCATATACTCGTACTTACGTATTTGGCCAGAAAGCCAGAGGACAGAATCTCATAAAAACAGTTATAATTTATTGTTATTTAGACTGGGCTCAAACAGTATCATCAGTATGTACCTAATCTTAATTCCAAATTCCAATGAGCAGCGGAAATGTTATGGGAGGCGCTGATTTGTACCTATAGTAGTTGTTGTTAGTATATATCTATGGGTGTAGGTACTATAGTTTACAAACCAAACATTACTTTTTAACCGACTTCAAAAAAGGAGGAGGTTCTTAATTCGTCTGTATTTTTTTTGTGTGTTTGTTACGTGATAACTCGGTAATTTATGAACCGATTTGAATAATTATTTCTTTGTTTGAAAGCATAATATTATTCCAGATTGGTCCCGTTGTCACTAAAATCCAGTTCTGATGATGGGATCCTGGATAAATAGAGGGAACTCTTCAAATTGTATAGGCAAACTTGAAGCAATTTGGCTACTGATTTGAAGTCGGTTAAAACTTTGTTTTTAAAGTAAATTATTCGAATTCTGTATCCCTGCGCTCCGGTGCGCTATTCAGTAACAAAATGCAATTCGCATTACAAATTTTTATTTGATTTAGCTAGAGGCTGCTAAGCGATTCACAGCCATCTCGCCACGGCTCATCACTCGCCTCTAATATATCTTGGCCTCAAGATTCGTAACAATGATGTATAATCAAGCTCAGTGTTACGCTGGCTTATCCTGAGGCAGTAGTGGGTGAGCAACGTGAATACTGTGCGGTTTTACGGCGCGGCAGGCTCCGGCGCGGACAAAGCCGCCGCCGCCGGTTTAATTACCGGCGAGCGTCGAATGTCACTTTACAGCCGGCATTTTTTTCCCCCGCGCTTTTTCTGCCGTCGTAAAATTTGTTATTAATTCAGTAAAATTTCGGATTAGGTGGCATTATTCGAAACAAAGCAAGGATTTAATTGGTAATTCGTGTGGGCCGGGTTATTGTTTTCGCCTGTAAAGCCGATTCAGCGGCTCCAGTGTCGCTGCGCCCGCGCCCGCGTCGCGCCGCGCCGCGCGAATCAATTAAAAACGCCCGAGATTATTTTCATTCGCTGAAATTAGAGTTCCGACGATAAAACCTTTGTATATTCGTTTTATGCTAAGTACATGTTGCATACCTACATACCTATTTTTTCGTATTACTTACACAACTTTAGATTTCGCTTTTGAGAGCATCGCCAATGTTATCTACTAGAGGAGGAAATGAAAAAAAAAACATGTTTATCACGTGCAAACCAATTTAATTTGTAAATGGTCATATCTATAAAATATGGACCTAAATTATCATAAATACCTATATGTATGTATTTACACCGCTAGTTCTAATAAAGGCACTTATTTACTCACATTAATCGTGATAGAGTTTTGTATTAAATATTAGCTGTTTTAAGATTAATCTTTAACCTGGAAATGACCCTGTGAGCTGTGAGTTCTGCCCGACGGAGTATAGGTCAGCAGTCCGTGGCCCGCGATTAATTAACTACCTAAAGGATGAACAACGCTAGAACGGGCCGTGTCCGGCCCGGGCCGTTTTCTAAGAAAAACGTTGGCGTTTTTGCGCGGCAGAGCCATATACCCAAGCCCGGGCGAGCCACGGCCGAGGCTCGGAAGCAGCTCGTCGTTTTTCTTAAAAAAAAGCTCCGGGCCGGATACGGCCCGTTCTAGCGTGAGTCATCCTTTAGTTAGCAAACGAGAGTCAAAGATCGCACGTTACCAATACTAGCGTCACACACAAAGTAAAACGAATGTTTACCCTGTTCCTGAAAGTGAAGGACTCTATCCCAGCCACAGAAAAGACGGTCGAATCAACTCGACTCTCCATACAACCATAGTTTGTTTCTCATTTTAAAACGATATACTGGAATATCGTGAAACTTTTTATGCCATTAGAGACTTTGTGTGAAAAACGTTCTACAGAAACTAGTTTTCTACCTAGGTATAATGATACCCAAACTACGTTTGTATGGAGAGCCGAGCGTCCTGGCGATCCTTAAACTGGCTATATACAACACACAAATAGTCCCATTGGCTATATGTGGGTCGGACTGTGCAAAATTGCACATAAGTTTATCCTGCAATTTCCATTGATGACTGGCTATGACCAACAATCGACCTACGGCTCGTCTTTGTACATCTTAATCCTCGATTAGTTATACTTAGTTTAAGTACCCATCGTTGTCTTATTACAAAGAGATATCCTGAGCTTAATTAGTAATAATAACATTATTTAAATATTTACATCAACCCCGCGTCAGACTGCCAAACAGACGTATAGTTCAGATTCTTCAGAATATGGACTTCTTCTAGATGATTACTCGACTTATCGATAGAAAAACTCGATTACTCAATGCATACTCATTCCCATCTAATACATTTTATTAGATACAGTAAGTACATTATTTAAGCGGTATGTATATTCCGGAATAACCCTATTCCACAACCCGTTTTCGTAAGTTTGATATTCTGAACTTACCTACATTAAGCAACCTAGTGACTATTCTACCCTGGTAATACTTATCGTAAACATTAAGAGTGAATATGTTACAAATATATCGTAGTTACATAAATATTTACACTAGGTAATACTTTAGATTCGCACATATATTTTAATATTATCATTATATTTCATCTTTTCTTTTATCTGAAAATTCATTATATGTTATCTATCGTAATTGCATGGACAGGAAAAACGATGATGTGATAGACCGGCAATAGACCTTGGTGTATGGCTTTTTTATTAAACATTGAAATAGTTAGGTAAATAATGTGAAGTAATATTCACTGGCGTATCAAAATACACTCAAAGGCAAAGATGACGGGTCGATACGGTACACTTTCAATAGAATTACTATACAAACTGTACTTACCGATTTCCTTGCAATTAATTATTTTAACTATGTAACATTTGGTATGATACAAGGTACAACTTCGTATTCAAAATTCAAATACACAATACAGTATTTAAAATATTAACAAACCACGTTTTACCCTTATCAACAAAGACCATATAACATTGGTATAAGTGATCACAAAATTAAAATTCGCCTAAAGTATTTCAACCCGAACATCAAGTACTAAACAGTACTAAAGAACACATCAACATTGCGTCACTTTGTCACTGCGTCACCTCCTCACAAGTCACAAACGACTGTCACACACAGTTTGTTATTTTCTCACTACTTCAGCATCGTCGACAGCAGTCACTATGCATACCTAATTCACCACCACAAGGCGCTCGTCACTGCAGCGTTCTGTTCTAGTCGCAATCTCAGGGCAGTACCTACTTATGCGCAAGAGTTTGGAACGACAACGAGCAAGGTGTACCACGGCATGGCCGTTTGCGAGTGGCCGGCGTTCAGCGCACGGCACATCCCCTGCCATTCAGCAAGTGACGCATAAGGCACGGTCACAGTGGCAGCGGGTATTGGTGGGTCACCGGTCGTGGTCGGTGGCGCGGTGCGGCGCGTGCGCGGGCGCGGGTCAGAGCGCGTGCGCGTGGTGCGGCGGCGCCGGCTGCTGGTGCGAGTGCAGCGCATGCGCATGCGCCGCGCCGCCCGCGTGCTGCCGGCCCTGGGGAGGACACTACTTAGTTTGCTGGTCAAAGCATTCATAAATAAAGCAGTAACCTATTTATTACCTATGGCAAATAACTACTCTCGTTTCGCGATAAATGTTTGACTGCAAATTCCCCGTGTGTTGTCGGGTTAGAAATGTTAGAATAACATTCTTCCCGTGGGTGTTGTATAAGTTAGGTAACGTCGACTACGGGAGCGGGTTGAAGTGTGTTGTGGTTTGTGAGCGATAGGCTAGCAACTTGTCACTGTCCTATCACATTTATTCCGTCTTTAAAACCACAATGGGGAACATGCATGGGACTTCAATTTCGAATAAATTGCACTCAACTCAATTGATACGGATATACATACATAGAAATATCATACAGAAAAAAAAAAAAAAAAAAAACGATATAATTATGTATTCGATTAAATAACATAACAGTTACACAGAATATTGAATTAAAAATGATATTTTGTATGACAAGTATAGACTTAAACGCAAATGTTGTGGAGATAATTGCAAATTAATGACTTGTGACGTCATAGCATAAGCCAGTTTAATATAGAGCGTTTTCGGGGGGTGCCGGCGCGTGCTGATTTCAAATGTATATAACATCAGAAAAATTTATCATAAGAAAGTTTTAGTGCTACCGTTGTTTTAATGCTGGATCATACTGTTGATTTTCGTAATAAAATAAAAAGATGCAAGTTCCCTATTACTAGAAGTGGCATTTAAAATTGCACGTATAATGTAATGTGCTCTCTGCCTTCGATCGCAATGCTTGCAAAGTACTTGAAAAGTTAATAATTCAGTATTATTTACATTTATTACCTACGGTGTCAGGTCCGTAATATTTGGAATTTTATTGGGGCCAAAAAATCTTTTATTAGGGATGGTCAATCAATGAATACCAACCTGTAGATAAACATAGTAGTCGTACGGCTGATGCAGCGGCCAGCAGCGTTGGGGCGGCACGGGGTACAGCGGCGGCACGGGGTACAGTGCCCCGCCCAGCTTGTTGCGCAGGATGCGGCTGATCGACGACACGGAGGGCACGTTGTACTTGTCGCACACGCCGTCGGCTAGCAGTCGGTCGCGGATCTCCCACGCGAAGATGCCGGGGTCTTTCGCTTTTAGTTGCTTTATGTATGATACCACCTAGAAAGGGAAATTTGGGTTAGTGGTACGGCGTCATCAGCATATTATCCATCACGTCAGATCCATACAGTCATATTTTACGCCGAAAAATCTTGTCTACCATTAAAACGTTTTATCAGGGTGTGGCCAGTGTTGCCGAGGTGAGGAAATGGCAGCCAGAATTAAACAGATTTGCACTTCTCTCAGACATTCCTTTTCGTAAACGGTATTAAGAGTAAGTAGTTTCCAAGGATAGTAACATCGCCTCTTTCTGTTTCTTTTAATTATTCCATGTTTTAACGATGTACAATAAAGCAATACATATGTACTTGTACATATATACATACATACATACATACTAAGGTATATTCGACTGCCAGAGCTGTCCACATCACTGCCCATTGGGCATCTCTTAATTGAGGAACCTAGACACAACGAAGAAGAAGAGTGGATGGTATTCCAGGGGAATTCAGGGGAAAATGGGTAGGTATGCTAGATAATGAGTGTGGTATTGGTACCTTGGGTGTGGTGACACGTGGCTTGGAGCCCCCGATGGCGCCGGGCAGGATGGAGCCGGTCTCGTGGTAGCGCGCCAGGATCTTGGAGACGCAGCCGTGCGACACGCGCAACTGCCGGCTGATGTCGCAGGGCCTGCAGTGGGAAACTTATTAACGACTGTTGCTAAGGTGACCCTTCAAATTTAGTTGCACACTGCGACATTTGATTAAAAAATATTGTAATATAAATAAAATAAATAAATAAATATTACGGGACAATCATACACAAATCAACCTAGGCCCACGGTAAGCTCAATAAGGCTTGTGTTGTGGGTACTAGGCGACGATATACTATAATAGATAAATAACATACATACATATATAACATCCATAACGCAGGAACAAATTATCGTGATAAACACACAAATAAATGCCCTGACCGGGATTCGAACCCGGGACCTCCAGCTTCGTAGGCAGAGTCACTACCAACTGGGCTACGGAGGCCGTTATATAGCAATATTGAACAATTTATTTTTTAGATTTTTCGCTCGCTTGTTCGCAAGTAATCAGCGAACAAACTTACAAACTTCGCGGACAAACAGATATTACTGACATTAGCATGAGTTTAAATACAACGCAGTAATTATCGACTGATTTGGCCTAGTTGGTAGTGAAGTGACCCTGCCTACGAAGCCGGAGGTCCCGGGTTCAAATCCCGGTAAGGGCATTTGTTTGTGTGATGAGCACGAATACTTGTTCCTGTCATGGATGTTTTTCATGTATTTATAAAGTATTTATTTATCTACATAACTATTTAAATAAATATGTATATCGTCGCCTACCTAATACAAGCTTACAAGTATACCCATAGTACCCATAGTACAGCTTTGCTTAGTTTGGGACTATGTTGATTTCTGTAAGACTGTCCCCAAATGTTTATCTATTTATCTTATTTATCAAAGGGGAACAAACATATTTGTAAGCTACCGTTTGTCACTGCAGGACTTAATACGCGTATAAAGCATGATAATGGATTTGAAAGAAAGAAAGAAGGCGTTGGGCAGCAGCCGCCCGTGGACGAACACGCCCCCGAGCTGGTTCACCACGCCATACTGCTGCGAGCCGTCCAGTGTTAGTAGTGCTCGGCTCACCTGATCCCCAGCTGCGCCAGCTCCAAGATACACAGCCACACGGCGTTGGGCAGCGGCCGCCCGTTGACGAACACGCCCCCGAGCTGGTTCACCTCGCCATACTACTGCGAGCCGTCCAGTGTTAGTAGTGCTCGCCTCACCTGATCCCCAGCTGCGCCAGATCCACGATCCGCAGCCACACGGCGTTGGGCAGTGGCCGCCCGTTGACGAACACGCCCCCGAGCTGGTTCACCTCGCCGTACTGCTGCGAGCCGTCCAGTGTTAGTAGTGCTCACCTCACCTGATCCCCAGCTGCGCCAGCCCAACGATCCGCAACCGCACGGCGTTGGGCAGCGGCCGCCCGTTGACGAACACGCCCCCGAGCTGGTTCACCTCGCTGTACTGCTGCGAGCCGTCCAGTGTTAGTAGTGCTCGGCTCACCTGATCCCCAGCTGCGCCAGCTCAACGATCCGCAGCCGCACGGCGTTGGGCAGCGGCCGCCCGTTGACGAACACGCCCCCGAGCTGGTTCACCTCACTGTACTGCTGCGAGCCGTCCAGTGTTAGTAGTGCTCGCCTCACCTGATCCCCAGCTGCGCCAGCTCAACGATCCGCAGCCGCACGGCGTTGGGCAGCGGCCGCCCGTTGATGAAATCGCCCCCGAGCTGGTCACCTCACTGTACTGCTGCGAGCCGTCCAGTGTTAGTAGTGCTCGCCTCACCTGATCCCCAGCTGCGCCAGCTCAACGATCCGCAGCCACACGGCGTTGGACAGCGGCCGCCCGTTGACGAACACGCCCCCGAGCTGGTTCACCTCACTGTACTGCTGCGAGCCGTCCAGTGTTAGTAGTGCTCGCCTCACCTGATCCCCAGCTGCGCCAGCTCAACTATCCGCAGCCGCACGGCGTTGGGCAGCGGCCGCCCCTTGACGAACACGCCCCCGAGCTGGTTCACCTTGCCATACTGCTGCGAGCTGTCCAGTGTTAGTAGTGCTCGCCTCACCTGAACCCCAGCTGCACCAGCTCAACGATCCGCAGCCGCACGGCGTTGGGCAGTGGCCGCCCGTTGACGAACACGCCCCTGAGCTGGTTTATCTCACTGTACTGCTGCGAGCCGTCCAGTGTTAGTAGTGCTCGCCTCACCTGATCCCCAGCTGCGCCAGCTCAACGATCCACAGCCGCACGGCGTTGGGCAGCAGCCGCCCGTTGACGAACACGCCCCCGAGCTGGTTCACCTCGCCGTACTGCTGCGAGCCGTCCAGTGTTAGTAGTGCTCGCCTCACCTGATCCCCAGCTGCGCCAGCCCAACGATCCGCAACCGCACGGCGTTGGGCAGCGGCCGCCCGTTGACGAACACGCCCCCGAGCTGGTTCACCTCGCTGTACTGCTGCGAGCCGTCCAGTGTTAGTAGTGCTCGGCTCACCTGATCCCCAGCTGCGCCAGCTCAACGATCCGCAGCCGCACGGCGTTGGGCAGCGGCCGCCCGTTGATGAAATCGCCCCCGAGCTGGTTCACCTCACTGTACTGCTGCGAGCCGTCCAGTGTTAGTAGTGCTCGCCTCACCTGATCCCCAGCTGCGCCAGCTCAACGATCCGCAGCCACACGGCGTTGGGCAGCGGCCGCCCGTTGACGAACACGCCCCCGAGCTGGTTCACCTCACTGTACTGCTGCGAGCCGTCCAGTGTTAGTAGTGCTCGCCTCACCTGATCCCCAGCTGCGCCAGCTCAACGATCCGCAGCCGCACGGCGTTGGGCAGCGGCCGCCCGTTGATGAAATCGCCCCCGAGCTGGTTCACCTCACTGTACTGCTGCGAGCCGTCCAGTGTTAGTAGTGCTCGCCTCACCTGATCCCCAGCTGCGCCAGCTCAACGATCCGCAGCCACACGGCGTTGGGCAGCGGCCGCCCGTTGACGAACACGCCCCCGAGCTGGTTCACCTCACTGTACTGCTGCGAGCCGTCCAGTGTTAGTAGTGCTCGCCTCACCTGATCCCCAGCTGCGCCAGCTCAACTATCCGCAGCCGCACGGCGTTGGGCAGCGGCCGCCCGTTGACGAACACGCCCCCGAGCTGGTTGACCTCGCCGTATTGCTGCGAGCCGCCCATGCCGCCGCCCAGTGAACCTCCACTTGGATCTGCACAAAAATACAATATTGTGATAAAGATAAGTTTTGCTGACATAGAGTAAAAAATAAGGTCGAGCAATAAATATGAACGACTGACACACAGGAGGTGAAATTATGTTTAAGTACCTTTATCTGCAATTTACCTAGTTAATCTGCTGATTCAGACTTGTGATTGAAATCAAAGCTAAAAATAATACCAAAGTTTCCAGATTCAGATTTTTTATTGCGTTCATGTTGTAACATAATTTACTTTAAAAACAAAGTTTTAACCGACTTCAATTCAGTACTCCGCCAAGCCACATGAACATTACCACATTTCTTTTGCAATTTACCACATGAACTGATTTCCGAGAGCAAATGCGTTGATTATTAGAGAAAAAAACCAAATCACTGTAATCCTCAAGGATCTCAGAATTATACCCTTGGCACTTCATTGTTTGCTATTTCAACGAAATCTTATCAGAATCTGTGACATTTATAGTTTGAAGTAAGTTCTACAAGCTATATGTGGTCTTCATCATCACTTCCATCCACCATCACCAAATTTACGATTTTCGGGTGTAAATACACGAGTTATAATATAAAATGCCGAAATTACTACGTGCGTGCCGAATATATTTGAGGAGTTCCCACAATTCCTCATGGTTTCCATCATCCAACTGGGGTTTTGAAAAGAATGGGACCAATCTGGAAGCATATACTTTCAATTAAAAAAGAATTGTACGAATCGGCTCATAAATGACGGAGTTCTGTTCTAAGGTAACAAACATAAAAAAGATATATATATATAAGTAGTTTCGTAACCAAAGTTGAGAACCTCCTCCTTTTTTTTGAAGTCGGTAAAAATTGGTCTTAAGGCTAGGTGTTGTTCTAACATGAGCTCTGTCGAGCATTGCAATATCTAAATATTCTAAATACATATCAAACTTATTTATTTCAATTTTAACACTAAATATTATTAAAATTAAATTACAATTACCAAATTAATCCACAATATTGAATTTACGTCATTAAAACATACATTATAAATCAATAAAATTAAAGTTAAAGTGCAGTCATGTCGAAATAAATAAATAAAACAAATCTTAATTATGTCATGTATCACTAAAGAACTCGTTAATTGAGTATAGGTAGTACGCCTTTTCTAACAATAAACGTTTTAACTCCTTCTTGAATTTCATGTTATTTTGGCTCTCTTTGGAATCGGGTAGCTTATTATAAATTCTGCGGCTCATTCCTAAACTAAAATGCTTCCCCGAAACGAGCGCTTAAAGATAACCAATGCGGTTGGGGCAATATTCTGAAACTATGTTTTTTTTACTATGACATCACAAGGATTGCTGCTGTATTATCCCTGCTGTTAGAAAGTCATAGAGACTTGCATTTCTAACAGCCAAATTTTAAACAGATCGCCAATCTTATTGCCGTCGCGGTTAAAACAAGTGGAATTTGGTCCCTCCGGTAAGGTGTCGGGTGTCGACCTTTGATGTCAACGCGGTCATAATGCCCCGCGAATCCGACGCCGGCTGTAAAATGTAAGCTCGTTAGAATTCCCGCGCTTTATTCCACTTTAAGGAACGAGGGTAATTGGAATACGGCCAGACCTCATGAAACGTGAAGGAAATGAAGGTTTTGAGTTTAAAAGGCTTGGTTACTCTGATTTGAATCTATAGGATTCGAGTGCTTAAAAAATACCAAGCCCCCGAGCTGGTTCACTGGCTGGCTTGCTCTGCTTTGTGTCCTCAGATTTCAAACTTTAAGAAATATGTATAACCTTGAGGAGATAAGTTACTATTAGAAAAACAATTACAAAAAACCGGCCAAGTGCGAGTCAGACTCGCGCACGAAGGGTTCCGTAGCATTACCTATAAAAATATTTATTTTATTCTGTGTTTAGTGTTTGTTGTTATTGCGGCAACAGAAATACATCATCTGTGAAAATTTCAACTGGAACTATCACGGTATCAGTTAGATACAGCCTGGTGACAGACAGACAGACAGACAGACAGATTGACAGACAGACAGACAGACAGACAGACAGACAGACAGACAGACAGACAGACGGACAGCGGAGTCTTAGTAATAGGGTCCCATTTTACTCTTTGAGTTACAGGCTACATCTCAACAACCGTGATAGTTAGACAGTTGAAATTTTCAAAGATGATGTATTTCTGTAGGTCGATCACGTAACGCATTGTACGAACGTCGGGTAGGTCTAAATGTCACTTTTAATATGGAAAATTGACAGTTAAATTGTACCGACGCGCGTTTGGAACGTTACGTGATTACCCCTCTGTTGCCGCTATAACAACAAATACTAAAAACAGATTTCTTTTTTTTTTCTTAGGCATAGTCCCAAACTAAGCAAAGCTTGTACTATGGGTACTAGACGACGATAAACATACTTATATAGTAAAATTAATACTTAAATACCTACATTGAAAACATCTATGACTCAGGAACATATATTTGTGCTCATCACACAAATAAATGCCCTTACCCGGTTCGAACCCGGGACCTCCGGCTTCGTAGGCAGGGTCACTACCAACTAGGCTACAGGAGGCTCCCATACAACAAACGTGATTTTTTTGCCGTTTTTATGAATAATGGTACGGAACCCTTCGTGCGCGAGTCCGACTCGCACTTGGCCGGTATTTTTACTACGCCGGTGGCAAGCAAGCACACGGCCTGTCTGATGGTACAGACACTGTAGGATTTGAGAGTTGCGACTCCGGAACAATCGCAAGCACGTTGCCGACCCTTTCCTGATTTGAGAATTCGTTGAGACGATGGCTTGAGACGACTTTCACTTTTAACACAGCTCATTCTCGGGAGTCTGTACTTTTAGCTCATGATTCAAAACCCAACCCCTAATACACGAACCGCTAAAAGAGTTGACCCTTACAAAGTAACATATCATATCATCCTCCTAGCGTTATTCCCGGTTGTGCCCCTAAAGGAGCCCGGGGTCCGCTTTGACACCTAATCCCAAGATTTGGCATAGGCACTAGTTTGACGAAAGCGACTGCCATCTGACCTTCCAACTCAGAGGGAAAACTAGACCTTATTGGGATAAGGACTGGTTTCCTCACGATGTTTTCCTTCACCGAAAAGCTAACGGTAAATATTCCGAACATAAAAGTTCCGAAAAACTCATTGGTACGAGCCGGGATTCGAACCCACGACCGCCGCTTGACAGCCGCATGCCTGAACCACTAGGCTACCGTAGCTTCAAACAAAGCTACAAAGTAACATATATATTCCCAATAATACATCAGAAGAGCAAGCGCAACACGACACTTCAAAGCGGCTGCCATTTTTTAACCAACTGTACACGAGAGCGGATCGCGTTGCATCCTCCTAATAAATGTCACTAGTGTCACAGCGCGCCACCCGAGCGGGGGCGACGCCGACCGAACTACAAACGAACGAATGGACTAAACGAGACCCGGCTGTCAATCATACCAACGGTTGACTGATTGACTTTAAAATGTTGGATGACAGTAAAAGTGCACGGTGGCTGTCAAATTAGTAAACACATGTAAAGTTCCGTTTTGATTTATTTTTAGCGTTTGCAATCGGAATCAGTTAAAGCTGTCACTGTTATGCTTGTTTTGTGTTTATTTGCAAGTTTTGCAACTTAAGTTATCTGGTGGCACTGTAGGGCCAAGACGAGCCAAGCGAAGCGCAATGCTAACTATCTTTTAATTTCATTTCATTTATTTATTCTCATAACACAGCTGAATGGTAAGTAATAGGTACAACATATTTCCTGTTTTGCCAAACTGAGGCCAGTTTGTCGGCAAATGTGCGCTCCTTTCTAACAGTTAAACATTGCTATACCTACCTTACCTACTTACTACATCGAAGCGCTTCGTCGTTTTTTTTAACCTAAGGTTTTTTGAGCCAAGATGTAGAATTTGTAGAGCGTGGCTGGTAGAGGTACTCGTATGATCTGATATCTTTTTAACGCTGAAAGCTTTATGAGCTAGGGAGTCTTGGCAATCACTTTAGATGTAATATTTTTGGTGGGATTTATTATACTCGTAGTATGAAGTGACGTTGTGGTTTGTGGTGCAGCTACTTAATAAGTCGATACTACCATGATCTACATCGGAGTAAAATATCTTAAATTGAAAACACATGGCAAAATATGTCGAGCAAGTATCGGACCTCAAGCTGAACTCGAAGAGCGGTCGCCCCGCTAAGGCAACAGCTGGTTCATTGGACAAAATAATTTATTATTGTTTTAATTTTTATCCACATTAGAACCCTGTCCTTTTTGATAGCGTTTGATACACATCAATCAAGAGGTTTCAGAACATACGGGAGGGTTTAACAATCTTCTCTGAACTATAAAGCGATGTCACGAATATTTTAATAAAGTGGTTCATATTTTTGAAACGTTGTGCGCTTGCATATTTTTTTTACACGACGACGGTGGCGAACAAGTTTACGGTCTGCGATTTCTATCGAATCACAAGCGCGTTACCGACCCGTATTTTACCGTAAATATAATACAACTAATAGTAACTACAAAACTTGATAACTTTTATTTAACAACGTTAGTATATGGACCGACAAGAGCCTGGCTCTTAAATATATGATGATGAGTATATAGATAAGCCGATGGTTATGCAAAAATCCGAAACACTCCCAAAATTTAAAAATTCTGATGAATAGTCACCGCCTCATAAATTGCTCATAGCCTCTCAGAGTCAACAAATCAACCCCCGCAGCTGACAGCCCAAAACAACTCCTGCGCAGCCCCGCTCGTCCCCGACAAATCGCCAGTCGTTTTGTTCGAGCACCGATATAGATCGAGGTGTCGGCAAATTTAAAGCGTTTTAAGGATTAATGGGTTGCGCCGTCCGTGGAGCACATTACATCCTGCGGTTTTATTTCAGTTGCAGTCTACTACCAAAGAGGGCACTTTAGCAGCTTGTCATTTAATTGGTTCGAGAATTAAGACGATAACTAACATTTGGATCATCTATTCTTACGCGATGATGACGTTAGTAATTTAGTTTGAATCCCCTTGCTCTTGCTGTATGAAAATTAGAAGAGTCATCGAAGATATAAAATCACCAAGCAATTTTCATTAATGTTTAGTGTGCAATGCGCAACACATCTAATTATCATCTCAGTACAACTTATAAGTAGCCATCGGCAGGACCAAATAGGATGGGGCTGCGAACGATCGCGGGACGCCTTTGCCGTGTTGGTTCGTACCTATTTTCATTTCATTTAATTTTTTGTTTGTATTTGATGTACCGTACCTACTTACATAGTTATTAAGTAAAAATTTGTTACTAAACACCCTATGAACCATTGGTCTGAAACTCTGAAATAAACTTTTTTTTTTATATAACATTGATATAATGTATGTAATGCAAACCAATGGTTTTCAACCTGATGTGGATCGCGACCCCCATGCCGTAATTTTGAAGTAATAGTGACGAAAGGATTATATACGTATTAGTAAAATTAAAAATATAGATAAAAGTTTGAAACAGGCTTTAGCGATTTTTTTACGTAGTTACTAATGGGTCGCGCGAAGGGAACACACTGCGGACCAGAGCCGTTCTGTGGTATCCCTAAAAGTCTAACCAAGCTCACTCTAAAAGCCTATTGTTTCTACAAGACCATTCAAGCCTGGAGAGCTAACCCAGGACTGAAACATTCCAAGGCACTTATTAGAGCCTTTAGCAAAAAGGCGTCTTCTGACGCCTTGGCGCTAAGTAGGAACCGTCTACGCATGCTGGTCAGGGTGCTTACTGGGCACTGCCGCCTAAATAAGCACATGCAAACGATATGACTGTGTGACACAAGGCAGTGCAGATTCTGCTTTGAAGCAGAGGAGACGCCTACACACATCCTAACCGATTGCCCTTGCCTCATGCGCAGTCGTAACTCCTTCCTGGGCAAACACATCATGTGCCCGGAGGAGATCAAATTTCTTGAGTTCAACAAAATCCTGCAATTCTTCGAGTTTGCAGGACTTGACCAAGAATTGTAGTAAGTGGCGATCACGATCAGCGATGGTCGCAGTGATATAAGGGCTTTGACAGCCCGAAAGCCACTACCAGAAATAATAATAATGGGTCGCGTCATGAAAATGGTCGAAAACCAATGATGAGCTTTGATGAAAGCAGTAACAGGATACAGCATAACCGCGCCAGAGGCGGCGCCTATATTTTATTAAAACGGCTTAGGTAACATTTTGTGTCAAATTTAATTCAGCCGCATTCTCCCATATATTTTATGGCATAGTCAAATGAGCCATCGCATTTGATCGATTAAAGCAGTGGTTCCTAACTTTCAATATAGTTACTCCCGTAACCTATAAGGGGAACTGATTTGATCCCCAATTGGAATAACGGCTAAAATTCCCCTGTCCATTCACCCATTTTAGATACCAACTCTGTTACCCCCAAAGAATACTAGTTTGACCCCCAGGTTCGCAAACGTTGGTTTAATTAATAATTTATTTTAATAAGTTACTGTCAAAAATTTCATTTTTGGTACAAGCTATTACTGCCGACTGTAATTTTCTGCATACCATCGTCAAGTACTCATTGAGACGATTCTAAGGAGCCCAAACTCGATGAGGTTGTGTCGTTTTATTGCGTAGTTCCTATGGCCACCTTCCAGCTCCAGCATCAGATCAGCTCCAAGTCATCATAATATTGCATTGTCATGCGATATACGTATGCTTGCTACATTTCAACTCAGTTGGATAACGGGAAGGGGTAAGTAATACGAGATATAAGAACTCATCATATAAAATTCATAATATATTTAACTTTACACTTTGTATAAGTTTTTTGAGTATAACATTCACTGGATATAATGAACGAAATATATAATTTCAAAATATCTACTTTTGTAAAGTATAACGTTATTAAGATATAATACCAATTGATATAACGATTAAAGTGTATATTGTTCATAACATAACATATATTATACAATTAGTCTAACATCAAAAAGCATAATGCTCGTATAGTATAATATAAACGCATACAATTATTTAAATAGCAATCGCTTGAAAATCTGAATATACTGAATGTGAATTTCTTAGAGCGATAGCCTCAAATTTGTGTTTGAAGAAAAGTAAACATATAGAATACAAGATATACATGTTATGTTGGTTAAAATTAAATATTTTTTTTATGTGTTATGTGGTCTTCCTAATTTAAAATCAACCTTACCTTACTTATTAATCCTGAACATTTAGTTAAAGTAAATTGTCTCCTTGTAACCTTAAACCTAACCTAACCGAAATATTTTTTTTAAGAAAAGCATGGCAATTATTTTTAACTAACCTAAACCTAACCTAACCGCCAGCGTGTCGACGTCACCCCGCTTCGCGGGGTGCCTATTTCCGCTCTAAGGGACACAAGATAACCATAACCTAAACCTACCAAAAATACAATCGTTGATTTGTTTTTTACTACGCCCCCCGAGCCCTCCTTTTTCTAGCTGCCTTAACCTAATTCCGCGGGCTCTGTTTTATATCCTATGTGTCTTATAATGCTTATACTAATATATATTATGTACTATGATCGTTATACGTTTTGCATGTAATACCAACTGAAATTAGTAAATTTGAGTGTTATGTAAAAAAACGTTATATAAAATGAATATTATGGCAACTGACCGTTATTCCTTATAATTTTATTGATTTTGTTATTATATCTTGTCAACGTTATTAATATGAAATGATATATTATGTTGTTATATTTCGTGAGACGCACCCAACGGGAAGTGACTGAAAAATGGATTGCAAATTTTGACGGACAAGTTACATACTTACATATTTACATACATACGAACAGTGCAAGTTAATATAAAGCTTGTAAAAACAAAGTTTTAACCGACTTCACTTCAGTACTCCGCCACGCCACATGAACATTTCTACATTTATTTTCCAATTTACCACATGAACTGAATTCCGAGGGCAAACGCGTTGATTATTAGAGAAAAAATATCGGACAAATGCGTTGATTATTAGAGTTATAATTTTTAATAGATAATTAACTTTAAAAACAAAGTTTTAACCGACGAAAAATCAATCATCCCCTATTTTCCTACCCTTAAGGTTGTTCTTTTTTTCGGGGTATATTTCAAATAAAAAAATAATTATCAAAATCTAACTACTCTGTAAAAAGTTATGCGTGGTCATACATAAAAAAAATATATATACGCGTCGACTTGAGAACCTCCTCCGTTTTTTTCGTCGGTTGAAATTACCGAAATTAGGTACTACACGCGTGCCTAATATATTTGAGGAGTTCCCTCAATTCCTCATGGTTCCCATTATCAAACTGGAGTTTTGAAAACGATGGGACCAACCTGGAAGCATATAGGTACTTTCAATTAAAAAAAGAATTGTGAGAATCGGTTCATAAATTACTGAGTTCTGAGGTACAAAACACAAAAAAAAGATAGAAAAAAAAATACAACCGAATTGAGGACTTCCTCCTTTTTTTGGAAGTCGGTTAAAAAATAGGTAATTAGGTAAGTTCCTAAACCGAAAAAATGTATCCGCTACTAGTTAGGGTAGGTTTCAACCTATAGAGTAGTTGCCGATGACCTAAGTCCATACATTACAAGTTAAGGAATAATTCCGAAACCTCCGAATTTGTAATGTAACTATGCCTATCGCATATTTTGGTATCAAGATATACGGCATACACTTCGAATCTTTTGATTGCATTAGCTTAGGAATTTGTTTGTTTCACAGCTCATCAGCAAGGGACTGCAGAGCTGAGCATTTGAAATTAATATCAACTTGATCCTTCCCAGCTTGAACGTCTTGAACTCTTTGACTGTCTCACGGACAACGAACGGTTTCTTTTTTATTGTGACCTCACTAAAAAAACCGAACTAGGGACCTACATTTTACTAATAGAATAAATACAAACAACAAATGGAGTGTAGCATATAAGTAAGTATACTAGAGATGGTAAAAAGAGTAGAGAATGTCAATATAAGAGACGGAAGAAAGAATTTTCAAACTGGAGACGAGTCGCAAATGTTACCTACACTACACAGCAAAGGCAGTGTTGGGAGCTCAGCTGAACTCAGAGGAATTCTAGACACGACATTTAAATAGTTCAGGATAAAGGGCTTTTATGTAGAGTTAGTATAAATATCGTTGTAATGTCATAACGTGTCCCCGGCGGCCGCGCATGCGTGACGTGGCGTGCACGTGGCGCGCGCGCAAATTCACAGAACGCTGTCCCCCGATTGTTCCTTCAAAGGATTGCCGATGCCCTGCTTAATCACTTTTTGGAAACATCTTTTTGATTTATGTGCGAAGTGCCAAGTGAATATGTTTTTGTCACAGATGTATGAATATAAGTATATTCTATGCTCTGAGGTTTCTGTGGTCGCTTTTAACTTTGCCTTCTGTGTCTTTTATTCATTGAATTTGAAAATATTCTGAATTTAGCTCCAGTAATCGTGTGTCGACGTCGAGTCAAGTCAGATGCATCCTAAATCGATGATCTTAATCGTAAAATCTGCTGCTAAATAACAGTATGGTTCAAATATTCACATTATACGATTATTTCCCCCTGGGTTACTAGAACTTAGCGTTTAATATGTGTGTGTGCTGGCTGATGTTGCTAATATTACTAATCAAGTTTATAAATTGAAAAAAAAACTATATTAAAATATTTTCTTCGAGATTTTGATGGAGTTACAGCAATAAGTTTGGCGACGCGAACCGAAACTATTGAGCACGGATGAAAGAAGACATTAATGCGTGAAAATAGTGTGTTATATACACACGATAACACTTATTTATAATTATTAAATATTATAGCAATACATTAAAAGATTCGTGTCAAATGAAAATGAGTTGAGTCGAAAGATGACAGTCGCGGAGCCGACATCCCCACAATAAAGCCAACAAAGTGCGAAGCGCGATATTTACGAGGTGATAGCGTCGCGCCGATCAACACATTAGCGATCCGACGGGCTAGGGATGAGACAAAATCAGATGTATCGATAGTAGAGGGCAATTATGAAGGGTATTTGGTTCAATGATTATTAATACTTAGGTTTCAGCTTTCAGAGGTTTTTTTTTTACTTAGGATTCTTTTTCAATCATTCGTGTACGAGAGGGCATGTTGCCATTGTTTTCGCCATAAACCTATTCACATCTATAAATACGCCAGAAGTAAGTAAGTCAAGCTCCTTTTAGGATTTAAAAACGCAGTATTATTTATACCGCGATATCATGGCCATAAAGTCAATCTTCTTTGCGGAATTTCATTTCTTAGGTAGGCTACTAGGCTACCTATATCAAAATTGACCACATCATTTCAATGTTCTGCTAAATTCAAGTTGATTCTCCACAATTCACATGATCAAACACGGACCAAAATATTGATAATTGGTCAGCTAATATTATATAAATAAGTATTACAATATTTAACTGCTAGGAAATTCTTAACTTTAGCACATGGTTGTGACAAGTGTCGTTAACTTTATGAGAATGACGAACTTTGTATACATGTCGGCGGCCGATCGTAAAATCTGGCAGATCACGAAATTCCTAGGCATATCGTGAAACGCCGCCATTTCATGATTTGGCTAATAGTTGACCTGGCATATCATGATGTGCCTGATAAAAAATACGGCAGATCGATTAGAGCAACGTATTCGTCGATATTCCTAACTCTATACCGGGCACATCGTGAAAATCCGGCAGATCACGAAATTCCTAGGCATATCGTTATTATTATGGCATATCGTGAAACGCCGCCATTTCATGATTTGGCTAAACGTTGACTATGCATATCATGATGTGCCTGATAAAAAATACGGCAGATCGATTTAGTGGCAAAACCGACTCGGATCGCGGATAGGTTAGAAGACGCAAGAGGAGCAAATCTCCCGCTTTCGTCTTCGAGGTTATTTTTTTTATAAAAGAGCGGAAAAACTTGTTTGCAACCCTATATAGTTACGTATAACGGCGAGTATTGAACGATATGGCGGCGTTTCATGATATGCCTAGGAATTTCATGATCTGCCTAAACGTCATGTTACGCAAACGTTAAGTTCTGAACGATATTGCGGATGTCATTTAGCCAAATCATGAAATGGCGGCGTTTCACGATATGCCTAGGAATTTCGTGATCTGCCGGATTTTACGATCGGCCGCCGACATATACAACACAACGGGATCAGTCATATCTAGTTCGGAGACGTTTCTGTTGCTAGAAATTATAATAGAAAAAAATAGAGACAGAAGAAGTTTTTCATACTAAAATAATAATGAATAATATCAAACTTCTTTTCTCTCTATTTTTTTCTATTGTGTAACCTGTAGGTAACTGCTAAAAATACACATTATTATAGTTAAAAAAAAAAACATAATCGACACATCAACTGTGCTTCACTATCGATATCAAATCGACTTCTCAGATTAAATAGCTTTCTTTGAGCATCAACTAATTGGTTCGAAAGCGAGACAGCCATATACGAGCACCAGTGACCGTGAAGAGCGCAGAGCATAATAAGGCGGGGAACATCTTTTTCAGAAATAATTTACTGTTTTCTTTGACGTTTGTTCGTTGACAGTTACTAGTGTTTTCGGCGAATGGTGCATTCATTAATCCAAGCAGCACTTCTGAGGATCCGTAGCGCGCGAGATATATTGCTTTTCCAGTATACGTGCTGGATGTTTGAGTAAGAACAAAGGGTGCAATGGATCGTTAAAACTGCTAGTGGTCGGGTTTGTGGCCCGTAAATATGATAATTATTAGTTTCTTTGATTCTAATGATAATGGCGGGCAGCAATCGAAGGGGCTCTCACCGGTTCGGAGAGTATTTTAGGTTTCCAAACAAAGGCGGCGTATGTCAGGCGCCTTGTGAAGTGTGTCGATGAGGAATTTTTATAAGTATTTGACTTTTAAAATAGATGAAAAGGATGCCTAACAGAAGCTTGGATTTGTGAGTGTTGTATTGCGTCCTAGCAACAATATCTAATCTGTCCGAAGCGACTGCTGACGAGGACGGAGAATATACCCATTGATACGACTAACTGTAGATATTATAGTAACTGTAAGTACGAGTATTCAGTATTCATTATTTATTGCAATTAAGGACACGTCCATGCATTAATACATAATAATCAACAATAATATAAGTAACAATTAGACAAAATAAATAACAAAATAGGCTTAAACTTAGAAAAATATATGAAACAAGGTTATGATTAAGATAATTAGGTACATTTAATGTCAGGTAAAGAATAAGATAATAAAGTCAGTATAAATATACATTACAATTGCATAGTATTATTAATATAAAAATTGCGTCAACAATTGATGCCCTTCACTTCTCTTTCATTTCACATTAGGTACTTGTGTACTCAATGACAGAATCGTATTATATTATTTTCCAAATGTTGATTCGGAAATGCTGCTAATACAACATATAGGTATTATAGTAAATCATACTTAGCGCATGAAACATGACATTCCACGTGTAGCATTGCTTCAGGTTTTCTATGTTAGGTACTACGGCTTACAATACAATCTAGGGTGGAAAATTGGAAATGCCGAAAGAAAAGGGAACAAGAATAATATAATCCAAAATAAAGCCTTATAATAAAGTCTTTCTTTGTTAATCACCGGATTCTTTCTTAGCCTAGAGAAAATCTATAACATTTATGTTAACAACTAGGAAATAGAGACTTAAGGATGACTGTGTGTCCGGCCCGGGTCGTTTTCTAAGAAAACGCATACGCAAGCCGAGCCACGGCTGAGGCTGGGAAGCGGCTCGGCTCGGTGCCGGCACGGCTGGGCCGTGGCTCGGCCTGGCTTGGGTATGGCTCGGCTGCGTAAAAACGCCTTCGTTTTTCTTAGAAAACGGCCCGGGTCGGACACGGTCCGCTCTAGCGTGAGTCTTATTCTCTTTACATGAAAAAACCCATCCATATTTTTTATCCAAACCAAGAATATTAAAATGTTGGTCCTTCGAACCAGGTAACAAGCTACCGGCGGAGCAGCTCCCAGACATTTAGTTATGTTGTTGTAACGGAAGGCTGCATGGCTGGGATCCGAGCGGGCCCCGTTTACGAGCGATACGGCGGCCAATCACGCCCGCGCCGCCATTACAGATGTAACGTGCACCGATATGGAATAATTACATTTACTATTAAATAGCTTTTTCCTTGATTAAAAATGCTGTTCAAATGTTTAGGCGGTTATCAGACTCTGGTTCGCGCTGATAACGGCGCTGGAACCAAAAGCGTGTAGATTTGATTAACTGGTATTTCAATAATATTTTTATGAACATTGTAGTGTAGTTTATTATGATATGAATGCATAGACAACCATGTTTTGTCTAAATCTTTGACAAAGTTGACGTCAAAGGTTTCCCAGATAAATTTCAGAGTCAAAGTCAAAGGTCTATAATGTAACAATCAGTTCCAAACATAACATACGTTTAAATAAAATGTTGCAAAAACCTGGCTATTTAGTAGGATCTCAGAATTAACTCCTCATTAGTTGCTTCTTCTATCGAATCTTTGGCTTACTTTTGTTTTACTCTTTGAGTACCTACGGAACCTAAAAACATACAGTGGAACATATAAACTCCTCCTTTTTTGAAGTCGGTTATAAAGATCACGATCACAAGTATCACAACATTCACAACCACAAGTCCACGAGTGACATACGAAGTTAGTTTCCAATAGGGAACTTTACGCAAAACTCTTCGTAGGTGGCGACACTAGCAGCGTTAACATTGTATCTCGTTCCCACTTACAGTATTGTCTATGCTAGCATCCTCATTTCATACTCATTCGACAATCAATTGTGCATGTGTGTGTACATCCCTATATTCCTGTACTGGTTTACTACTAGTGGTAGTGCTGCCTCTGGCGGCAGAACATTGCAGTAATGTTCCCTATTGGTATGGTATGACATTACATCATGGCCGACGGCGTCTTCAGAGTTCCAAATAAAATAAAATAAATGGCTGTATAGCCATCTTGCACTTGTATTAACTGACGTCGATATACCTATTTCGGTTTAGTAAGTAATATACTGCAGGGTATACTAATT
This sequence comes from Epinotia brunnichana, assembly GCA_963854355.1. Classification (NCBI taxonomy): domain Eukaryota; kingdom Metazoa; phylum Arthropoda; class Insecta; order Lepidoptera; family Tortricidae; genus Epinotia; species Epinotia brunnichana. The sequence continues at coordinate 559,440 of OY977952.1, read as the reverse complement.
TATTGCGCAAATTTGATATGAGTGAAGTAGCCTAACTATTGTCGAAGTTAACATAAATAGTGGTGTCATTAGATACTGAAAGTGTCATACAATTTTTATTATTAGGTATATAGGTTCTCTTAATACGAAAAAAGGAGAAGTTAATATGTTTTTAAAATTTGACCCCTATTTTCATAGTCTAAACTGAGGAGAGGGTCGTTGTAAAGGAACGCGGTCATCAAAACACAGGAACCAGTAGTGCCCCACACTCCAGAGTCGCCCACTTGCATCTAATACCATTTGTTTGCGCGGACCGCCCGCGGCGACAGGCCGCCGACAATCGCGCCGCGCGCAAACAGCCACCGCGCCCGCAAACATACGGGAGCGATGCGTATGCGCACGGCCACTTGGAGCGGTACTAGTTTTGGGAGACAAATCAATGACAAAGCAGAGGCGACGGGTGGTGCAAAGAGTGAATATGGTTGTTTGTGGGTTTATTATTTACAAAAGCATCATAAGTCTTAATAATAATACTAATGTTCTTTTCTGAGATCCTGAAATTAGTTAGTTTAGAATGCATTGGTTTTCAGGCCGTAGCTTGGTTGACCTTATCACGCGATAAGTGACAAGATAGAGCATTCGTCACTGGCTGACACCGTTCGATAGAACGGAACGAGACGACGCTCTTATCTTGTCACTTATCGCGTGATAAGGCCAACCATGCTACGGGGCCAGGTGTATGGAGATTTTTCGTGAAAAATAAATAAACAAGAGTAAATTAGTGAAAGACAATTATGTTAGTGAAAATGAAATTTAAATTATTTATTTGCATAGATACAGTACAGGGATGTTCAAATTATATTATGGTCATGTGTAGTAGCTTGCATGCAAGCATGCAAATATAGGTACATGTCAATTAAATTATCAAAAAATAAAACATAAATTAAAATAAATACCTACTATACAATGTAAAAATTAATTAATATACATTATTTACATAATATGCATTAATCATAATAATCGTCAAAGAGGCAGAATATATTATTGATTGGAACGCCTTATAGGCGCTTTCTTTAATAGGTATTGATTGTATAGGACCTATCGACCATCACACCAGAACCAGACACCACTGAAAGGGTGAGAGGCGCACAGTTTACAAAAAAAGCTGAATCAAATGGCCTCAACTGGAGAATCATGAACTGATAAGACCACTTAATATCGAATTAGAATACTTGCTGAGAGTGTTTCGTTTTAGCCTTTTGACAACAGCAGAAAGCCAGTATCATCTTTGCTTAGTGACGAAAACCGGGCGGTCTACTAGACGCCCTATCATCATTACAAATATGCAGGTCGCATACTTGTGGACCATCGGCGCGTCATTCGCGTCACCTTAAATCACCTTTAATGAGTGTCATAGGACAGCTGCCGCCGGCACGTGGCCACGCTAATTGTCCACAGCCACGAACCCAGTGGACCGACTACCATTTATCAGAGGATAGGTGAAACAATAGTAGGGATTACTGTACACAGTCTGAGTTGCTCTCTCTGATGAAAATGCAGCTCACCTACATGTCTGTTGATTTCTTTTGACTAGTTTGCAGTATAAAGGCCTTTTGTGTAACCTTCAAAATCAAGAAGCAAGGCCATGAAATGAGTAATAGCCAAGGGTAATGCAACTTGATTTGGTATGATTGTTCTGATTGGAGTGGGTTGAATTGAATATAATCATGTTACGCGGCACGGCCGGCACGGCCAAATGTATGAGAAATTCGGTGACCGAGCGTCGGCCGGTGCATGGACCTGACTTGGCTCGGTGCACTGTGAATCATCATTACTTAAACATGAAAAAAACATTGGAAATTGCAAATGAACTGCGTTCTTCGCAGTATACATACATAATACCTGTCATCATTGAACCGTAAAAACTACTTATATAAAATTTTTAGCTGCCACCATTTATATCTTTACGGTCATAGAATGTAGAATATAAATAAATTGACCTGGCAAGTCTTTGATGCAAGCCACAGACAATCGATGGCCAGCGATACATCACGGAGCGGGGCGACCGTCGCCTGCGCAATTTGTTAGGCTGTGGCACTTTTACGACCAAACCGAGGGGATTCAATTTGTTCAGCGTATTTTTAGATTTCCGCACTGCGTTGTGAAAAGTTACTATGTTGGTCGGATGTTTGTTGACTAAAGACGTTTCTGAAATAATGGTTTTAGAGTCAAACGTCCAATTAAAGGTTAGCAGCTGGACCCTGGAGAAAAAGTTTGAGTAATGGTTCGGCTTGGACGAAAGAAACCGAGCTCCGTAAGGGTAGAGTAAATATTTCAACATGTTTTGGGGGCTCTGGACGTTGTAAATTTCGTTTCCGTCGTGGCTGAGGAGGGAGGCTGAAAGATGATTAACATATCATGTCAATTTCTTTTAGTCGGTAATAAAACATCGACAATGTACTTTTCAACCGACGAAAAAAACGGAGGAGGTTCTCAATTCGACGCGTATATATTTTTTTTTTTATGTATGACCACGCATAACTTTTTACAGAGTAGTTCGATTTTGATAATTCTATAAAAGGAGGAAAGGGACCCGAAGTTGGTCCCATATAAATTTGAATAAAAAAAACTAACCCTAAGGGTACGAAAATAGGGGATGATTGATTTTTCGTCGGTTAAAACTTTGTTTTCAAAGTAAATTATATATTGATACTAGGCGACTTGACTTGGACTTCGAATTTGGTCTGGGTACGAAAAATGTTGATTTGGGAAGTAATTACCTACCTATACTCAATGGCAGTCACTAAAGCCAGGTTTTCATATCAAATAACAAGGCTTAGGTTCTACACATGCTTAATATTAATTACGTATTTATATATTTTGAATTGTTTTGACCAAGCATAGAGGCGTCGCCGTCGAGCTTTAAATTGACAAAACTACTTCGCTCAAAGAAAAACGGTCAAAAAGGAAATTCAAAAATATGGTCAAACTGTTTGTAAATTAAAGTTAAATAAATAAACTCTCATAAACTGAGATCAGTCTAGAGACAACAATTCTGTCCATCTCTTTCACACATTACCTATATGCTACTTAATCACAACAATTTCTTTCGCGCGCTTAATTATGCTGATTCAGACACGTTGGCTCGGCGCGCTTGCAAGCGAGCGAACGAAACACGTAGAAATGCAGTTGCGTTACGAATCGACGAATAAAAAAAGCGGCCAAGTGCGAGTCGGACTCGCACATGAAGGGTTCCGTTAAATAAATTGCGGTTTACGACGTAGACGTATTAAAAAAAACTACTTACTAGATCTCGTTCAAACCAATTTTCGGTGGAAGTTTGCATGGTTATGTACTTACATCATATATTTTTTTTTGTTTTATAATTCTCTTATTTTAGAAGTTACAGTACAGGGGGGGGGGGGGCACTCATTTTACCACTTTAGAAGTGTCTCTCGCGCAAACTATTCAGTTTAGAAATAGTACATTTCGATGCTAGTGCGGAAAGTATGTCATTATACCTCGAGCACCGAGATATATTGCCACGAGCCGTAGGCGAGTGGCAAGACTCGGGACGAGTGAAGAATGACATTTCCGCACGTGTATCGAACGACGTTTTTTAATACAGTTGCGAAAAAATAAGAAGAACAACAAGTAAGGAAGAACTGTAATACAAAAATATATTTTTGAACAACTTCATTATTTTTCAACTGTATTACAATGATGTTACAGAATTAATAATATAAAAGTTTCAAATTCCTTACTTGTTGTTTTTCTTATTTTTTCGCAACTGTATTAAAAAACGTCGTTCGATGTACGTGGAAAAGTAAAAAGCACTAGTGCGCGAAAACCAACTTTCCGCACGCTAAACAGCTACGTAAAGTAGCACTTTTTGAGCAACTGTATTAAAAAAATGATATTAGAAACCTCAATGTATGGGTTTGTTGAAAAAATTTTTTTGAGTTTTTTTCTATTTTTGCGTGAAAATCTTAATGCGGTAAGTTTCAACAGTATAGCTGTGACATACGGACGGACAGACAGACAGACAGACAGACATGACGAATCTATAAGTACCTAATGCATAAATTGACATTGTTTATTTCTGTTTAATATTATGTGTCTATTAGTTGTTAAATGACAATCCGTAATTGGAGCTACAATTTCCACTTTGTGTATTTACATTTTTAATATTTTTAAATTTTATTTCTGATTATTGACGATCGTGATAAGGATTCTTATAATTTTGACATTGTATGCAAACCTATATTGTAATTTTTATCTCGAAATAAATAAATCTAAATCTAAGGGTTCCGTTTTTTGCCATTTGGCTACGGAACCCTAAAAAGGCCTCTAGGCATTAGATACCGTAAGGTTGATCACTGGACATCTTGCATAACAGTCCATTTAACCTCTTGAGCAGCACTCCAGGCTGCGCGGGCGCCGCCGCCGGTAGCCGCGACTCAGCCGCGAGGGGCGACGCGGTGGGGCGGGGCGGGGCGGGGGGCGGTGTTTGCCGCCATTACGCTGTTGACTCTCGCTAATGCGTGCGTCAACAATGGACCTTATTCGAGATGTTTAGTGACAGTTGGTTATATCGGCGCGGTTTTGTATCTGATAGACGAAATAGCGACGGGATTTGTGTAGTATTTTCCCCATACCTACATAGGTCTACTTAGTTTTTCAAATGATAACTTTGATAACGTACTTACAAATATCTGTCAGTTAAGGCGCTGTCAACACCAAAAACGCGCACACTGTCTATTTGTATCGGAGTAAAGGAGAGCGAGTGTTACTTGCCAGGTTTTAGAAGAAAATAATGAATAAATATTGATAAAAAAAAGTGTGGATTATTTGTGAAATATGGCTCGTTAGCGGTCTAGGTATGATATGAATATGTGGACTTCGTGTTTTTTATTGCAGACCCATACTTCAAAAAAATAAGGACATACATAGAACCGTTTAAGATGATTTTAAGACCAATCTTTGCAATTATCTTCTATGAAGCCGATTTCGTCCAATTATGTTTCGAGTCCGTCTATACGGTCTTGGAAATATGATGAATACCTATTAACTTTTTTTTTCATGTGCTAGAACAAATAGTTTTTCCGAAAAAACTGCTTAAATAATATCAATTTCAACAAATTAGGTCTTGTCAGCCTCTTAAAGTTAACCCAATCAAAATCTTTTCTCATAAGGTAAATACTTGCACCAAGGATGGCCCGGTTCCTAAGGCCCACCTTTAAAAACTCGCAGTTATGCTTTTCCAAACTACTTAAAATTTCGTGAGCACATGCGTTTAAGATCACAAACAAACGTGCATTTCAGTTTTTACCCAATCGCACTGCTATTTTGTAAAAAAAATACAGTTTGCTGTGGCGTGTTAAAATTTTGCACGTTTTATTATTTTCCAACCTATAGGTAACATATCATACAAAATGTAATAAAATAACGTCTATTTAGTCAGTATGTTTAGCGAAATTAGGTGTTTAACCTGTTTAACATCCAATTATAGGTAAATACTGTTATTTTAAATTTATTTACGTATTTTTACGACACTTAATTGAGCTGAAGTAAGAGTCCCCTAATAAGGCCCACTACTATATAAGGTATACTAGTATTATTGGCCTCTACAGTCACCAAAAACGATGTCTCCATGGCAATATTTAAATCGTCTGGAATAGACGCAAAGGCCTAACTAAAAGTATGTCAAAAAAATAATGTTAGAATAACGAACCGATTTACAAATATCATGATACAGATTGATAAAAATAATATCACTCATGTGTTTTTTTCCTAATTTAAAAAGTTGTTGTCGTATTGTAGCAATTTTTCATTTCCATACATAAGACAGCTATAATTTTAAGATGCCTATCAATATTTTATTAAATCAATTTAATAAAATTGTACGACTAGTTCTAGACGATAGTAATGTTTAAACATTAATTAAACGATTGTTTTAAATAATTTATAACGGGCCTTATTAGGCGACCGGGTGCCTAAGATGGCCCACTAGCAACATTTTCTTCAAAATGGTTTTTTTCTGTTCTAACGAAAATAACATTAAAGTTTTTTTAAATATTTCGTTTGTTAAATAAATCATTAGCAGTCCTATGAATGGCTTTTCTTTATTAATCATACTGTAATCATTTTACAAGGCTTTGAAAATAAGGTGGGCCTTTAGGCGATGATACCTTATGCATATGACAAAAAGGAGAGCAGTAATAAAATTCTATAAAATGAACTGTGAGTGATTGTCCAAGAATTCACACATGTTGCATTTGCAATTTCAAACACCAGCTTAGGTATGAGCGGACACGACATGAGTGAATTAAATCCCCACTAAATAATCTATGTAAAAAGGGTCTTTCTCCATACCCATGCTTCATTAGTCACAATGTCATTGCTTGATCAGGCTTGATGTGATAATGTACTAGCCGATTGTCGAACTTTGTAACTTTTTAATTAGGCACCAACATGGCACATTAATTGCCTACAAACCGTGACAGCACGTGGTATGTCATGGTGTTAATTATTATTGTATACTGTACCTGCAATCATTCATACATTCTGGAAATACAATAGCTTCACTTAGTACGCTCGTGTATAGGCTGAGCAAAGAGAGAGGTAGCGGAGCATCGCAGGCAGAGATACAAGATAAAATAGAAGCAACTGTGTATGAGCTTCATGGATACTTAGGCTCTTTTTTCTTTGCATGAGAACTGAGCCCAAACCACGTTCCGCATGCCGCCTCTTTAAACAGCTACCGAGGAGAAATCAACACCGCAGCACACAGCATACATCAGTACGCTAACTACTCTAGCTGGAGCGTAAAATTCCAACTTATCTTGGGCAGTAAGCTGTACGAGTCTTGGGTAGATACTTACGTACACTTTGATATGGAGACGAGAAGCTATACTACTGGTCGATACGAGTCAAATTTGGTTTTTAACCAAGAGAGGTTGATTACTGATGTGATGCGAGAGCCGTTGCAGCCGAGAAGGCGCCGCTGGTTATTGAATTATGGAATTGTTTGCCCACTCGCGGGTAAAAGCATTGCTTAATTCAAACCAGGCTTTGCGAGGTTAACATCTAATGTAAGATGAGTCAACGGCCATTTTAAATTTGTGGTAGGTTTAGTGATTACTGATTATGGGGTGCTATGTCGGGTAACCTCCTCGAGGGTCTGGACTCTACCGATTCATCTAGATCCGGTTGATGCGCAGGAATGGTTAATAAAAAGGTTTAGTGAGTCTGGGCGTGTCCGCAAATCATAAATGTCTTAAAACATTGTCACAATATTACCTTGAAGCTCAGAGAAAACAATTGAACGGTACAAGAAACAAAATGCTCAATACACAAACAGAGACAGATACTTTGTCGCGCCAAGCCAATACAAATCAGGGCAAAAAGCGCTACCATTCAAACAAACCACAATGCGATTAACCATACAAATGGTTACAGCAATGTTTATCCACTACTTAGCGCACAAATAAGCATTTACGGAACCTTATGACATAGAGAATAAGGGTGAGTATGGGGAAACAGGGCAGCCCTGCGCAAACAGCGGGACAGAGGGCTAATTGACAGGAAATTGTAACATTATGCGTTGTTTGGGCAGCGCTTAGAGCTGGAGTATGCGCCGGCGCCGGTCTCAGTACCCAGTTACACTTACATATACATACAAATTGATGTTTGGAACCCTAACGGTTGGTCTCGTTAGCCACCAGAGACAAACAAAAATGGCGACTCCCCATTGGTGATAACGGACGACTAGGCTACTTGCCGTGGTGACTGGTGACACGCATGATGTTATAAATAAATAGGTAATAATAAACAAATAGCCCCGGGGCGTCCGAGCTCAGCTCGGGTGAAAATACGGACAAACGAATTTTCCCAAACATGAAACCTAGCTAGATCGATTTCTCGCCCCAGTAAACCCCTATATTCCAAGTTTCATCTAAATCGTTAGAGCCGTTTCCGAGATAGTGATTGCAAATATATATACAAATATTGCTCGTTATTGCTCGTTTAATAGTATAGGATTTGGTTACAATCTTAAATTTTAAATCGAACTAGCCCCATGATAAGCTCAATAAGACTTATAGTATGTACTAGACGACGATATATTTAACAGATACAAATACTTAAATACATACAAAACATCCAAGTCTCAGAAACAAATATTCGTGTTCATCTCATTTATTTGCCCTTACCAGGATTGGAACCTAAGGCCGTCAGTTTCGTGGGCAGGTTCTCTACCCACTAGGCTAATCGGTAGTCAAATACATATATAAATGAATAATGTCATTTAAGAAAATAGTTCTAAAACCATTAGTCATCGTGCCTTATACTAGTACATACATAAATAATTGTTGCTTTACTATAATTGATTACGAATTGATAAAAACATGTATAAAACTTTAACAAGACTAAACTATTATTAAATTAAAATGACCTAAACTAAACCTTAAACTAAGAAAAAATAAAATAACTAACTAATTAAATAAGAGGCCTCTTGGCAGGGTGCCCATCACGCAGGCAGCATTCCCGCGCTGAACTGCGATGGCGATTCTTTGCGCGAGAAAGCTGCCGGCGCGAGGGTCACCCGAGGGTCAATTTCATTTGAGAAAATAGTTCTAAAACCTGTACTTATCGTGCCTCATAGGGATACCTAAGCCTTCCAAAACTCATTTCAAGCGTACCTGTAACATAATGCAATATTCATATTATTTTACTAAACGGAACTTACAAAATCGCGTACCTATTTGATTGAGGGCCACATTTCAAAAGTCTCATTTTCAGCTTCCAAAAAATACCTATCAACCCTATCGTTTGATACACCTCCTAACACGCGTCCGATAAGTTGATCAACTGATTGCCAGCTGCATCAACCATCTCACAGCGAAAGCGACACAAATTGTTTTTCTAAATTGTAGTTAGGTACGTAAGTTAAAGGAACGTCGAACGACATAAGTCGAACGAGTCACCTGGATAACACCTTAGGACTGGGATGAGAAGTGTGTCTCATGAGGGTTACACGGTATATCGGGTATATACCTAATTATCGAACTGTTTCGAAACGAGGCCTAGGTATTCTTAGCAGTGGGCGATAACAGGTTGGAAAATGCGATGATGAATAAGATCTTCGGTAGGATTTAATTTATATGAGACCAACCAAAATCTGCGTAAATATACAGTCAGCATAATGTCGTTAGTAGCGGTTAAAGTTGCCATATACATAATATTAGCTACTACTTATATCGTAACGTAACACATCTTTACCCCTATACTAAGTAATAAGTAAAAATGTTTTGCTATATATTTGGCTACTTTGCCTGCTACAATATGAATGAACATATACAATTATTTCGTGGTCTGTGTAGGTACCTAAGGTAACTCTTACTAACAAAAAGTGGTCCGCCCGATACAACCGTCAAAAAAACTAGTGAATCAGCCAGCGGCGCACGATTACTGCCATTCATTAAAGTTATTGATATTGCCTTATTATTTACCAGACTGATATCGTGCAACCAAACTATGTGTATGTTGTTCATACGCAGCTATAATACGTACGAGTAATATGGAACTATATTACTTAGAATTATTACATCTTGAATATCAAGATTAGCTACTTAGAAATATAATTTCGGGTTAAAAAATAATATGTTTCATGTTGAGTAACAAATTCAAGATAAATAAAAATGCATATGCATAGGATAAAATGCTATAAAGGGAAAGTGAGTTTCATCAGCTTTAAGGATGACTCACGCTAGAACGGGCCGTGTCCGGCCCGGGCCGTTTTCTAATAAAAACGACGGTGTTTTTGAGCGGCCGAGCTGACACCGGGCTGCTTCCGAGGCTCGGAAGCAGCCCGGTGTCGGCACAGCCCGGCCGTGGCTCGGCCGGGATTGGGTTTAGCTTGGCCACGCAAAAACACCGTCGTTTTTCTTAGAAAACGGCCCGGGCCGGACACGGCTCGTTCTACCGTGAGTCATCCTTAAAGCTGATGAAACTCACTTTCCCTTTATAGCATTTTATCCTATGCATATGCATTTTTATTTATCTTGAATTTGTTACTCAACATGAAACATATTATTTTTTATTTGCGAATTGTCTAATATTGTCAGGACTGAAACGTGATTTGATGATAGAATCCATGGAAAATTGTTGGAAATATTCAAATAGGTAGGTATCGGTAAAGTATTTGGTTTTTTCTTTAGGAGAATTTGCTCTCTGAAAACATAATGTTCGGATCGATAGATACATAGTGGTATCCACATCATCCATGTAATTCAAACGAATAACTTGGAATTGAATGTCAACAATTCTGGCTAGTTTAATCTTTACTCAATAAACGAAGTTCTACAGAATTTAGACCATAACTTTTTAATAACATACGTAAGTAGTGTTGTAAAATAGAGTTGGCTCGTGCGGTGACCCGACCCCGATAACCGCGATTATCGGCGACCCGCGATACGCGCGTATCGCGCCGCGCCGGTGCGGCCCGCCGCGGACCGCTCGCTATAGCGAACCAGCGAATTAATAATACGAGTTTAAGGAATGAATGAAGTTGATGTAGGTAGGTACATAATGTTCCCAATATTAGTCATCGTTGAAACCATGAAAGAACTCGGGAAATCATTCAGACAAGTATACCTACGTTTGAGTAGGTAAGTAGGTACGAGTATTACGAGCTTATGCGGGCTGCATACGCAATGCTAGAATTGAAGTATGTATTTTAAAACATCTAATTGACTTGACAGTTTGTATGCTTAAGAAAGGGATGAAAATAAAACTACAACCAGTTTTTTTTTTTCGAAAAACGAATTGGTACCGACCTATATTGCATTCGCTTCGTTAAGTATGTGAAGACAGCGGCCCTACCACGAGGCGTATTATTTTTAGATTTAACACTTTTGTTACCTCCTACTAGTACTAGGTATATTACTTTAGTTTTAAGTTCTAGATAGTAAGACTTGCAATACCCTTACAGGGTCCCATGTTGTACTGTAAATTTTGTAAGACCACCTGTATGCCAACATGAAAGCAATAAAGTTATTCTTATTCTTATTCTTAACTTCGATTCTTGAACTTCGTATATCTCCGTCTATATCGCACTTATGGTTTATGGTACGCGAGCGTCCGAAACGGAGATATACGAAGTTCGTGGTAGCGCCGCAGTCTCAATAGCTCACCCTATAGCAACTGCCTCCCTATTAAGAGACCGTTAGGTACTGTACTGTGTAAGACGCATTTAATGGGAAATCGCTTTTCATGGATTTTGGCGTACCTACGTGACGTGTAGGTAAAATGAGTTGGTCAACACACGTAGGTAGGTATTTTTACCCAAATAGAACAGCAGTTAACACAAATAATAACAATTATGTCAATATAAATTTCTACACATCTAAGGGGTTATCACTATCTTGATTTGACCTATTAGATTGGTGAGTCGTAACATCTAAGGTCACGGTTATAAAGACTAGGGATAAGTATAGGTACTAACCAATTTCAGACTACGATACGGCCAAAAAGTCTGAAGCAGAATATCTTCAACGGCCTGAAGGACTCAAGCAGTTGACAATGCCAATGGATCATCAGCGTCAGTCTGCTATCGGGTCTTATAAACATACCTAAAAGACAACGTAGGCAACTAGGCATTCACCTTCTTAGATGATGATGATGCAAATAGATACGGTACCTCACCAATCAACGCAAGACTTATGCTATTGAATACAAGTGCCATTAGAAGTAAAGTAAAGACTGTTCCATTGTTATCTGAACTCCAAGGGGACAATTTTTGCATGTGTTCAGCGAGCGTACGAAATGTATTGATTTGCCATTAGTATATGAAAGAGATGAAGTTAGTTAGTTCTTTGTGGTACGTTGACGGGTTCGGCGGATCAGCATCAGCTGCGCCGACGCAAACAAGCGTAAGTAATGACGCACTTGCGATAACCCGCGCCCGCGCGCGATACCCTCGCGATACTGCAGCTTGCGGCCGCGCACCACCCGCGACCAGGTAGCGCGTACTAGGTACAGTCATCAGCATCAAAAGTAGCTACTTTTGATGCTGACTGTACCTACTATTGACCACCGGTTGAGTCTTAAGTGACCTGCCTACGTGTAGATGGTGGAACGAGTCTTTGAGTAAGCACAACAAGGAGACAATCGCACAAATGATTCTTCGTCGAAATTAAACGAAAAGGGGTTCTTATGAGTCTCCGACTCGGAGTATTAAAACTTGAACCCAACTTGAAGCCACCAAGGCTATTTATATGTATATATAGCCTCATTCACGCGTGTCTCACTTGAGGTATTGGTGGATTTTTCCTCGCATACCGCTCCTTCACCTCGCACAGCTCTGGTACCTACCATACATAATCAGTAATAATCACCCTAATTTACACTAATCACTAAACGACTTCAGCGAAGGAAAGGATATTCTACTAATTTCACCTGTAAGTATCTACAATTTCCGTGTTTACTAATAAATATTTTCAATTGTGGACCAAATCAATAATGTCGTTCCAATCGATATGATTCTTGCACGAATCGGGGATGCTGTCGAGTGCGCACCTAGTTGTCTGTTATTTTAGAAGCATGACAGCTAGTGTTTGTTCCTGACCTTTCCGAAGTACGACATTGTAAAAAGATCGTACCTATATACTCTTTATATGCACTTAATACTCGTCAGTCCGTATTACGTAAGGATTATCACATTTATCACTTGTAGGTTAGTTGTAAATAACAGCGACAGATACACTATCTATGTTAATTAAACAAGTTAATTGTTCCTCCCGTAATACTTCAATCTGATCCATTTGTTATGTAAACATTGCTTTATCTATTTTCATACTTAGTATTTGTGTGCAGTAATAGTAGTTTATGTGACTGTACATAATGAAGGGCATTAAACACGTCCCTCGTTTCATAATAACATCACACTAATGTTTTAATGCCTGATTCATCATAAGCCTCCATGATGCATTCAGGAGCCGCTAATTATGACCGGCATCGCGGCGTTCTTTTCTGGCAGCTGTCATAGTTTTTTTTTTAATTCATAGACAAACTAGAGTGCGACATTTGTCAAATTTGTATGCAAATTGACAATTCATATCGACTAAACGTCATCTCGACTGATATTAGAAAGAGGTTAAATCAAATTTCTTTGTTTTTCAGAGACGTTCGAAATTTGATTGAAATAATATTATCGAAATCGATGTTATCTCCACTTATAATAAATCTCTAAATTAAAAAAAGAATCAGCCAGTTTGAAACTAAGCTTTGCGCGGTTCGAATGTTCTCAGCATCCCATGAACGGAAAAATATGAAACATTTTATATAGGTACATTATTATTCCAGCTGCAACTTAGGATAGTTTTTATCCGACTGCGACAATTAATTTATTTTCCGTAATATACGACTTCATTTAATTTTTAATTTATTTTTATTGAAATCAAACGCTGCTACAACTGTCAGGTGACACTGACAGGTGAGCTGTCAGCGAACTGCGAAGTCAAAATATTCATGGCGGGTTATGATATGAATGATATAACTGATATTTGATGTGTACTATAAAATTTGTCAACCAAAAATATCTCGGCAATTTTATACAAGTTTCAAAAGATTATGATCATCATGAAATTATATTTAAAAGGCCCATGGGAAATATCAGTCAAAATTGAATATAGGTGAAAAATTGAGTAAGTATAGGTGAAAATACAGTGAATCGAGATTCTGATGTTAATGCTACTTAATTAAATATTCGAGATGAGAAACAGGCGTGATACTGTTCTTGCAGATAAGAGAGACGGCCAACATAACAAATCCGTAAAGACGGAATTGAGTCAATCTAAGCATTGAAAACTAACAAGAATTTTAACTTATAACTGGGACGTACCTAATTGTAAAAAGAATTATGAAGAAACACCGAGACAAGTATTACTTGTATAGGTAATTTAGTTATTTGCTGGACAGCTATGTACTCTCAACATTGATTTTGGTTGTATTATCAAAATGTATTACTTGTACTTCCCTATCATTTGATTTTACACGATGTATACCTACTAGCTACCCGTGTATTGCAAAGAATGCAGGCAAACTCGCGGGATAAAATATAGCCTATAACCTTTGCATTCAACATGCAGGTGAAATGAATAAGTGGTTCTGGATATTATGTAGGTACCCATTAAGTAGGTACATGCAAAATTGTAAAGCTACAATCTTCTTTTAGTAAAATTTAATATATTTTAATTGTGTGAATATTTTCTTTAAAATAAACATATAGTAAACATATAGATTATTTAACCAAAGTGTATGATATCTTTCACCCAGTAGGTCTATCCTTTGCAATGCAATGTTCAGTCTGAAGAAAAGGTTCACCACTTATGTCTGGGCAAATAGATATTTTATAGGAGATAGACAAGGTGGACTTGGTAAAGGATGCGGGAGTTTGCTGGATGTGGGTGGCGCAGGACCGGCCATTGTGGCACGCTTTGGGAGAGGCCTATGTCCAGCAGTGGGTGTCTTTCCGTTGATATGATGATGATGATAGGAGATATTTCACAACCTTAAATTGACATAATATTGCCAAGATAATAAGTAATGATGCTGTTCTATGGCAATCTTCTTTACATATAGAGCTCTCAATGTACAACAAATTGTCATTGCCACATAACAACTGTCAATGTGATGAAAGGAAAGGTTAGTATAGGATGTTAATCTTAAATTATCTGATGTATTGGCAGTTTTTAATTTCATATATTACAAGTACATATTATACAACAATTCAAAGACAGCACTGTGAATTTCTAAACTTTCTCCATCAACTTTTATCTTAGAGTCACTCTTCTCAGGTAAAGGAAATTTTAAAATCGGTTTGGTGGTTCCAGAGATTACCCATTACTTTGGCAACCATTACATACAAAGTTACAATCTCAAGTTTTCCTCTTTGTAATATTAGTATAGACAATGTTCTTCAGATAACCTGGAGAGGATTATTATGATGCAGCACACCGGCAGAGCACCTGCTAAATCGAGCATACAAATCACTGAACCCTTGCAACTACATCTGCATGAGGCCACGCATAAAGTGGGTGTTAGGAGCCCATGGGGTAATCTGGTCAACAACAATAGGACATGAAGTCACCATCCTCAGCATTGGGGGAAGGACTGATGATGATGATGATAGATAATTCGGCAATAATCATCTGCCAAATATGATAATGTGCCCAGTGAAAAATAAAATTAGATACAAAACAAACATCAATTTTAATAAGCACAATAATTGAAACTTAGTAAATCGTTCATTATTTTTGGCTTTCCAATTGCTGAGTGGTTTTTCTTCCTTTTCTTATTCTGCATACTCAACTGAACACAATTCCATTTTTTTTGGTTTGTCTTTACACATCATATTATAATTATTATGTTCCTTGGTTGAGAAAATCCATGGCCCATGAAAATCCATACCTAAAATAAATTATTATATAGATTAGGTTTTTACAACAAAAAAGTTTATAACTGTAGTATTACATTAAATAGGTACACAAAAGAGTGAGTTTGTCTTATAGCTCAAGCCCTAGCTTGAGACATACTGTGCCCTAGCACAGTATGTCTTCTCACTCATATTTGGAGCAGCCCAACTGGAGAACAACCTCTACCTTCCAGAAGACAGTGTTGTGTTTGTGATGGTTAGTAAGGTCACCCACTGTGAGGAATCTACGTAAGTCTCTCACTGTCAATGCAACGAATCTCCAAATCAATAAAGCATATTAGTATCATAACTTACCAAATCTTATTATTAGTTTTATGCTCATTAATGAGTGCGCGAGTCGTGGGGTAGGACAGGTTAAGCTGTCCTATGAGAGGCATCAGCGTTTGTTTTGTAACCACTCGATTGTAGGATTGAGAATACGATTCGGTTTTGGTAAATGCCTTTACAAATCAATGATCTTCACTTCACAAACACCACGTCCAGCGTTTTCGCTATTGTATCCTTATTGTTGGTTATAATTTATTCGGGAATCACGGAGTAGAGTATAACGTAGTGTTTATATTCTCTTTGTAGAGTAGGTGCCGGTTATGTACGGCCATGATAATGCACGGCCATGATAATGTACAGCCCAATAATTCGCGTCCAATGTACGTGAATGATTGGATCGTGCATTATCAGCCCGGACAAATTTTAATGTGGCATCCCCCCGTACCGAGTTTCCTCAGGGTGATAATACACGGCCCAATAATATGAGTACAATGTATAATGTAATGTATGTTAAATGTGATACACACACACAAACACACACACACACAAACACACACACACACACTTACCACATAGTATAATATAAAATGTTTACTTTCTAATTTATATTTTAAGTTACTTATGCCTACACCTAAATCACAACATGTGGAAGAGCGGTGATCTTCTTAGCACAAGTATATTATATACTTAAAAAGAGGCACCAGCACAGATACTTGTATATGTATTTAAGTTACTGAAATAAATTATTTTATTTTTTGATATATAGCACAAATATATGCAATTTGTCAAACCAACTTGATGTAGTTAAGGCTATTATACAACTAGCAATTTGTCACAGCAATCTACCGACGCAGCTGTAAAGTCAGTTTGAAGGCGGTTGTTGTGACAAAATGTTATACTACGTTTACAAAGCCGAAGTCAGCAGGGAAGTTGGAAGGGAAGTGGGCAGAACGGGCGTAATACCGCATTTTACGCCCATTCTGCCTACACTTCCCTGCTCACTTCGGCATAGTGTAAACTAGGCATTAGATGTATAGAACTCCTTAAAATCATCATCCTCCTAGCGTTATTCCTGGTTGTGCCCTAAAGTAGCCCCGGGTCCGTTTTGGCAAGTTTTGACCGCCACCGCAGGCAGTGTGATTCAGGCCTTGGAATGAAAGATATATACGGTTTCCTCATAGACGGCCATACACGATGATTAAATACTGATGATCCACCATAGTTGTCTCTTTCTATTGCATTTTGTAGAAAGAGACAGCTATGGTGGATCATCAGTATTTAATCACCGTGTATTGGCCGCCATTCCAACTATAGTAAGTGGTTGTGTCAATTTGCTAGGCGTGTAAGGCCTGAGTCACACTGGCCCGGCCTGCGGTGGCGGTTAATAGTAAATTTGATAGCTAATGACAAGTTTACTATTGACCGCCGCGGCCAGGCCGCGCCAGTCTGTGAGAGACTTCATGGCTCTTACTAAAGCAAGTTGGTGCGACAAATAATATAGAACGCCATAACGTGCGCCCACTTTTATCATCGTGATATTTTTCTAGCTGTCTGTCATAACCTATTAAAGATAGAGAAGCTAGAAATATATCACCGTACAATTTCGAGTATCACAATATGATTATAATAAAAATATTGCTAAAATACTCAAGTGTCAATCAAGTAATTGAGAAAGAGAATGCGCATGGATCGCGTGATAATACTTCACCGTGTATGGGCGCCATCCATCAAACAGAATCGTGTGGTGTGGCTTTAGTCGCTGATAGATTATTTCTTATCTTTGGGTGGATTTTAAAATTATCCGGATTTTCTGCTCTATTATCTCAATCCTGTAATACACGTCAATATGCCTGTGATTGGGATTGTAAAATGAGTGGGTCGCCTGATAATACTCACTGTGTAATGGCCGCCATGGTCGAAACAATGCAAGACCGTTTAAGGAGACGCTACACGGGCCGATATCGGCCGGACTGCACACCAGCCGACGCGTGATTCAGTCCGTGTGGATACGTGTCGGAAGCACGGCGGCCGGCCAAATCAAGGTCACTCCATACTAGATTTTCTGTGACGTTGCTTGGCCGTCCGGAAAATTCGTAGGTGTAGCGTTTCCTTTAGGCCTCTCACACACTGGTGTGGCCTGCGGTGGCGGTCAATAGTAAATTTAACAGCTAATGACAAGTTTACTATTGTCCGCCACCGCAGGCCGCGCCAGTGTGGTGCAGGCTTAAGCCCTGTCACACACTGGCGCGGCCTGACCGCGGCGGACAATAGAAGAGTTGTCTAATGCTGTCAAATTTACTATGGTCCGCCACCGTAGCCCGCACCAGTGTAATTCAGGCCTAACAGCTCTTATGGTGGGCACACACTGAACAAAAGAACGAACGCGAACCATTACACGCTGCACGGTGTCCGGCAAAACCAGAGTCCTCCGTGGTCGCCCGTCTATATACGCCTTTAAATAATCAAGTTGTACTTACTACTTTTTTAAAACCTATGATTAAAATATCGAAATATATAATATAATAATACAATGTAAACATACTTCGTAACGTTTCATTATATTATTTAATAATTTCCACAAAATATTTGACTGACTATGAATTAATTGATATTATATTGGCTGTTTGGAGCCTTTTTTGTCTTACATGCGCGCGCATAGGTATTTCAATATCAAAGTAAGTAGGTATATAGGTACAAAAAAAAGTTCGCGCCATTATTTATTCATTTCATATCATAGGTATCATACTTAACTCGTGTAGTGTAGGTTAATATAAATATTAAATGCTGCAAAGAATGGTCAGCGAAAACGTAAGTAGGTACCTTATAATCTAATGTAATGTGTTTTCCTCGCGAGTGAAATAGGTAGGTAGGTACTAGGTACGTTGTACTTCGTACAAAACATGCGTGCCTTGATCCTTAAGGTGTAGTTACATATAACTTACCTATATGGTATAAGTTAACCCTTAGCGATTAGCGATGGCTTAGCGTGGCCTGCGGTGGCCGTCAATATAAAACTTGACTGCTAATTTCAAGTTTACTTTCAGAGTGAATCACACAAGACGCGTCAGTGTGATTCAGGCTTCAAGCCTCTCACAGACTAGCGCGGCCGTCAATAGTAAACTATATAACCCTCCTCTCCTTCGGCAGTCGGGTAATAATAATCGTATAGTTTATTACTGACGTTACCGCAGGCCACGCCTTACTGGCGCGGCCCGCGGTGGCAGTCAATAGTAAATTTGACAATAGCTGTCAAGTTTACTATTGACCTGGCCGAATTGAATTCATCACATCAATCTTGGTCCGGGGCAATAATTGGAAGCCACTTTTGTTCGGGCTCATAATGCACGGCCCAAAAAAGTGGTACATTATCTGGCCGTGTATTACATAAGTATTTATGTTAATTGGCTCCATACACTCTAGCGCCTCTAGCACCGATTTCATACGCGGTACCATGGCGGTAGCCGTCATTCCGCTTAGGCATGCTCTTGATAATGGGCCATCAATACCTCATGACCCATCATACAGGATACAACTATGCGTTAAAGGGAGAAAGGGCCTACTTTTATCTCATCCGCATAAGTACTGCCGCCGTGATGGTAGTTTGTGTTCGTCGTCATTTAAGTAGAGGAACCTTTACATGTGGCCTGCCAAGCAGAATTTCGCAACGGAATTCTGCCTGTGGGTAGCTATATGACCGACTGCAATGGATAATACGTACATGCCATACCATGCCACGACGACCGAGAGCCCCAGCTAGCACGATAGCTTTTATCGTCAAGTTTTATGGCGAAAATGTACTGAACCGTCACGTAAAACTTGACACTAAAACCTATCGCGCTATTAGGACCTGCACGGCTATCACAAGACGGCACGCGAGCTCTCTCGATTTTTCTCGCACTATCTGTCTCTCTCTTATTAGAAAACTTAGAAAGAGATGTATAGTGGGAGAAAAATCGAGAGAGCTCGCGCGCCGTCTTGTGATAGCCGTGCTGTGGCGACAAAACATATAATCCTACTAAATAATGTTTCCTCACGACTGTGAATGTATGACTATATTTGTAGCAAAATTGATCAGGAATATGGATTCCAATTGAGGTAGGCCGACGACCCACATAGCCTGTTCACACAGATGTTACAATAGCTACAAAAATGACTCCTTATCAGTGGCAGTTTATCGAACATAATTTATATACATATGTATAGGTGTATAAACCGTTAACTGTTGTATTGTTTACAGGAAGAACAGAACGTTTATTTTGGTTCCCGATTTTGAGTCAAGAAAGCATTCGAAAGTAACTACTTATACTAGAGACATGACCCAATAAAGAATAAAATGGTTCGCAGAAAGACAAATCTTTCACGTCGCACTCGGGTCGCTATAAAGAGAAGACGAGAGAGCGTTCGCAAAGCAGAGGCTCGAATATCAGAGGAGCTTACTCAAAGCTCAGCGACTTCAGACTTAGAACAAGATGCTATCTCCCAGACTTCAGAGACATTTACATCGAATTGTGCGCGTTTGTCTGCTACCAGAGAAAAAGACGCCATGCCACGGACATCGCAAACATTTACACCAAGTTCTGCAGGTTTGTCTACAAGTGGAAACGAAGACGCCATGTCACGGACTTCACAGAGATTTATACCAAATTCTGCAGGTTTGTCTGCAATCAGAGACGATGAAGTCATATCACAGGCTTCACAAACATTTACACCAAATTCGGCGCGTTTGTCCGCAAGCAGCGGTGAAGATGCCATGTCACGGCCTTCACAAACATTTAAACCAAGCTCGGCGCGTTTGTCCGCAAGCAGCGGCGAAAGCGCCATGTCACGGCCCTCACAAACATTTACACCAAACTCGGTCCATTTCTCCACAAGCAGCGGTGAAGACGCTGTGGCGCGAGCTTCGCAAACATTCACATCAAGCTCGGTGCATTTGTCTACAAGCAGAGACGAAGATGTCACATCACAAACATTTACACCAAGGTCGGCGCGTTTGATCGCAAGTAGCGGTGAAGACGCCATGTCACGGGCCTCACAAACATTCACACTAAGCTCGGCGCGTTTGTCCGCAAGCAGCAGTGAAGTTGCCACATCACAATCGTTACAAGCATTTACACCAAGCTTGGCGCGTTTGTCCGCAAGCAGCAGTGAAGACGCCGTTGCACAAGCTTCGCAAACATTTACACCAAGCTCGGCGCATTTCTTCGCAAGCAACGGTGAAGACGCTGTGTCGCAGGCTTCGCAAACATTTACACCAACCTCGGCGCATTTCTCCGCAAGCAACGTTGAAGATGAAGATGCTGCGTCACGAGCTTCGCAAACATTTACCCCAAGTTCGGTGCATTTCTTCATAAGCAGCAGTGAAGACGCTGTGGCGCGAGCTTCGCAAACATTTACACCAAGCTCGGCGCATTTCTTCGCAAGCAACGGTGAAGACGCTGTGTCGCAGGCTTCGCAAACATTTACACCAACCTCGGCGCATTTCTCCGCAAGCAACGGTGAAGATGAAGATGCTGCGTCACGAGCTTCGCAAACATTTACCCCAAGTTCGGTGCATTTCTCCATAAGCAGCAGTGAAGACGCTGTGGCGCAGGCTTCGCAAACATTTACACCAACCTCGGCGCATTTCTCCGCAAGCAACGGTGAAGATGAAGATGCTGCGTCACGAGCTTCGCAAACATTTACCCCAAGTTCGGTGCATTTCTCCATAAGCAGCAGTGAAGACGCTGTGGCGCGAGCTTCGCAAACATTTACACCAAGCTCGGCGCCTTTGTCTACAAGCAGAGACGAAGACATCATATCACAAACGTTTACACCTAGCTCGGCGCGTTTGTTCGCAAGCAGCGGTGAAGACGCCATGTCACAAGCTTCGCAAACATTTATACCAAGTTCGGCGCGTTTGTCCGCAGGCAGCGGTGTAGTCGCCATGTCACAGGTTTCGCAGACATTTGCACCGAGCCCGGTGCCTTTCTCCGCAAGCGGCGATGAAGATGCCATGTCACGGGCTTCGCAGACATTTACACCAAGCTCCGCACATTTTAATGAAGAAGAAAACCTCATACAACTTCGATGGGATCAAATAGAAAATAGTGGTTTTGCCTACTTACCTAATATTAATTACCAAGAATTTGCCTCAGTTGGGAGAATGGTTAATGTTTGCGGTAATTGTCAAGCTTTGAAGTGGGCAAAAGAATCGATGGGATTCTGTTGTTCAGGTGGCAAAGTTCGTTTTGATTTATTTTCAAATCCGCCTGAACTTATAAAGTCACTTTTGAATGGAGAACATCCATTATCACAACAATTTCTAGCCAATATTCGTACATATAATGCCGCTTTTCAAATGACGTCTTTTGGTGCAAAACAGGTGATACACGGGACATTTATGCCTACCTTTAAAGTGCAAGGACAAGTGTATCACCTAATAGGATCTTTATTGCCCGAAGAAAATCCTAAATTTTTGCAAATTTATTTTGTTTCCGATTACCAAGAGCAGGCTAATATCAGGAACCAACACTTCACAAATTTAAACTCCGGTCTCATATTTGATCTTCAGGAGATGCTTCATCAGTCTAACCATTACTTGTCCGATTTTAAGGCCGCATTGGAATCTATACCTCCTGATCAGCAGGAGGAGTACAAATTTGTTATAAGTGCTGATAAACGACCTCCTACAGAACACCGCGGTCGCTACAACCCTCCTTCTACCAACGAAGTAGCTGTTGTTCTGGTAGACCAACAGTGCGACAAACGTGATATTGTCTTACGTGCACGAGATAACCGTCTGAAACGTATAAGTGAAACCCATCGTTCTTACGATTCATTACAATATCCGCTTATTTACTGTCGCGGTGAAGATGGTTATAACTTTGCAATACGACAACTTGATCCTACCACTGGGGCAATACGAAACGACAAAAAAGCCACGGCGCTACAATTTTACTGCTACCTTTTGCAGGTCCGACTAAACAGATTTACGTATTTACAACGTTTTCGCGGTCTATTTTCTCAATTCATTGTTGACATGTACGCAAAAATCGAAACTGAGCGTTTAGTTTATATCCGCACTCATCAAAGGCAGTTACGAGCTGAGAATTATGCAGATCTCCAAGATGCACTGCAAAATGATACTAATTCCGAGAACATGGGGCGCTTGGTAATTTTACCTTCAAGCTTCATCGGAAGTCCACGTAACATGCACGAGCAAGTGCAAGACGCACTTTCGTATGTTCGCAAATATGGTAAGCCAGACTTATTTATCACTGCTACTACAAATCCTAAATGGAATGAAATAACTCAAGAGCTGCTGCCAGGTCAAGTTCCGTATGACCGACACGACTTAATAAGTAGAGTTTTTCATTTAAAACTTAAATTATTAATTAATTTACTCACAAAAGAAAAAATGTATGGCGCATCTTTGTGCTTTACATATAACATTGAATGGCAAAAGCGAGGACTACCACACGCTCATATACTTTTATGGCTTAAAGAAAAAATACGTCCCCATGACGTAGATAAAGTAATAAGCGCAGAAATACCAAATCCCATTTCAGATCCTGCTTTACACGCAATTGTGAAGCAACACATGATTCACGGACCTTGTGGCCCTTTAAACAATAGCTCTCCTTGCATGCAGGACGGACGATGTGTTAAAAAATTTCCGAAAAGCCTACTACAAGAGACAATTACAGGTGAAGATGGTTATCCTAAATACCGGCGACGTGCTCCAGACCATGGAGGGTTTACTGCAATGCTACGGTTGTTGGAAGTAGACAATCGGTGGGTTGTACCATTCTCACCTGTATTGTCGAGAACGTTTCAGGGTCATGTAAACGTGGAACTGTGTAACAGTATAAAATCGATTAAATACATTTTCAAGTATGTAAATAAAGGAACCGATCAGGCTACGCTTGCTACAAGTAATGACCGTGACGAAGTAACCAGATTCCAAACGGGGCGTTACATTAGTTCCTCGGAAGCAGCATGGCGGATATTCAGTTTTCCGATTTTTGAACGATTTCCGCCTGTGATACACCTAAACGTTCACGTAGAAGGTGGGCAACGTATTTATTTCAATACAAACAATTTAACAGAACAGTTAGAGAATCCCAGGCAAACAACATTAACGGCATTCTTTTCGTTATGCGAGGCAGACGATTTTGCAAAAACATTGCTTTATGACGAAGTTCCATCGTACTATACGTATGACAAACAACACGGATTGTTTACACGCCGGCGACGTGGAACGCCTGTTGAAAATTTTCCCTCCATCATGAGAGAACACGTTATTGGAAGGGTGTACACCGTGCACCCCAATAACGCAGAATGTTTTTATGTGCGGTTGCTTTTGCACAATGTTAGAGGACCGACGTCTTTTTCAGATTTAAAAATTTTCAATGGCACCGAGTACCCGACTTTCCAGGCAGCTTGTCGGGCTCGCGGACTATTGGACGATGACCAGCATTGGGACGAAGCTCTATCAGAAGCATCACTTGGTGATAGTCCACATCGTTTACGACAGTTGTTTGCCGTGATGTTAGTTTTTTGCGGGATTTCCGACGCCAATCACCTGTGGCTAAAATACCAAAACTACTTGGCAGAGGACTATTTACGCACATCAGGTCCTGAAACTCATCACGAGCTCGATGACCGCATGCGCAATATCAAATTAAACTGTTGTTTGTGTGACTTGCAAGAAATTGTCATCTCAATTGGCGGCCACCCGTTACCACACTACGGTCTGCCTGAGCCTGACCTGAATGAAACCGACACTCATAGAGAATACGCAACCGAAGTTAATTATAACTTCGCAGAACTTACTGTTGCTCTTGAAGGGGTTTCAAGCCTCACAACAGAACAAAAAGGAGTTTTTGATATAATATTCCAAAGTGTTTCAAATGCATCCGGAGGATTGTATTTTTTGGATGCCCCGGGAGGCACAGGAAAGACTTTTTTGACGAAACTCATTCTTGCACAAGTTCGAATCCAAGGTCAAATTGCCTTAGCTGTGGCATCATCTGGAATTGCGGCCACGTTACTGCCCGGAGGAAAAACTGCACATTCCATGCTAAAAATTCCCATACAATTAGATGTCACTGAAACTCCCGTCTGCGACATTTCGCGCAATTGTGAAAAGGCTAAAGTATTGCGTGACAGTGTACTAATTGTATGGGATGAGTGCACAATGGCGCATCGCAAAGCAATTGAAGCAGTAAATAGAACGCTTCAAGACATACGCCAAAATAACCAACTCATGGGCGGGCTTACTGTACTCTTCTGTGGAGATTTTCGCCAAACATTACCAGTCGTAACCCGTGGAACGAGAGCGGATGAAGTGAATGCTTGCTTTAAAAAATCTGATCTGTGGCCATATGTTAACAAATTAAATTTAACAACCAATATGCGAGCTCTACTGGGGGGAAATATAAATGCTCAACAGTTCTCCGAATTGTTGCTAAGCATAGGCGAAGGCAGATATCCCGTAGTAGAAGGCAAAATAACTTTAACAAACGACATATGTAAATTGGTATCCAATCTCAACGAACTTATTTCGTCGGTGTATGGCGACCCACATGACATAATAAATCAGGAGAACAGCTGGCTTTGCGAGCGAGCCATTCTTACGCCTCGGAATGATCAGGCGACAACAATCAACTCAAACATAATGGAAAAAGTTGAAGGGCAGTTCCACACTTATACCTCGATAAACCGAGTAATCGATCGAGAAGAGGCTACAACGTACCCGGTAGAATTTTTAAACTCATTATCAGCGTCTGGTCTCCCAGCGCATGAACTCAAACTCAAAATAGGCGTACCTATCATTTTAATGCGAAATTTAAGCCCCCCAAAATTATGCAACGGAACGCGTTTAAAAGTAGTTGCGTTACAGAGGAACGTAATCGAAGCGGAAATACTTACCGGTTGCGGTGCAGGAGAATGTGTTTTTATTCCGCGCATTCCAATAATTCCCAATAATTACCCATTTCAATTTAAACGGATTCAACTGCCTGTTAGTGTTGCTTTTGCCATGACCATCAACAAGGCCCAGGGCCAGACATTGCGCAAAGCAGGCATAGATCTCACTAGCAGCTGTTTCTCGCACGGTCAACTCTACGTTGCTCTCTCTCGAGTCAGCGATGCCGCTGATGTATGTGTTTACACACCGGAGAATAAAACTTCTAACATAGTTTATCAAGAAGTTTTGCACTAAATAATTTATGCCGTACCTACTAAGTAACTCAGCGAACATACCGTCTCAGATTCATCATTGTCATTAATAGTGTACCGTCAAATTATGTAAATTATATATGTTTCGGAACACTTCCCGTGTGTAAATGCACGGTAATTAGGGGTTGATGGCGCCACAGGGGCCGTGAATCATGTTCGTAATTACAATAACATGTAGATCTGATACACATGTGATATCATCTATCTGTATGGTCCATATAAAAATGTGTAGTCAGGTAGGTAAACGTGGTTTCGGAACACTTCCCGTGTGTAATGCACGGTAATTAGGGGTTGATGGCGCCACAGGGGCCGTGTATCATGTTCGTAATTACAATAACATGTAGATCCGGGGGGCTAGCACACTAGGCTTTATGTCGCGTTTTACGTGACGTTTCAGTACATTTTCGCCGACATAAAACCTAGTGTGCTAGCTAGGCTGATACACATATGATATCATCTATCTGTATGGTCCATATAAAAATGTGTAGTCAGGTAGGTAAACGTGGCAAGCTTCGGTTTTGCCATTCAATAGTAAAAGCATAAATTATTCCCAAAAAACGTAACAATGTCTAACAATGTAATTCATCATTCATCAAGTGACTGCATTTTTACAAGCTTTTATTTAACTTGCACTTTAGACCAAGCGTTTAACTCAGATGGTCCCTGATCGGCGCGCGGCACAAGCGGGGAGACGTCAAAGGGTGTAGGGCGGTTAGTGGGCGGCAAGTCCTTACTTTTTGACGTCACCCCTGCTACTTTGCAGCATCAGCAGCGTCCACGCGCCGTCTGAGTTAAACGGTAGGGTATCTATAGTACCTAAGTAATATATAATGTTAATTTGTGTACATCAAATATGATCAACTTACAGAAGTATTTTTTTAACTAATGATACCTAATATATATATATATATATATATATATATATATATATATATAAAGTTAGTCTGATGACGGAAACGGGAGGCCTTACCCTTAGAGACAACTACAAAAGGTAGTTTAAAAAAAATACACGTCTATTTAGACGTCAATCCGTTGTGTAGTCAATATTTATGACTAGTGGCCTTTTTAAAGTGTTGCTTGGACTGATCAAATTGTAACTTACCGACAAGCTTTACTGGTCATGATATCGATGATTTTCATAACAACTATCTGATAATGCTACGAATAATACGGTTTCCCAACCAAACTTATGTTCCTTACAATGTTGCGGCGAGAAATTGATGACTGTGTAAATAAATATTCGGACAGCAATATGTTAACCGTGTCTTAAAACAAAAAAAAATTTGAGAGTAACACGTTTATTTTTAGGCTGTATATTGATAGATATGTGTACCTAAGACATTATGTAGATGACACTACTGCCTACTTGCTAAATGTTATATAATTTTTATACTTTTTAATTAATTGTTTTAGTAGAAGCAAACGTGTCACTACCCACCACGTGGTTGCATGTACATGGCATGATTAAATACTAATGTGAAGACATACAGTCTTTCATACTAATAAGTAATAAAAAACTGTTACGTTGTACAATTCAAATCTAAAAATGCTGATTCGACTTTTAAATTAGATCATAGCATGCGAAACCCATAATTTGTAGATAAGGATGTAGATATGTCTTTTATAATGATTATACCTTTTTTTACAAATTGTTCTATTTTTTATAGGCACATATAGTTAAACTCAGTTTTATACAGATCCGTTAAAAGCCGTCAATTTCTGTAAATAAGTAAAGTAAAAATAATATTGACTTATTAAAATTTACACCGACATTAGATATAACGGATTTAAGTAAAACTTGAACGCATAGTTGCGTCCTGTATGCTGAGCTGGCCATAATCCGACAATTCGACCGAAGTTCTGTATAAATTTTATACAGAACTTCGGTCGAATTGTCGGAATACTATAAAACCTGTCACAAGCTAACGCGACCTGCGGTGGCGGCCAATTGTTTACTATGATAATTAATGTTTCAGACACACGCGGCCTTGATTATCATAGTAGCTATACATCTGGCCGCCACCACAAGCCGCGCTTATTTTAGGCAGGCCTAATGAATAATCAATAAGTAGGTACCTATGTCCTCCATGGTCCAAAGAGAAGGAACACATTTAATCCTACGCAAACGAAGTCGCGGGTACAGCTAGTTATTTATAAATAATAACATTTTCACAGATAAGTGTTCTAACAAAACAGTCTATTTTTATGGTGGTCATAATCTGCGGTTCTTGGACGCATCATGGAGGGTTTATGATATTTAGATAGATAAAATATATTTTTATATTAAAAAAAACTATTATATGCCCATTTTAGCCTATGATGCTAACCAAAAACCATAAATTTAAACTCAAGGTTTGCCTGCTTGATATGCATGGAGCGCAGCATTTTAGGAATTAAGAGAGCGCATCTTCTTCTAGTCCGTAATATCATGCTGCACTCCAGAGGGGTATATAATCACGTAACGTTCCAAACGCGCGTCGGTACAATTTAACTGTCAATTTTCCATATAAAAAGTGACATTTAGACCTACCCGAAGTTCGTACAATGCGTTACGTGATCGACCTACAGATCTCGTAGGTATTATAGCAGATGTGCGCAAGAAAGCCGCCTTGCTTGCGTGGAACGTGGAACTTATATAGGTACCTAAGCCAGGCCGACCATGCTTGCCTAACTAGGCAAGCATGATCGGCCTGGCCTAGTACCTAACTAGGTACCTATGCATCCACAGAGGTAGGCTCATGTAGCAGAGCTATTTGGTGGTTGCTACAGGACGGATAAAAATGGCGTGAAGAATCTAAAGCGATAAACATGACTGTAATACATATCATCATCATCCTCCTAGCGTTATTATTCCCGGTTGTGTCCCTAAAGGAGCCCGGGGCCCGCTTTGACACCTAATCCCAAGATTTGGCATATACACTAGTTTTACGAAAGCGACTGCCATCTGACCTTCCAACCCAGAGGGAAAACTAGACCTTATTGGGATTAGACCGGTTTCCTCACGATGTTTTCCTTCACCGAAAAGCTAACATACATAAGTTCCGAAAAACTCATTGGTACGGGCTTCGAGCCGGGATTCGAACCCACGACCGCCGCTTAGCAGCCGCATGCCTGAACCACTAGGCTACCGTAGCTTCTGATTACTGTAATACATAATAGGAGTCAAAATAATAGTCAGTCGTTTGTTTGGTCTGCGCACACCTCAATACTCGTATGTAATTACTCGTACTAATTAAAATTATTTAATCTTATTTCTAGCTGATCTAAGTATTATGCTAAGTAGGCATTACACACTAAGCGTTACTTCCCATTTGCAATTCTTCACTAGCGGAATACCTATAGGCGTGTGACCTAAGAATTTTTTAAGTGCCATTCGAACCAGTTTTTGGAGAGAAACAAATGTTTGTGTGGGAGCAACTACAATTAAGGTCCCTTCATAACTACCCAACAAAATGAGACAAAGATTAACCTCGCTGGCGGCAGCCGAAACGCTTCATACTATTTGACATAATTTTGTTTCTATAAAAGCGTAAAGGATTCTACGATGATAGCTTTAAATTAACTCTTGGACAATAAAAAAATGCATATCTTTCTAAAATTTCAAGGCCCATATCTTTTTATGATTTTAATTTATACTTTATTACTAAAATTTGATGGTTTACTATCAAAACTGGTTACAATATCATCATGAAACAAGAATTAGAAACTAGTATTTAGAAAATGATGTGTAGGTATAGTTTGCACAATGTAATCAGATAGAGAAATATGTATCTTTCTCAGTATACGCGTTTTCCCACGAGCGTTGTGGCAAAGGAGATTTGTGGCCGTCCGCTAAGGAGTATTTACTTATTTATTTATTTTTAGGAGAACCAACAGCTATTGAACTTATTTAAACATGAATATAAAACAAAAAAGCCAATTACATTATTACATAATGTGGTGCAATCAGTTTAAATCGATTTATTATACATTTTGCTGTGCAGAATGTCACATAAAATCAATTCTACTCTCTGATAAGAATATGAGGTTACCTATACACCACAATTTTCTTTTAAACACAATCGTATCTAATAAATTTCAGGCAAAATGAAAGGTGCGAAAATTAAAGACATGTGAATATTTAGGTTAATATAATATTTAGAGATTTTCATGAAGACTTATATTTAGTAAACCGGATATTGAACTAATTTTATAAGCACTAATGTCTGAAAATCATAAAGTTAAATAAAAGGGTATTTATTTTATTTTTGAAAATCTTTCATTACCCGACTACATATATTTTTTCTAATACCGTTAACTCATTTATCAAATCGTAAGTAGGTATACCTACTCCATTACATAGAATAGATTTGTTATACTGCAGATTTCAAAATGAAACATTCGCGAAATGGACCAGTTTGAGAAACAACTTTGATAGAGCACATTTATCATAGGTACTCGTGGTGCTTTCACACTAAACTAATTACCCTTGTATGGCATTAAAATAAATTTCAAATTCATCTAAAAGATATAGGCAAGTAATTTTTTAAAGATTTTTACATTTGGCGATAAGTAGTAAAAAGTTTTAAGAACTTATAGGAGCATTGAAAAATTATAGCGTCGGGACCACTATGGGCCAAAACGAATTTTATCTTAGGTACTAACCGGGAGTTAGGGACATTTTGCAGTCGGTAGTCCTAATCTAGATATTTCCAAAGAGACCTGTACTTTCATCTATCTATTTCTTTTAGATAATGTATGCGTTGAATAATTTAGGCGCTGAAGTGCATGGGTAGAGTATCGGTAAAGTCAGATGAAGATTTTTTTACCCTAACTCTACCATAACAGTAGAAGTAAAAAACCTCCGACATTTACATTTCAAAGTTCAATATCTCAAAAACGGCTTAACCGATTTTGTTTAAACGTAGCTAAAAACCATCTCGATCACGTCAGCTTTGGGATAAAAAAAAACCGCATTCAAATCAGTCCATTCGTTTAGGAGCTACGATGCCACAGACAGACTCACAGACACACACAGATACGTCAAACTTATAACACCCCTATATTTCCGACGGGGGTTAATAAGGTCCGGGGCCAATCGCTGGAAAGATAAAAGGCTTTCATTATTGCACAGCGGGCGTACAGCGCGTTGCGCGTCCAATATAATGACGCGTTCAGGATGATGTTCGGGCTGCCACGGTATTGCAGTGCGTCGACAATGTTCGCGGAGGCGCACATGGATTGCTTTTTTACTATCATGAGGAAACGATGTGCGTCTCTCCTCAATCGCAGTCGTGGCAGGTGGACTCGCCACTGCTCCAGCGTTATGTGCAACTGCACGCGCCTGTAATACCGGTGCCCAGGCGTCTTTAATTTTAGTTTAGCATAATTATAAAACACTAACCATAGGCACCATAGCTCTAAGTTTGTAACAACTAACACTATGGATTTTATAGTCCGAAATAAATAATTTGTATTTGTATTGCAATGTAGCCATGGTAACCCATGTTAATCGCTTTTATCTTTCCTGAAACGGACCCTCGGTCTTACAGTGTTACAGTCCCCCGCGGCTATGAAGTCAATCCTGACACATTGCGCAACTATGAAGTTTCTGAATAATGACAATCTCAACCATAGGAAAAAAATACATATTCAACCCTAGAGGCATGTCTCAGGATTGACTTCATAGCCGCGGGGGACTTATAGTGTCAAATAAAGCGTACCTAGACTGTGGTCCAGATTTTCACGGGCGAAGTGTGACGTACCAGAGTCCATGGCGTAGGAGGCGGCGGCGGCTGCAGCGTGCAGCGCGCCGTACTCCTTGCCGTCCATGCCGCCCAACATGCTCACTCACTCACTACACATCCACCGAGCACAGGCGCGTCCGGCGAGCGTCGCGCGAGCGTCACATGTGCGCGCGCGCCGCCGAGCGCCGCGCACGCGCGCCGGCCCCGCCCCCCGCCGCCATTGGCGCGCATCGCCCAATCGCCGCGCTTCATTTCGAACGCTTTCCTTTTTCCGTGTCGCGTTCTATTTGAAGCGTGCTGATGCATCTCGGTCGCGAGCTGTGCGACTTTGAACTTTATGTGTAGGCTTTAAAAGCGTTCGAGAGACGGCGTTTGGTTGTAAAATGTCTGTTTTCCCGTTTGGTCGGTTGCGCTCGGCCGGCGAGCGAGACGACTGCAAAGGAAATGTGTGTGTTCAAATAGGCAGGGTAACGACACGGTATGTATAGGCGGTATAGCGAGCATGTTATGTGCAGGCAGGCCGTGTACTCGGTTTGTAATTGATAATGTATGTTCGGTAGCCGTTTACCGACTCGCAACAGAGTGTAGTTAGTTCCGCTTCCGTAGGTATGCGCATGAGTTTCGTCGCGGAATATTGGTTTCGGTGGGTACCTATAGGTAACTTTATATAATACACCAACGTTTAAGTGCCTACTAACTTAACGGTAGGCACATACTCACATACCGGTCTTCAGTTGCAATTTCAACTCATGACAGGCAGTAGATATGTTCCCTTACAGTTATCTGCGTAATTATTTCCACTCCCCCCTTGCTCTACATTAGTCGCGCCGCGCCAGATATTTTTGAACGCCTAGTCCTGTTAGATTACGACAGATAGATACCTTTAAGTACTCATACCTAAACTGTATGTAAATAGTAAAAAACCCACACAACGGTTAATCGTTTTTCTCAGTAGGTTGGTGGCTCTTTCGAACGCCTTTAATAGTTTCACTGCCACAGGACGCCTAGTGGACGCCTACGCCGTAGTCGCTTTCTGCTACAAACGGGGAGAGCTACGGGATCGGCTAAGAGCGTAGCGCGTAGCGATTGTTAGCAGTGAATGTGTTAACCAGAGTCCTCAATGATTGAGAGCGGTGACTCTACTGTCATATCATTGCTAATAATAAGACAGTAGGTACATACCGATGTACGAGCACGAACTTTCATTTGGGACCCACATAAGATGGAATATCGTAGGTATATCAAACTGAACACATTTAGAGCTAATAATTTAAAAAAGTGTCCCACTCCAACAATACAGTAAAATCACGATATTTTACCTCGTTTATCGCTTGTTTATTTGTATTCATACAAACAAACAAAAAACTTCACAAATTAAGATATTTATCGAGATTTGTATAATTTTGATGTATCTATATGTATGTATCTATTATATATATCATCGCCTAGTACCCACAACACAAGCCTCATTGAGCTTACCGTGGGCCTAGGTTGATTTGTGTAAGATTGTCCCGTAATATTTATTTATATTTATTTATTTATTTGTCCAAAAAAGCCATTTCCGAAGAATTTTACATGTATAAATAAATATGTATCTATAAGAGAGCGTAGCTTCCGAGAATTGAGGACTGACCTAAATGTTATAGGTTACGTGGATACAAAATTATAACGAACAATTTGTGATACGATTTCTGTACCCTGCGGGATCCCGCAAATACCAAGATCTTGCAGGATCCCGCGGGATTGAGAATCTCGAATCCCGCAAATACCGCGCGAGATCGAAATTATCGTGCGGGATTGCATTCTCCAGGAAGAGTACATACTACGAAGGCACTGTAGTCTGTAGAGGTTGTATATCGAACCTCTACCGTACTGGCTATACACCACTAATTCTCATTTCAAATCAAGCTATCTGGAAGTTTATAAATATAAGATTTGAACATTTCAAGCAGTCGCCCTCGAGGCTTTGGCCTCTGGGCCTCATACCTCAGCCTACCAGTAAATACAACAAGTAAAACTGATGACCATCAGTCTTCCATCTCCGTGCTACACCTCCTTTTAATAGGTACCTAAGTACCTACCTGGGCGCTAAGCTAATTATTAGCTTAGCTCCCTCTAGACTCTTTGATGCTACGTGAAGATAAATATAAATCTCAACGAGTAGAGAGGTATCTAAAACTATTAACTATCTAGTTTAGTTACAAAAACGTTAAGCAAATGAGCAATTTACGTGTCTTATATAATTATATTTACATCCCCATTCGTTTTAGAGACGTAGTTAGCTTAAGCCGCATTAAATTTTACTTCAGCAACGCTTTTTCCGCCGCCGGCAGTGCCGGCACACATGACTCGAATAAAGCAGTTATAATTATGCGCCGGCAAAAACGCCTCAAACGGGCGCGCTACCGTATTCCTGTTAATTACCCCAAATATGTCATGTATGTTGTATAAGAAGTAGGGAAAGCGCGCTGTCGGCGCGGACGCACAACAAATTGCCGCGCGGTAAATGATGCGCGGAGACAAACGCGCCGCGCCGCCGGCGGCTTCCGAATGGTACTTACTTACGGGGTTTGGTTTAGTCGTAGCGGGTAACCTAGCTTGGTTTGATTCTTTTGACCGCCCACGCCTTACGCCGCCTTTGGACGCTTTCGCTAAGGAAGATCAGAATTCAAAGTAAATAAAAAATTAGTTTAATAAATGAATAAATATTTGGGGACAATCTTACACAAATCGACCTAGTCCCAAACTAAGCAAAGCTTGTACTATGGGTACTAGACGATGATATACATGCTTATATAGTTTTTTTTTTTTCCTTTTTGTATCTGCGATCAGTCATTTTGACTATAAGCAGGTTTGATGTAGTATTTGCTGATGGCGTTTGGAACGAGTCTCCTTTGACACGCTCCTATTAGAAAAGCTGCGTCTCCACACTGCTGTGTTCGAATATATCACGTCGTTTTAGTCTTTTGTTGTAATCTGGGACGGTCAGGTTCACTGCAAGTTGGTTTGGTTGGCTTATCAGGCGATTCTTGTAGTTTTTGATGCTCTGTTCGAACTCCTCCTTTACAGTGTTCATGTTCAGATACTTGTGGACTTCTGCATTTGTGATGAACCAGGGTGCATTTGATAAGCTTTTCAGTATGCAATTCTGAAGGCGTTGGATGATATTCACATTTGAGATACTCGCTGACCCCCAGAGTTGTATCCCGTATGTCCAAATAGGTTTTATTATACTGCATTATAGATCAGCAATTTATTATCGGTTGATAGTTTCGAGTTTCTGTTGAGTAACCAGTACAGTCCTTTATATCTAAGGTTTGCCTGATTTCTCTTTGTTTCTATGTGCTTCCTCCATGTTAGTCTGCGGTCTAAATGCATGCCAAGGTATTTCACTTCATTGGTGTGTGGAAGTATATTGTCACCTAGTTTAACAGATGGGCAATCACCTTGTCGTAATGCAAATGTCACATGTGTTGATTTAGTTGCACTGACCTTTGCTGCTTATATAGATAAATAAATACTTAAATACATGTAGAGTGGGAGGCAGGGAAACTCGAGAACTGTATAAATCTTATTTATTTACATAAAATGCACATCTTTATTCGTTCCGATCGTCTTGCAAACTCAATCATACGTCAAATCATTCACCTTTCTAAAACTATTCAAACCACGTTCGATCGTTCCTTATTCATCATCTAACAGCCAGCATACAAAGTCATCAAAAAGTATCAATCCCACACTCGGCCATCCTACAATCATGAACTGTCCCCAGTCATGCACCTTCAGTCACCTCAGTTACCCATCGTCACAAGCAATCACATCTTACTCACTTCGTCTTCATAGCACATCCTTTATACACGTCGTAATATAAAAATACATCAACACACTAACTACCAACCTAAAAGTACACCGAACAAACAATATCTAAACTTCCAAAAACATAAAAACGCATCGTAAGTAAGTCCAAAAAGCGTCGTACGTCCTTGATCGAATCTCGGTGGGTCGTTGCTCATCGTAGTTCTATCGAAGCTGTCGCCGTCGTGGTGAGAACTTTTGCCAAGGTCATGGATGCTGTAGTACTCCCGAAGCTGTGGCGTATTACTAAACATTCTTCTTTTATCTTCACAAAAATGAGTATGCTCCCTTCGCAGCGTATCGTACACGTTTTCAGTAATTAATGTAATTTTCTCGTTGATAGCCGCATCTTTAATCGTTTTATGTTCTTGCAGCTCTGTTCTGTAAATTACATTTTCATTTTGACACCTCATGTCACGTGTCAACTCCGCAGTTTTTTCGTTTTTCCGTTCATCGCTTACTGCAACCTCCATCGCCGCTGTTAACACTTCTTGCACAAAGGGCTGCGCATCGCTGTCGTGTGTCAAGAACTCCTCGTCAATATCGTCACATTTATGATTTACAGGCAAACGATCTTCGCAGAATTCACCGTTGCAAAATTCTCGTCGTATTGCATGCTTCAGCTCTTCCCAGTCGCTAAAAGGATCCTCAGCGCGTAACCAGAGAGCCGCCGTACCGCCCAACTTCTTTTTGGCGATTAAAAATTGCTGCCGCGACGTCCACTTGTATCGTAGAGACTTCTCTTCGACTTCTTTGATAAAAGCTTCCACCTCATAGTCATCGTCCACCGTAAACAAAGGCAACGTTAAAATTTGATGATAAACATCCAGCGTCTTTTCCATCTTTCCTTTTCTTTTTACACAACTTCCGTCTTAGTACTTCGTCGTTTTTCCGTCGTCTTCAATTTCGTCGTAGTTCCGTCGTCGTCGTCGTAATGTCGTCGTATTACATATTTAGTTTTGTCTTTGCCGTCGTATCTTCGTAAACACGTAGTTTTCCCTGCATCCCGGACGAGCCCCCAAATGTAGAGTGGGAGGCAGGGAAACTCGAGAACTGTATAAATCTTATTTATTTACATAAAATGCACATCTTTATTCGTTCCGATCGTCTTACACACTCAATCATACGTCAAATCATTCACCTTTCTAAAACTATTCAAACCACGTTCGATCGTTCCTTATTCATCATCTAACAGCCAGCACCATACGAAGTCATCAAAAAGTATCAATCCCACATACATATTAAACATCCATGACTCAGGAACAAATAATCGTGCGCATCACACAAATAAATGCCCTTACCGGGATTCGAACCCGGGACCTCCGGCTTCGTAGGCAGGGTCGAGTAGTTATCTTCAAATAGGTAAAAGTCTTCCAACTTCCAATACCTACTCGAGGCTTGGTCTCCGGTCGACGCTGCACGCCGCGTATATACAGCGTCAAGTTGTATGGAAGTGCAGCTACATTTCTATAGAACGTGACGCTGTGTGGCATGCGGCGTTAACCGGAGACCATAGACCAGACTTAATGTAAATCGAGTTCTTATGAACTACACTGCACCCAGCTGCCTTCTTCCGTTAATTTCTGACTCAGATTTAGAATGAGAGTCGTTAGTTAATTGAACGGTTTTGTTACAGAGTAGCTATTTGAAAAATCTGAAACACTCGCAGAATATGCTACTAAACAGGGAACTAGCTTGTTTTGTGTTTAGTTAGATACAGCTGGCTGCATCATTAGTCATAAGAGTCAAAGTCAAGATCTCGAAATCGTGATAAGGCCCGCTTAGCGCACCCGACGCGGAGTGTAACAAAACGGGCAAATAATGAGACTGAAACGTTCCCGGAATACCACGGCCTCCCCGAATTTACCACAGCCACCACCGGAACGCAAATAAAATATCAATAACAGGCTCGTTTGTTGAGCACTGCGCGGCACTGCAGCCAAGGTGCGCGGGCGCAGGGCCGCGCATTGTTCTCGCGCAGGGCGTGGATTATGCGCAATTGTCCCCCCCTACCCACCCCCGCACCTACCCATTGTTCCGGAACTTTATCTTTTCTATACGCATTTATAGCTTTAATGTGATATTTTTCGAAAACGTTGAAGGCATATTTATTACCATTGTATTGTTTTACCTCGATTATCGAGGCTCGTATCTCGGGAATCGATCATTAAGTTTCTGTTGCACGTTCATTGTTTTTAAATCAGATATTTGTATGTACTGTTTAGGTAAATCCAAGTCACTAAGGTTATATATACCTGCTGAAACAATAAATAGATACCTACGTAAACTATATGTTTCTCTAATTTGATTTTGCAATAAGTCACACAGAAGCAGTAAGGATTTTTACTCCTGACCTGTAACTATATTATCAACTAGCTGTTGCCCGCGACTTCGTCCGCGTAGAACTTTTTATCGTCTTAGAAAATGATTTCTCTCAATACAAAATTTGAACCCTCTTTTAGGGGATAATTAAAAAAAAAGTTGATGTTCATTTTCTAGTTTGTGAACAAACAGTCTAGAACCAAAGTTAAAAATCTCATACTTTAAAAATGCCTTGAAATACTCAAACTTTGAACCACTAGGGGATGGATTTGGAAAAACTCTGAAATCAGTTTTGTAGTCTTTTAACGTACAGAATAAGACCGAAGTTAAAAATCTCTTACTCACACTTTAAAATTTTATTGCTCGCAATTAAAAATTTGAACCCCCTTTTAAACCCCCTTAGAGGTTGAATTTTTCTAATCGCTGAAAGAACTTTTTTCGTAAACTTTTAAGTATCTAGCTCAAAAAACCCTTAGGGGTGGAATTTTCTAAAACTCTGAAAGTACTTTATTATTAATTTTAATAAGTAACATTTTGAATAGTTTTAAGTCTAGTAAAAAAAAAAGATTTTCCCACACAACACTGGCTACCCTTCTTAAGGATCTTAAGGATCCCCTTAGGGATGGAGTTTTCTAAAACGCTGAAAGTTCTTTTTTAGTATTCTAATAAGTAATCTTTTTGCAAAGTTTTAAGTCTAACTCAAAAAAAAAGTGTTGCCCATGCAAAGCTTGCTCTCCTTTTTAACCCTATTAGGGGTGGAATTTTCTAAAACGATTTGTGTTCTTTTTTTGTATTTTAATAAGTAATCTTTCTACAAAGTTTCAAGTCTCTAACTCAAAAACATAAACTTTCCCTGATAAAAACTTTGCACCCCTTTTTATCCCCCTTAGGGATAGATTTTTTCAAAACGCTGAAAGTCTTTTTTTTTGTATTTTTATAAGTAATCTTTCTACAAAGTTTTAAGTGTCTAGCTCAGAAAAAGTGTTCCCCATACAAACCTTGCACCCTTTTTTAACCCCCTTAGGGAATTATTTTTGTAAAACGCCGAATGTAGTATTTTTCATGTTCTAATAAGTAATTTTTCGTCAAAATTTTAAGTCTCTATTAAAAAAAAATATGTTTTTCCCATACAAACTTTGCACCCTATTTTACCCCCTTAGGGGTGAAATTTTCCAAAACGCTGAAAGTACTTTCTTTGTATTTAAATAATCTTTCTACAAAATTTTAGGACTCTAGCTAAAAAAAATAGTTTCCCACATACAAACTTTGCACCCCTATTTTAGCCCCCTATTTTTAGAGGTAGAATTTTCTAAAACGCTGAAAGTACTTAATTTGTATTCTGATGACTAATCTTTCTACAAAGTTTTTCTCTATTTAAAAAAAATATTGTTTCCCCCATACAAAATTTGCACCCCTATTTTACCCCCTTAGGGGTAGATTTTTTTAAAACACTGAATCTAGGTACTTTATTTGTATTCTAATAACTAATTTTTCTACAAAGTTTAAGTCTATAGCTCAAAAAAAAAAGGTTCTCCCATACAAACTTTGCACCCCCATTTTACCCCCTTAGGGGTAGAATTTTCAAAAATCCCTTTTTATCCCTAGCCCACGTTATAAAAGCAACATACTGTGCAAAAATCAACTCTCTAAGATTAGTAGTTTCGGCTGTGCGTTGATGAGTGAGTGAGTGATTGAGTGAATAAGTCAGTCAGGACATAGGCATTTATTATGTATAAATAGATAGAAGATAATGAAACTCCCATTCAAATATCTCAAAAAATTATGAAGCTACATCCGTTTTAATGTCGCTTGTTAGAGTGAGAAAACGATGAGGGACTGTGACGTCAATATACTCGAGCGTCATAGTAAAAAACAATCGTTTCATATGAAGGTGCGTTTTGCGGAAAAGGGACAGAACATACCCCCTCTTAAAACTTTGGACTCTTATAACTTAATCATTACCTATATAACCTCTTGCTTTGTTTTTTTCTCCATTTGACTATATTTATTTTAAATTCTTTTTCGAGAAAATACATTATGATTATTTACCATATTTTCGATTCCTGAGCTATAACCACGAACTTCGGAATTCGAAAATATTCGGGTATCTCTATCTCTATCGCACTAATCATACTCGAGTGACAGGGATGCAAATATATGAACATTGAGTATCGGTTTTCGTGGTAGCGCCGCAGGTACTTTGGCTGAATGCGCCGAGCGCGTGCCATTGTCATTCAAAAAAAACAAATTCGTGTTAATTATATTGTTCAAATTTGTTGATTTCATTTATTGAAATTACGACATAAAACGACATTTGCGCATATAAGTTCTCATATCAGAATCGAATATTTTTTTATGGTTTATATTTTAGCATTTGTCTCGTAAAGGTCTATCGTAGACGGGATTTAAATTATTAATAAGTGAAAGGCAAAGCAATTCCGCCATTTTGACGAAAATTTGACGGTTCTTATAGCTGACAGTTGGAGCAGCGTTTGATTTCAATAAAAATAAATGAAAAATAAATGAAGTCGTATATTTCGGAAAATTAATTAACTGTCGCAGTCGGATAAAAACTATCCTTAGTTGCAGCTAGAATAATAATGTACCTATATAAAATGTTTCATATTTTTCCGTTCATGGGATGCTGAGAACATTCGAACCGCGCAAAGCTTAGTTTCAAACTGGCTGATTCTTTTTTTAATTTAGAGATTTATTATAAGTGGAGATAAAATATTTAATTCCATTTCATTTTCATTTCCAGAGCCTAAAATGTAATTTTCACACCTCTCATTCAGAAAAGTAAGTTTTCGTCCACGACGAGAGGGAGCAAAATGCAACTTTTCTGTTCAAGCTACTTCTTTTATTTATTCATTGGCTTGTAGCATTTACCGCAATGTGCCAATTGAACGCAGATCTTAATAAAATAATCGATTGTACGTTCATTTTCATCAATTAAAAACAATTTTTATTTTTTCAGCTTTTTATTTTTAAGTTTTTTTTGCATATTTATTTCCTCATAGTCGGTCTGAAAAGTTGCATGTGACACTCAGGAGCAAAATTATCTTCGTCTTGGGCGTTAACGATTGAATCCCTCACTACGCTTAGGATCGTACGTTAGAATCCCTCGCTACTTTCAGGATTCAATGCATCGCCCTCGCCGTAAATATACTATTTTGCTCCCTTGTGACACAAATAATTATTTTTCCCTTGCTGCGGTATATGATCACTATTGATCACAATGATCACATAGTGACAAATGAAACGTCATCGTCACGCTTTCCTAGTGTTAGTGTATTTGCTATTCAAAATCAATTTTTAACCGACCGTATTTCTCAATTCGATTGTATTTTTTATATTTTTGTGTGTTTGTTACGCGATAACTCCGTAGTTTATGAACCGATTTGAAAAATTATATTCTTTGTTTGAAAGTAAATACTTCCAGATTGGTCCCGTTGTCACTAAACTCCAGTTCTGATGATAGGATCCTGGAGAAATCGAGGGAACTCTTCAAATTTTATAGGCAAACTTGAAGCAATTTGGCTACTGATTTGAAGTCGGTTAAAACTTTATTTTTAAAGTAAATTATGTTCTAGAATGTTGACGTTGACAAACAGGAAAGGTATCATACATGATATCTAATGAACGGGCGCTGTAACCAATGTCACAACAACGGCTCCTCGCACCCTACACTGTCTCCGGAAACCAACTTTTTCCACAAAACTGAAATAGCCTCCTCACATGTCATATCATATGCACTGTCACCGTCGCACCCCTGAGAAGAAGCGGGACAGCTGCAGCTGGAAGCGACAGGGATTGTTTGCCGCAGCCGTGGTCACGCGCCGTGGACCGCGACGGCTATTAATACTGTGCTAGCTCAAATAAGTCCGCTATTGACTGGCCTACGGTGCTTATTTGGTCTTAGATTATTGTCTGTTTTATTATTAGGTGACATATTTCATTTCTATTAAGTTACTCGATCATCATCACAGGCCTTTGCGTCTATTCCAGACGATTTAAACATTGCTCTGGAGACATCGTTTTTGATGACTGTATATAGAGGCCAATACGCGACCGGCATGATCTTTCACATTTCTGGCAGACGAAATTCGTGCCAGGGGCTCTAGTTTCAGCTTGTTGTCTACGCAACCTTCTATTGGCCAGTGTCTCGAACCAGGTTCCATCGCACAACGCTCTGCCGTCCACAACGCGTTTGCGCCATCCATCTCTATCTTCGGCAAGCTTTGCCCAGGTTACTCGATACAGCCACTCATAAAAAGCTAATGGCATAAAATGATCGGGTTCTATTTACTATCACGACATCGACAGGAGAAGCCTTAATGCTTCTGTTAATCATTTTGAGTATGTTCATCGACGTAGCTCCTGTCGCTACATCAGGCTTTGCTTACAATGAATGTGTGAGGAACATCATTTTAATGTTTTAGTAAAGTAGGTGTCTGGTGTAGCACTTGCGGCTAGTGTGGAACACCTACGGTATTTTGTGTCTCTAATGGTATTTAAATAGCTACGTAAAAATCTCCCTATCGGGACTTCTAGATTCCAGTGACGCAACAATGTCCCCCGAGCCCACCTTCGACGGCGATTTCGTGGCGCTCCGACTTTGAAGATAATCGAATGTCAACAGCGACTGAACATCGTAAACGAGCAGTGCCTACTCATCATTAATATGTTTTACCGCTGCTGTAAACCCACGATCCTGCCCACAACGCACAACACCCTTACCAAACAAACGTTCGAAATTTGGAAAACTTTTCGTGAGCTGTACAACACTGGTTGTAAAGGGGGGTCCAATTTCAGGATAAGCGGTAAAGCGGTAATGTACATTATGCTGGAGTTAGTTATTATGTGCGCGGTTAGAGTATCGCTGGTTAACTATAAATAGGATCGGTGGTTCCCCGCCGAACATGCGCCTTAGATCTCAGCGGCGGCCG
This sequence comes from Epinotia brunnichana, assembly GCA_963854355.1. NCBI lineage: Eukaryota > Metazoa > Arthropoda > Insecta > Lepidoptera > Tortricidae > Epinotia > Epinotia brunnichana. Next base: position 516,625 of record OY977952.1, on the reverse strand, counting down.
ACGCGCACCATCGCTCCCGGTAATCGTACCGCCTACCCTACTCCCAACACACACCACTCTTAACCAAAAAGCAACCTTATGATAAAAGACACAAAGCCATAATTCGACTAGTTTTGAACGCGTCTTCTGAAAAAGTACTTATTTTCTCACCGCATTGCACTTTGCGGCCTATTTCAATCGGATTGAGTACAGTTTTGAATGAAGAATGAACAAAGGGCGTAGAGACAACGGAAGCAACATCGCAGTTAGATCTTATCTGAATCTTTAATTAGCCAGTTTAATTAAGAAACGCGAGTTATCTGAAGCGATAATTGGATCATTAGTTGCCGTTTGTTGGGCCGTCTGTCTGCCGGAGCAGTTAAACTGTTCAGTGTCTGTAATGGGGAGGCTCATTACTGAAAGCTGTTCCTTATTGCCTAGACAATGCTTTGTGACTGCGGCACTAGACAGGGGAGTACAATAAATAGCATTTGTATAAAGGCTATGTTGCCATACACATTATGTTGCCTAGCTTAACTTTTCTAATTTCTTTAATTCCAATGACAACTTTGACATAGTCCCTACATTGCGGATATCTCGGTAATCAGATTAGCAAACATAACTAGCAAAATATAAGTATGTAATAAAAAACCTATGACTATTAGTACGACATATATAAGAAATGTTAGCTACTAAGTACCTACTAAAACTATCCATCTAAAATCTAAAACAATAAAAAAACGAATGCGATAGTTGACAAAGACTGATCTTTTCCATCTGGCATCTTTATTGTAACAACAAACATATGTAACTTTTTATTTCATATATCAAATAACAGTACATGATCTCTAGGCGGGTGTACAGTTGAAAATTCAACCTTGACCCATTGTGATACGGTTAAAAATGGCATAGATTCTTTATCAAGATAGTATGAACTTTCCCTGGGGTGATGACCCGACGTGTCGGAGACAGGGCGCCGTGTCAAAGGCGCCGCGTCGCATGTGTTCCTAGCTACTTGCGCGGGCGTCTGATGTTTCTGTTCAGAAGGGCTCGAGTCCTGGCAGTACCTACCTACATGTGATGCCTTTTTATATGTTGAGGTTTTTATATTTAATGTAACTAGCGATACCTGAACAGAGCTTGATAGATATGTGCGAAGACAAAAAGCTGATGGGTGTAGGTAATTGTAAAAGGTAAAGATATTAATATTAGAAATTATACCGAGACATGCCGAGACTGAGATATTACAATAGTTTGAGATTCAGGGCAAGAAATTATAATTTCAACTTTTTTTGACCTGGCAACACAGGCAATATTCGCGACAGTATTGCCAGTGACAGTGTCCTGGAAATAAGAATGTTGGCTTTATTCATGAGTGCACCTTTTTGGATTGAATAATTCATATAATATAGACGCGCGGCAGCGTGCCCAGCCAAGTTCAAAGCCAAAAGGAAGTAGCGACGCAGCAGCCGTGTGTAATATTACACGAACCATTTGGAGCCACTTTTAATAACTTAATAACTCAAAATCTATTAAACATAGAGGCATGAAATTTGGTATAGGTAAGTACATCGTCTACAGTGAACAAAATTAATGCTCACTACAGGAGAAAAAGCACTCTTGATCGCTAAATACAGGCATTTGTTATACTATTATTGGCTTGGGAGTAGTTTAATGAGAGTAGCAATGCATAATAATGTACCTAAAAACTGTATTTGTGATTAGGTTTCTGACAAACGCGAATGGATTTTTTACCGTCTTCTTGATCCACACATAATTGTCTTCAACAATAAAACCCATTCAGTTTAGGTCGTATAAAACATCAGTTCAGTATGAATATCCGCGCCAGTCCCTAGGAAAGGTATTAGTGTGCGCCGGCGCACGGTTCGCGGAACCGCTTTCATCTCCCCCGGGAGCTGTAAAGTACTATGATATTTGCAGTGCGTAGAATATTATGATTGTTGTACGTATTTATAGAACATCTATAGGTATTTTAGGTGTGCTGAAACGTCACATGAAGAGAACTAATATGCAGCCTTCCGAATGGGAGACTTTGGCTAAGGGCCGATCATATTGGAGGCACATTGTGTTCATACAGGTGAACGGTTTCGAGGTCAGACGGCGCGCAGACCTCGACACAAAGCGCGATGAGCTAAAGGCCAGACCACCTGCGGCCATACAGTATAATTATATCGGAGGGGTGCTGATGTGTAGTGAATGTGGCCGCACATTCGCCGCAAAATTGGCTATGTCAGTCACCTGAGGGCGCACCAGCGACGCTCTCAGCAGTGATTAGCAGTCGCTGAGGCCGAATACGGCCAGGAGAAGAAGATGATGATGATGATAGGTTAGTTTGACGAAATGTCAGGCGTTTCCCAGCATTATTCTCTCTGTTATCTGACATTGATATGGCTATGCTGTGAAAGTCTGGGATATTTACACATTCAGTGACAGGAAGCACTCTGTTCGTTGGAAAGCCTCTGCTTAGCGGGAAAACCGCGTCATCCGCTTCGAGCGTAGCGCTACGAATTTGTTGGCATTGAATATGCTAATAACGTGAATGTTCCATGTACATACGAGTACTTAACACTTTCAATCCATTACATTCGAGGCGAACAATAGGCGTCAAGTATTATGCATTCAGGTTTCAAACATGTTTAAAATAAATATTTTGATTTTTGTTTCTTTTTCACCTGCAATTGGTATTAGGTATACTGTAGAGGTTTGAGGCGTAAGCGGGTTGGGCATACATTTAAATTCCATGTGCAAATTGAATAAGTTGTCAGATAAACAAGTTGTATGATATGATACTTTAATGTAATGAATGACAATGTATGATTAATACGAAATAAATGAATATGAATAAGGTCATTCTACTGCAATCCTCGGTGGGAGTCGTTGTATTAACTGGGGATAAACCTATACTAAGAAAAGTGTATTCAAACCCAATCTCTGAAGTCTGAGTATTCTTTCAAGTAGTTATATTGACCCCGTACCTTAACTGTGGCTCTTACCTGAGATTGCCCACATATCATAGAACTCGAGTCGTTGACGTGATCATTAGGTTGATTAGGTAGTAGTACTTGCTCTGCAGTTATAGTTCAGGTAGGCATTGTATGCATTTTGCAATATTTTTTACTCTTCTGTCAAAAATTGTCGACGGTAGTGGTGAGGTCATGAGTCGTCTACTCTACTCGAAATTCTACCTTGGTATTTACAAGACATTTCAAACTTTTTCTTTTTAACTAACAGTGCGCGTATGTACGGTGTGTTAAGGGATTTAGTTGTTATGAAATTTGGGTTGTTTATCGTGTGGGTGGTCGACCAATATAACCACGCAAATAATACCTAGTAACTAAAATAGGTCAAAACTAAATTAGGTACCTACCTACCTACGTACCTACTGCTAAAAAACGAGTGGTCGATCGGTCAAAACAGTCAAAAATCGATCAATCGGAGCGGGCGGGCGGCTACGGCTACGGTGCTACGTGCTACGAGCGGGGCTACGCTACGCCGCTACGCGCTACTGACTTCGAGTTTATTCAAGCGTAGCAGGTTAACTGGAAACTGAGTTTTCGAAGCTACCGATTTTTACATATACCTACAATTGGATTTTAGGGTATTTCTCATGCGCCATTAGCTTGGCGCGTTTCTGACCTACGTTTCCCGTCCCATATGATAACAGTGTGGTACGTGCACTTGCATTATTTCTGAATGGCACGTCAGCTCGTTGCGTGGAAGCGAGAATGCAAAAGAAAATTAGGATAGGAAGCGACGGCCAAAAATAGGCCCCTAGTTCATCAAATGTTAGAGAGGTAGGGCACAGCGGAATGTCATCTCGCTCGTATGTGGAGCAGCCCAACTGGGGAAGTACCTCCACCTTACAGAAGACCGCAGCCATAATAGCACCACTGCTTTGTAGTGTTGTTATATTATTGCATGCTATGAACCATGTGGTGTTGTGTTCCTGGTGGTGAGTAAGGTCACCAGAGCTCCCTAGGATGCACTGTGTTGGGAGTGAGGGACCTGCGTGTCTCTGTCTACCAACACAGCGAATCCTCAAGTGAATAAAGGGTCGACAACGCGCTTGTGATTCTTCTGGAGTCACAAGTGTCCATAGGCTACGGTAACTGCTTAACATCAGGCAGGTCGTAAGCTTGTTTTCCACCATCGTCGTATAAAAAAAATGTTGGCGAAACAACTACTACTTATTCTATATTAAATAAATTCGGATAATTGTACAGTAATTAATAATCAGAAAAGTGCAGCCTTTGCAAATAACCTGTCTATTTTTAAGTGCCTTGTTAATCTAACTTGACACCTTGTTAATTATTCTTCAGTTTGTGCAGTCATAAATATTGTAAATATGAAGGCGCTCGTCGGCGCACGCGCAGCCTGCCAGCGCGGCAAATGGTGCGGTGTAGCGTTCTTGCGTTCATGTATGCTACATGTAGCGGTAACCAGCCACGCCACCGACCTATTCTGGGGTTCTATTCCAAATGGTTTCATGATAGCTCGTGACATGACGACTGTATGAGTAGTCTTAAAATCGCTGCCGCAGGGCTGCGATTCCACTAGTCTTCATTAATAGTTTTATGGGGTTGTCATATTGATTGTTAAGTGGGGATTTAGATGACACTTTGCTCAAAAATAAAGAAATTAATCTTCTATTGACGAAGTATTTCTAAATCCTCTTATACCGTTATATTACCATAGGTAAGCTCTTATATTTATGTGATATTATTATGTATATCTACATACATTATTGTCTGACATATGTACAGAACAGCGTGGTATTTAGAAACAGTATTATTAGCGTATGTGCCATCGTCGCCAAGCAAAGCAACATTGTACCGAGCGATCGGGTTTCTGCTCGCGGCCAAAATGTCCAATGTCATCGTTTATTGCAGTCACCTGCCAACTCGCGGCGAGCTCTGCGCCGCTCCAACAATAATAAGGTAGATAAACAACGAAGAGTTGTGGACAACTACTCGAGTTACACAGAAACATGTTACCTATTAAGTAGGTAGTTTACAAAATACAAAAATTGTCCCAGTTTCCTCCAGATATTCGTAGCACTTCTGCTTACTTTATCATCTCCGTCGAATGCCGAAATGGCATCTTGAACGCTAAGTAGCTACTATTTGTTACCATCGTGTTGAGGAGAATACCTAGCTTTTTTTTTTGTGAAATCATGTTGTGTGTGTTTATACCGTCGTTCGAGTTAGTGTAAAGCTGAGGAGTAGCCACCCTTCCAGTTTTTTAGAGTGGTCTCTATGTGTTGAATTCGGGGGGCCAATTTAAAGATTCAAAATGTGTGTTACATGTCCCAGGAATATCCCCACTTTTAAATTTACCGTCATATAATGATATGATAAAGAAGATACTCTTCAAAGTGCCTACTTCTTTAATTAAAACTAAATTTGCTTTGCGTTTTCATACATTTCTACGTACACACATCTATAACACATTTGCTAAACGTATCGAACTAAGCAGAAGCATGTGTCCTAGAGGCAAAAATTAAAATATTGGAACTACGAGCAATCGGAAATAATCATTAATGTAATATCATAACATACACTCAAATACATTACATACATACACTACACACTACACATACACATACACATACATCACCGCAGACAAGCACCCTAATATAATTAATTAATTGTTAGTTTATAATTGTCTTCTAAGGGTTCCGTACTCAAAGAGTAAAACGGGACCCTATTACTAAGACTCCGCTGTCCGTCTGTCTGACTGTCTGTCTGTCTGTCCGTCTGTCACCAGGCTGTATCTCATGAACCGTGATAGTGAGACGGTTGGAATTTTCACAGATAATGTATTTCCGTTGCCGCTATAACAACAAATACTAAAAACAAAATAAATAAATATTTTCTTTTTTTTCTTTTACAATCTTACACAAATCGACCTAGTCCCAAACTAAGCAAAGCTTGTACTATGGGTATTAGACGACGATAAACATACTTGTATAGATAAATAAATACTTAAATACATAGAAAACATCCTCAGGAACAAATATTTGTGCTCATCACACAAATAAATACCCTTACCGGGATTCGAACCCGGGAGGTCCGGCTTCGTAGGCAGGCTCACTACCAACTAGGCTACAGGAGGCCATAGATAATGGTACGGAACCCTTCGTGTGCGAGACCGACTCGCACTTGGCCGGTTTTTTTCTCTTTTTGCTTTGTCTTGTTTTTATCCTAAGCCGCATGGACTGTTAATCTGTATTTGTCTAGGTTTCCACGGGACAGGCCTAGCCGTGTGTGGGACCACAGTTATGTTGAGTGTCTGAATATGTTAATAATAAATATTTCATTTCATTTCATTTCAAAACTCTGTCTTTCAAAATTGGAATCACAAACACAAGGCAGACAAAAGCGATATCCTATATTATGTCTCCTTGTGCCAATTAACGCAGATAGAATAGCGGTCCTGTAGTAATAATTAAGAATTTTGTTTATAAATTTCCAAAGCTAGATTGTAAGCATCGGAATAGGTCCGGTGTTGCGCTGCCTGGCAGCAGCAGGCTGGCTCCTAATGGCGGGCGGCGAACCGCGCGCGCGTCGATTTGGCCGCGTGCGCACCTAATTGTATAGTACTCCCGGCCACCGACTGTGACTGTGACCAGGGATCACCCTGCACGCACAACGTTCAGTGACACCTTGGCAGCAAATCCGGGGAAAGTCTGTTGTTGAGATACGAATCTCGGTTACAACGTATAGGTATTTACAAGTCATTTTATTTGGCACCAAGAGTTATTTTTAAATACGTTCCTTGACTTCTACTAGTTAGGTTAGGGGTAAGCGGTGAGATGGACCAAGCCAGGCTATGAAAATAATTGGTATCAGAGAATATCGATATCACATACGTGGTATGGGCATATTATGCGGAGGGATGACAGTCATGAGACTAAAAGAGTGTTAGGTATGAACGTGGAGGGATGGAAGAAACGAGGTAGGCCAAGGAAAAGGTAGATGGACTGTGTCACTGTGTGAGAGAGGATATGAAGAAGAAGGAAGTAAGTGACGAGATGACGAGTGACAGGGAGGTATTGAAGAAAAGGACATAGGATAAGGGCAAGAAAATGATGATCTCACAAACTCAATCTTATACGTGTATTTTTTATTCCAACTCGCTTGTTAAATATTTTTCCCTGCTGGTTCTGCAGACACGTTAGCGTAGCGCGCATGGAATTGTTCTGCGTGCGAATGTGAAAACCAAATTCGAATACGAATGGTATGCGCGTTGATCGTAGATTGACCCCAAAGGTTTCGTTTAAGATCTGCTGCTGCTAATCTGCTGGTGAGACGGATACTGAGGTAGGTACGATCACGGACTTTAAACGTTGAGCCATTTAGAGTTCACTTTATACTGCACCCTTCAAAACTTTACTACTAAATAACCAATATTAGTTGACACCTAAATGTCTCAACAATTAAAGTCCTTGACTATACATACCTACTCCCGACTCGAAGCTCGAAGTTGTAATCATTGTGCTGGAGTGAATTAATTAAAGTAGTGCGCTATTTGCCGAGCGTGTCCGCTATTAGATAGGTGAAATCAAAATATCAAAGTGGCTGACTTTCTCTTCAGCGATACAGGATTAAAACGTGCGAATCTCTGAAGCTTGATAGAACATTCGGTTTTATAAACGGTCTCCACAATCGTTATTTGGAAGCTACCTGCTCGCATTGCTACCTGATAATTACCTACATACAAAGGTACCTTTTGTCTAGACTATCTTGACATAACTATACCTACGCTTTTCATTATTACTTAGATTGGAAAATATTATGTATAAATATCTGCAGAGACTTATAGATGTTTCGATGATGAAAATGCAATATTACGACACTGGTAGGCTGTGCTAGTGTCTTATTTAAGTTGAGTACGAGTAAGGTCATTTAACAAACTTTTTGTTGTAAGTAGGTAGGTACCTAATACCTACATAAATACATATTAATCTTATTTTAAATACGAATAACACCCCTCGTTTTGCGTCGGGGGTTACTAAAATTGTGTCATTATAAAAAAAACCTTACAAGCGGACCAACTGAAAGAATAATAACATTAATAACGCTCGCTCCTAAAAGCAGCCTACATTTCGAAGACAAATTGCTTGTTTTACTCAAGCAAAATTTAAATTCAGCGTGCGTTAACGAAATAAAACAATCAATAAAACTAAATTACGTGTGGTCGAATAAAAATGTTTGTACAGTCGGCCGCAGTTAGTTTCGCCGCCTCGGGCGGTGACAAACGTCGTGAGCTATTCGTAATGGCCGCCGCAATTAATCAGGATAAGCGTTTTATTAGCGGGGATGCGGTTCCGCCAGATCCGTCAGGCGTTGAAACAAAACTGGCGTTTTTGGATGGTCGTGGCGGGGCGACTGACGCGCCCTGATTTATCCCCGAGCTTTAACCTCTAAGTTATTTATCTGTGGGCGCAGAAAATAGCAGTCGCCCGTTTAACCGGCTAGAGGAAAGACTAGGAAAGACCTACGTAGCGGAGCATTCCAGTGTCCAAAAGGGTGGTTGCGTTTGTGTTGATTGCGAGGGAAAGTTACCAATACTATGTACCACCAAAGTTCGTATCTCCGTGTATTTCACACTTTCAAGGAGCGTCCGTCCGTAGCAAATACGGTACGCGTGCAATGCTACATTTTAGTGACGTCATGCGTACCTATAATTTACGTAAATGGGTTGTTTGCCAAATTAAATAAGTCAGATTGTGTAATATGACCCAGCTCATATTAGGTAGGTATTGAATAAGTAGGCAAAAAAATTCAAAATTCAAAATTCAAAATCATTTATTTGTAAACATAGGTATATGGATGGTCAAAGAACTTAAAATTATGTACCACTATGTTTTGCCATATGGCATACAAATACTTATGAGAAGATGGAGCAGCATGCATCTAATTTAGAGTAAGTATTATATTATTATAGTTCACAATCTGTAAAATATTCATTCAGTGAATAATAGGCTTTTTTTACTAAAAGGGTAAACAGGCTTTTTTTGAATTCTATTAAATCTTCTACTTTGCATAGATTTTTTGGCAATTTGTTATAGATTTTCGGTGCCATTCCGAAAACACTTTTAGCAAGAAGACCCGTTTTTATTGATTCCGTAAATATTTTATGACATTGGCGAGTACTGTTAAAAACAGAAAACTGATGCATATTGTTTTTAACGTAAACTGCGGTCTCGAATATGTAGAGGCACGGTAGTGGAAGTATGCTAAGTCTGATAAAATGCGGTTTACAAGATTCCGTTGATGGTATTTTACATACTGATCGTAAACATCGTTTCTGTGCTTTAAAGGCCATTTCTCTGTCTGTGGAATTGCCCCAGAACATGACACCGTATCTTAAAGTCGAAGTAACATACGCGTGATAGGCGGTTAGAACAGCTGGTTGACTTACTATTTTACTAAGATTATATAATGCATATGAGAATTTGTAAAGTTTTTTACATATAATGTCAATCTGATCTTTCCATGTCAACTTATTATCTAAACTTAATCCTAAAAACTTAGTAAGGTCTGATTCGTCAATTTGGTGGTTTTTGTATGTCACGGTGAGATTTTTACGGCAAACTTGCGCCTAAAATGAAAACTAATATTGAAACACCCCCGAGCCGGAAGTAATTACCAGGTATTTATATTTCGGGCGGTTCAGAATATTTGCCGGCAGCAAGAGTGAAGTTCCTCCGCCTAGCACAATCACATCGGTGTCCTCCCACCATCTGTCACCGCGGAGCGTAGCGGAGCAAAAATGCGTGGTACGATATGACACAAACAGACGCCGCGGTACAGTCGCGCACACAAATACTGTGCCTTATTAGTTAGCTACAGCAATTTTGATTGCTTAGTTACTTGTTGAACCAAATCAGAGGTTAATAATGGTTTGATTGCATAGCCAATCTAACCTCTAAACTTGACAATACACTGTCTTGCATGTGACAAGATTATAGTCACTTGTTGCAAAGAAAACTCAATATATAAGTAGGTATTATTTAAAATATTTGCTCTATAAAGGAAGCTAGATAGCCTAGTGGTTCAGGCATGCGGCTGTCAAGTGGCAGTCGTTGGTTCGAATCCCGGCTCGTACCTACCAATGAGTTTTTCGAAACTTATGCACGGCATATTTACCGTTAGGTGAAGGAAAACATCGTGAGGAAACCGGTCTACATAATCCTAATAAGGTCTAGTCTTCCCTCTCAGTTGGAAGGTCAGGTGGCAGTCACTTTCGTAAAACTAGTGCCTATGCCAAATCTTGGGATTAGGTTTCAAAGCGGACCCCGAGCTCCTTTAGGGCACAACCGGGAATAACGCCACGAGGATTGATTATAAAGTAAGCTAGGTCACTTAAAATTGAATAAAGTATTATTTGTTTTCTTTCATTGCTACAAGTAAGGACAGAAAACAATAATGTAGAGAGTAGCTACGAGGCCTAGAATGAAGTCCAAGTCTCACTTTTAATGGCTTAATTAGCCAGATAAGCTGAAGTAAATTGGTTCTAACCTTGCAATTAATGTTAAGCCCAACAACGACGTATAACCAGTTAATGAAGGATTACACATTATTGTTTCTGGGATCCGTAAGCGAGGTACCTATAGTCGATTGATTATTCATATAATTTAATGATGAGCAAACATAAAATACGTCTACCTCACAAGAACGTGATACAAGGGAATAGTAGTACTAAGTAGGTAGTAGGTACATATTATAAGTGTTGTTGATTTGACAGGTATACGTAAATTACCGTTCCTATAAAACAATCTAGCCAAGCTACATGGCTTAGGGTTAAGAAATTCCCCCAGTCAGTCATTGCGTGTAGATGCCTGAACTAGCTATACTTCAAGAAATACTTACCTACTGGTTAACATCGGGTTAAGCACGTCGCCCCCACTGACGCAACCCACGATTTCCAAACAATCTTTGTTTCCAAAACATTATTTCTCAACGCCAAAATTAATTTCGCTGGAAATGTACAATCCTTTCTAGCGCTCCCGAGCGCCGTTTCAGGCGACGGCCATTTTTCATGGCACGCCTGAACGCTCGGCCGCACCTCCGATTTAACCACAGACAACAGCTCTATTTTCGAACGTAGGTACTGAAATTGTCTGAGAAACGTATTGGTAACGACGTCTTCTGCTCACGTGTAACCACATGTGTAAGAACGGGACGCACTTATAAACAGATTGAATGTGTATTGAATTCTTTGTCATGGAAGTGAGGCGTAAAGACGGCGCGGGCGCATAACAGCTAATTGCTTTTTTCAGTCTCCGCGCGGGAAACGAGGATGCACGCTCGATTGGAGCAACGATATTTTAATAGGGTTCTTAAACTTGAAACTAGGTCCGCTAGTGTTCGGGAAATAATAACAGCCGATACGTTATCTCGTTATTTGATCTCACATCTTTTGTAAAAGACGGGAATAATTAATAATTCAATTCAATTCAATTCAATCGTTTTATTTCAGACCATGTGATCCATATACTGTTAGTAACAAAATAAACTTAAAACTATGTTAGCAATTATTATAATACATAAAAAAAAAAAAAAGAACTGCAGTACTACTTGACATACGTCAAAGTAGTTCTGACCCGCTCGATCCAGTGCCACAATATGTTGCAATTAAATCTACCAGCCAATACCTTCAGAATGCCGTTTTGACTTTCCCTGACGCGACCCATCAGCGACGTGGTTTTCTTTCGCATTAATAATAAATAATAATTCTGTTTCTTAGTTATGAAATGTTGCAACAAACACATATACCTACCTGGATGTGTTATTGTATATTTACTTTACGAGTAGCTACGTAGGTAGATAATAATTAACTAGGTGTTATATTACAATTAACTAGGTCCCTACAAATGACAATAATTTTGGTCTTACCTATAGGTAAAAGTTACAGGTTATAGTAGGTACCTAATAGCCTAGGTAAGCATCACATCTTGTAGGTACCTATATCATAAATCCAGTTTCCATACTAAATTTCATCTAGATCGGTTAACCGGTTTAAGCGTGAAAACGAAATAGACAGACGGATAGAATTACTTTCGCATTTATAATATTAGTACCTATGGGAATATGGATATTATGGCTTCAGTACCTATGAAGCTACCTATATGGCCAACTGAGAATTCCGTTTTTTAGTTAAACTGAAATTAGTAACACCTGCGGGGTAATCACGTAACGTTCCGAACGCGCGTTAGGACAATCCAACTGTCATTTTTCCATATAACATTTTACATTTAGATCTAACGTAACGTGCGGATAATGCGTTACGTGATCGACTAGATGAAATACCTGTCAGTAAATTTAATCAAATCCGAAGTTACGTCATCTCGTTACTCGGTCCACAACCATGGAGTAAGTATGACAAAGTCGATTATTGTCGATGCATCAATTACGATAACTAGAATTAATAACTGCAGCCAACAAGCTTCTGAACTAAAACTCCTACGCATTCTAGGAACCAGTCGGGCTAAGCTAGTAGTTATAATAGCGGGCGCTCCGCTCAGTTCCCGCTGGTATGACCACAGTTTAAAGAAAAATAAGAAACTACCTAGTATAATATCTCCTACCTTTTTTCTACCAAAGTTTTTCTTGAACAGACAAAATGTGTCATACTTTCTAGCGGTGACATGGTATCGTACGGAATTCAAACCTACATCAAAAAAATGTACGAGAAATGTACGAAATTGAACGCTAATTTTTAAAAAATGTACTAGGTACACGTACTTTTACGAGAAAACAATGATCAATCTATCAAGCATACTTCCTAGCGGGCGCTATCTATTATAGCGGTAACATGTTATCGTACGGAATTCAAACTCGCATCAAAAAATGTACGAGAAATGTACGAAATTGTAGGCTAATTTAAAACAAAAATACTATTTGTACTTACGAGAAAACTATTTGTAAGAATGAATATCGCAGCGCCTGAATTAAGTATCTTGGCAAATTTTAATGCTTATTGCACCGCTAGAAAGTATGACACGACAAAATCACTTAGCATTAGGTACCTACCTAGTTACATTAACCAATTATTTTAAAAGCAGATTTCCGCAAGCCAGGATTCGACTATACAGGCTCTTAGGTACCTAAGTCTCACACTGCACTTTTTCATAGCTTTACATCGATGCCCGTATTTTCTGCTTTGGCCTTGCAATTTAACGCCTTTTGCAACGGCAACAGCAAATGTTTGCTCGAAGAGCGTTGTTGTTCCGTTGACATTTACCTACCTTTGTGGCTTTACCTGGATACCTATGATAGCAGCTGCTTTCCTCGATATGACGCACATCGCTGTGGACAGGTTTGGGCGCCATTCCAGTCTCGGCGGCGCGTGAAATTAAACCGCCCACCGACTCCTGGCGCCTGCCCGCCGGCCGCAAGCCGCCTGCCACAAAAAAATCAGATCGATAATATTTTATTAGGGTTCCGTACTCAAAGAGTAAAACGGGACCCTATTACTAAGACTTCGCTGTCCGTCCGTCCGTCCGTCCGTCCGTCTGTCTGTCACCAGGCTGTATCTCAAGAACCGTGATAGCTAGAGAGTTGAAATTTTCACAGATTATGTATTTCTGTTGCCGCTATAACAACAAATACTAAAAACAAAATAAAATACTTTTTTAAGGGGGGCTCCCATACAAAAAACGTGATTTTTTGCCGTTTTTATAGATAACTAGCTGTTGCCCGCGACTTCGTCCGCGTAGAACTTAATACTTAGAAAATATAATGCAAACAAACTTCTACCATCTTAAGGGATGATTTCCGAGGCAAAAACTATTCTATATCCTTTGGGGTCTCAAATTATCTCTATACCAAATTTCATCTAGGTACATGGATTTTATCCAAACTTTCACCCCCTATTTCATACCCTTAGGGAATGATTTTCGGGATAAAAACTATCTAATGTCATTCTTCGGGACTCAAACGACCTTTATACCAATTGTTTTAGTTTAGATTATTTTGTTTAGTGTCTACATCCTTATTTTCGATAAGATAAGATAAAATAAGATTTCTTTATTGTCAGAACTGTGTACATTTAGTTCTTTTGGGTAAAATAAAGTCCAACAGCTTGCCCATTTCGGACGTACAATATTAAACTTAAAGCTAGTCAAATATACTAAAACAATAACAACAATAGTATTTCCAAATAATTTTAACCATATTCACACATAAAATATTAATTTAGTTCTATCCGACATCCGTATTTTCTTTTAAACCACGAACTTCGGAATTCGAAAATATTCGGGTATCTCTATCTCTATCGCACTAACAAATGACAGGAACGCAGAGGGCCTACCGCGAAAGGCATTCGAAGTTTCCCCTCTCTGTCATACTTACAAGTTCGTACATAAGTGCGACAGAGAGGAAAAACTTCGAATGCCGTTCGCAGTAGGCCCTCAGATATACGAACTTCGAGTTTCGGATTTCGTGGTTTGGCTGAATACGCAAAGAGCGCGCGCGCGTGCCATTCAAAAAAACCAAGTTTATATTGTTCGAATTTGTTGTAACATTTGTACACATTACGCCTTAATTCGACATTTGCGCATATAAGTTCGCGTATCAAAATCGATTAATTTTATATTTGCTTTTGGTACCTATGTGTCTCGTCAATGTATATCGTAAACGGGATTAAAATTATTAATAGGCGAAAGAAAGGCAAAGCAATTCCGCCATTTTGTCCGTAGTATTTCTTATTACTGTGATTTTGACGTTTCTTTTAGCTGACAGATGTGGCGGCGATATACTTTAAGAATAATAAATGAAAAATTAAATGAAGTCGTATATTACGGAAAATAAATTAATTGTCGCAGTCGGATAAAAACTATCCTAAGTTGCAGCTGGAATAATAATGTACCTATATAAAATGTTTCATATTTTTCCGTCCATGGGATGCTGAGAACATTCGTACCACAGAAAGCTTAGTTTCAAACTGGCTGATTCTTTTTTTATTTAGAGATTTATTATAAGTGGAGATGCTACGGAACCCTTCGTGCGCGAGTCCAACTCGCACTTAGCCGGTTTTTTTTCTAAACTGAATAGTTTGCGCAAGAGACACTTCCAAAGTGGTAAAATGTAACCCCCCCCCCCTAAAACTAAAAAAACTATATGATACATTACCATGAAAACTTCCACCGAAAATTGGTTTGCTCGAGATCTAGTAGGTAAGTAGTTTTTTTTAATACGTCATAAATCGTTAACCGCAATTTTTTTAACGGAACCCTTCATGGGCGAGTCCGACTCGCACTTGGCCGCTTTTTTTAAATAGATAGAGTTATTCATGAGGAAGGCTTATGATGTATAATACATGCATGTATTATTTATACATATAAACCCGTGCGAAGCCGGGGCGGGTCGCTAGTGAATAAATAAATCATAATAATATTTTCTGCTCGACCAGTGTACGACAACTATGCAAGCGTATTCAGCTTCAAAATTTATTAAGTTTCTTAGTTTTAACATGCACAGTGACATCTGTTCTCGAGTAGATGAACTACTACACCCATCCTATCTGAGAAAGAGCCATCTAGTGAGCAGTAGTATTACTTTACGAACCATTGATAATTAATTATTAGTTAATAATTATTAATATGTAAAACATATTGTTCACACATCTTTTATTTTATTCGATGTTAATATTTTTAAATTATGAGTAAAAAATTGTTTGTTAATTTAATTATCCAAGAAAACAAAACGCAAGGAAACGATTGACCACAGATAGCAAAAAACAACAAAGCTAACAAAACGCATAGACAGCCATCAGCGGCAGCGGTTTAGGAATGTATTTCGTGAATTGAATTCATTATTTACTATCAATTTATCGTGATTGAGCACAAAATGGGGACAGAAGTAGCATTATCGTGTACGGCACTACGCGCTCAGTTAGAAACGGAAAGGAGCAGCTTGTACAAAATAGATGAAAACATCAAAAAGATAGTCCAAACGACGGGTCGATTCTCCAACGATAGGTTAGTGAAGAGCCTTGACGACACGAAATTTGCGCCGTTTATAGTTTCTATCCGTGTTTACTCAAAATTTATTTTTGTTTTAGGTTTAATAACTCATCTAGTGACTACTTGAAAGCCGGATCACGTGTAGGCGGCCGACATCCATTCCCAGACTCTAGACAAAATGACGATTCCTTTGGAAAGAGAAAACAAGAGACCAAAACAGTGTTTAGCAGGTACATGGCAAACTAATTAAAATCTCCACACACAGTCGATACGTCACTCGAATGATTTAATGGCTAGTTGTTTACATTGCATGCTTGTTTTGGCTAATATTGATTGGTAGTTTCGATTTGACACTTCAATGAACTCGAATTATTTCTTATACTTATAGTCTGATTTATTATTAAAATACTCTATATGGGCCTGAGGTTACCCCCTATTTCAACTCTTGTGTTGTTCCTTATTGGAACAGAAACATCATTATAAAGTCTGTCATTTATAAACACACATTTCCGAAGGTGTTCATTTATCTATAACAAATAGCCTAGTGGTTCAGGCATGCGGTGGTCGTGGATTCGAATCTCGGCTCGTACCAATGAGCTTTTCAGAACTTGTGTATGGAATATGTACCGTTCGCTTTTCGGTGTAGGAAAATATCGTGAGGAAACCGGTCAAATCCCAATAAGGTCTAGCTTTCCCTCTGGGTTGAAAAGTCAGATGGCAGTCGCTTTCGTAAAACTATGCCAAATCTTGGGATTAGGTGTCAAAGAGGACCCCGGGCACCTTTAAGGCACAACCGGGAATAAACTCTAGGAGGATGATGACAAGCCTTATTGAACTTACCATAGGCTAGTTTGTGTAAGATTGTCCCCAAACCCTAATATTTATTTATTATTTATATTTATCCATGATATTGGTAAAGATGAGTGTTAGAACACACATTTTAGGAATTGATATCATCATCATCATATCAGCCAAAAGATGTCCACTGAGCCTTCTTATGAGGCCCATAGTAGCTATTGCCTTGCCGGTCATCTCTGGAAAACCGCGGTAAATTTCGGTTTTAAGGTGTATTTATATTGATAGGTGCTGATTGCGAAATTATTATAAAAGGCATAATTCCATAAAATACTTTATTGCACAAAATTTTACATGTTTTACACAAAAAAAAAAAGTTCTGGATGGTTTGAACTTTCAATTTTTCAAAGTTTTTTCAAATAGCTTATTTAACAAAAAAATTAGCAACCAATACCAGTATTTTCTGAAACTTGATAGATTCTTTAAAAGATCATCATACATTTATCGTATTATATGAATATACACAGCTAATGATTTTAGAAAAACTGTTAGTTGAGAAAAACAAAAGAATCATTTGCATCGGTATAAAGTACAATACAATACCAATGCCTTCATTATTGCCCATCACTTAAGTATTACATGTGCATGTGCTATAATTAATTTTGTTATATTAAACTTCACAAAACTGATTATGTACTTTTAGTTTTACAATTACACTGTGACAGCCCATATTTATGTTTTTCTTTGCCATTACTTGTTTATTTTTCTTGGATAGGAACCCCTATTTGGGTATAGGCCTCCTCCAGTTTTTCTGGAGGGTTTTGGCATCTGCATACTGGGTTATTATAATCAATACATAGTTTGAAACATCGGTATTCCACGCTTTTTAGATTATCAGCGCGCACAGGTGGCAGTGACGACGAAGAGTCCCCGGGCGGCAAGCGCGCGCGCGTGGTGTCGCAGGTGTCGCGCGAGCTGCCGTCGCGCGCCGCCGTGCTGCGCGCGCAGGGCGGCGACGAGCAGGCGCGCACGCGCAACCGCCGCATGTTCGGCTCGCTGCTCGGCACGCTGCACAAGTTCAAGCAGGAGGAGATCGTGCTGCAGACTAAGGTCAGCTAACAGTCGCAGGTGTCGCGCGAGCTGCCGCCGTGCTGCGCGCGCAGGGCGGCGACGAGCAGGCGCGCACGCGCAACCGCCGCATGTTCGGCTCGCTGCTCGGCACGCTGCACAAGTTCAAGCAGGAGGAGATCGTGCTGCAGACTAAGGTCAGCTAACAGTCGCAGGTGTCGCGCGAGCTGCCGCCGTGCTGCGCGCGCAGGGCGGCGACGAGCAGGCGCGCACGCGCAACCGCCGCATGTTCGGCTCGCTGCTCGGCACGCTGCACAAGTTCAAGCAGGAGGAGATCGTGCTGCAGACTAAGGTCAGCTAACAGTCGCAGGTGTCGCGCGACAAAAAAACGGATGGCGGAGGACTTAGAGCAACACACACACAGCTTACAGGGATAAGTTCACCTTTGTACAGAATTAACCTATTTTTGTCTGTTCACATACATAAGTACTTATCCCAGCAGTGGTACACAACAGGCTCTTAATAATAAATAAATAAATAAATATTAAGGGACAATCTTACACAAATCAACCTAGGCCCACGGTAAGCTCAATAAGGCTTGTGTTGTGGGTACTAGGCGACGATATATATAATATAGATAAATACATATAGATACTTATATATATAACATCCATAACTCAGGAACAAATATTCGTGATAAACACACAAATAAATGCCCTGACTGGGATTCGAACCCGGGACCTCCAGCTTCGTAGGCAGAGTTACTACCAACTGGGCTACGGAGGCCGTTTTCTAATTCATAATAATTGCTTGACCAGCACCATCCCTTAGATTTATGACGTAACTATGTCTTTAGTTGTAAATAAATAAATAAATGATGCTTTTTGAAAATCTTTGAAAGCAGTTATTATTTTATCTAAAATCGGTCTCGTGACTCCTTAGAGCAAATTTCCGTATCTCTTGTAGTTTCGGTTTCCCTCACTGTCCTGTTTGAATAATACACCCTTACATGTAAATAAATCATTACAACCAAATTGTTTCGAAACCTATGGGATAAAACTTCCCTTGCCCTTTAGGTTGATTTAAATTGCAGAGATTAAGAATATGTTTTGTTTTACTACAGGAAGATAAAAAAGCGCAAGTAGAAAGAAAGATAGAAGAGCAAGCGCGATTGCTAAAGGAAAAGGAGCAAAAAGAGCGAAAAACCCTCTTCGCTGAGCGTGAGCACAAGAAGGCAACAATTAAGGCCCTGGAAGCCAAGATGGCGCGTGTGCAAGAGTTTGAGAAGTGGGAGGCGTCGCAGAAGAACCTCGCCAGCTTCATCCTCACGCGCACCAAGCCTCACGTCTACTGGATACCCAAGAACATGACGGAGAAGGCTACAGAGAGACTCAATTCCAGCAGAAAGTATCATGAAAGTAAGCATCTCGCCAGTAGTCATACTTTCAGAAGTATTCGTTATTTTGAGTCTTACAGAGGCTCTAGTATACGTTTTATCGATACAAAACGTTGTCGAACGCGTATGCGTTTAGTTTCAATTTGTATGGCAACGCGAACAGCCCCTCTGGTGGTAACATAAGTACTTACACAAAAATTTGCATGTCACCGCGTGACGAGATAGATAGTTCTATACATATATTATAACTAAGAACATCCAATTGTACTCTGTCTTATGTGAATAAAGATAAATGAAATGAAATGAAATAACTATTAGGAACTACGCGTTGCCATACAAATTGAAAATAAACGCAAACGCGTTCGAAAACGTATAGGTATGTATCGATAAAACTTAAGAGCTCCAGAATCTTTTTTGGGTTTGAGTCGAGTTCTCTTTTAGTTACTTTGAAGTTGTATTATTGTTGAGTAATTCAATGTTTTACAGCCAAATATGGTCGATTGTATCGCAGTGAGTATAATATTTTTGTTTTCCGGCTAGCCACATGACAGGCGGAGGGGTGTTGGTCATTAAGTACATTTAAAATATACTAATTTATAATTAAGTAATTCTGTATTTGTCATCAAAATTTGTTCTTCAATATTGAATACCTGCTTTGATGTTTGATCTAATTCCAGGAATAATTAACTTTTCTGTTGGTTGTGTAGTAAACATTTTCTTTGATTACAGGAATAGGTAATATTTACTTTTAAACATGTCAATGAGAAGTTTATAGTATGGTAGCTCCCCGCGCGGATTCGCGCGTGTTTTACAAAAAATAAAACATAACCTATGTTCATCCAGAAAGTATATTCTACTGTATAGTAGATAGTTCCGTAGGTTACCCATTACATACAAAGCTACAATCTCACAGACTTTTCCTCTTTATAACATTAGTATAGATTATACTGTCTAGGAACTTTCCGTACTAAATCGTATGTTACACCACTTTCTAATGTATGGTCAAAGCACAGCGGATCCGGCTGGGAAAAAACTACCATAAAGTGCTAATGTGTTTTTGGAATCGATGAATTAGAGCGGCTCAGCCTGAGGCATGCTCGCCCCGCGCGGCGAGCTGCTCGCGAGCCAAGTTGTTACACATAAAGCGGCGCGGGCGAGGCAGCGTGCAAGCGGCGAGCCGACATTGCGCGTCGTTCAAAATGGCGTCAGCTGATTGATTTAGGCCCCCACAACACGTTTTGCTTTTCGTGTATTTGTATCAATAATTGTTCCACTAACAAATGATTAGTGATTACTAGAGATGCGCCGAGTATGGTTTTACCGAATACGAATATTCTGTCGAATTTTCGGTCCAGCTTTTGCCGAACCGAATATTCAGCCGAATAATTCGGTTCAAAGGAATGCCTTATGCCTTATTCAGCCGTTCCAAAACAGACTCATTTTTCAGTGGTAAAAATCTTGTTGATTTTTAAGTGAAACATTTATACTAAAGGTAGTTAAATAACAATAATAATCCGTTTTAGAATAATAATTTCACAGGACAATGACTATGTTACATTCTTACAACTTGCAAACAAAAAACCTGCAGAATTATTCGGTAAATATTCGGCATTTGAACCGAATAATTCGGCCGAATAACGAACATTAAAAAACGTGCCGAATATGCCGAATACCGAATATTTACCGAATATTCGGCGCATCTCTAGTGATTACACATGCACGGCTCAGCCAGTTGGTCAAATTCATACGCGCCTCGCGCACAAACAAGTTCGAAGTTGTCGCTCTGCCCGCGGCACGCTCAGATACACTTACACATTACGCGAGGCGCGCACACAGAGACGGCTTTGAAAACGGTAAAAAGACCGACTCTCGCTCGGCGGCTCGCCGCGCGCAACTCGCGTACGAATTTGAGCAAAACAGGTGAACCGTGCGTGCCTCAACCCTCAAAGTCGTACGCAACTTTATACTTCTCATGACGAATCAACCTTTTTAATGAATGTATCTAAACCTAAGCTAACTCCTCCGTCAGAATGCATGGTCAAGAAGCGCGCGGAGCTGCAGGAGGAGCTGCAGCGGATAGAGCAGCGCTGCCTGCGCGCGCGCGGCCCGCAGGCCAAGGAGAACGAGCCGCACGACCACGACCACAACGACCAGGTATGCAGGAGGAGCTGCAGCGGATAGAGCAGCGCTGCCTGCGCGCGCGCGGCCCGCAGGCCAAGGAGAACGAGCCGCACGACCACGACCACAACGACCAGGTATGCAGGAGGAGCTGCAGCGGATAGAGCAGCGCTGCCTGCGCGCGCGCGGCCCGCAGGCCAAGGAGAACGAGCCGCACGACCACGACCACAACGACCAGGTATGCAGGAGGAGCTGCAGCGGATAGAGCAGCGCTGCCTGCGCGCGCGCGGCCCGCAGGCCAAGGAGAACGAGCCGCACGACCACGACCACAACGACCAGGTATGCAGGAGGAGCTGCAGCGGATAGAGCAGCGCTGCCTGCGCGCGCGCGGCCCGCAGGCCAAGGAGAACGAGCCGCACGACCACGACCACAACGACCAGGTATGCAGGAGGAGCTGCAGCGGATAGAGCAGCGCTGCCTGCGCGCGCGCGGCCCGCAGGCCAAGGAGAACGAGCCGCACGACCACGACCACAACGACCAGGTATGCAGGAGGAGCTGCAGCGGATAGAGCAGCGCTGCCTGCGCGCGCGCGGCCCGCAGGCCAAGGAGAACGAGCCGCACGACCACGACCACAACGACCAGGTATGCAGGAGGAGCTGCAGCGGATAGAGCAGCGCTGCCTGCGCGCGCGCGGCATGCAGGCCAAGGAGAACGAGCCGCACGACCACAACGACCAGGTATGCAGGAGGAGCTGCAGCGGATAGAGCAGCGCTGCCTGCGCGCGCGCGGCCCGCAGGCCAAGGAGAACGAGCCGCACGACCAGGACCACAACGACCAGGTATGCAGGAGGAGCTGCAGCGGATAGAGCAGCGCTGCCTGCGCGCGCGCGGCATGCAGGCCAAGGAGAACGAGCCGCACGACCACGACCACAACGACCAGGTATGCAGGAGGAGCTGCAGCGGATAGAGCAGCGCTGCCTGCGCGCGCGCGGCATGCAGGCCAAGGAGAACGAGCCGCACGACCACGACCACAACGACCAGGTATGCAGGAGGAGCTGCAGCGGATAGAGCAGCGCTGCCTGCGCGCGCGCGGCCCGCAGGCCAAGGAGAACGAGCCGCACGACCACGACCACAACGACCAGGTATGCAGGAGGAGCTGCAGCGGATAGAGCAGCGCTGCCTGCGCGCGCGCGGCCCGCAGGCCAAGGAGAACGAGCCGCACGACCACGACCACAACGACCAGGTATGCAGGAGGAGCTGCAGCGGATAGAGCAGCGCTGCCTGCGCGCGCGCGGCCCGCAGGCCAAGGAGAACGAGCCGCACGACCACGACCACAACGACCAGGTATGCAGGAGGAGCTGCAGCGGATAGAGCAGCGCTGCCTGCGCGCGCGCGGCCCGCAGGCCAAGGAGAACGAGCCGCACGACCACGACCACAACGACCAGGTATGCAGGAGGAGCTGCAGCGGATAGAGCAGCGCTGCCTGCGCGCGCGCGGCCCGCAGGCCAAGGAGAACGAGCCGCACGACCACGACCACAACGACCAGGTATGCAGGAGGAGCTGCAGCGGATAGAGCAGCGCTGCCTGCGCGCGCGCGGCATGCAGGCCAAGGAGAACGAGCCGCACGACCACAACGACCAGGTATGCAGGAGGAGCTGCAGCGGATAGAGCAGCGCTGCCTGCGCGCGCGCGGCCCGCAGGCCAAGGAGAACGAGCCGCACGACCAGGACCACAACGACCAGGTATGCAGGAGGAGCTGCAGCGGATAGAGCAGCGCTGCCTGCGCGCGCGCGGCATGCAGGCCAAGGAGAACGAGCCGCACGACCACGACCACAACGACCAGGTATGCAGGAGGAGCTGCAGCGGATAGAGCAGCGCTGCCTGCGCGCGCGCGGCATGCAGGCCAAGGAGAACGAGCCGCACGACCACGACCACAACGACCAGGTATGCAGGAGGAGCTGCAGCGGATAGAGCAGCGCTGCCTGCGCGCGCGCGGCCCGCAGGCCAAGGAGAACGAGCCGCACGACCAGGACCACAACGACCAGGTATGCAGGAGGAGCTGCAGCGGATAGAGCAGCGCTGCCTGCGCGCGCGCGGCATGCAGGCCAAGGAGAACGAGCCGCACGACCACGACCACAACGACCAGGTATGCAGGAGGAGCTGCAGCGGATAGAGCAGCGCTGCCTGCGCGCGCGCGGCATGCAGGCCAAGGAGAACGAGCCGCACGACCACGACCACAACGACCAGGTATGCAGGAGGAGCTGCAGCGGATAGAGCAGCGCTGCCTGCGCGCGCGCGGCCCGCAGGCCAAGGAGAACGAGCCGCACGACCACGACCACAACGACCAGGTATGCAGGAGGAGCTGCAGCGGATAGAGCAGCGCTGCCTGCGCGCGCGCGGCATGCAGGCCAAGGAGAACGAGCCGCACGACCACGACCACAACGACCAGGTATGCAGGAGGAGCTGCAGCGGATAGAGCAGCGCTGCCTGCGCGCGCGCGGCCCGCAGGCCAAGGAGAACGAGCCGCACGGCCAGGACCACAACGACCAGGTATGCAGGAGGAGCTGCAGCGGATAGAGCAGCGCTGCCTGCGCGCGCGCGGCATGCAGGCCAAGGAGAACGAGCCGCACGACCACGACCACAACGACCAGGTATGCAGGAGGAGCTGCAGCGGATAGAGCAGCGCTGCCTGCGCGCGCGCGGCCCGCAGGCCAAGGAGAACGAGCCGCACGACCACGACCACAACGACCAGGTATGCAGGAGGAGCTGCAGCGGATAGAGCAGCGCTGCCTGCGCGCGCGCGGCCCGCAGGCCAAGGAGAACGAGCCGCACGACCAGGACCACAACGACCAGGTATGCAGGAGGAGCTGCAGCGGATAGAGCAGCGCTGCCTGCGCGCGCGCGGCCCGCAGGCCAAGGAGAACGAGCCGCACGACCACGACCACAACGACCAGGTATGCAGGAGGAGCTGCAGCGGATAGAGCAGCGCTGACTGCGCGCGCGCGGCCCGCAGGCCAAGGAGAACGAGCCGCACGACCAGGACCACAACGACCAGGTATGCAGGAGGAGCTGCAGCGGATAGAGCAGCGCTGCCTGCGCGCGCGCGGCCTGCAGGCCAAGGAGAACGAGCCGCACGACCACCACGTCATTTTCATTTCAAAGTTCAATATTTCTAAACCGGCTGGACCGATTTTGTTGAAACACGGCTAAGAACCATCTCAATCACTTCAGCTTTCGGACAAAAAAAACAGCATTAAAATCGGTCCATTCGTTTAGGAGCTACGATGCCACAGACAGATACACAGAGATGTCAAAATTATAACACCCCTCTTTTTGTATTGGTGGTTAAAAAAGGGAATAATCATAAAATTCTTTATTTCGGACCACCTTAGCTTGTTTGTAAAGGCTTATTGACTAGGTTCACTACCTAGTGAAGTAGAGTTCAAATTGGGCTACACTTTTATTTGTCCTAGCCAAAACTTAATTATAAACAAAATCAGGCAAAATACTAAAATGTAGTATTGTATTGCAGGAGGGCACGGACTTGGGCGCCCGCAAGCGGGACAAGTTCACCGCCGACGTGGACCTCAAGGACAAGGACGACAGCGACGGAGAGGACCAGCGTCCACCACCACATCACTCGAACGGCGACGGCCGCGCCCAGACCAAACACGAGCCTGGTGAGTTACACTACTGTCTCCATCGGGCCTATGTCCGTATAATGTAAGTTCACCGCCGACGTGGACCTCAAGGACAAGGACGACAGCGACGGAGAGGACCAGCGTCCACCACCACATCACTCGAACGGCGACGGCCGCGCCCAGACCAAACACGAGCCTGGTGAGTTACACTACTGTCTCCATCGGGCCTATGTCCGTATAATGTAAGTTCACCGCCGACGTGGACCTCAAGGACAAGGACGACAGCGACGGAGAGGACCAGCGTCCACCACCACATCACTCGAACGGCGACGGCCGCGCCCAGACCAAACACGAGCCTGGTGAGTTACACTACTGTCTCCATCGGGCCTATGTCCGTATAATGTAAGTTCACCGCCGACGTGGACCTCAAGGACAAGGACGACAGCGACGGAGAGGACCAGCGTCCACCACCACATCACTCGAACGGCGACGGCCGCGCCCAGACCAAACACGAGCCTGGTGAGTTACACTACTGTCTCCATCGGGCCTATGTCCGTATAATGTAAGTTCACCGCCGACGTGGACCTCAAGGACAAGGACGACAGCGACGGAGAGGACCAGCGTCCACCACCACATCACTCGAACGGCGACGGCCGCGCCCAGACCAAACACGAGCCTGGTGAGTTACACTACTGTCTCCATCGGGCCTATGTCCGTATAATGTAAGTTCACCGCCGACGTGGACCTCAAGGACAAGGACGACAGCGACGGAGAGGACCAGCGTCCACCACCACATCACTCGAACGGCGACGGCCGCGCCCAGACCAAACACGAGCCTGGTGAGTTACACTACTGTCTCCATCGGGCCTATGTCCGTATAATGTAAGTTCACCGCCGACGTGGACCTCAAGGACAAGGACGACAGCGACGGAGAGGACCAGCGTCCACCACCACATCACTCGAACGGCGACGGCCGCGCCCAGACCAAACACGAGCCTGGTGAGTTACACTACTGTCTCCATCGGGCCTATGTCCGTATAATGTAAGTTCACCGCCGACGTGGACCTCAAGGACAAGGACGACAGCGACGGAGAGGACCAGCGTCCACCACCACATCACTCGAACGGCGACGGCCGCGCCCAGACCAAACACGAGCCTGGTGAGTTACACTACTGTCTCCATCGGGCCTATGTCCGTATAATGTAAGTTCACCGCCGACGTGGACCTCAAGGACAAGGACGACAGCGACGGAGAGGACCAGCGTCCACCACCACATCACTCGAACGGCGACGGCCGCGCCCAGACCAAACACGAGCCTGGTGAGTTACACTACTGTCTCCATCGGGCCTATGTCCGTATAATGTAAGTTCACCGCCGACGTGGACCTCAAGGACAAGGACGACAGCGACGGAGAGGACCAGCGTCCACCACCACATCACTCGAACGGCGACGGCCGCGCCCAGACCAAACACGAGCCTGGTGAGTTACACTACTGTCTCCATCGGGCCTATGTCCGTATAATGTAAGTTCACCGCCGACGTGGACCTCAAGGACAAGGACGACAGCGACGGAGAGGACCAGCGTCCACCACCACATCACTCGAACGGCGACGGCCGCGCCCAGACCAAACACGAGCCTGGTGAGTTACACTACTGTCTCCATCGGGCCTATGTCCGTATAATGTAAGTTCACCGCCGACGTGGACCTCAAGGACAAGGACGACAGCGACGGAGAGGACCAGCGTCCACCACCACATCACTCGAACGGCGACGGCCGCGCCCAGACCAAACACGAGCCTGGTGAGTTACACTACTGTCTCCATCGGGCCTATGTCCGTATAATGTAAGTTCACCGCCGACGTGGACCTCAAGGACAAGGACGACAGCGACGGAGAGGACCAGCGTCCACCACCACATCACTCGAACGGCGACGGCCGCGCCCAGACCAAACACGAGCCTGGTGAGTTACACTACTGTCTCCATCGGGCCTATGTCCGTATAATGTAAGTTCACCGCCGACGTGGACCTCAAGGACAAGGACGACAGCGACGGAGAGGACCAGCGTCCACCACCACATCACTCGAACGGCGACGGCCGCGCCCAGACCAAACACGAGCCTGGTGAGTTACACTACTGTCTCCATCGGGCCTATGTCCGTATAATGTAAGTTCACCGCCGACGTGGACCTCAAGGACAAGGACGACAGCGACGGAGAGGACCAGCGTCCACCACCACATCACTCGAACGGCGACGGCCGCGCCCAGACCAAACACGAGCCTGGTGAGTTACACTACTGTCTCCATCGGGCCTATGTCCGTATAATGTAAGTTCACCGCCGACGTGGACCTCAAGGACAAGGACGACAGCGACGGAGAGGACCAGCGTCCACCACCACATCACTCGAACGGCGACGGCCGCGCCCAGACCAAACACGAGCCTGGTGAGTTACACTACTGTCTCCATCGGGCCTATGTCCGTATAATGTATGCATGTATCTTATTCTCTCTTTATGCATGGATTAAAAAGAGACAGACATATAGTGGACGCGGATTATTGGGACGTTTATTATACGAACCGCTTATCGCGTAATATAAACTGTGGTACATGCTCCTTCGTGGCAAAATAAACTAGGGTTTGGGGCAACCAGGCACGTTGGAAGCACGTTTTCAGCCTGTAATGTCCCACTGCTGAACATAGCCTCTCTTCGAGCACGCCACCCGTCCCTGTCCTGAGCTAATCATCGAGCTGGTGGACGGGACGGCCCACGCTCCTTTAACCCAGAAGTGGCCACCAATCCGACACCTTTTTGGTACACCTACATACATCACTCTGCCTGGCATGTATAAAATCCTGCTACGCGTGATAATC
The DNA here is from genome assembly GCA_963854355.1 of Epinotia brunnichana. Lineage (NCBI taxonomy): Eukaryota > Metazoa > Arthropoda > Insecta > Lepidoptera > Tortricidae > Epinotia > Epinotia brunnichana. The sequence continues at coordinate 488,768 of OY977952.1, read as the reverse complement.
GCAATTTTGGTTGTCATATTTTCAACAGCGCCAGTGCCCCTAGAGGGCGCATCCATCCACTGCGACATTACGACTGCATTAAATAAATAGACCATAAAAAATGGGCATAATTCGAAAATTCTTGTCTCCGTCCAAAATCAAAATAAGCAGCATAGTTTGATAAAACTAAACAAAAAATTAACCATTCCTCCCTTTTCAGTAACAGATGAAAGTAAACTCGACACAGCGGTGGAACAGATCGCAACAGTAGAAGCAGAAGAGGCCAGAGAAGACTCTCATATTTCGGTGGACGCGAGTGACCTGCAGAGTGTTGACAACCCCCCAGAAACTACCCCAGAGTTGTGAAGCAAATGTATTCTAGCCTGTTTACTGTATAAGTGTGGAACCTAATAGCATAAAGACAGGGTGTGTAGGAATGGCCAAATATTTAAACTTTGTACAGTCAGATGCAAAAATATGTATACTACCTAAAATTAAGTAATATCTTGACTAACTATTGCAATGCCAAGGTGTCGAGGTATATTTGAGTTTTAGTAATGTAAGTAGATAGTTTTGAAACTGATATTACCTTTACGATGTACTGGCTACCCGCGTGAACCAAAGAAATACGAAGTTCGAAGTTCGTGGTTATAGCTCAGCTCGTTTATATCCTAGTTCCATACAAACTTTCACCCTCTATACCAAATTTCATCTAAATCGGTTCAATGGTTTAAGCGTGAAGTGACAACAATAATTGACTTTCAAAACAAAGTTTTAACCGACTTCAAATCAGTAGCCAAATAGCTTCAAGTTTGCCTATACAATTTGAAGAGTTCCCTCGATTTCTCCAGGATCCCATCATCAGAACTGGATTTTGGTGACAACGGGACCAATCTGGAAGTATATGCTTTCAAACAAAGAAAGAATTTTTCAAATCGGTTCATAAATTACGGAGTTACCTATCGCGTAAAATACACATAAAAAAAATAAAACATACACACGAATTGAGAACCCCCTCCTTTTTTTTTTGAAGTCGGTTAAAAAGACAGACAGACGGACACACTTTCGCATTTATAATATTAGTATTTTAGTATGGAGATAGCCTAAGTTACCCTTATAATATTTGTGTTTGGTAAAGTCAATCTCAAATTCCCACCAGTGAACCAATGTGAACGAATGCCCTTGCCAGACAAAGAATGAACTAGGCACTTTGGTAACGGTTACCCGCAACCAAAGGAATTCAAGGTGCTCCGGGTGAACTGCATCATCCGCTTTGTGGAAATGATGGAGCAAGCCTGGGAGCAGGCATAAAGGAGAGGGCAAATGCACAAAAGATCCCACTGGGTCGAAGTGCATCCGAAAGGGCCCTCACCTAGATAGATAAGATAAGATAAGATAATGTGAACTTTACTGAAATGTTTGAGGGTTGATGGTTGTTTGTACATCATCATCATCATATCAGCCGAAAGACGTCCACTGCTGGACATAGGCCATGCATATGCGATATGCATAGGCGATGTTTGGACATGCTGACGGATTAATCCGTCTTAAGCAATGAATTAATAAATCGTAGATGGAATGTATAAATCGAGCTCCTGGGGTTCGGACATCCATTTCTCCCAGCTGGCAACACTGCAAATTCTCGCACAATTTAAAAGGGTTAGCGAGGGTGATCCATATGGTCGCACCACACTTGAGGTTGCGTGTTTGCGTTGCGTCGTTGCCTCTCTTTCATTTGCCGCAAAAAGGAAAAAGATGCAACACGAATATTTGGGCAAACACCGCCAAATGTAGTGCGACCAATAGATTACGGTGTCCGTTTACTAAGAGATGCTCGTTTGTTATGAAGATTGGTTAGTTTCGTCTTTGGCCATTTCTATGGAGCCCACATACAAATGTTTAGATCAGCAACACTGTGATTATAATTGGGATTATGTTATGAAGTGAATAAATTGCTGACTTTATATAAAAGTTTATTATTTAATTTAGTCTTTTAAATAAGTAACATTAGACAAATTAGACAATGTTAGAAGCGTATAATACATTAAAAGCTAGGAATGATTTTTAGAATTTTCATATTCTTTTCATCTCCTAATAATTATTACGTTTATAAGCAAACGTAATATTATTAAATTAGCTCGATTAATCGGTAATTTATCGTCACATCTCATGTTCCCGAATGTTTAGAATGCCATTCTTGCTCTCCAGATCCCCATTGTTTACATAATCACGTTGAAATACAAGAATTTTATTTATTTTGAATAATGCTGTACTAAGCATCTGATACTTTTAAAATATAGTTTATCTACGCACATATCACTAGTGCTCTAAAATGCGTTCAGAAACCGTAGGAAATGACCAGCATTATTGAATTACAACCAATTTTACTATGACAACTTTCTTGTCTGTGGTAGTAGGTAAAATCTGTACTGTGATGGTCGCACTACAATTGGCGGTGCTTGCCCAAATATTCGTGTTGCATCTTTTTCCTTCTGATGCTGGTACTCCAGTTGGCGGTGTTTGCCCAAATATTCGTGTTGCATCTTTTTCCTTCTTACGGCAAATGAAAGAGGCAACGACGCAACGCAAACACGCAACCCCAAGTGTAGTGCGACCATAATGTTATTACAGTATCGATTTTTGTATTTTAAGGCCTCTCATTATGTAGTTAAGTTGCATAAACTACAATTTCTGTGAGCAAGTTTTTATGCTGCTTTCTAGCAAAAGTGACAACCACCATACAAAAATAATAATACTATTTTGTTGCATGACAGGGCGACAACATGTCGCTGACTTTCTATTCAATTTGCCAGAATCTCAGCACAAGAAAGGCCAGAGGCAGAATGATTATGATCCCAACAACAATCCCTCATCCCTGCAAAATTTTATTGAAAGAAATCTATCCCATTTCAATATGGAGCCACAATCTGCCAGTTACGGGAGACATTTTGAGGTGTCTATCATCTCGATTCATCGCGGGCAGGCTTTCCTGAATTGAACTGCATGGCTGGAGTAGACGGAGTAGAGTATGTAGTGGTACTACTGCTAGTCGAGGGAGAATATCCTGGAGGCAATGTCGTCCAGCATCCAGTCGATGCCCTCAAGCAGGTTCTCGCCGGTCACAGCTGAGCAGCGCACAATGCGCCAGTGGTGAGACTTGATGCTATCCAGGTCCAGGGCCTGTAATGCAATCATTATTACTTACTGAGTTTGCTCTTTTTGACCGACTTTAAAACAGGTTTTTTTTTGTGTTTGTTACGCGATAACTCAGTAATTTATGAACCGATTTGAAAAATGTTTTCTTTGTTTGAAAGCATATACTTCCAGATTGGTCCCGTTGTCACCAACATCCAGTCCTGATGATGGGATCCTGGAGAAATCGAGGGAACTCTTCAAATTTTAAAGGCAAACTTGATACAATTTGGCTATTGATCTGAAGTCGGTTAAAACTTTGTTTTTAAAGTATATTATTGCCAGTAAGATTGATCATGAAGCCAATCAGTGTATGTACAGCTTAGGTTCTCAAGATGCAGCCGTCCAGTTACAGCTGGCCAACAGTAGTCTGCTGTATAAGGCATGCAATGCTACCTCTCTGATCTCCTGCAGCGAGAGCGCCCCGGGCAGGTCGGCCTTGTTGGCGAGCACCAGCAGCGTGGCCCCTGAGAGCCGCTCCTCCTGCAGCAGCGCGCGCAGCTCCGCGGCGCAGCCGTCCAGCCGGCGCGCGTCCGCGCTGTCCACCACCCACGCCACGCCATCTGTGCTCTCGAAGTAGTTCTTCCAGTACGATCTGGAAACAATAACATTCTGCATTTTAAAGTAAATATACAGAATTTTTTTTAGGTATGCATATTTAATTCTCTACCTCATTTATCATGACTCATCGCGCGTGAGATGAGCCTAGTCTCTTTCTAAGTGTTCTATTTAGAAAAAGAGGATAGTCTGTCTCGCGCGCGCGGTAGGAAGCACAAGCGAGTCATGCAGGTGAGATAATCTATTGTCTATAACAAAAAAAAAACGGTCAAGTGCGAATAAGACACGCGAAAATACATTTTTTTATTTTTATTTATTTAGAACACAAACAGTCGCATAAACAAAAATATAAAGGGTACACAAAAAGCACCAATAGTCATAAATATAAAGACCCGGAGGTTCATTACTACATAAAAACTATGTTAACATAACAAAATAATCCTAAAGAAACAAAGCTGAAAAGATTTAAAAATTTTAAACTTAACAAATTCTTTAATATAATACAATACCGGTCGTCGACGCAGTATGCATGCACAAGTTAAAGGTAGGTAACAAATTTGTAGTTATACAAATAGTTTGTCCATCCCAGAAAGCTAGCCTCCAAAGATCTTACACAAATCAAACTAGCCCCATAGTAAGCTCCATAAGGCTTGTGTTATGGGTACTAGACAATGTAAATATATATCAATGTAAGTACTAAGTACCTACTTCACAGTTTTCGTAATGAAAGTGAAGCACATTTTCTTCATCATGCACACATGCATGTGTGCTCGTTAGCACACTACTCAATTTTATGACAACATCAATAAGTTCTGGCCAACTCTATGTTGTAGAATTATTTATATTCCCTGGAGAAAATTGTATATGATAATAAAAACCCAGATAAAATTGAAAAAAGTTATTCCTTTTAGAGAACTGACCAGATAGTGCACCGAACTGACCAACTAATATAGTTTTGCTTTTGATCTTGGTCCTTGATTACAAGTTTCTTACACTATAGTAAGGGTGTAGGTAATTGGTGAGAAAATAATTCAATAATATTTTTAGTCATAGTGGTAGTTTTTACGTAACCCTTCCGTTTGAGATGTTCTCCGTGGTGAGTGCTACGGTACCTGAGTGACTTCTGTCCGCCGACGTCCCAGATGTTGAGCTTGTAACCGCGGTGCTCCAGCGTCTTGATGTTGAAGCCCAGCGTCGGCGAGATCGTGTCGATCGGCTCCCCGTTGAACCGCTTCAGGATCGTCGTCTTACCCGCGTTATCCAGCCCTCTGAACACAAGCTAAGGAAACACTATTGTACCAAACAAAAAACTTCAAAAACAGTCGACTCTCAAAAGGATACAACATAAGTATTCGCATTTCTTTCTCCTTCTGTCGAAGTTTCTTCAAAATTGTTAGGAAACCCATTTTTTTGCAACTATTGTAACTAAACTGTTATTTTAAAATCGAATTTATCGTTTCATTTCGTGATTCACAACACGTTTGTTTGTCAGCTGTTAAACGTCAAGTTTTTTTTTATGAAAAGTTCTGCTCACATTTTCAAACAGCCAAATAGTCAACAATCTATAAAAATAAGATTTAAATCATTACATGGTTTCAATAATTATTATTTATATGTGACACTTATTTAGTTGTAGTACTAAACAAAAATTAATAAAATATTGACAAGCTGAAATAAGACCAAAACTGCCTAGATTCTAGTTTTCTGTAGTTTTCTGATAATATTGAACTAACGATCAGTCTAGTAAGCAACATTGCTAATTTTTACTGCAAGGAACTGTTACAGATTGTATTATTTGTATATTTTTATGAATAACATACATTACATCACATTTTTATCCATGGCCCCACTCCTCATGACCAAAAACTCTATCCCTATCCCTAAACTTTTTAAAATCGAATAGGAATCCATTAGCAACCATAGAGTAAAACATCCATCCATGGCGGATCTCGTCACTGTCAAGACTTTTATTTAATTCTGTTTCAATTATGAAGCACCTTCAATGATTTTGAGTGGGCTTATTGTGTGGAAGTGATCGTGCGGTGGCGCGGCGCGGTGCCGGCGATCCGGTTGTGTCGGCGCCATGTTCAGCGGAACAGTGCGCGTCAAGGTGTGTGAGGCCACGGGCCTCAGACCGACTGACTTTCAGAAACGGCACAACATGACCTTCGGGAAACCAGGTGAGCCCTGCCCGCAGTCTCAATTCTCTTCTTCACGAACCCTGTTAGCCGATTTTATTTAATTTTACTCTCAAAAATATCGTGCAGTCGTAAAGTTTCGTCCGTTAAAGGCGTACCATGTTTACCAAAATGGGTGTCTATAATGTATGTAAATATGGTGTGGGGTTGTAGACGACCAGCCGATAGACCCGTACGTGTCGATCGACGCGGACGAGCACCACCTGGACCGCTCCACCACCAAGCCCAAGACCTTCGACCCCGTGTGGAACGAGACCTTCATCCACGAAGTGCAGAACGTCGCCAGGTACCGCGCGTGAATTAACTTTTCCGCTTGTTTTCGCATTCACCGAAATATTCACACTAATATTTTCCTGCAGCTTGGGGATCACTGTATTTCACGACGCCGCCATACCTCCGGATGATTTTGTTGCAAACTGCACAATCCCTTTTGAGGATTTAACACACCGTGATAAAGATGCCACAGACTTTTGGGTGAGTAAACAAACAGTTTGTTTATTGGCAGTGAAGCCCTACTGACAAGATTGGTAGAGATCTGGGAGGCGATGGCTTATCTGTATCCTGTAATCCCTGATAAGAATACACAAACACTATCAGTATTGTTGTAGAAAGACAAGCAATCACGGATTGTTTGTTGTGGTGCTGATAGCAGTTATCTGTCTCGGGAAATGTTTGATGGCCTTACATTTGTCTAATCATACTGCAATAGGCATGTATTGTTGGAAAAGAGAGTTACTCTCCTCTGAACCCAAATATGAGCTGCTTAAAAATGAGGTTTAATCAAAATCTATCTACTTAAATCTTTCTTAGTGTTGATTATGATTTAAATTCATATAAATATCATTCTGTTACAATAATAGGTTATTAGATAAATTAATTTCTCTATTTCTCCTTGTAGGTGGATCTAGAACCTCAAGGAAAATTGCATCTGAAAATAGATCTGAAATGGAATTCTCAAGGTGAGTGATTGGTTTATCACAAACACAACATTCCTATTTAATCACTTAATTGGCAATCTATAAATAAAAATGCTCTGATTTATTGTGACTTCTTGAACTTTGAATATTGGTTAAGTGTGGTTCATGATTTCTGACATCAAGTTAGTGCTTGAATATATGTAGATAAGTTTGAAGCAGGGAAGTGAAAGCAAGGATTAGTTGAAAAGTTGCACTTGTGTGTTCATCTTAATTCCAAGGAACATGACTCATAGCTGACTCAAACACAACACACTAAATTAAATTTCTCTAATTGCTAACATAGTAATACTATTATTATCTTGGGAACTTTTTTTGTTGGTTTAACTCAAAATAACATACCAGGATGTGCGATGGCAGCAAAGACCAAAGCAAAATCTTCCTATTTCGCTGGCAAGAGTAAGTGTGTTGATTATCAGTAGTGCTTATAGTTTTAGAGTGTGCCTCATTGTTCCTATAGGATTTTTCCATTGTTATCAAAGTTCTTGATGCTTAGCTTACTTACTCCATATCTGACCAGGACACCAAATTTACAACTACTTTTGATTTAAGAAATTAGACATTATTGGCAATCAAAATTTTTATAACGTGTGGTTAAGTTCCTAAAGTATTATGACACTCTTTTCCAAAATACTAGATGCATGATTTAAATTTATACCATTCCCAACATAGTAGATTCCTGAGATATTACATTATCCATAATGGTTAAGTTCCTAAAGTAATGTTCCCTCCTGCACTCTCCTATTATGAGTATGATATATGGGGAATGCTGTAAAGTGATCATTTGGTACATTAAAAATGTGGTATTTCGGGAATGAGCTAATTATGATATTGTATTGTCTTCTAAAAAAGTAGTTTGATATGCAATAGCTGTTCTTTGTAAATCAATCAGAATATTAATTTCAATATTAGTTTTTCATATTATGTTGTAATAAAAACTTAAATTATCCTGTTAATATAAGTGCCGTTTTCCGGGAGCCACTAGGTTGACCCGCGGCACTTCCTGCTGATTACCATCGCATGACGGCAAGCTGCCACCACTTGCCGTCTCCGAGGCAATTACTGTGATAACTGACCTTTGGGGCATCACATTACTCGTTATTTTCGCGTTAAATGGATTCTGACCACACACATATTACTTATGAACTACGTAGTTGACATCAGAGTTGGGCAAAAGTTATCTTGAATAAGAATAAGAACAGAATTTTTATTCTTATTCAAATCAATAGGAATAAGAATAAATTCATGCGCTCGTTATTCCGGAATAAATTGAACGGGAATAATTCACGCTACTTTTATCTTAAATGAGGAATGAAATACGGAATAATTAACAAAACTAACTTTTTATTTAAATAAAGATAACTTTGTGGTATTGTCGGTAAAAATTTATAAGGTTTTTTTCACGCAAGGGATTTTATGACAAGTTTGGGTTCATTTGATTTGTTTTGACGTGTTCTATACATTATACTTGGTGACGATGGTCTGATGATGGAGTCAGGAGGTGGATAGTGGAACTCCTCAACGGCTACTTGTATACCCTCGAGTGTGGGCTCATTTGGTTTGTTTTGATGAGTTCTATACATTAAACTTGGTGACGATGGTCTGATGATGGAGTCAGGAGGTGGATAGTGGAACTCCTCAATGGCTACTGGTATACCCCTCGAGTTAGGGTTCATTTGGTTTGTTTTGACGAGTTCTTTACATTATACTTAATGACGATGGTATGATGATGGAGTCAGGAGGTGGATTGTGGAACTCCTCAATGGCTACTTGTATACCCTCAAGTGTGGGCTCATTTGGTTTGTTTTGATGAGTTCTATGCATAACACTTGGTCACGATGGTCTGATGATGGAGTCAGGAGGTGGATAGTGGATAGGGGCTTCCATTCCGTAATTACGGAATTATGTAATTACGGACGATTTTTGGGCATTTTATTATTACGTTTTTCAAATATCAAATATAATGTATAGAACTCATCGAAACAAACCAAATGGGCCCACACTCGAGGATATACAAGTAGCCGTTGAGGAGTTCCACTATCCACCTCCTGACTCCATCATCAGACCATCATCACCAAGTTTAATGTATAGAACTCGTCAAAACAAACCAAATGAACCCAAACTCGAGGGGTATTCAAGTAGCCATTGAGAAGTTTCACTACCCACCTCCTGACTCCATCATCAGACCATCGTCACCAAGTATAATGTAAAGAACTCATGAAAACAAACCAAATGAGCCCACACTCGAGGGTATACAAGTAGCCGTTTAGGAGTTCCACTATCCACCTCCTGACTCCATCATCAGACCATGTGACCAAGTGTTATGCGTAGAACTCGTCAAAACAAACCAAACGAACCCAAACTCAAGGGGTATACAAGTAGCCATTGAGGAGTTCCACTATCCAGCTCCTGACTCCATCATCAGACCATCGTGACCAAGTGTTACGCATAGAACTCGTCAACACAAACCAAACGAACCCAAACTCGAGGTGTATACAAGTAGCCATTGAGGAGTTCCACTATCCACCTCCTGACTCCATCATCAGACCATCGTCACCAAGTTTAATGTATAGAACTCGTCAAAACAAACCAAATGAACCCTAATTCGAGGGGTATACAAGTAGCCGTTTAGGAGTTCCACTATCCACCTCCTGACTCCATCATCAGACCATTGTCACCAAGTATAATGTATAGAACTCATCAAAACAAACCAAATGAGCCCACACTCGAGGGTATACAAGTAGCCGTTGAGGAGTTCCACTATCCACCTCCTGACTCCATCTTCAGACCATCGTCACCAAGTGTTATGATCTATACATCAACCGAGTGCCTCTATACCGATACCAAATGCGCTGTGTTTACCTCCAAGGGCCCCGAGTATCCGAATCCGAACCGAACTACTCTATTTCTCTTTTTTTTTTGGCGTTCTGGCCAACTGTGTCGGCTCAATTTTACCGAACTACAGTCGTATTCATGGAATATTATTTTAAATAAAAAATCAGGATTAGTTTTATTTGAATAAGAATAAGTTATCTTCATTCAATTTTCATTCCCAAGAATTATTCCCGCGGCGAAATTTATTTGAAATAACTTTGACGGGGATAAAAATCAATGTGATTTTATTCACGCGTTATTCTTATTGTATTCATGATTTTATTCTTGAATGCCGAACTCTGGTTGAGATCTTTAAGAGGACAATGGAAAAGAAGCTACTTGTTGCCATTTGGGTGGAGTTCAACAAGTGGAGGATTGACCACACGTAAATTAGTATAGTATAGTTACTTTACTTGTACACTTGTACAGTCAGGGAATAAAAAGGTTGATCACCTTTAGATCTGTTTTTGCTTGCTCAGTATAAGTTATCAGTATCTGCTTTTTCGACCGAGTGTCTGACACATTCCGTCATAATGAATGTCATTTCACTACACCTCTTTGAATTTTGGAAAACGAGTTAAAAAAAGAAAAAAAAAGGATACAAGAAATAGCAATGATGACATTGACAAGACCTGTTACTCACATTTATAGTTTTAATAATTTTAAGCGAAGAGGATTTTTTTTTCCGTGTTGTGGCTTTTTGCTGCTTAGGCACTTTGCCAAGAGGATTTAATCATTACATTTATCAAACTTGACAACAACTTGACACAACGTAATGGCAAGATCAAACAAATAAAAAGGTTTTAGTTCAACTATTAATAGTCAAGGAAAATTCGTCTAAGTAAATTTGAACTTTGTTGTGAAACAGTTGAACATAATTTTCAATACATCACTCTCGTCTGATACACAATTTAAAAAGGTAACATGTGCTTGCAACGCGTAAATGATTTGATTTGAAAACTGATCAACATTTTCATTCGGCCACTGTACCTGGTGTTTTCGAAGACTACAATATACATACTGAGATAGACAGGCAACTCGACCAAATTGAGAAGGCATTTAATGCTTGCGTATACAGGCACCATCTCTTCTGCGATACTTAAAACTTTTCTTTGAATGTACAAAACATACAAAAAGTGCGTCGGTCGTAGGATTTGAACCCCGGCTCATCGACTCCAAATACCGCCGTCTGTACCCCTAGGCTACTGATGTCTTATGACAATACGGCGAATTTTGAAATACCTTGACAGCCTAGCCTAGCAATCGCAAGAGCTTCAGAGAGTTCGCCACCTATCAAGAAGGTTTTCAATAAGAAACTGAATTTGCATTAAGTTCTAAGTTCGCATAGCATGGGTGTTTTCACTCAAATGTGCGACAAAATTCTGAAAAAAAAAGTAAAAGTTGCACAGTTGAGTGAAAACGCCACCGCCGCTGCTGCATCACCGCATTTTGGTTTTGAACAAAGAACGAAAATAATAATTTTAACTCGGTTTTTGAATATAAATTATTAGAATTGTTACTGATAGATATTCCATAATTTGTTCGGTATCTTTCCTCTCTTATTAGGTACCTACTTTACTTCGTTGTGAAAACAGAGAAATTTACGCATAATATATAGATTGCATTTCTAAATAGAAGAATACTGCTTTTATGTGATTTATTATGATTGCTCATTGTGAGTAGTATTCTAGTACCTATTCAAACCTTTTTTTATGATTATTAAATGTCTTTATTTGAAACAAGCATCTGCTGCTCCGAGCATAGTTTAGTTCGCGGCTGCTTGCTGTCATAAACTAAGCTTTCATGCTACATTGGTCTCTCATTATTTCACATAGATAACAACAAATTATTTCTTTTACATTTTCGTAAAATTGTCCCAGCAACTTTCATGTAATTTTCTAGTGATGGCATGGACTATTCATTATTGTGATAATTATCCTTAAAGCTATTAGACGTTCCACTCGTTTAGATATCTATCTATCGTTTAGGTATTCATATCGCATTTACGACACATACCGTACCCGATTTTCTAAATGTATTATTGTAAACGCCAAATTCTTTCAGAGCAATATCGATCCACTCTAACACTCTCCTTTCCGATTAAAGATTATAGAGACAGTCATACACACCATGAAACACCAGTATTATTATCGAAATAGTTGAGAAGTTACTGCAAACTTCGATTAGCGATTGAAATTCACCGGAAATCTGGTCAGGTCAGGTCAGGTCGCTATCGGTAAGATCCTTCAGTGACGTGTGGTTCCCGGGCAGGTTCGGGCGGCGGCGGCGAGGCGGCGCGCGCGCCGGCGGGCGCGGCGCGGGGGGGGCGCGAGTTCAAGGAGGGCGCGGGCTTCGCGCGTCGTCGGGGCGCCATGCGCCGCCGCGTCCACCAGGTCAACGGACACAAGTTCATGGCAACCTTCCTGCGCCAGCCCACCTTCTGCAGCCACTGCCGCGAATTCATCTGGTGAGTTGTATTCAAGGAGGGCGCGGGCTTCGCGCGTCGTCGGGGCGCCATGCGCCGCCGCGTCCACCAGATCAACGGACACAAGTTCATGGCAACCTTCCTGCGCCAGCCCACCTTCTGCAGCCACTGCCGCGAATTCATCTGGTGAGTTGTATTCAAGGAGGGCGCGGGCTTCGCGCGTCGTCGGGGCGCCATGCGCCGCCGCGTCCACCAGGTCAACGGACACAAGTTCATGGCAACCTTCCTGCGCCAGCCCACCTTCTGCAGCCACTGCCGCGAATTCATCTGGTGAGTTGTATTCAAGGAGGGCGCGGGCTTCGCGCGTCGTCGGGGCGCCATGCGCCGCCGCGTCCACCAGGTCAACGGACACAAGTTCATGGCAACCTTCCTGCGCCAGCCCACCTTCTGCAGCCACTGCCGCGAATTCATCTGGTGAGTTGTATTCAAGGAGGGCGCGGGCTTCGCGCGTCGTCGGGGCGCCATGCGCCGCCGCGTCCACCAGATCAACGGACACAAGTTCATGGCAACCTTCCTGCGCCAGCCCACCTTCTGCAGCCACTGCCGCGAATTCATCTGGTGAGTTGTATTCAAGGAGGGCGCGGGCTTCGCGCGTCGTCGGGGCGCCATGCGCCGCCGCGTCCACCAGGTCAACGGACACAAGTTCATGGCAACCTTCCTGCGCCAGCCCACCTTCTGCAGCCACTGCCGCGAATTCATCTGGTGAGTTGTATTCAAGGAGGGCGCGGGCTTCGCGCGTCGTCGGGGCGCCATGCGCCGCCGCGTCCACCAGGTCAACGGACACAAGTTCATGGCAACCTTCCTGCGCCAGCCCACCTTCTGCAGCCACTGCCGCGAATTCATCTGGTGAGTAGTATTCAAGGAGGGCGCGGGCTTCGCGCGTCGTCGGGGCGCCATGCGCCGCCGTGTCCACCAGGTCAACGGACACAAGTTCATGGCCACCTTCCTGCGCCAGCCCACCTTCTGCAGCCACTGCCGCGAATTCATCTGGTGAGTAGTATTCAAGGAGGGCGCGGGCTTCGCGCGTCGTCGGGGCGCCATGCGCCGCCGTGTCCACCAGGTCAACGGACACAAGTTCATGGCCACCTTCCTGCGCCAGCCCACCTTCTGCAGCCACTTCCTTTCTAGAAGACATACACTGATGCCAGTCAGACTAAAGAAAAATGCAGAACAAAGTCTTCTGAAGCTTTAGACGCAGGTTTCAAGTGGGTTTTGGTGCATTTATAGGCGCCTAAAAATACCGTTCATACAGACACAGCCGTTTTCCTGTTAGCCAAATAATTTAACATTTCCAATGCAAGATTATAACATTACTGTTTTGCTTGCAGGGGCCTCGGAAAACAAGGATACCAATGTCAAGGTAAGCCTTCCGTTTTTTTCTCGAACGTGCCGTGTGTGTGACGTGAGCGAGAGATTAACGGAACATTTGTTGCAGTGTGCACCTGCGTCGTCCACAAGCGCTGCCACTCCTCCGTCGTCACCAAGTGTCCCGGCATGAAAGAAGAGGTAAGTCAACAAATCGTTGTGCGACGTGCTGTCGGTAATCCTCTCCTAGTTGCATACTTAAAACATATTTCACTATTGCTATGAATCGATGCATGTTTTGGAATAAATTAGAATGATATTCACAGGACACCCTACTGTAAACCTGTAGTTATTGGCAGTCCACAAGGAACCTCAATTGATAGGCTTCGATCAAAATCCGCGCTCGGTGTTTGTGCAACATTGTGGCGCAACGTCGCTGCAGACGGCGTAGTGTGGTTTAAGCTTATTGAAATGAAAAGTTTTCTAAAATATCTCCTTATGCAAGACACGAGAATTGTTGAACAACTTGAACAAGTTTTTGTGTGTGCAGCAACACAGCTCGGTGGGCGTGTCTGGCGGGCAGCGGTTCAGCGTGAACGTGCCGCACCGGTTCGTGGTGCACTCCTACAAGCGGTTCACGTTCTGCGACCACTGCGGCTCGCTGCTCTACGGCCTCATCAAGCAGGGGCTGCAGTGCGAAGGTACGGGACATGTAACACTCAACACAGCTCGGTGGGCGTGTCTGGCGGGCAGCGGTTCAGCGTGAACGTGCCGCACCGGTTCGTGGTGCACTCCTACAAGCGGTTCACGTTCTGCGACCACTGCGGCTCGCTGCTCTACGGCCTCATCAAGCAGGGGCTGCAGTGCGAAGGTACGGGACATGTAACACTCAACACAGCTCGGTGGGCGTGTCTGGCGGGCAGCGGTTCAGCGTGAACGTGCCGCACCGGTTCGTGGTGCACTCCTACAAGCGGTTCACGTTCTGCGACCACTGCGGCTCGCTGCTCTACGGCCTCATCAAGCAGGGGCTGCAGTGCGAAGGTACGGGACATGTAACACTCAACACAGCTCGGTGGGCGTGTCTGGCGGGCAGCGGTTCAGCGTGAACGTGCCGCACCGGTTCGTGGTGCACTCCTACAAGCGGTTCACGTTCTGCGACCACTGCGGCTCGCTGCTCTACGGCCTCATCAAGCAGGGGCTGCAGTGCGAAGGTACGGGACATGTAACACTCAACACAGCTCGGTGGGCGTGTCTGGCGGGCAGCGGTTCAGCGTGAACGTGCCGCACCGGTTCGTGGTGCACTCCTACAAGCGGTTCACGTTCTGCGACCACTGCGGCTCGCTGCTCTACGGCCTCATCAAGCAGGGGCTGCAGTGCGAAGGTACGGGACATGTAACACTCAACACAGCTCGGTGGGCGTGTCTGGCGGGCAGCGGTTCAGCGTGAACGTGCCGCACCGGTTCGTGGTGCACTCCTACAAGCGGTTCACGTTCTGCGACCACTGCGGCTCGCTGCTCTACGGCCTCATCAAGCAGGGGCTGCAGTGCGAAGGTACGGGACATGTAACACTCAACACAGCTCGGTGGGCGTGTCTGGCGGGCAGCGGTTCAGCGTGAACGTGCCGCACCGGTTCGTGGTGCACTCCTACAAGCGGTTCACGTTCTGCGACCACTGCGGCTCGCTGCTCTACGGCCTCATCAAGCAGGGGCTGCAGTGCGAAGGTACGGGACATGTAACACTCAACACAGCTCGGTGGGCGTGTCTGGCGGGCAGCGGTTCAGCGTGAACGTGCCGCACCGGTTCGTGGTGCACTCCTACAAGCGGTTCACGTTCTGCGACCACTGCGGCTCGCTGCTCTACGGCCTCATCAAGCAGGGGCTGCAGTGCGAAGGTACGGGACATGTAACACTCAACACAGCTCGGTGGGCGTGTCTGGCGGGCAGCGGTTCAGCGTGAACGTGCCGCACCGGTTCGTGGTGCACTCCTACAAGCGGTTCACGTTCTGCGACCACTGCGGCTCGCTGCTCTACGGCCTCATCAAGCAGGGGCTGCAGTGCGAAGGTACGGGACATGTAACACTCAACACAGCTCGGTGGGCGTGTCTGGCGGGCAGCGGTTCAGCGTGAACGTGCCGCACCGGTTCGTGGTGCACTCCTACAAGCGGTTCACGTTCTGCGACCACTGCGGCTCGCTGCTCTACGGCCTCATCAAGCAGGGGCTGCAGTGCGAAGGTACGGGACATGTAACACTCAACACAGCTCGGTGGGCGTGTCTGGCGGGCAGCGGTTCAGCGTGAACGTGCCGCACCGGTTCGTGGTGCACTCCTACAAGCGGTTCACGTTCTGCGACCACTGCGGCTCGCTGCTCTACGGCCTCATCAAGCAGGGGCTGCAGTGCGAAGGTACGGGACATGTAACACTCAACACAGCTCGGTGGGCGTGTCTGGCGGGCAGCGGTTCAGCGTGAACGTGCCGCACCGGTTCGTGGTGCACTCCTACAAGCGGTTCACGTTCTGCGACCACTGCGGCTCGCTGCTCTACGGCCTCATCAAGCAGGGGCTGCAGTGCGAAGGTACGGGACATGTAACACTCAACACAGCTCGGTGGGCGTGTCTGGCGGGCAGCGGTTCAGCGTGAACGTGCCGCACCGGTTCGTGGTGCACTCCTACAAGCGGTTCACGTTCTGCGACCACTGCGGCTCGCTGCTCTACGGCCTCATCAAGCAGGGGCTGCAGTGCGAAGGTACGGGACATGTAACACTCAACACAGCTCGGTGGGCGTGTCTGGCGGGCAGCGGTTCAGCGTGAACGTGCCGCACCGGTTCGTGGTGCACTCCTACAAGCGGTTCACGTTCTGCGACCACTGCGGCTCGCTGCTCTACGGCCTCATCAAGCAGGGGCTGCAGTGCGAAGGTACGGGACATGTAACACTCAACACAGCTCGGTGGGCGTGTCTGGCGGGCAGCGGTTCAGCGTGAACGTGCCGCACCGGTTCGTGGTGCACTCCTACAAGCGGTTCACGTTCTGCGACCACTGCGGCTCGCTGCTCTACGGCCTCATCAAGCAGGGGCTGCAGTGCGAAGGTACGGGACATGTAACACTCAACACAGCTCGGTGGGCGTGTCTGGCGGGCAGCGGTTCAGCGTGAACGTGCCGCACCGGTTCGTGGTGCACTCCTACAAGCGGTTCACGTTCTGCGACCACTGCGGCTCGCTGCTCTACGGCCTCATCAAGCAGGGGCTGCAGTGCGAAGGTACGGGACATGTAACACTCAACACAGCTCGGTGGGCGTGTCTGGCGGGCAGCGGTTCAGCGTGAACGTGCCGCACCGGTTCGTGGTGCACTCCTACAAGCGGTTCACGTTCTGCGACCACTGCGGCTCGCTGCTCTACGGCCTCATCAAGCAGGGGCTGCAGTGCGAAGGTACGGGACATCTTTAGCTGCCTACGAATTAGAGCGGCTCAGCCTGAGGCATGCTCGCCCCGCGCGGCGAGCTGCTCGCGAGCCAAATAGTTGCACATAAAGTTGCGCGGGCGAGGCAGCGTGCGCGCGGCGAGCCGACATTGCGCGTCGTTCAAAATGGCGTCGCCGCTCGCGCACGGCGCGTGAGCGCGTACGGGTTTGAGCAAAATAGATGAGCCGTGCGTGCCTCAACCTGAGGCTGCTCTAACACGCACCTTAACACTAAGGGTCTGTAATCGTAAGTGTTCATCAAAATTTCCATGCCATCTCACCGCTTACAATTACAGATGTTTTGGTGCAACCCACCCCTAGTTTCGCGCTTTGTACAGTCGACTTCAAAGACATGAATACAATGTTCGCCTTTTCGCTTTATGGAATAAGGTGCAAAAGTTATCGTCGACCGTATACATATTTAGAACATCTACTTCAGGCCGTATTGAGTCTTATCTTAGCTGACATGAATACTGACCTCGATCGCATGTTAGGAGTAGACAGCAATAGACTAGACATTGCAAGGCGTTCTATTCCTTGTCAGAACACTGCCGAGATATCAACAGGTTGGTGGCGGCTCAGGATGACCACGTCTACACTCCTTTTTTAGGGTTCCGTAGTCAAAGAGTAAAACGGGACCCTATTACTAAGACTCCGCTGTCTGTCTGTCTGTCTGTTTGTCTGTCACCAGGCTGTATCTCACTGATACCGTGATAGTTACAGTTGAAATTTTCACAGATGATGTATTTCTGTTGCCGCTATAATAATAAATACTAAAAATAGAATAAAAAAAATATATAGATATTTAATGGTACGGAACCCTTCGTGCGCGAGTCCGACTCGCACTTGACGGTTTTTTTCGTCAGACCAGTGTTGTCAGCCTTGTGGACCAATTAGGACTACAAACGATATGGGAATGTGAGTGACTTGAATGAAATTCGTTTCAAGCGATTATTATTCCTAAGATACTTACTGTATCCCTGTCGATATTAGTATCTTTTTTAAGGTATTAAAACCCCTAGGCTTTAGCTTTCAAATTCTTAGGAGTAATAATAGCTTGAAACGAATTTTAGGAAAGGTGCGATATTTGTTTGCTTTGACGCCGAGTTTATAGGAATAGGAATGTGAGTTAAGAAATTGACAACATACCAATGGGTATAATTTAGGAAGGACATTTTGAGATTGGGTTGGCATTGGTTTGTTGACGAGTTAGGATAGTTGAGGATTTACTCGTTATTTCCCGGCTTGTATGAATGTGTTGTTTGTTGTCAGTGTGCTCGATGAACGTGCACAAGCGGTGCCAGAAGAACGTGGCCAATAACTGCGGCATCAACACCAAGGCCATGGCCGAGATCCTCAGCGAGATGGGCATCTCGCCAGACAAGAACCCGAGACCGAGGACCTCCAAGGTACTGCGACCTCCTCATTTTACCAGATCCTTGTCATGTTATACATACCGGATATAC
Source organism: Epinotia brunnichana (assembly GCA_963854355.1). Classification (NCBI taxonomy): domain Eukaryota; kingdom Metazoa; phylum Arthropoda; class Insecta; order Lepidoptera; family Tortricidae; genus Epinotia; species Epinotia brunnichana. The sequence continues at coordinate 470,286 of OY977952.1, read as the reverse complement.
AGTCATGACTCATGGCCAGATAATTAAGAACATGATCTTTTTCCCCATACAGTTGCATACAAATATGACTTTTCAAATTTGATGATAATTTATTTATAATGTGTTTGATTAATTTTGTTTCTGATTATACGGATGTAACCGTGTTTCAACAGTATTTAATATAGTGCAAAAGAGCTTCTGTAAAATTTAGACTTTAAAAAATACAGGCGATCAAATCAACACTTTTTTATAAATTCATACATTGTTCCTAATTACAGTATGAACTCGTAAAAACTGTCCATTTGACCATCCGTATTTTTTTAAACACAACTTTTACAGAACTTTTATATAAACTAAATGGGTTAGGCTCGTAAAACACACTTTCCCGAAATGTGCACTTTCTGCAAAGGTGCAATTTCCGCAAAATGTACCCTCCCAAAATGTACACTTTCCCGAAATGTACACTTTCTGCAAAGGTGCAATTTCCGCAAAATGTACACTCCCAAAAGTACACTTTCCCAATTTGGAAACTTTCCCGAAATGTGCACTTTTTCAAACAGTGCACTTTTCCAAAACGCACGCATTCCCGAAATGTGCACTTTTTCAAAGGTACACATTTATTATTTAGACACTTTCTTCACACAGACACACGCACACACACACACACACACACACACACCACACACAAGCACACAAGCATACGCACACACGCTTCACACTTTTTAAAAACTCCATACGCATTTTTGTCTTAAAATTAATCTCATCTAAATCGATTGTGTAGAGGAGCCTTAAGTTTGATGGCAAAACTTTTTTTTTAGGCTCCCGTAGTCTAAATTGCAAAAACGGAACGCTTATATTTTCGGTCTTTCTGTCCGTCCGTCCGTCTGTTTGCATTTGCACTATTTCATAAAAACCCTTAGTACTATAAACAGGGACACCCCTACCCCTAAAGTGTACTTTCCGGGAAAATATACCTTCTGCGAAAGTGCACATTCTGGGAAAGTGCACCTATTAAAAAAGTGTACATATAGGGAAGTGCACTTTTAGAGACAGTGTACCTTTCGAGAAAATGACCCTTATAATGAAGTGCACCTTTGCAGAAAGTGCACATTTCGGGAAAGTGTGTTTTACGAGCCTAACCCAACTAAATTAAATCTTATTAATACACAGATACCTCCATATACTCAGAAATAAAATTGGCCAAACATATTTTTTTCGTCATTAAAATTGAAAAGTCATATTTGTATGCAACTGTCATCATTCATCCTCCTAGCGTTTATTCCCGGTTATGGCCCTAAAGCAGCCCTGGGTCCGCTTTGACACCTAATCCCAAGATTTGGCATAGGCACTAGGAAAGCAACTGCCATCTGACCTTCCAACCCAGAGGGAAAACTAGACCTTATTGGGATAAGACCGGTTTCCTCACGATGTTTTCCTTCACCGGAAAGCTAACGGTAAATATTCCGTACATAAGTTCCGAAAAACGCCGCGATTCGAACCCACACACACATTTGTATGCAACTGTATGGGGAAAAAATCATGTTCTTAATTATCTGGCCATGACTGTATATTATCATCAGAAGCTTTACGAAAGCAAAGTAGCTCTAGAGAGCTAGGTACTGAATATTTAATTAGCCTTAGCGAAAATTTGGTTATTGATGAAACTTTGGTAATGTTTTCAGTTAACATTCAATAAAAGTATAACGTTAACTCATCGTGCGCCAGAACACAGAAACGCGTTATAGTGAATTTATTGTTTATAAAAATGACGCTGTCGAGAGGCATTATTTCTTTCTGTTTCTTATTTAACCTGTTTTCCGCCGTTGGAATCTAGCGACGCAACAGGAAAACAATATTTTTTCTGCAAGCAAACAGAAATCGGCGAATTGCAACACATAAATTGGTAGAGGTGCGGAATGGCGGAGACGAGATCACCCGTGATTGGTCGATTGTTACCTGCTATCATAATTGATTCGTCGGTTGATAACCAAAAACAAGTTTCTGTCAAAAGTTTAATTTTTAGTACAAGCTTTTATTGCCGACTGTACTTTTCTGCATATCATCGTCAACTACGCATTGAGCAGATTCTAACGAGCCCACACTCGATGGGGTTGTGTCGTTTTATTGCGGAGTTCCCACCACCTTCCAGCTCCAGCATCAGATCAGCTCCATGTCATCATAATATTGCATTGTCATGCGATATACATATCATGCATGCCAAATTTCAGCTCAATCGGAAACCGGGAAGTGGGTGAGATTTCAATTACTGACCCAAGAATAAAAAAAAAAACGGGGTGAGCTAAATAAAAGCTTGTAATTTTTAACCACACGTAATAGGTAATGGAAAAGTGAACGTTATTACTGGTGTACTGCAGTTGATGTTTCCTTGATGATGATTGACAACATGTATATGATGAACTCCTCTTGCAGAGCGGGGCTCCGTCAAAACTGTCTTGATACCAGGAGACCATACGTTAATAGAAGGTTCTGGTTATGAAAAGGGCAAAAAGTGAAGTTTCTCCTATGTATGGTCTACTGGTATTTGGAGCCGAGAGTTTCTCCTATGCCTGCTGACGATTGGCAACATGTGTAGTATAGTATAGTATAGTATAGTATATGATGAACTCCCCTTGCAGTACAACCCGGTGCTGCTGGAGGGCGCGGGCGCGGGCGCGGGCGAGGCGGCCGGCGACGACAAGGAGCTCGACAAGCACGACGATAAGGGTGAGCACACACACACCGACACGCTGTCAACACTGTCATCATCATCATCATCATCACATCAGCCGAAAGACGTCCACTGATGGACATAGGCCTCCCCCGAAGAGTGCCACAATGACCGGTCCTGCGCCACCCGCATCCAGCGGACTCCCGCGACCTTTACCAGGTCATCAGCCCACCTTGTGGGGGGCCTACTCTCCTTTCCACTCAACACTGTACTCTAATCTAATACCGAGGCCACACTGTGCTCCGAGCGCTGCCCATCATTTGAGTAGGGCTTATTCCACCTAAATTTCATAATACCTTATTCACTATTACTCCTAATTTTGAAATTACCATGGGCTCATAATACCTAAATGTCAAATTGTCTCATTCTTAAAATGAACGAAATTCATTATGACTTTGATCTAAAACGTCATATTCTCAAAATACCTAAAGATTGAAATGCACAAATTCCTTCAAATACCGAATGACTTCTGTCATTTCTATGACTAAATATTAAAATAACTAAATTGTTTTGAAGTATCAGGCATTATGAGAGTAAGCTATTTTGAAATTCGGCGATATTAAGAATATGGTGCTATGAGAAAAAAAGTTAGGTATTCTGTGACTATTATTTTGAAATTTAGTAGCCAATTTTTTTAATATATATATATATATATATATATATATATACAGGGTGTTTGACAGATGGATAATTGAATGCAGTTTTTTTTTTCTAAAAACGCTCTCGTGACTCCTACGAGCAAATTTCCGTATCTCTTATAGTTTCGGATTTTCCGTCACTGCCCCGTTTGAATAATACACCCTGTATATCGTTCGACTGGTGGGCAAGCACAACTTGCTGTCGAGTCGCTTCGCGCGACACAGCGACTCGCTTCTCACTCGCACTGTGCTAATTAGAAAGAGGAGATTAGATTTTCTCGCCTCGCGTCGCGACATTTGTTGTGCTAGCCCCATATCACCATAGGCGCAATTAACTGACCGATTCTAAATCGTATTTTATCTACAAAACTTCTCCCGACGGTCACTTAATATGTCTTTATTTGTATGTAGAAATATTTGTGAATATCAAATTTAGACCAAGCGTTAAAGTTAGTGTTGTGGATAACGCTCATTTTGAAGCTAAAAGACTCGAACCCTAAAGACTCCCGAGGCTTAAAGACTCAAGTGACAAAAAGACAATATTTTGCATTCGTATATACGTAAAATAAACCAACACGGTTCTTTAACAGCATCAAGTCTTTAAGCCTCGGGAGTCTTTAAGGCTCTAGTCTATAAGCCTCGAAATGAGCGCTATCCACAACACTAGTTAGAGTTGTCCACTTGGCATGTATACAGTGTTTACCTATTTTTTTCCGTCACTAATGTTTTTTTGTTAATAATAGTACATTGTGATACGAGTGAGCTATGATGATCATTACATCAGAGGCGGAATTGTCACGCGAACCGCAGGTGAGCGTGATAATAGAGCCTCTGATGTAATTATCAAAGCTCACGCGTGTCATACGACGTTTTTCAACACATTTGCGAGGAAAAAATCCTTTTCATAAAATGAAAATGTTACAGGCTCCTAAGTTGTTTCCTTTAGTTATTGATGACAACGGGTTTTTACTCACATACATTTGTACATCTCCAAGAATGTACAGTGGCGTCAATTCTATTCACTTTTCTATTCACCACGAGTCAACATTTTTAATAATAACCAAACACACATCATCAATGTTTACAAATATTTGTGAAATTACTTATAATGGCGCGCAACTATTTTTTTTTCGTGAAGTTCGCGCAGTGCGCCCGCTGCGAGGCTTATATGAAATCTCTAAACAGCCAATACAAAATAAAATAAATATTTTCTTATTCAATATAAATTCATGTTAAATGTAATCAAAAGTAAAAAGTTTTACTAAATGAAACGTTTATATATCATATCCAAGAAGAAATAATCAATTAATTCACAAGAAGGATTAAGTTTGTTTAGTCGAGTAAGAATCCATTTGCCGAGAATTAAAAACAAACCTGCATAACCCGGTCAATTTAAGAATGCACCGAGTCCATACATACACCTTGCTGCAAGGTGACAACGTGTCTTAATCGGGATATAAACATAACTAACCGAGTGTCGTAATGTTATAAAACACGCGTGTTTAATACTCAGGAGTATGAGCGTAAAAGCGGCACAATAAGAGGCACGTTACGAGCAAATGTGTTGAAAATTATTTTGCAACCTTTCAAGCCCTGTTTTAAAAAGATTCTATAGAAATTTACGAGTTGGTAATATAATTTAACATGTATTGGTACAGTCGCCATCACATACTTCGGAGCAAACAAGAAACTCACAAACATCGGAACACAACTCTATTTTCAAGGCATGAGGGTGCATGTTCCGATATTTTTGAACAGCCTATTGTAGTGTACCGATGTACGAGTATGTGATGGCGACTGTACCTACAGTCATGGCCAGATAATTAAGATCATGGTTTTTTCCCCATACAGTTGCATACAAATATGACTTTTCAAATTTAATGATGATTTAAAATGTGTTTGGCCAATTTTATTTCTGAGTACCTATATGGAGGTATCTGTGTACCTATAAATAAGATTTAATTTAGTTTAAGTATATAAAAGTTCTGTAAAAGTTGTGCTTAAAAAAATACTGATGGTCAAATGGACAGTTTTTACGAGTTCATACTGTAATTAGGAAATTGTTCCTAATTACAGTATGAACTCGTATGCTTTTATAAAAAGTGTTGATTTGATCGCCTGTATTTTTAAAAGTCAAAATTTTACAGATGCTCTTTTGCACTATATTAAATACTGTTGAAACACGGTTACATCCGTATAATCAGAAACAAAATTAATCAAACACATTATAAATTATCATCAAATTTGAAAAGTCATATTTATATGCAATTGTATGGGGAAAAAAATCGTGTTCTTAATTATCTGGCCATGACTGTATAGTAATAGTCTGACAAAGCATCTTTATAAAATGGAGCCTTAACCATGTCTTTTAGACCAAGCAAACGAACGAGTATTTTAGCATGATCTATCAAGTTTTTTTGGGAGTTTCAAGCTTAAGTGCAAGAATACTGGTTAGTTAATTTGGTCTAAAAACCCCCCATAACAAGGGCAAGAAGTTTCATACTACGGCGATTGAAAAAAATACCGTACAATAGGGGTGTATAGACACCAAATAAAAATATTTTCAAATGGAGAAAAATGTAAAGCGGGGATTAAATAATCACAGTTATAAGCGTCCAAAGTTTTAAGACGGGGTACATCTGTCCCTTTTCCGAACAACGCACCGTCATATGAAACGATTGTCATTTACTATGACGTTCGAGGATCGTGACGTCATGATCCACGAGCAATATATGATTGGGGTATTCGTTACCTTGATTCTTTTTTCGCCTTCTTTCTTTTGGAGTAATAATACATTTTTAGTCTACACCCCTATTGCTGACTGTATTACTTGTTGCCGTTTGCCAAAATGATAAGCAAGCATCCTGACTGTTGTTTTTGTTTTAGTGTGTTGTGTTGCCCTGTGTGTTTGATTGTTTGCTTGAGCTAGAGTTGGACTTGGCGCCGTTCGGCGGCGGCTCGCACTGGGACGACCTCAGAGACATATTCACGTGCTACGAAGGTTCCTTTTTTTGGTTTGCACGCTTTTTGGTTATGGTCTTTTTATTTACATTTATTTATTATTATTATGGCTGTTTCGGACTAGGTGGCTTACTTTCAGATTTGAATACGATTTGGGTAATTACTCAGACCAAGAAAACAAGATAGACAGTGTATTACGAACAACCTTGTGAAGCCGGTTTTCAACCAAGCCAAATAAGTTTAGCACACGCTCACACACACATATATACGAACTAAATTGCACAAAACTCGAAATAAGTGACCTTGACAGCATTTTTTAGCAGCTACACGTGCTGAAGAGTATTGTGAAATTTTGTTTGTTTATGTGTGCGTAAGCGTGTGCTAAACTTATTTGGCTTGGTTGAAAATCGGCTTCACTAGGTTGTTCGTAATGCACTGTCTATATTTTTTCTTGGTCTGAGGGTAATTTAATTACTATGTATTTTCCGTCAATGTTTACAGTAACATTGTTGCGAGCAACAAAGCCATCTACTTTGAAAGCCATTATACAATCTGAATTTGGAAACACGGAACTTGGAATTTGAATTAAATGTTATCCATTTCACATCTTAATGAAGTATCACAAATCTATTGAAATTGTTATAACACATCGCAGAAGCTTGTCTTGTAATATTTAATGTTATTAATGTTATTATCAGTACAAATCGTTATAAACATCGTTTAACTGTTATACCTACCCATTGTGATTAGAGCTTCCAAATACCGGACCTTTCGCAAAGCCGGTATTAATACGGGATTGGTCTTCATCAATCCCGGGATCCCGGGATTGATACAAGAAAGGTTAGTCAGGGGTTTACATATTATGAAATAAAATACTAAATTGAGTAAAACTCTTTTATTATGCATGCAAAAATATAAAAATCAAATAATCAGTCTATTTCTCTCCATATTAAAAGATTGTAATCAATAAATATTAAATGGACAATATCAAAATATTATTGTACTTCTAATAAATTACTACTATCACGCTAAGTTCCGTTCCGACGTTTGGCGTAAATAAATAACCAAGGCATCAATCAATATACGCAGAATAAAGCATTTAACTAGGTAGATAGACAGTTGACTGGCACAATGTTCCGTTCCGACGTTTGGCGTAAATAAATAACCAAGGCATCAATCAATATACGCAGAATAAAGTATTTAACTAGGTAGATAAACAGTTGACTGGCACAATGCTTTTGAGTTTGCAGACTTAGAAGTCCACTACACATTTATGATTCTACGAACAATCAATAATTTAAATTAGTAACATAAATGGTTTCAATGTGAAAATTTAACTCCTCTTTTAATCATAAAAATTTGTCAACTTAACAAGCCAAGTTTGGTAACATTTTAAACTACTGAAAAAACAAGTTAACTTCTGAATTATATATATAAATTACAAGTCATTAGGAAACGGGCTCGCCGTAAAGATTACACGTGGTTAAATTCGTTATACGTATAAAATAAATTTGCTGAAGACGACTGAAAATAGATGAGGCAAAATGATAGGTCACTTGATAAGACACGACATTTTCTTTAGAAATATTATAGAAGGTAAGTACGAAGGATCAAGGGGTAAAGGTTGACCCACGATAAGCTTTGTACAACTACTAAAACCAAAAGTCTTGTCTTACCGGGACCTAAAGAAATTAGCCCAGGACCGAGAGAACTGGCGTCTACTCCCCCGACAAGAGCCAAGCTCTTAAATGTTGAAGATGATAACAAAATTATAATAAAGTGAATGCAATATAATTCACGCATCAGTGTGAGTATGACATTTACTGATATATCAGTCTTTATCTAATCAAATCCACGTAATATAATGCAAAAACATTTTAACGAAAGTCCCAAAACAACAGTTCGGCGCGGTAGTCGCGGCTCTCCAAGCTCACTCCAACATCACACGAACACCTCACTCATATGCATACGAGTATCACAGTCGCTGCTCTCCAAGCTCACTCCAACATCACACGAACACCTCACTCATATGCATACGAGTATCACAGTCGCTGCTCTCCAAGCTCACTCCAACATCACACGAACACCTCACTCATATGCATACGAGTATCACAGTCGCTGCTCTCCAAGCTCACTCAAACATCACACGAACACCTCACTCATATGCATACGAGTATCACAGTCGCTGCTCTCCAAGCTCACTCAAACATCACACGAACACCTCACTCATATGCATACGAGTATCACAGTCGCTGCTCTCCAAGCTCACTCCAACATCACACGAACACCTCACTCATATGCATACGAGTATCACAGTCGCTGCTCTCCAAGCTCACTCCAACATCACACGAACATGGAAGATGGCGCTGTCTATGTAAACAGCTGATCCGCGAATTACTTGCGTTTTAAATACTTTAAAGTGTATTTTGAAGTAAATAATGGCCGGAACGGCGAATTATGACTATGAACTATCTGTGAAAGTGAATTAAAGACTTAGTACAGTATTTTCGTGTGCTAAATTACTGAAACAAAGTGTCGACCGTTTGAACTGAACTAAACTTGGATCGTTAAGATATTCGATGAGAAAAATAAGTGCAATTATTTTGCTTTAAGTGCCTTTCTACCAAATATATCGAGGATAGTGAGCTATTCAAAATATTTCAATCTTAAGTGAAGTGAACATTAAATTAAATAGCAAAATCCATATTTAATGATAGAAAATCGGTGTTGAAAACTGCTCCCTCTATTGGCAATCGGAAGCACCACGCAGTTCCTGTCTTTCTTGCGCGCAAACCCGAATGCGTAGGACTGAACGAGAAAGCAATATTTTGACACTTTTGCTTCGATAAGAACCCATCCATCAGTCGTCTCCGCCCATTCCCATTGTTATCGGGAAGTGAACAATAAAATAGGCCTAGATTTTAGATTTGCAAAGTTTAATCGCTTATAAATCACAAAAATGAGTTGTTTAGCGTGTCAAAATCCAATTATTACCAGTCTTGAGATGCTGAGATGCGTATTATGTAAAAGCACATACCATTTTATGTGTGTTGGTATGTCGAAGTCGCTGTATAACAAAAATATAGGGGAACTCGAATGCTCCTGGCGCTGTCCGTCGTGTACAAATGTTACAACACGAAGAAAAAACGACAACAATCCACTCCCTAAACAATTGGAGACCACATCACTCGAAGACTCTAATATGGCAATTAATAATATGTCTATAGACAACTTATTAGGAGACGAGACACAAATATAATATGCAAAAAATAATCTTACTATGACATTTAAATCCTCTAATTCCATTTTTATGAAACCCACATGCCCTCATGACATTCATACTATAATTAATTTATTAAAAAATACGCCTAGTACTGGTTTCGATGGCATTTCATGCAAAATTGTAAAAAAAGTAGCGCATATAATAGCACCAGTAATCAGTTATATTACAAATCTATGTATTGAAAAGGGTAGTTTTCCTGAAATATTAAAGACAGCCGTAGTGAAACCTCTATTTAAGAAGGGTGACAAAGAAAATATGAATAATTACAGACCAATAGCCCTATTATCAATCTTTTCGAAAATTATCGAGAAAGTTATTTACAATAGCCTTTACCAATACTTTGAGACTCACGACTTATTTGCAGCAGAACAAAAAGGTTTCAGAAAAAACAAGTCCATTAATATGGCAATTTATGATCTTTTAAAAAAAGTTATGACGGAGCTAGACAAAAAAAGACCCGCTGTTGCTTTATACATGGACATGTCGAAGGCTTTCGACTTTGTTGATCATAACATTTTGTTAAATAAATTATATAATTATGGCGTACGTGGTAATGTTCACGATTTAATTAGATCTTATTTAACCGGACGAAAGCAAATGGTTACAATAAATAAAATTTGTACTAAATCAAAGACTGAAATATCTGTATCATCTGATTTTAAAGAAATAAAATACGGAGTGCCCCAAGGCAGTGTATTAGGCCCCTTGCTTTTCCTTATCTATATTAATGATTTGCCATTGACTACTGAGCACTCAATGATCATGTTCGCCGATGATAGTACAATAATATTTACTGGAAATAATACACAAACAATACAGATAGAAATTAACAAAGCAGTTGACACAGTAATTACATGGTTGAATACGAATAATTTATGCATTAATTTAAATAAAACTAAGATAATGAAATTCAAGCAAAGAGTTGATAGAATACCAAATCTCACCGTGACATACAAAAACCACCAAATTGACGAATCAGACCTTACTAAGTTTTTAGGATTAAGTTTAGATAATAAGTTGACATGGAAAGATCAGATTGACATTATATGTAAAAAACTTTACAAATTCTCATATGCATTATATAATCTTAGTAAAATAGTAAGTCAACCAGCTGTTCTAACCGCCTATCACGCGTATGTTACTTCGACTTTAATATACGGTGTCATGTTCTGGGGCAATTCCACAGACAGAGAAATGGCCTTTAAAGCACAGAAACGATGTTTACGATCAGTATGTAAAATACCATCAACGGAATCTTGTAAACCGCATTTTATCAGACTTAGCATACTTCCACTACCGTGCCTCTACATATTCGAGACCGCAGTTTACGTTAAAAACAATATGCATCAGTTTTCTGTTTTTAACAGTACTCGCCAATGTCATAAAATATTTACGGAATCAATAAAAACGGGTCTTCTTGCTAAAAGTGTTTTCGGAATGGCACCGAAAATCTATAACAAATTGCCAAAAAATCTATGCAAAGTAGAAGATTTAATAGAATTCAAAAAAAGGCTGTTTACCCTTTTAGTAAAAAAAGCCTATTATTCACTGAATGAATATTTTACAGATTGTGAACTATAATAATATAATACTTACTCTAAATTAGATGCATGCTGCTCCATCTTCTCATAAGTATTTGTATGCCATATGGCAAAACATAGTGGTACATAATTTTAAGTTCTTTGACCATCCATATACCTATGTTTACAAATAAATGATTTTGAATTTTGAATTTTGAATTTGAACACCTCACTCATATGCATACGAGTATCACAGTCGCTGCTCTCCAAGCTCACTCAAACATCACACGAACACCTCACTCATATGCATACGAGTATCACAGTCGCTGCTCTCCAAGCTCACTCCAACATCACACGAACACCTCACTCATATGCATACGAGTATCACAGTCGCTGCTCTCCAAGCTCACTCCAACATCACACGAACACCTCACTCATATGCATACGAGTATCACAGTCGCTGCTCTCCAAGCTCACTCCAACATCACACGAACACCTCACTCATATGCATACGAGTATCACAGTCGCTGCTCTCCAAGCTCACTCCAACATCACACGAACACCTCACTCATATGCATACGAGTATCACAGTCGCTGCTCTCCAAGCTCACTCCAACATCACACGAACACCTCACTCATATGCATACGAGTATCACAGTCGCTGCTCTCCAAGCTCACTCCAACATCACACGAACACCTCACTCATATGCATACGAGTATCACAGTCGCGGCTCTCCAAGCTCACTCCAACATCACACGAACACCTCACTCATATGCATACGAGTATTACAGTCGCGGCTCTCCAAGCTCACTCCAACATCACACGAACACCTCACTCATATGCATACGAGTATCACAGTCGCTGCTCTCCAAGCTCACTCCAACATCACACGAACACCTCACTCATATGCATACGAGTATCACAGTCGCGGCTCTCCAAGCTCACTCCAACATCACACGAACACCTCACTCATATGCATACGAGTATCACAGTCGCGGCTCTCCAAGCTCACTCCAACATCACACGAACACCTCACTCATATGCATACGAGTATCACAGTCGCTGCTCTCCAAGCTCACTCCAACATCACACGAACACCTCACTCATATGCATACGAGTATCACAGTCGCGGCTCTCCAAGCTCACTCCAACATCACACGAACACCTCACTCATATGCATACGAGTATCACAGTCGCTGCTCTCCAAGCTCACTCCAACATCACACGAACACCTCACTCATATGCATACGAGTATCACAGTCGCGGCTCTCCAAGCTCACTCCAACATCACACGAACACCTCACTCATATGCATACGAGTATCACAGTCGCGGCTCTCCAAGCTCACTCCAACATCACACGAACACCTCACTCATATGCATACGAGTATCACAGTCGCTGCTCTCCAAGCTCACTCCAACATCACACGAACACCTCACTCATATGCATACGAGTATCACAGTCGCGGCTCTCCAAGCTCACTCCAACATCACACGAACACCTCACTCATATGCATACGAGTATCACAGTCGCGGCTCTCCAAGCTCACTCCAACATCACACGAACACCTCACTCATATGCATACGAGTATCACAGTCGCTGCTCTCCAAGCTCACTCCAACATCACACGAACACCTCACTCATATGCATACGAGTATCACAGTCGCGGCTCTCCAAGCTCACTCCAACATCACACGAACACCTCACTCATATGCATACGAGTATCACAGTCGCTGCTTTCCAAGCTCGCTCCAACATCACACGAACAGCGGCGACACCACGCCGCCGCGTGCGCAGGAGCAGGGCAAAGATATAGACACATTGTATGAAATAGATAAAAATAAAACACTAAAACTAACTAACAGGACTCCTCCCGCGCTTCATCTAACCTGGAAAAGTTATGTTAAGTTATGAGTTCTGTACCTTATTATAGCTAAAAATGATACGCAGCGCCATATTTTTTATCACGGGTCGATTGTGTTTTTGTAGGTCAAAATCCCGGTATTGATAAATGTCCCAAAAAAGGCGGGATCGCGGGATTGGAAGCCCTAATTGTGACCTGAATAGTTTATTTTTATTGCCACCACTACGTGTATGTACAACGGCAATATAACGAAGACCCCAACACAGTACATGCGTCGCTATCTCGGTCTGGCTAAGGGTTGAATACTGTGTGCAGGCGGGGACAGTGCAGGGTCGCGAGACAAGGTGTCGCTGGACGACTTCTTGTTCATCAAGGTGCTCGGCAAGGGCTCCTTCGGCAAGGTCATGCTCGCCGAGAAGAAGGGCACCGACGAGGTAACTACACACTTCCAGTATCCACAGGGTCGCGAGACAAGGTGTCGCTGGACGACTTCTTGTTCATCAAGGTGCTCGGCAAGGGCTCCTTCGGCAAGGTCATGCTCGCCGAGAAGAAAGGCACCGACGAGGTAACTACACACTTCCAGTATCCACAGGGTCGCGAGACAAGGTGTCGCTGGACGACTTCTTGTTCATCAAGGTGCTCGGCAAGGGCTCCTTCGGCAAGGTCATGCTCGCCGAGAAGAAAGGCACCGACGAGGTAACTACACACTTCCAGTATCCACAGGGTCGCGAGACAAGGTGTCGCTGGACGACTTCTTGTTCATCAAGGTGCTCGGCAAGGGCTCCTTCGGCAAGGTCATGCTCGCCGAGAAGAAAGGCACCGACGAGGTAACTACACACTTCCAGTATCCACAGGGTCGCGAGACAAGGTGTCGCTGGACGACTTCTTGTTCATCAAGGTGCTCGGCAAGGGCTCCTTCGGCAAGGTCATGCTCGCCGAGAAGAAAGGCACCGACGAGGTAACTACACACTTCCAGTATCCACAGGGTCGCGAGACAAGGTGTCGCTGGACGACTTCTTGTTCATCAAGGTGCTCGGCAAGGGCTCCTTCGGCAAGGTCATGCTCGCCGAGAAGAAAGGCACCGACGAGGTAACTACACACTTCCAGTATCCACAGGGTCGCGAGACAAGGTGTCGCTGGACGACTTCTTGTTCATCAAGGTGCTCGGCAAGGGCTCCTTCGGCAAGGTCATGCTCGCCGAGAAGAAAGGCACCGACGAGGTAACTACACACTTCCAGTATCCACAGGGTCGCGAGACAAGGTGTCGCTGGACGACTTCTTGTTCATCAAGGTGCTCGGCAAGGGCTCCTTCGGCAAGGTCATGCTCGCCGAGAAGAAAGGCACCGACGAGGTAACTACACACTTCCAGTATCCACAGGGTCGCGAGACAAGGTGTCGCTGGACGACTTCTTGTTCATCAAGGTGCTCGGCAAGGGCTCCTTCGGCAAGGTCATGCTCGCCGAGAAGAAAGGCACCGACGAGGTAACTACACACTTCCAGTATCCACAGGGTCGCGAGACAAGGTGTCGCTGGACGACTTCTTGTTCATCAAGGTGCTCGGCAAGGGCTCCTTCGGCAAGGTCATGCTCGCCGAGAAGAAAGGCACCGACGAGGTAACTACACACTTCCAGTATCCACAGGGTCGCGAGACAAGGTGTCGCTGGACGACTTCTTGTTCATCAAGGTGCTCGGCAAGGGCTCCTTCGGCAAGGTCATGCTCGCCGAGAAGAAAGGCACCGACGAGGTAACTACACACTTCCAGTATCCACAGGGTCGCGAGACAAGGTGTCGCTGGACGACTTCTTGTTCATCAAGGTGCTCGGCAAGGGCTCCTTCGGCAAGGTCATGCTCGCCGAGAAGAAAGGCACCGACGAGGTAACTACACACTTCCAGTATCCACAGGGTCGCGAGACAAGGTGTCGCTGGACGACTTCTTGTTCATCAAGGTGCTCGGCAAGGGCTCCTTCGGCAAGGTCATGCTCGCCGAGAAGAAAGGCACCGACGAGGTAACTACACACTTCCAGTATCCACAGGGTCGCGAGACAAGGTGTCGCTGGACGACTTCTTGTTCATCAAGGTGCTCGGCAAGGGCTCCTTCGGCAAGGTCATGCTCGCCGAGAAGAAAGGCACCGACGAGGTAACTACACACTTCCAGTATCCACAGGGTCGCGAGACAAGGTGTCGCTGGACGACTTCTTGTTCATCAAGGTGCTCGGCAAGGGCTCCTTCGGCAAGGTCATGCTCGCCGAGAAGAAAGGCACCGACGAGGTAACTACACACTTCCAGTATCCACAGGGTCGCGAGACAAGGTGTCGCTGGACGACTTCTTGTTCATCAAGGTGCTCGGCAAGGGCTCCTTCGGCAAGGTCATGCTCGCCGAGAAGAAAGGCACCGACGAGGTAACTACACACTTCCAGTATCCACAGGGTCGCGAGACAAGGTGTCGCTGGACGACTTCTTGTTCATCAAGGTGCTCGGCAAGGGCTCCTTCGGCAAGGTCATGCTCGCCGAGAAGAAGGGCACCGACGAGGTAACTACACACTATGTAGATACATGACTATGTGGATACAATTAGATATAAGAGGGTTATCATGTACAACAAAGAGCGGTTACACACGGCGACTTTTTGCAGCGGTATACAGGTGATTTTGACAGGGGAACTATAGTTAGTGTTGCGCGACAGTCGCGCGTTCGTGAAACATGCGTATGTATCCCCGCATAAAGTCGCCCTGTGTAACCGCTTTAAAACTTAGACCCTTTTAGTTAGTTATTTAGTTGTAAGCTACTAAAATCTAGGTATACAGGTATGTTTCCTTAGTGTAGAATTTGCTAATATCTTAGACACCATTCCCGTGGTGTTCACATTTTCCACCCTGGAAAGTGCAGTCAGTCTAGGTTGTTCTATGATTAAAAAAAAAACGCTGGAGGGGAGTTGCGAAAGGCGGACTCAGTCTGACGGTCGCAGAGGAGCCCTCTGACTCGAGATTATGAGAGCTGAGGACAATATCCACATAAGAGCGGCCTCAATTAAAGCCATATTCATGTCAGCAGAATTTATTTATACGTTTTGTATAGCATCGGTGCACACTGAGCGGTTGAGTGGCCGCGGTCGAGCCACGAGCTGCGGGAGTGGCCCGCGCGTGCTACTAGTAGCCTTAATGTTCGGCCGCTTTAAACTGAAAACACCGGTTCCGTGCAAAAGGTCGTATCGTCACAGAAATCTTACGGCACTAACGTCCTTTTCCGCAGGGAAGGCAGTTTTTCAGCAATATCTCGAAAACCTTTTAACCGATCTTGTTCAAAATACTTTTCGGTAAAAGAATTTAATAAGTGCTATGTCTATAATTTTTTTTTATTACACCGTTTGGAAATTAGAGGGGGGGACACAATTTTTATGACTTTCGGGGCGATTATTTCCGAATATATTCATTTAATCAAAAAAAAATGCTAAGAAACCTTATATTTATTTTAAAAGGCCTATCGATTGATGTGCCACACGTGGACATCCTATGTTTTTATTTTTTTGACGTGCAGTTACATTTTTTTACTCATTCCATTACAGTATATCTATGTAGCGGCTAACAAAATACACATATCCTCCAAATCTTAGTCAAATATACACCTTATAGTTTTCGAGTAAAATGCCTGTGACATACGGACAGACGGACGTGACGAAACTATAAGGGTTCCGTTTTTGCCACTTTGGTTACGGAACCCTAAAAAGGGTTCACGCAATAGTCGACCTAATACCGTTACAATAAAGTATAAAATGTCTGTCCCCAGGTGTACGCAGTGAAAGTCCTAAAGAAAGACGCCATCATCCAGGACGACGACGTGGAGTGCACGCTCACGGAGCGGCGCGTGCTCGCCCTGGCCGCGCGCCATCCCTTCCTCACCGCGCTGCACTGCGCCTTCCAGACCAGGGACAGACTGTTCTTCGTCATGGAGTACGTCGACGGAGGAGATCTGATGTTCCAGATACAGCGCGCGCGCAAGTTCGACGAGCCCAGGGCCAGGTTGGTCCTTATCATGTGTTATGCCACTTGCGTATATACTTCCACAGTTACAAGCGTGAAAACAGGGGGGTTTGGCTTGGCTTGCGTGAGCTTGCAAGAGGTTTTAGAGTTTTCGGGTGCTTGCCAAGAGCGATATAATGTAAGATTAAATATTAGACGATTATCATTTGTGGTACGGGTTGGATCTGAACACTTACCTGTTGTATTAGGTTCTACGCGGCGGAGGTGACGCTGGCCCTACAGTTCCTACACGCGCACGGCGTCATCTACCGCGACCTGAAGCTCGACAACATTCTGCTGGACGCCGACGGCCACTGCAAGCTCGCCGACTTCGGCATGTGCAAGGAGGGCATCCTCGGTGCGTACCGTTACTGTTGCGTGTGTCACCGCAGGCTCTACGCGCGGAGGTGACGCTGGCCCTACAGTTCCTGCACGCGCACGGCGTCATCTACCGCGACCTGAAGCTCGACAACATTCTGCTGGACGCCGACGGCCACTGCAAGCTCGCCGACTTCGGCATGTGCAAGGAGGGCATCCTCGGTGCGTACCGTTACTGTTGCGTGTGTCACCGCAGGCTCTACGCGCGGAGGTGACGCTGGCCCTACAGTTCCTGCACGCGCACGGCGTCATCTACCGCGACCTGAAGCTCGACAACATTCTGCTGGACGCCGACGGCCACTGCAAGCTCGCCGACTTCGGCATGTGCAAGGAGGGCATCCTCGGTGCGTACCGTTACTGTTGCGTGTGTCACCGCAGGCTCTACGCGCGGAGGTGACGCTGGCCCTACAGTTCCTGCACGCGCACGGCGTCATCTACCGCGACCTGAAGCTCGACAACATTCTGCTGGACGCCGACGGCCACTGCAAGCTCGCCGACTTCGGCATGTGCAAGGAGGGCATCCTCGGTGCGTACCGTTACTGTTGCGTGTGTCACCGCAGGCTCTACGCGCGGAGGTGACGCTGGCCCTACAGTTCCTGCACGCGCACGGCGTCATCTACCGCGACCTGAAGCTCGACAACATTCTGCTGGACGCCGACGGCCACTGCAAGCTCGCCGACTTCGGCATGTGCAAGGAGGGCATCCTCGGTGCGTACCGTTACTGTTGCGTGTGTCACCGCAGGCTCTACGCGCGGAGGTGACGCTGGCCCTACAGTTC
Organism: Epinotia brunnichana; assembly: GCA_963854355.1. NCBI lineage: Eukaryota > Metazoa > Arthropoda > Insecta > Lepidoptera > Tortricidae > Epinotia > Epinotia brunnichana. The sequence continues at coordinate 452,141 of OY977952.1, read as the reverse complement.
CTGCACGCGCACGGCGTCATCTACCGCGACCTGAAGCTCGACAACATTCTGCTGGACGCCGACGGCCACTGCAAGCTCGCCGACTTCGGCATGTGCAAGGAGGGCATCCTCGGTGCGTACCGTTACTGTTGCGTGTGTCACCGCAGGCTCTACGCGCGGAGGTGACGCTGGCCCTACAGTTCCTGCACGCGCACGGCGTCATCTACCGCGACCTGAAGCTCGACAACATTCTGCTGGACGCCGACGGCCACTGCAAGCTCGCCGACTTCGGCATGTGCAAGGAGGGCATCCTCGGTGCGTACCGTTACTGTTGCGTGTGTCACCGCAGGCTCTACGCGCGGAGGTGACGCTGGCCCTACAGTTCCTGCACGCGCACGGCGTCATCTACCGCGACCTGAAGCTCGACAACATTCTGCTGGACGCCGACGGCCACTGCAAGCTCGCCGACTTCGGCATGTGCAAGGAGGGCATCCTCGGTGCGTACCGTTACTGTTGCGTGTGTCACCGCAGGCTCTACGCGCGGAGGTGACGCTGGCCCTACAGTTCCTGCACGCGCACGGCGTCATCTACCGCGACCTGAAGCTCGACAACATTCTGCTGGACGCCGACGGCCACTGCAAGCTCGCCGACTTCGGCATGTGCAAGGAGGGCATCCTCGGTGCGTACCGTTACTGTTGCGTGTGTCACCGCAGGCTCTACGCGCGGAGGTGACGCTGGCCCTACAGTTCCTGCACGCGCACGGCGTCATCTACCGCGACCTGAAGCTCGACAACATTCTGCTGGACGCCGACGGCCACTGCAAGCTCGCCGACTTCGGCATGTGCAAGGAGGGCATCCTCGGTGCGTACCGTTACTGTTGCGTGTGTCACCGCAGGCTCTACGCGCGGAGGTGACGCTGGCCCTACAGTTCCTGCACGCGCACGGCGTCATCTACCGCGACCTGAAGCTCGACAACATTCTGCTGGACGCCGACGGCCACTGCAAGCTCGCCGACTTCGGCATGTGCAAGGAGGGCATCCTCGGTGCGTACCGTTACTGTTGCGTGTGTCACCGCAGGCTCTACGCGCGGAGGTGACGCTGGCCCTACAGTTCCTGCACGCGCACGGCGTCATCTACCGCGACCTGAAGCTCGACAACATTCTGCTGGACGCCGACGGCCACTGCAAGCTCGCCGACTTCGGCATGTGCAAGGAGGGCATCCTCGGTGCGTACCGTTACTGTTGCGTGTGTCACCGCAGGCTCTACGCGCGGAGGTGACGCTGGCCCTACAGTTCCTGCACGCGCACGGCGTCATCTACCGCGACCTGAAGCTCGACAACATTCTGCTGGACGCCGACGGCCACTGCAAGCTCGCCGACTTCGGCATGTGCAAGGAGGGCATCCTCGGTGCGTACCGTTACTGTTGCGTGTGTCACCGCAGGCTCTACGCGCGGAGGTGACGCTGGCCCTACAGTTCCTGCACGCGCACGGCGTCATCTACCGCGACCTGAAGCTCGACAACATTCTGCTGGACGCCGACGGCCACTGCAAGCTCGCCGACTTCGGCATGTGCAAGGAGGGCATCCTCGGTGCGTACCGTTACTGTTGCGTGTGTCACCGCAGGCTCTACGCGCGGAGGTGACGCTGGCCCTACAGTTCCTGCACGCGCACGGCGTCATCTACCGCGACCTGAAGCTCGACAACATTCTGCTGGACGCCGACGGCCACTGCAAGCTCGCCGACTTCGGCATGTGCAAGGAGGGCATCCTCGGTGCGTACCGTTACTGTTGCGTGTGTCACCGCAGGCTCTACGCGCGGAGGTGACGCTGGCCCTACAGTTCCTGCACGCGCACGGCGTCATCTACCGCGACCTGAAGCTCGACAACATTCTGCTGGACGCCGACGGCCACTGCAAGCTCGCCGACTTCGGCATGTGCAAGGAGGGCATCCTCGGTGCGTACCGTTACTGTTGCGTGTGTCACCGCAGGCTCTACGCGCGGAGGTGACGCTGGCCCTACAGTTCCTGCACGCGCACGGCGTCATCTACCGCGACCTGAAGCTCGACAACATTCTGCTGGACGCCGACGGCCACTGCAAGCTCGCCGACTTCGGCATGTGCAAGGAGGGCATCCTCGGTGCGTACCGTTACTGTTGCGTGTGTCACCGCAGGCTCTACGCGCGGAGGTGACGCTGGCCCTACAGTTCCTGCACGCGCACGGCGTCATCTACCGCGACCTGAAGCTCGACAACATTCTGCTGGACGCCGACGGCCACTGCAAGCTCGCCGACTTCGGCATGTGCAAGGAGGGCATCCTCGGTGCGTACCGTTACTGTTGCGTGTGTCACCGCAGGCTCTACGCGCGGAGGTGACGCTGGCCCTACAGTTCCTGCACGCGCACGGCGTCATCTACCGCGACCTGAAGCTCGACAACATTCTGCTGGACGCCGACGGCCACTGCAAGCTCGCCGACTTCGGCATGTGCAAGGAGGGCATCCTCGGTGCGTACCGTTACTGTTGCGTGTGTCACCGCAGGCTCTACGCGCGGAGGTGACGCTGGCCCTACAGTTCCTGCACGCGCACGGCGTCATCTACCGCGACCTGAAGCTCGACAACATTCTGCTGGACGCCGACGGCCACTGCAAGCTCGCCGACTTCGGCATGTGCAAGGAGGGCATCCTCGGTGCGTACCGTTACTGTTGCGTGTGTCACCGCAGGCTCTACGCGCGGAGGTGACGCTGGCCCTACAGTTCCTGCACGCGCACGGCGTCATCTACCGCGACCTGAAGCTCGACAACATTCTGCTGGACGCCGACGGCCACTGCAAGCTCGCCGACTTCGGCATGTGCAAGGAGGGCATCCTCGGTGCGTACCGTTACTGTTGCGTGTGTCACCGCAGGCTCTACGCGCGGAGGTGACGCTGGCCCTACAGTTCCTGCACGCGCACGGCGTCATCTACCGCGACCTGAAGCTCGACAACATTCTGCTGGACGCCGACGGCCACTGCAAGCTCGCCGACTTCGGCATGTGCAAGGAGGGCATCCTCGGTGCGTACCGTTACTGTTGCGTGTGTCACCGCAGGCTCTACGCGCGGAGGTGACGCTGGCCCTACAGTTCCTGCACGCGCACGGCGTCATCTACCGCGACCTGAAGCTCGACAACATTCTGCTGGACGCCGACGGCCACTGCAAGCTCGCCGACTTCGGCATGTGCAAGGAGGGCATCCTCGGTGCGTACCGTTACTGTTGCGTGTGTCACCGCAGGCTCTACGCGCGGAGGTGACGCTGGCCCTACAGTTCCTGCACGCGCACGGCGTCATCTACCGCGACCTGAAGCTCGACAACATTCTGCTGGACGCCGACGGCCACTGCAAGCTCGCCGACTTCGGCATGTGCAAGGAGGGCATCCTCGGTGCGTACCGTTACTGTTGCGTGTGTCACCGCAGGCTCTACGCGCGGAGGTGACGCTGGCCCTACAGTTCCTGCACGCGCACGGCGTCATCTACCGCGACCTGAAGCTCGACAACATTCTGCTGGACGCCGACGGCCACTGCAAGCTCGCCGACTTCGGCATGTGCAAGGAGGGCATCCCCCTAAGTAAAAAAAAACTTTGCCCAGTTTCCATGGTTGCTCTCTGAGAAGTTCACACATTTGTCCAATGATTACTATCTATACTATATTTAGGCTAAAACCCTAAATATAAGATTAACCTCTAGAATCTAGATGTAAGTTTCCTACCTACTTACCAGCTATGGAAGAGCGGGGCATCCTAACACAGGTATACTTACCTAAAAGGAAGTCCCAATCACTGCAGGCATTCTAACGTGTTTTTTAAAAAGGAAATAAACAATTTTTCATTTTTTCATTTTCATTTTTCATTTTCATTACAAAAAGCGCTGGAGGGGAGCTGCGAAAGACGGACCGCTCGTCTATCTGACGCGGAGGTGCCCTGTGACCTGAGATTATGAGAGCTGAGGACAAATTGTAGATCTCAGAACAATGGAATGTGTATGTCCTAATTTGGGTACTAAATTGCATATTTATTTTCAGACGGAGCGACCACTACAACCTTTTGCGGCACTCCGGATTATATAGCGCCTGAGGTAAGTCTATAATGTGTCAGCCATTCAGGTAAAAAGTTAAAGCAGTGAAACGCGAAATCGCGGACGTCCTGTGAACACATGGCGGCGAACAATTGTGAGTGAGCTGCTCGCAGTTGGACTGAGCTGGAGCGAGGCCAAATACGCCTCCGAGGACAGGAAGGCGTGGCGCCGGCTTGAGCCCCTCCGCTCCGACAAGGCGGGCACCCTCAAGGGGGATCTCTAGCATAACAACAACAACTAAATTAGTGGCGTGTAGAAGATAAACCGTGTAGTAAACTCAATGTTAGCCAGGAAAATATCCAATTTTACCTTCCAATAAAATTGTTGTTATGTTTCCTGAGACGAACAGCATTAGATGACTTGAGAGGGCGCCACTGCGCACAACCGAAAGTAGCCGTTTGTGTCAAACAATTCACTCCGCGCCTTCGCTGTGACGTCACATCCGCCTTCGCCAACCTGTCAACTCAGTCTAGAACCGGCGCCCGTGCAACCGCCGCCATATTGGTTTCCTCAGTGTTGCGTCGTCTGCCGTACAGATACCCCCAGGAAGCCATTATTCTGATGTTGTTCGTCTCAGGAAACATAATAACAATTTTTCGTACAAAAGAAAACTATTTGATTAGCGTTAAATTTCTGACGGGCACTAATCATTATACGTTAAATAGATTCGAGATAAACGTCTAAGAGTACATTCAAGTTCCCAAATAGCTTTTGTTTAAATGTCGTTAATTGGATAGTTTTCAAGCCAGTTTTAACGACGATACCACGGGTCGAAAAGTTACTGAGATGTTACTTGAAGGCCCGATTCTGCGTCCGAAGAATTAAACTTTCTGAAATCGTTATAAGTACCTGTCCAGAACACTGGGTTAATGTTTTTGTCCGCAGCCTTCGATAAGTCTGTTGATCTTATTTAGGAGCAGACTTCGGCTATAAAACAACATTTGTCTATTTGTCTGGGCTACAGTGTAGCCATGATCAACCACCAACACACTCGCGATTCGCTTTCCTTAACTTTTATTATTTTTAGGACTCCCTCTAGGCAAAATAATACTATCTGATTTAAAAAATCGAGGTTTAAGATTCCTCGTTGCATAATTGATCAAATAGCTACGGTACGTCCGATCTGTACGGCAGACGACGCAACAATGAGGAAACCAATATGGCGGCGGGTGCACGGGCGCTGGTTCTTGACTGAGTTGACAGGTTGGCGAAGGCGGATGTGACGTCACAGCGAAGGCGCGGAGTGAATTGTTTGACGCAAACGGCTACTTCCGGTCGTGCGCAGTGGCGTCCTCTCAAGTCAACTCATGTTGTTCGTCGAACGGAACACAATACCTGAATTAGATCTTATATTTCGCCATGTTGCTCGTGTCAGTGTCAATAATCTGAAGGTGGAAGTCCACCGTGTGGTTACACAAGCCACGTGGATCTGGTTTTGTTTTGGGTGGTGTCATGGTGTGTTGCATATCCCGTTGTAGATTACAGTTTACACTTTACTACAACCAACTGGGTTTACATGTTCGAACCTGTGTGCAGATCCTGCAAGAGCTGGAGTACGGTCCGTCGGTGGACTGGTGGGCGCTCGGAGTGCTGCTGTACGAGATGTTGGCCGGCCAGCCGCCCTTCGAGGCCGACAACGAGGATGACCTGTTCGAGTCCATCCTGCACGACGACGTACTCTACCCCGTCTGGCTCTCCAAGGACGCCGTGTCCATCCTCAAGGGTGAGTGACGTCACCGGGTGTACGAGACGCTGGCCGGCCAGCCGCCCTTCGAGGCCGACAACGAGGATGACCTGTTCGAGTCCATCCTGCACGACGACGTACTCTACCCCGTCTGGCTCTCCAAGGACGCCGTGTCCATCCTCAAGGGTGAGTGACGTCACCGGGTGTACGAGACGCTGGCCGGCCAGCCGCCCTTCGAGGCCGACAACGAGGATGACCTGTTCGAGTCCATCCTGCACGACGACGTACTCTACCCCGTCTGGCTCTCCAAGGACGCCGTGTCCATCCTCAAGGGTGAGTGACGTCACCGGGTGTACGAGACGCTGGCCGGCCAGCCGCCCTTCGAGGCCGACAACGAGAATGACCTGTTCGAGTCCATCCTGCACGACGACGTACTCTACCCCGTCTGGCTCTCCAAGGACGCCGTGTCCATCCTCAAGGGTGAGTGACGTCACCGGGTGTACGAGACGCTGGCCGGCCAGCCGCCCTTCGAGGCCGACAACGAGGATGACCTGTTCGAGTCCATCCTGCACGACGACGTACTCTACCCCGTCTGGCTCTCCAAGGACGCCGTGTCCATCCTCAAGGGTGAGTGACGTCACCGGGTGTACGAGACGCTGGCCGGCCAGCCGCCCTTCGAGGCCGACAACGAGGATGACCTGTTCGAGTCCATCCTGCACGACGACGTACTCTACCCCGTCTGGCTCTCCAAGGACGCCGTGTCCATCCTCAAGGGTGAGTGACGTCACCGGGTGTACGAGACGCTGGCCGGCCAGCCGCCCTTCGAGGCCGACAACGAGGATGACCTGTTCGAGTCCATCCTGCACGACGACGTACTCTACCCCGTCTGGCTCTCCAAGGACGCCGTGTCCATCCTCAAGGGTGAGTGACGTCACCGGGTGTACGAGACGCTGGCCGGCCAGCCGCCCTTCGAGGCCGACAACGAGGATGACCTGTTCGAGTCCATCCTGCACGACGACGTACTCTACCCCGTCTGGCTCTCCAAGGACGCCGTGTCCATCCTCAAGGGTGAGTGACGTCACCGGGTGTACGAGACGCTGGCCGGCCAGCCGCCCTTCGAGGCCGACAACGAGGATGACCTGTTCGAGTCCATCCTGCACGACGACGTACTCTACCCCGTCTGGCTCTCCAAGGACGCCGTGTCCATCCTCAAGGGTGAGTGACGTCACCGGGTGTACGAGACGCTGGCCGGCCAGCCGCCCTTCGAGGCCGACAACGAGGATGACCTGTTCGAGTCCATCCTGCACGACGACGTACTCTACCCCGTCTGGCTCTCCAAGGACGCCGTGTCCATCCTCAAGGGTGAGTGACGTCACCGGGTGTACGAGACGCTGGCCGGCCAGCCGCCCTTCGAGGCCGACAACGAGGATGACCTGTTCGAGTCCATGATGAAAACATTGGGACAGTGTGTACCGAATCGCCCCAATCGAACGACTTTGAAACTGCTTCGCGTATGATATTGACGTAAAGAATGTGGTTTGTTCCCCAGGCTTCATGACAAAGAACCCCCTGCGCCGGCTGGGCGTGGCGGGCGGCGCGGGCGGCATCCGCGCGCACGGCTTCTTCCGGGACATGGACTGGGACGCGCTCCAGCAGCGCCGGCTGCGCCCGCCCTTCCGACCTAAGGTACTACACGTAAAGCTGCCTACCCATTAGAGCGGTGAGGCCTGAGGCATGCTCGCCCCGCGCGGCGAGCTGCTCGCGAGCCAGCGTGCGAGCGGCGAGCCGACATTGCGCGTCGTTCAGAGACACGATGACAGATGATTCATTTCGGCTCCCACAACATAACACCTTTTGCTTTTCATGTATTTGGATCAATAATTGTTCCAAATTTATTAACAAACGATTACACACGCACGGCTCAGCCCGTTGGTCAAATTCGTACGCGCCTCGCGCACAAACAAGTTCGAACTTGTCGCTCTGTCCGCGGCACGCTCTACGCGAGGCGCGCACACTGAGGCGCCTTTTTGCGCGGTCAGAAGACCCAGTCTCGGCGGCTCGCCGCGCGCCGTGAGCGCACGGCGCGTGAGCGCGTACGAATTAGAGCAAAATATATGAACCGTGCGTGCCTCAACCCGAGGCTGCTGTAATTCGTACGCAGCTTTATATCTCTCCCGATTTGAGCCTGAAGTTATCATGTGTCTATTAGACTTGCAACACACTGACGCGGCCTGCGATGGCGGACAATAGTAAATTTGATAGCTAATGACAAGTTTACTATTGACCGCCGCGGCCAGGCCGCGCCAGTCTGTGAGAGGCTTTAATCGGACTTGTGTACTGACTCGACTCTATATGTATTGCAGAAGAGCAAGCGCGAGGCGGTGAACTTTGACGCGGAATTCACGAAGGAGGAGCCCGTGCTCACGCCCGTGCCGCCCGACGTCGTGCGGACCATCAACCAGGTACGTGACCACACACACACATGCACACGCGCGCGTACACACACACACACACGATACAAGAGTAAGCGCGAGGCGGTGAACTTCGACGCGGAGTTCACGAAGGAGGAGCAATATTTATTGCATTTTCTTTTCGTATTTTGATATAATAGACTTTAAATTGATGCTTTTGACCCAGAAGATATATCGACCTTTCTCTAATGTATGGTATTGTGTCCTTGCAGGAGGAGTTCCGCGGGTTCTCGTTCGTGAACTCTGACTTCACGCCGACGGCGGCCCCGCAGGCCGTCTGAGCCGGCGCACTTTCCTTTTGTACGTCTCCATGTACGTCTGTCTCTTCTCTAGCGTAGCATAGCCTAGTCCTAGCCGTCGGCCCGACCCGACCACGTTGGGTTCTTATGAGATTCTGTCCACGCGGTGGCGGCCGGCAAGCGGGTCCGGTCGGGGCCGTGACGTCATCCGGGCCGTGACGTCATCCGGGCCGTGACGTGACCCGGGCCGCGCCGGCCGCCGGGGGCGCGGCCCGCGGCCCCACGCGCGCGGCCGGCGACAGGGACGCCGCCGGATTGCGGGGAGATAGTGCGAGCGCCCAAGTGGCTCAATGAGCGGGAGGCTCTGATACAGAATGTTCGGAATAACGATGTAGGGACTTAAGCGGGTGATACACTTGACTATTAGGAAGAGTTTGAACCTTATAATGTTTTAGTCCAATCTACGATATATATATTTTTTAAATCGAGTTTTAAAAAGTTGAACTATAGAAAAACTCGTTTAAAAAAAATCACACAAATTAGACTAAGACATTAGATTCAAATTAAAATAACTGTTAGAAAAGTGAAGGGATTGAAAGGTTCGTCGCCTGTAGCGAACCTACGGTAGCTCAGTTGGTTTACAACGATGGACGGATTCCAGGGGTCGTGGGTTCAAATCCCGCTCGTGGTGAATAAGTTTTCATTGTTCGAAATTTAGAATTTATTTAGCCGACGTTTTTGCTTAGTAAACATTTAATATTCAAACTTCCTAATAGACCAGTATTTATCATAGCACATCAATACTGTTATAGTAATAAAGACGTGTTGCGATATATTTGGCTACCTTAGCTGCTACTAACTATCTGATGCTAACTGTATCACCTCCTTAAATTCCTACTACATCGGTATTCCGAATAACCTCGCCCTGTCCCGGCGGCGCGCTGCCGCGGCACACGCGAGCGTCGCGGCGGCCCGCGACCGCCGGCCACTAATTATATGTAAATCGAAAAGAGTTAGAGCAATTATTTATCGTTGTAAATATTGAGAGGATTTATTATTCGGATGCGAGGAGTCATAACCCCAGAGCGGTGCCCGCCCAACACTAGTATACGCGCTTGTCCACTGCGTGCTTCATATATTGTTGTATGCGCCGGCCGAGCCCAAACAAGGCTGTTAGTCTGATCTGCTGGTATCAATAAAAAGTAGCCTACACAGCGTTGTTACGCTACATAAAAAAGGAGTGTGACTGAGTAGGCCTTGTGAAAGAGCCTTTTATCAAAAAAAAACGTTATAAAAGTGTCTTTTGACTTGGCGTATTTTTTATACTACGCCCAATGATGTAATATAAAATATACGTAGATATGTTGTAAGCGGTCCAAAAGTGGCACACTAAAACTTGGTCAAGTCGCACAGCTTGCTATAGTTTTGCGTCGTCAATGGAAACGAATGCTGTCAGAATTAGGCCTTTAGGCGACGCAGGTCGTTTTCTTATTTTGTTGGGTTCGTAGTAGGCCAGGTTCTGATTTTGTCAAATTCTTAGAAGGTCAGTTTCTTTTTTGGCGGTTTCGTAATATGTCATTTCCTTATTTTGCCAGCTTTGAAGTAGTACAGTTACTTATTTCGTTAAATTCTAAGTAGGTTATTTTTTTATATTTGTCTTTTTCTGAGTAGGTCAGATTTTTATTTTGTCGGATTCGTAGTAGATGGATCATCATCAGCATCATCATTTTACCTCTGTGTTAATGAATTTCATGTTCATTCGTGCATTTTACGTATCAAAATGTAGAAATACAATATATAGAAGAGAATATACTTACATATATTATATAATAACTACAAACTACGAATCCGACAAACTAATAATCTGACCTAGTCAGAAAAAGGCAAATATAAGAAAATAACCTACTTAGAATTTAACGAAATAAGAAACTGTACTACTTCAAAGCTGGCAAAATAAGGAAATGACATATTACAAAACCGCCAAAAAAGAAACTGACCTTCTAAGAATATGACAAAATCAGAAACTGGCCTACTACGAATTCAACAAAATAAGAAACCGACAGGCGTCGCCTAAAGGGAATTTGGTGGCCATTTTTAAATACGGAATTTCGTATAGACAACATATGTACATTTTTTTTATATTTCATCATTGACTACGCCTATGGAAGCTTGCGCGCACAAGTGCGATTTGTTGAGGATGCGTTTATAGCCTAGAGATAGTGTTGTGGATAACACTCTTTTTGAGGCTTAAAGACTCAACCCTAAAGATTCTCGAGGCCTAAAAGACTCAAGTGACGAAAAGTCAAAGTTTGCATTCATATGCGTAAAATAAACCAACAGGGTTCTTAAACAGCATCGAGTCTTTGAGCCTCAAAATGAGTGTTATCCACAGCATTACCATTGAGGGTCTCTCACTCGTCACGGGGGCGGGAATATTTTCTCACGGCCCCATTTTCCTTCTAATTCTAGCACTGGATGGCTCAGATCCTCCGCAATACCCTAGCTTCACTATATACAACAAATATAGTGATCAGACTATATGCAGCTGGGCCGGCGGCCGGCGCGCCTAGTCCGCGCTCCGCGAGCGCAACCAATACTCAGTAGGGGTTTGTTTAACAGTATTCGCGGCGAACTGCGGTTTCGCCGCGTTTTAATCTCGTAATCTTTATTTGTTGGGTCGATCAACTTTGTTCTGATCCGTCACCCAGGAGACGGCGTCGGTTTCTATACAATTTACAATTGAAGTTGTAAAACTATCTTTTATATATATTTTTATTTGTTTTGAATATAATTGTAGTTAATTATCTTTTGATATGTAATACAAATTTCAATAGTCACCCAAGTGACATCGTCGTGGGAATAAACAGAAAAAAAGTCGATCGACCCGATGACGTTCACAAAGTACCTCGGGTACATTTTGAGTGATTTTGATGAATTTATTTATTAACGTTTTTATGAGTTAGTATTAGTACCGGTACCAAAGGCTAAGTTGTTAGTTGAGGCGGTGCGGTGACGTCATCGCCTGTCGCCTGCGGCGCGGCACGAGTGATGCTTTATGTAGTTATTAGTGTATCATAATATGAATAATATTAATTATAAATATCTGTGCGTGTTACCCGTCTAATGACATATGACTAAGTTCGTGTTGAGTTGACATTCCCTGCGGCGCCCTCCGATGGGTCCTTATGGCTATCATAGACCCCGAATACCACAGTTCCTCGAAAGATCTGTTATCTTGATTTGTTATTGTACGTATTTATGTGGTATTTTGAGAATATAGGAGGGCTTCGTTGGGATGTATTTATCGTAATGTAAGGTGGCCGTGCAAAGCTGCCTACTTTAATGCTATGAGTTTTAGTTGTTGGTTAGACCTGCGCTAGGGTCCCGCGCGCGAGGCTTTCCGTGTCCACTGTGTAACCGCGTGTGTATAGTGTTTGGACGTTTCTCTGTTATAGCGTAAGTGATGTGAGTACTCATTTATTTTTGATGTGAGTCGTACTAACTAGCGTAAGGGACCCGCGGCGAGGTGTGAGCGGTTCACAGAGGAACGCACAAATGTGACTAAACACACTATGTTATGTTTAAGTTTATGAAAGAGTTTAGATTTGTATTTTAAGGTGTGAAGCCATCCTGTTGTCATGAAATATCGATTTATTATCTGTGTCAGTTATGCAGGTTTTACTATTGAAGCACAAATACCTGTACTCTCTAGACATGTATATAAATGTTTTCATTTCAGTACGCATATGGGTTATTCGCTACTAATGCATTAGTTAATGACTGCGGTCTGTGAGTAAACTTTGATAGACTTACTAAATCTCTACTGATATGAGTATAACTGTTGAAGTGATAGTATGAATGGAGTATTGTATCCGTCGGTCCGGGAGGACGCTCTCTCGCGGCGCCGAGCAGCAACAAGCTCTACACTCTACACACTGCACACTGCACACTGCACACTGCACACTGCACACTGCACACTGCACACTGCACACTGCACACTGCACACTGCACACTGCACACTGCAACCAAACGACATCAAATAAATTTCGGTCAAAAATTTCATTTTTGGTATAAGCTTTTATTGCCAACTGTGTTTTCTGTATACCGTCATCAACTACTCTATGAGACGATTTTAACGAGCCCAAACTCAACGGGGTTACGTCTGTTAAGTCCTGAATTCCCATGGCCGCCTTCTGCATCCATCAACAGATCAGCTCGATGGTACCATAATATTGAATTGTCATCCAAACTATACTTAACCCAAAATTTCAGCTCAATTGGTTGAAGATATCTACTCTAAAATTGAGTTGCAAGACTCCACCCGAACAAACAGAGATACAAGTTAAATAAAAGCTTGTAAAAGTAAATTGTCGAATTCAGAAGAGCAACTGCATTGATACATTTTGTCTTGTTATCAGAAGACAAACGTTGTCAAATAAAAGGAAACAAAAAAAAAATCGACCATTCGAATTTAATATCAGTTTAGTTCATACAATTTTAACAGTTAATCTCAAATAAAATATCATCTGCTCTTGACCTTTATCATCTCGTAACATAGGTAAGCTAAGCGATGACCATAATGTTAGGTCAATCTCCTTAAGGAATATTGGTAGTGTGATATCGGTATGTTGCACGCATACCGAGCGGTTTTTGCCGCACGGCTACCGAGCCGTGAGAGAGCGTAGACGAGACACGCCGGGCACAAGGGCTCGGCTCGACACGTGTCATGCAACTAGTCAGTTAAGCGTAAGTGTGCTCGCGACCCGCGCCATCCGACCCCAGGGAGTATCACCCGAATTGGGTACTTTCCTAGCTAAAAAATATGTAATTCTATTGACTGCGTCTGTTAGATTATCAAAAGATAATTTAATTTTTTTAATTGACAAAAAAAAAATACGTGTCCAATATATTTGATAATCTAACTGACAGGCTAAACAGATGTTTTTAGGAAAGTAGCCAATTACTCGTATTTGTATTAGTGGTTTGGTCACTATGAATTAAATTGGACTGGCGATTGAAACCAACGATTTGAGCTTTCGTTGGCCAATTGCTGCAATTACCCTCGGCAAAAGTGGAAGTTAATGTTATCTATGTCATCCGTATATTTCCAAGGAAGATCTCATTGTTTTTCCTTTTAAGCCTTACATAAAAGTCGTAGATTGGTCGGGTTTGGATGGAGCGAGGTGCGCGGGCGCAGTAAGGCGCTGCGGCAGCGACACTCGGTCCCAGTGAGATGTTGATAGGATAAGTATTCGTTTAGTACAGTCAGCATCAAAAGTAACTGCGCAATCGAAAACGTCAAAAGCTCTTATTCCCTTTTACTAAAGACTTTTGCTGCGGATAGCCTCATTTCTGATGCGATCGCGCAGATGAACTCCCAGCATAGGGGTACATTGCACGTAGAACCGATGGCCGTTGGGGCGGAAAGGTTCTCGAGTGGCGACCACGTAGCGGAAGGCGCGGCGTGGGTAGGCCCCCCACAAGGTGGACTGATGACCTGGTAAAGGTCGCGGGAGTCCGCTGGATGCGGGTGGCGCAGGACCGGCCATTGTGGCACTCTTTGTGGGAGGTCTATGTCCAGCGGTGGACGTCTTTCGGCTGATATGATGATGATGATGAAAGACTTTTGACGTGTTCGTTTGCGTAGCTACTTTTGATGCTGACTGTACCTACACGTCGCGACCACCCGGAGTCGGACCCGGCCGGGCAACACTAATGTAAGGTTACGTGGAAATCGTTCTATGATATGTTGAACTGGAAAAAAAGAATGATAGTTCCAACGGTTTCCTATAATATTTGCATAGCATTTCTTCCGAAGCTGTAACGTTTCAATATTATTGTTTGCCTGTATAACTTATCTTACATAGGAAACTGACAGACCGTCTGAAATAACAACTTGTATGCATAAGCGGCCATTGCTGATCAGACACCGTTCTGGTTCTTTATTCACCCTTTGGACACCAAGAACACCTAAAAGTGGTGCGTGATATCGTTCGCGTTCCCACGGCGCCAAGAACGCCTATATATAGGTGTTATGGCGTGTGCTGTCAAAGTCGCCTACATGGTTTCAACCAAAAATATTTGACGTATGGGTGTCACTGTTATAGGTGAAGAATGGCGTCCAAACGGTGAACAGGATAAGAGTATACGGTTGAATGTTAGCCGTACAATATTATAATAGTCCGCGTTGGTCCGATGTCCCGGTGGTCGCCGCCGCCGCCGCGCCGCTAGTTTCCGCGACCGTTTGTTATTGAGAGTTTAAACATTTTTGAACATATGTTTTTTAATCATTTTTTAAGAGATTTTACACGTGTTTTAATTTTTAGCGATTCGAATAGTTTATTTAAAAGAGGAATATATGATGTACAATACTTGGTAATTATAATTAACGTCTGGCGAGCTTCTCCCCTCCGAGACATCGGAGTCTTTAAGAATCTCTCGAGCTCTGTTAATCTTCCCTACGGCGGTACTCGACGTAGATGTACAATAAAATGGATGCAATTTACGCTTGTTAATAAATAGTATATGGAATCTTACCGTCACCGTTTGTGCCAAATGCCCTCCTTACTGCTGACCATCGCCAGTCGGCGCCAGTACAAATGCTGTTGATGATCGATGTACTTACCGATCAGATAGTATTTATTGCTTGTTCAATCGTTAGCTTGTACTCGGCTCGGCGGGGAACCTCACTAGCGTATTCTAGTTCTAGTTGTAGTTCATTGTTCACATGGACCACCATCACTGTCATTTAGTATATACTTAGAGGCTACTTCAGTCGTAAGCAATACCCTGTCACTCGGCACCAACACTTTCTAACAGAACTCTCAGAGGTCGCTAAATAGTTCAACGCGAGATTCAAATTTGTTAGTAAAATATACTAGAATTTTCAATCAATTTGAATTCGCCAAAATAATGAAACTTTAAAATCTTCAAATGTGACAGGGTATAGTTTAAGAAGTCAAGTGCAATCAATGTAGTCGTCAGCTAGTCATGTTTATTTATGCAGGACGGTGCAAAGCGTAGTCCCATACATTATATATTGTAATCAACTAACCATATCGATACCCTAGTTCACAATCGTTCTAATTACGGGAAAAAAGTGGTGTAATAGGGAACATTATTGCAATGTTCTGCCGCCAGAGGCAGCACTACCACTAATAGTAAATCAGTATAGAAATATACCCACGATTTATTGATATATGCACAATTGATTGTCAAATGAGTGACAAGGATGCTTGCATAGACAATACCGCAAGTAGGAACGAGATACAATGTCAACGCTGCTAGTGTCGCCACCTACGAAGAGTTTTGCGTAATGTTTCCTATTAGGATGGCAGTGCACAAATCGTAAAGTTACAATTTCAGTGACAAATAAATGTAAGTAGTACGACTGAATTAGGTTATCGATATACACGTAGGAACGGTACGGTGACATTATCCTAGTTTAAACAAAAAGTGTTGAAACAAATATTGTAAAGTGGACTTTATCAATAAAATACATCACAAATATATTCCCAAAAGAGATAGGCTGAGCACATGCAATTTAATGTTCAATTGTAGGCTTGAAGCTATACAAAATGTGGTATATAGTTTGCCAACGCAACGCCCACAACGCACTTTAACCCTATTCCTATAGTCGACTCTTACGACACGGGTAGAAAGATGGTGGTGCTATGATATCTTGACAAGTTGACACCATACCGAGTATGAAGCATATAGTTAAATTGAAGTAACCATAGATTTCAAATACACACTGCACGATACGCGGAAACCACAAAGTACTTTGTTATATACTGAAATAGAGAACAATCTCTGGGCCTAAAAACGGTAACCCTGTTATTGATGGCATTTGATGCGCCATCTATTATCGTTAGTTGAAACTACTCCACTTGAATATTTAAAACATACAAAAAGTGTGTCGGTCACAGGACTTGAACCTTGAACGCATCGACTCCAAATACCTACTGCCGTCTGTACCCATAGGCTACTGATGTCTTATGACAATACGGCGAATTTCGAAATACCTTGACGGCGCGTTTCAATACCATAGAAATTAGGCCATTATTGACCCCGCCGTCGTAACAATATAGTTAAAGAAAAAAAAATTACACAAGTATTTTAGTTCTGAAATTATTTATTGATATTATTAGTACAATTAATTATTTTCAGATTTTTTTGTAGGCGCATTGCTTCCATCTTTTATCATTATTTGACATCTATGAATTATGACGTGACTAAATTGGAAATCACCATATATTCATAGTAAGTAGGCCCCTATACTTAATGTCCTTATTTATTTAGTAAATTTATTATGCTGTTATTACCGTACACCTAGTACTAAGATTGTCCGCCCTGGCGGAAACATTGATGATGTGACCGTTGCAACCAGTGTCAACGTACCGCTCCTACTTACCAGTGGCGTGACTTTGGGCAACCCGGAGCAATTTACCTCGTTTCTTCAAATATTGGTTAAGATCTTCTAGTGTTAAGTGTGCAATCGGGTTGTATGGAAGCCATGTTACTTAGAAAGTGATACCTTTTTTTTTGATGTTAGGATATAATAAATAAGTGACATAGGTACAAGTCAGAAACACATAGTCAACTGTGCATTATAGTAGGCCTCGCCGAGCGCTCGTCCGCGACCGATCGATGCCATTTAATGTTAAGCCGTAACCTAACATATCACACTGTTTCGTTTACATATTTTATATACATATATATATATTCGTGTCCTGTGTCAAACATGGTGCATTGTTTTTATATCCTTCGTCGGCAGGCGTCGATATTATTAAAGTTTTAACCAAGAAGTTATACGGGCATTCGTTTCGGGAAAGGGATTTATATATTTTAGAGAGGTACTTGTAATTATGTAGGTATTACATAATCATAGATATCTCTCGACGGGTCAGGTGCAATAATATTCTATTTCCCCTGAGACGCAGGCTGCATGTTGTTTATTTCTTCATTGCTTCTCAGATCGGCCTTTTTCCAGTCATATCAGCACATGTCATTCCTGTGCTGTCCGATAACTAGACAATGCAGAAATAGACAATATGGATCTTTAGCCCTACACGCGCACAAATTGTTACCCGCCGCCTGCCCACGAATCGATCAGTTATTATTACTTACTCATTTTAAACGCTTATACAAAGGTATATTTTACGCTTCCCAGAGGTGTTAAAGCCAAAGAAAATGTATTTTTATTGTACAAAGCGGCTGAAAGCCTTTATTTTGTTATTTTTTTTAAGTTGATTTTCTTGCCAGTGTATCCGATGATGTTGGGTACGACAGGCTCGCGACGCGTCACGCGGGCCCGGTGGCCCCCACGTATAGACATAATGCCGCAGAGATTATTAGTAGGTATGTAGTGACCACGATGGTTGTGCCGGTGCCGGCCCGCGCGCCGCCGGTGCTTCGAGGGTACTAGTCTTCAAGTTAACCGGATAATATTAAGTCTGGTGGTCACCGCGGTCTCGCTCGCGACTAGTAAAGTGTTATGTATGTCTGACGTTGAAAATGTGACCTATTCGACGAGCTTCGTAACCCTTGATTGTTAGCGCCGGCCATGCCGAGTCGGATCGAAGATGCCTCACATAGATAAGTTGAATGTTAACATTGTTTGTATGGAGAGCGTTGCGTAGCGTCACAGCGCGCGGCGGCGAGCCCCACGGGCGCCGCCGCGTGCATACCTATATTTGTTGTTGGTTCACTGATCACTATTAGGTCACTATAGCTAAAATTAATGCATATAATATAGTTTTATGGTGAGATAAAATATGTATATGTAACCTACATGTCTATTAAATCAATGAAAAACTAGATTATGAAAAGGCTGTTTTACTTTAACCCATTCTCGTCATGGTCACCTCACAGTACCCAATACGTTGTGTACGATTTCGTAATACATCGGCGATATTTTTTTAATACTAGGCACGACGTTGGTAACTTGTCTAAGGACTGTCCGATGGTAAAGGCTGGCGTCCACTAGGCTCGCCGAGGCGATTTCGATCCGATACACTCGCCTCGGCGATCCTAGTGGACGCCAGCCTTAAGCAGATACCGATGGAGGCCTGCGACGGATTCGTTGTGTTGTGACGACAACGTTTCATGTCATGCTCTCTGGCAACCGCACTCCCTGTTTTGGTATTACTGAGTATGTGAAAAATTGTACCCAAAATGCACTGTGGACCTCTGGCGACCTCACCCACCATCAGGATTACTAGACCACAAACCACATAGGTGCGGTCACGGACTTTAATTGTTGAACCATTTAGAGCTCGCTTTAAGCTAGACACTTCAAAGTTCAACTATTAAAAAACCAAAATTTCAGGACTCTATAGTCAATGTCATAAAGGCATGTATCCACAGATATTGATGTCCTTATTTATGTACCTACGTATATAATTACACCTGGCTGTGGCGAGTAGGATGAGACTATGGAACACTTAACTAAGTATTATGTGAATGTCATGCCCTTGCCAGACAAATAATGAACTATAGGCACTTTGGTAACGGTTACCCGCAACCAAAGGAATTCAAGGTGCTCCCGGCGAACTGCATCATCCGCTTTGTGGAAATTATGGAGCAAGCCTGGGGGCAGGTATAAAGGAGAGGGCAAATGCACAAAAGATCCCACTGGGTCGAAGTGCATCCGAAAGGGCCCTCACCTACATAAGATAAGATAAGACCCCAGGCTGTACTGTGCCTACTAGTAGATACCACAGGTAGTAGGTAGTCGTGTTATGTTAGTACGACTGCGGTTATCTGTATCTAATGGTCGCACTACACTTGAGGTTGCGTGATCGCGTTGCGTCGTTGCCTCTCTTTCATTTGCCGTAAGAAGGAAAAAGATGCAACACGAATATTTGGGCAAACACCGCCAAGTCAAGTGTAGTGCGACCATAAGGTACTTTCCCCTCGGGCTGCAAATATGAGCGAGATGTAGGTAATTCCGCTGTTCCCTGCCACTCTGATGTAGGTACAGTCAGCATCAAAAGTAGCTACGCAATCGAATACGTCAAAGTTCTTATTCCCTTTCAATAATGATTTTTGACGTCTTCGTTTCCGTAGCTACTTTTGATGCTGACGTACATATGATAAGTTTCTGTCAAAAATTTAATTTTTGGTACAAGCTTTTATTGCCGACTGTACTTTTCTGCATACCATCATCAAATGGGGTTGTGTCTTTTTATTGCAGAGTTCATATGGCCACCTTCCAGCTCCAGCATGAGATCAGCTCCATGTCATCATAATATTGTATTGTCATGCGATATGCATATGCTTGCAAAATTTCAGCTCAATTGGATAACGGGAAGTGACTGAAAAGTAGATTGCAAATTTTGACGGACAACTTACATACTTACATATTTATATACTTACATACGAACAGTGCAAGTTATTATAAAGCTTGTAAAAATAAAATAAAGTGATTTAGAAAATAAAATCTCAAGAGCTATCTAAGGGTATGTGCATGGATACTGTGAGTGCTGTGTCGTGGCCTATATAATTACTCAGTAAAATAATGGATAGGTAGCTAGGTACTTGTTTCGGATACTTTTTGGAGGATCTACATTATAAGTTAAGTCTGGCAAAAATTAAGTTACATTGATATGCCGGTAGACATGACCCGCATTTTTAAGTTCTGGTATCAAAACCAATCGAACGTCGTGCGTTGGGCGGGTGCATTTTCGGATCCATACAGGTTGGAGTGCGGGGTTAGGCAGGGGGGGTTGACCTCGCCTAAGCTCTTCAACCTGTATGTGAATGCCCTGGTGGAGGAACTCAGCAATACCCGGGTTGGTTGCCACATCGATGGAGTGTGCGTGAATAATATCAGCTACGCGGATGATATGGTGCTGCTGAGTGCCTCTCCTTGTGGCCTTGCAAAAATGATCGCAATCTGTGAAGGATATGCGACCAGGCATGGATTGCAATATAATGTCGCCAAAAGTGAGGGTATGGTCTTTAAGGTCAGGAATAAAGTCACACCAGAAGTGCCGCCGATAAAACTGGAAGGTAAGGTACTCAACGTAGTCACACAATTTAAGTACCTCGGACACGTTATGACTGATGACCTTAAAGATGATACGGACATTGAGCGTGAACGGAGAGCATTGTCTGTAAGGGCCAACATGATCGCTCGCAGATTCGCTAAGTGCTCCAAAGAAGCAAAAGACACCCTTTTTGGGGCCTATTGTACATCCTTCTACACTAGCGGTCTGTGGGCGAACTATACTCAAAAAGCATACAATGCTCTCAAAGTTCAGTTCAATAATGCCTTCAGGATGTTGATGGGACTGCCCCGCTACTGCAGTGCTTCGGGGATGTTCGCGGAGGCGAGGGTGGACTGTTTCCATGCTACGATGCGAAAACGGTGTTCATCCCTGGTACGCAGGATCCGGGCCAGTCCTAACAGCATCCTGAGAATGGTCGCTGAACGCCTTGATTGTGCATATTTGAGGCACTGCTGTATGGTGCACATAAATAAGCAGGTAGAATATATATTTTAAGTTATTACCTATCATTAACCCTATTTTTAAGTAGGTATCTACTAACACACATGATCCCAGTTGGTTTTTAAATAAATGAAATTGAAAAAAAAATAATAAGTTAGTAACTGTTGCCAGTCAGCTATGGAAAGATCAGTCCTAAAAATAAAAAGACTCGACAAAGTGCGCAACACAACAATAAAACAAAAAAACGAAGTTCCTGGACTTTTTGGCACAAGCTCTGAAATTGAAATGGAGATGGGCCGGCCATCTTGCTAGACTAGAAAACAGTCGGTGGGCAAAAGAGGTAACCGTGTGGCCCGGACCCGCAGGGAAACGTACCAGAGGCAGGCCGCGCACGCGCTGGGCGGACGACTTGAGGGCTGTCGCCGGGGCGAAATGGATCTCTATAGCCGCCGACGGAGAGCTATGGAAAAGCTTGGAGGAGGCCTTCACCCTGTAAAGGGGTTCTCATCACCACTACACATACAACAATTTTCTTCTATCGCATACATATAGCACAAAACGCCGATACATTCCTAGCTTTATTTTAGTAATAATAACTTATATTTTGTTTAGTTAATTCACATATCCAGTTTACTTTAATATTACTATCTCTTTATTGCATGTGATCGAGAAATAAAATAGTACATTATGATACAAGTGTGCTAAGTTGGTCATTACACTGGAGTCGGTTTTTAAGCCTGAGCCGAAGGCGAAGGCTTAATGGAGACGAGAAGTGTAATGACCAATGCTCACGTGTTTCATACGACGTTTTTCAACACATTTGCGAGGAAAAAAAAAAATGAAAATGTTAAAAGATATGTAATGAAAAGGCACTAGTACGATAATGTAATGTAAAAGTCACGGCATGGGTAATATTCTGCATTATTTTGCTAATATTTAAAAAGATATGTAATGAAAAGGCACTAGTGCGATAATGTAATGTAAAAGGCACGGCATGGGTAATATTCTGCATTATCAGTGTAAATACGCTGTAATAAGACCTACTTTACGAGCAGGTGTGTTGAAAAGGCTTTTTAATTTTTTATTTATTTAACTGTTGTCGCTAATCTGCTGGTAAATCAAACATTGAGAAAGTAAAAATGTGGTATTAGGTACAGTCGGCCTAAGTTGCTGAGCACCTAAGTACCGTGTCGTTTTCATTCGTTTGACAACTCCAATGCGACACGGTACGAACGAAGGTGGTAGGCTCCTTGTGAGGCTGCCCGTACAGTCGCCATCACATACATCGGAGCAAACAAGCACGTCACAAACATCGGAACACACCTCTATTTTCAAGGCATTAGGGTGCATGTGCCGATATTTTTGAACACCTACAGTGTACCGATGTATGTGATGGCGACTGTACCTATTGATTTTGGGACATGAGATCCCAGATTTTACGAAATATAAGTACCTACCTATAGCAAAACTTCGAATAGGATGTCCTGTTCGTTAGTCATGAGAGGGTTAAGTAAGTAACGCCAACATACCGAGGTGGCTAAATTTATTGTAGTGCCTTTCCGGGCATCGGGGGGTTAATGAAGTCTGCAACAAAGAAACCTTCGAGAGCGCGCTAACCTTTACGCCGACGCGAGGGATGGCGGGAACAAAGCAATAGTCCGAGCGCCAGGCGTAGGATCACCTATGTCGTAATACAAGGTAGTATAGGTAGGTTACGGTTCCTAGTTTAGGTTCAAATTGACGGGCCTCACACATTTAGACGCACCCACTTGTATTCATAAATAAAATAAATTAAAATTAAAATTGTTTATTTTCAGATTCCTTAGATCCATAGCATAGCATTGTTAGTTACAAAACACTTATACAACTAAGTACATTAGAAAATTAATATTAAATGGCCACATGAACTATACTTATATTTGTTTATTTTTTAGGACCAACGACATGTAGGTCGGTGTATCGGCGGAGTATGTCCGAGTCCCACCTCTCTGCTATCATTTTCAGGATGCTATTTGAGCTCCTCCTCATCTGCATAACCTCAGACGCCGTCTTCTTCCGTATTATGGCACAAAAGTCATCTACGCTAGCATCGGCAAACATCCCAGAGGCGCTGCAGAATCGGGGAAGCCCAAACAGCCTCCTGAAAATGTTGTTATATTGGATACGGAGGGCGCTATATAACTTCAGCCTGAAACTAGCCCACAGGCCACACGTATAGAAACTTTGACAATAAGCTCTAAATAAAGTAAGCTTCACTTGTACCCTTATTGTGAGATACAATCGTAACCTAACGTTACGTAACTAATACGAGATCGAATAAACGCGCTTCGAATAGATTTCGATCTCGCTACGGTATTCTTCGATTCGACCCGTCAAACTTGTAACTCACACTGCCGTTGGACTACTTACGAAACCAACTGCAAAACGTTAGGCACTTTGCGTTTAGTTTTCGATGCGTAATTTAACGTTCGATTCGTCCTACCAATCGGTAGTGTGAGACATTTCGAATCGAAGAATACCGTCGCGACTGTAGTTTACTATTTCACTTGCAAAATGGCCCGTGATATCGTATTATTCCGTCAAGAGTTACCGTAGATCCGATCGAAATTTATCTCAAATTAAAGAACTTATAAAAATAAGGGTTTTGAATTGACAACATATATCCGCAAAATTCGGATTGTCGCGTATTTTGTATTTAAAAATGCAAATAAATGGCCCCCGCGCCGCCATATTGTATCGACAGTCGACACTGTCGACGTCGCGATGCGCGTATTCTGTAATGTCATAACCGACAAACATTTAAATTTAAACGATAAATGCTAGTGATATAAGGTTGAATATTGGAAAATCGTGAACCGACGTGAAGTCGATCGCGAATTAAGTAATGTATAAGTGACTCACGTTACAGTTTGGATTTTTAGTTCTATGAGTGACCACCAGGGGCGGTGTATAGACTTTTCATACTAAATCTTGACGATAGGCGGTAGCGTCGATAGTAGACGCGACTCACTTCAATCCCACGCTAAGGGTGTTGGGCACTACAACGTAAACGTGCGAACCTGTGCGCCAGCATCCCTTTAATAAAGTATTATTATTATATAAAGTGGCAGCGATTATTAGGGTATGGTAGGTAGGACACAACGTGCTTGTGCGGGTGGTAAAGCCACCGGATTAAAATTCGTTTTGGTATTAAACCTTTTTACGACATGCTTAGCAGGTCAGTTAGCCGAAAGAAGAACATAACCTGTCAGGCTGCCACGTCAGCGCGTGAAAAAACCTATTTCAACATACGTTAGTATCTCTTAGTAGTCTGTGATTTCAACCGATCCAAAAGCAGTAATTTTTCTGTTTGTTGTTTAAATGTGTAATGGGGCTTCTCGACGGGCTATACTTTTCCGAAAATGCGTGGTCGGCAAGTATATATGGGCGTCTTGTTCTAGCATGGAAGTGAGAGCAAAACGCCCATAGTTGCCGGCCACACATTTCCGGAAAAGTAGAGCAAGTCTAGAAGCCCCATTATAATTACCATCCCGACCTGTGTCGTGCGTGCTTCTTTTCTTATTTGCTCTCTCGCAATTAAAATATAGGTAGTTCGCGTGTGATTTAATTTCGTGTGCAAAATAAACTTAACGCATTCACTGCCACCGACGCGTATGTGCGTTCCAGTGACTTTCACCGTGTGCCATCGACGCACAGACGCGTTCGTAATTACGTAAAGTGCATTACATAAAGTACATTTTAAAAAGTGTGGCACCTGGCGAATGCCCAGGAAAAGGAGGTGGCAGTGAATGCGTTAACCAAATGACTGTTCAGTGTCCACCTTCCGAAGCTTCGACTTACCTATCGATTGAGGTAAGTGATCTCTTTAATGCAGGTAATAAATATTTGGTTTGATCCAATATACCTATGCCAACGAATGAAGTTGTTGCCTACACACACATATATTTACACGGTAAGTATGTATGTTGTCAACCCGAGTAAAATGCCGTTCGTCTCCTAGCCCAGACTGCTCAAATACATTTTCTCCGAGTGCTACTCCCTAATGAAGCGATAGCGGGGCAGGGGTCGCGCGCGTCGCCACCGAACTAAATTACTTGCGTCGCCAACTAAGGACCGCTCCGCGTATGGCGCCCGCGCAATACTTGCAAATGGCCGCCGGTTTTGGCGCGAACTCATTCGCTATGCAATTTGTTTCGATAAGCTATTCTGTTTTGTTTGTCAACAATATTATTATTGCGGGAAAGGCGCTGCGATTGTCGTTGAACAAACGATCGCTTGTGTTCCTTTGATATGGCCTAGTAAAGAAAGTGCACGATTGTGTAGTTTTGTTGCGCAATATTTATACAAATTCTACCTATTGCTCAAGTATTACATATAACCAGGTAGGGTAGAGGAACCAAAAGATGAACGTTTAAGCGACTATCCTAACTTTACAATTTTTTTTCGAGGAGTGCTGATTTAGTTATTTTACATTAAAAAAAAATATACGATTTCGTATATAGTCGAGATTAGATATGACTATTTTAAACCATCCTATTACAATACAGTATTTTATTAAAAATGGTTTTATGCTGAAGTATGTCATTTTGCCCAGAAGATGAACACTGTGCCCAATAGTTGAACATTTTGACACCAATAGTTGAACGAAGAAAAACGTAACACCGCGCAGCCTCTGACTTTTGGTCTAGTTATTATATAATCATTGTTATAGCAATTTATACTAGTTACCAATCACAATATTGATACTAAACACAGAATAAAACAGTTCAAATGTACCCTTTTCATATGGTTACAATTATAAGAGATTATTTTTTACATATTAATCACTAGCTGTTGCCCGCGACTTCGTCCGCGTATAACTTATACTTAGAAAATATAATGCAAACAAACTTCTACTTACCATCTTAAGGGATGATTTCCGAGGCAAAAACTATTCTATATCCTTCGAAGGGTCTCAAATTATCTCTATACCAAATTTCATCTAGGTACATAAATAATAAATAATAAATAAATATTACGGGACAATCTTACACAAATCACCCTAGGCCCACGGTAAGCTCAATAAGGCTTGTGTTGTGGGTACTAGGCGACGATATATATAATAGATAAATACATATAGATACTTATATACATATATAACATCCATAACTCAGGAACAAATATTCGTGATAAACACACAAATAAATGCCCTGACCGGGATTCGAACCCGGGACCTCCAGCTTCGTTGGCAGAGACACTACCAACTGGGCTACGGAGGCCGTACATGGATTTTATCCAAACTTTCACCCCCTATTTCATACCCTTAGGGAATGATTTTCGGGATAAAAACTATCTAATATCATTCTTCGGGACTCAAACGACCTTTATACCAAATTTCATCTAAACGGGATTCATCAAAATTTTCACCCCCCATTTCACCCCCTTAGGGAGTGATTTCCAGAATTAAAACTATCCTATGTCCTTTCCCAGGACTCAAGCTATCTCTATACCAAATTGTGTTAAAATGGGTTCCATCCGAATTTTCACCCCTAATTTCACCCCCTTGGGGGGTGATTTCTGGGGTAAAAACTATCCCATGTCCTTTCCCAGGACTTAACCTATATCTACACCAAATTTCATCAAAATAGATTACATCCAAATTTTCACCCCCCCTTTTCACCCCCTTAGGGGATGATTTCCGGGATAAAACCTACTATTTGTCCTTCCCCGGGACTCAAACTATTAATCTATATTCTCTTCATTTATTTTCATTCTTGGATTAGGTTTTTTACAATATGAATATAAAAGTACAATAAATATACAAAACATACAAAATAAAAACACATTATAAAAAACCTAACCTAGGGTGCCACCGGCAGCGAGGCAGGGCCTAAGCTACCGGTGGTCAGGGCGACAGAGACAGGAACCTCCGGACTATCCGCGCAGTATCCAGGAGTACCGCCTTCTGTATCTGACCCTTGATCCATCCATCTAGCGAGAGTCTCTTAAGGTGACGGTCGAGACTCTTCGCTATTAAACCGTTTGCCGAAACGACTATCGGGACAATGATCGTCGAATCAACATTCCACATGGCGGTCACCTCGTGAGCCAGGTCTAGGTACTTGCTGGCTTTGTCCTTCTCGGCCTTCACGAGGTTCTCGTCATGGGGGATGGTTATGTCGACGAGCACTGCCTGGCGTTTCGATCGATCTGTCAGCACGATATCAGGCCTATTGGCAAGAATAGTCCTGTCTGTGATGACAGATCGATCCCAATAGAGCGTGGCACGATCATTTTCGAGAACTGGCGCAGGTGTGTACTTATAATAAGGCACTTCGGAGACCACAAGACCGTATAGAAGAGCAAGTTGCTGGTGAACAATTCTGGCTACAAGGTTATGTCTGTGCAAGTACTCGCCGTTAGCAAGATGACCACAACCAGAGATAATATGCCTGAGTGACTCTCCGGGACGGCGGCATGCCCGACAAATGTCGACCGTACCGTCCTTCAGGATATACCTCTGGTAATTGTTCGTCATGATAACTTCGTCCGCAATTGCACAGACAAAACCTTCGGTTTCCCCGAAGAGATCCCCGAAACGTAGCCAGTTCACCGACGCGAGCAGATCCACATCGGGCCCTGTGAGGGCCTTGCAGAACCGCCCATGAAGCTCCTTGCTCCTCCACACCGCCCTGCGGTCCTCGGCGCTCATTATTTTAAGTCTGCGTCAGTTCTTGTTTGCCAAGGAGAGCGGGGTGAAGTTTCCGTCTACTGCCACTACGTCACGATGCATCCCACACTCGTTGTTTAGGAAATAATCCCTGAGACTGTACACCTCGCGGTTGTGGAGGTCTTTGGCATTTAAAAAACCGCGACTTCCACACTTCCGCGAGATGTACAGCCTCATAACAGACGAGCGTGGATGTAGCATGCGATGCGCAGTAAGCAGTACACGAACTCTTCGGTCCAGGGCATCCAGCTCAGTCTGAGTCCATCTTAGTACGCCAAAGGAGTAAGTAAGCAAGGGCATCACCCAGGCATTGAAGGCGCGCACCTTGTTGCCGCCGGACAAAAGACTATTAAGTACTTTTGTCAGGCGACAAAAGAAACGCTCCTTCACCGCCCGCTTTACACCCTCACCCTCAATACCCAATGACTGTGACATACCAAGATACTTATAGGTTTCTGCTTCGGAGATAGATTTGAGGGACATTGTCTCAGAGAGTTGTAAATTTGTTGAATTTACAACTCTACCCCGCTGTACATGTATAACCGCACACTTATCGACACCAAATTCCATTTTGATGGCGCTACTGAAGACTTCTGTTGTTTTCAGTAGTTCCAACAGGTCATGTCTATTCGGTGCAAATAGCTTGAGGTCATCCATATAGAGCAGATGAGAAATGACCTCACCCTCTCTCCGAAGCCGGCAACCTAGCCCTGAATCCTTCAGCAGGGTGCTGAGTGGATTCAGCGCTAGGCAGAACCACAGAGGACTCAGGCTGTCGCCCTGGAAGATTCCACGTTCAATCCTTATAGAGTCCTGCGGGCCAGAGGGGCCATCTCCTCCCCCCGGTTGACGAAGAACTGTGGCCCACTGCCCCATGCAAGCGCCTAAGAAGGATCTTAGAACTGCATCAACTTTATACAGCTCCAAGATCCTCCTCAGCCATGAATGAGGCACCGAATCGTAGGCTTTCTTGTAGTCAATCCAGGCGGCCGAGAGGGCCCCTTTGTTTCGCCGGACTCGTTGGCAAATGGTCATGTCTATGAGGAGGAGCTCTTTAGTACCACGAGACCCAACCCTACATCCATTTTGAGCAGGGGCCAAAACGTTGTTCGCAACGATGTGTGCGTTCATTTTTGCTCTCAAAATGGATGTAAGGAGCTTGTACAGCGTAGGCAAGCACGTGATGGGTCTATAGTTTTTCGCTTCCGTGGTACTACCGGACTTATAGAGCAGGGAGGTGATACCAGTTGTAAAGAAAGATGGCAGGGAACCAAGCTCAAGGGCTTGCTGGAACTGCGTTGCCAAACGCAGGTGTGAGCACCGAAACCATTTCACCCAGAAGTTGTGCAGTCCATCCGGCCCAGGACTTTTCCAGTTCGGGGTCAAACGGATGGCACAACTAACGTCTTCGGGGCTGATGGTAACAGTCCCCATGGGTTCGATGAACTCACACTCACGTTCGACAACACTCATCCACTCGCCTTCGGTGTGTTCGACTGGCACCGACCAGATACTACGCCAGAAGTCAACCATGGCAGCAGCATCCGGCCGCTGCCCGTCAGACACACGAAGATCGGTTCCCTCCCACTTCCGGTATACCTTCCTTTGGTCGCTCTGGAAAAGGCGATTCTGCTGGTATCGGTCCACACGCTCTCTGTAGCGGCGAATACGGCTTGCCCATGCATAGACTTTCTGCTTCAGAAAGTCAATGCGTTCCGTGACACAGGCCATGTAGTCGCGGGGCCTGATACCAGTTCCCGCGAAGACCTGGTTCACAAAGCGCATGACTCGGGGGCGGTTGTTGCCCCCCCTGAAGCAGATCAGCTTTGCAATGAGAGTCCTAAACGTATTGATACGCCGCTCAATCCGTACTTGCCATGCAGGGACATCCCCGGCGGTCCTAGGTGCACGGTCAGCGTCCGGAAACTTGACGCGAGCAACACGGCACGCCGCGACGGCCCCGCAGTACATGATTGAGTGTGTATCTACTAAGTCTTCACTAGCCCGTAGATACGGGTCTAGCAGACCGTTCAGGGCTCCCATTAGCGCTAGATTGCGTCTATTCACAGGCAAGCGTGGTAATCGTGGCCTAGAGTTGTTTGTGGAGCGATACTGCGTAATCGCTTCTTCCAGGGCCCTCCTCAGTTGCTCATGGGCCTGACTGCTTACACTCTGATTCGCACAGTCCTCCTCGTCGGGACTGGGATCAACCCGCGGCATCCCCATCCTCATCTATATTATTATTACGCGAGCCCGATTTTTGTACATGCCATCAGATCTACAGTTATGGTCCGATTTTGATAAATGATATGTCACTGGATTCGTCTCATGCTGCAGATTTGCAATAAGGTCTTCGTTTTTTAATTTTTTATCGGCAAGTTACTAAAAAATAAATTTAAAGAAACTACTGTGCGTTGACCACGTGACTTTGGCTGCGTGACGTCACGAGGCGTTACTTCTGTTTTGACTCGAGATGACAATGTAAAATTATAAACAAGACTTAAACTCAAACCTGTACTAAGTTCTTCAGCATGAAAAATTATAAGTGTTGAGTCGGCCACATATGGATACAACACTAAGAGAAGTAAGAAAAATAGAAAGTAAACGGCCTTTTGTAAATATTGTTTATTTACATAAACTGACAGACGTATTGTGTCAAATGTGGTTTTTTTTATTGACAGAGACGTCAGTATTACTTGCCATGTTCTTTTTTACTTCAGAAAAATTTATATACAAACTTATTTTCCCATATTCGAGATGTTGGGAGAAGAATGAGGTTTAATTAAATCCATTCATTGTCGTGGACCTCATAGACGGCTTTGTTAACCTTACTTAGTACAATCCCGTATAGGCGCCGATAGGTTCCGCCTAATTTCCAGTTTAAAGATGTAGAAAACGAAACTCGATTACAAAATTTTCTTTTCGGATGGCCGGGGACTCCCATTGGTGACTTTGTTGACCTGACTTGAATACCATCTAAATTATTTCAGGTTCAGATAATTATATGTTGATTACAGGTAGGAGGTTGGTTATATAAATTTTGTAATTAAACGAGCAATACTTGTACATATATATATTTGCAATCACGTTCTCGGAAACGGCTCTAACGATTTCGATTAAATTTGGAATACAGGGGTTTACGGGGGCGAGATATCGATCTAGATAGGTCTCATGTCCGGGTAAATTCGTTTTCTCCGTATTTTCTCCATTCTCGGTCGCCCAGGGACTAAATTGTAAATTGTCAAAACGAAATGACTTAATACTGGAAAACATAAATTAGTAGATATTAAACTATTTAGCGGTACCGTGAAATGGGGTTAATTTAATCAATTTCAGAATTAAAACGTCTGTAGGTACCTCCCTAAACGTTAATCCAAAAAAATAAGGAAAAAAATGCAAATATCGGTTTTTGGTCCTCTATCGATTGCACCGACAGAAAAAAAAGATTATTAATGTATCTCTTAGAAAATAAAATTAAGTCTGTGATCAACTTTATACTCGCATCGGGGTTACTTTAAACTCCCCTTATTTTTAACGGATTATGATAGTGACAGCAATAAGGAAAAAAACCGGCCAAGTGCGAGTCAGACTCCGTTCAGAGGCTTAGGATTTATAAAGGTTTATGTGCCTTTGGGGTTACTTTGACAAAGAAAAAAAGGGTATTTATTTTATATTAAATAAGGCTATCATTCACATAAGGATACCATTGCACATTGCACGTAGAACCGATGGCCGTTGGGGCGGAAAGGTTCTCGAGTGGCGACCACGTACCGGAAGGCGCAGCATGGGTAGGCACCCCTGTAAAATGTAAGTTTGTATGTTGGGGGTAATCTCAGAAACTATACCCATCCTATTCTAAAAACCCTTTGTTCAGTAGGTAGGTTATATGTATGTATGTAAGCACTTTATTGTACACAAAACAGGTTAAAACATGAACATGATACTTATGTAAGATTGAAGTAGGTACAAAGGCGAACTTATCCCTATAAGGGATCTCGGGGGGAATATAAGGGATATGTAGAATGGCCCTACAGGATCAAGTATGTGCTATATTTTATATCTTCGCTTCGCCTAGATTCTTTGTATACGCGGCGGAGCCGCGCGGGTAGCTAGTATACCAAATTTCATCTAAATCGGTGCAGCGATTTAAGTAGCTCCATACAAATTTCCACCCCCAATTTCAGCCCTTCAGATATAAAAACTACCCTTTGTCCTTCCGCGGGGCTCAAACTATCTGTATACCAAATTTCATCTAAATCGGTTCAGCGGTTTAGGCGTGAAGAGGTAACAGACAGACAGACACACTTTCGCATTTATAATATTAATATGGAAGTATGGATTATTAGAATGGATAGTATGGGTTCTTTCCGCTTGTCTTCCAAATAGAGGTGTAGCTGTAGACTCACTTTAAAAGAAAGAAGAAACGAAAAACTCATTCAAATATCTCAAAAAATTACGAAGCTACAACCGTTTTAACGTCGCTTGTTAGAGTGAGAAAACGATCAGGGACCGTGACGTCACGATCCTCGAGCGCCATAGTACAAAACAATCGTTTCATTATAATGGTGCGTTTTGCGGAAAAGAGACGCAACAAACCCCTCTTAAAACTTTATACACTTACTAGCTGTTGCCCGCGACTTCGTCCACGTAGAACATGTTATCGTCTAAATGTTTGTTTAAAGAATGAATTTAAAAAAAAAAACATTGAAATTAGTTTTGTAGTCTTTTAGTAAACAGTCTAAATCCAAAGTTACAAATCTCTTACCTTCAAAATGTCTTGCTCTCTATACAAACTTAGAATCTCTTTGAACCCTCATAGTATAAGTCTGAAACCGTAGTTACAAATTTCTTCCTTTAAAAATGTCTTGCTTTCTACATAAACTTCGAACCCCCTTTTAACCTTATTAGGCGATAAATAAAAAAAAACGCTGAAATAAGTTTTGTAGTCTTTCAGCAAACAGTCTATAACCGAAGTTACAAATCCCTTACATTAAAAATTACTTGCTCGCCATAGAAACTTGGAATCCCCTTTAGAGGTTCAATTTAAAAAAAAACCGGTCAAGTGCGAGTCGGACTCACGCACGAAGGGTTCCGTACCATTATCTATAAAAAACTATTTTACTATATGTTTTTAGTACTTGTTGTTATAGCGGCAACAGAAATACATCATCTGTGAAAATGTCAGCTGGAACTATCACGGTATCAGTGAGATACAGCCTGGTGACAGACAGACGGACGGACGGACGGACAGCGGAGTCTTAGTAATAGGGTCCCGTTTTACTCTTTGAGTACGAAACCCTAAAACGCTGAAATAATGTTTGTAGTCTTTTAACAAACAGGCTAGGATCGAAGTTACAAATCTCATACTTTAAAATTTTCTGACTCTCTATACCAACTTAGGGGATTAACGCTTTTCAAGGAAAAATTAAGAAGAAGAGTTTTTTTTGTTGTAATAAGCATTTTTTCTACAAACTATCAAGTATCTAAGCTCAATAAAAGTGTTTCCCATACGAATCTTGCACCCTTTTAACCCCTTAAGGGGTGGAATTTTCCAAAACGCTGAAAGTACTTTATTTGTAAGCTTTCTACAAAGTTTTAAGCGTCTATCTCAAAAAAGAGTTTCCCTCATACAAACTTTGCAACCCTTAGTAACCCCCTCAGGGGTGGAATTTATCAACACGCTGAAAGTACTTTATTTATATTCTAATAAGTAAGCTATCTACAAAGTTTAAAGTCTCTTGCTAAAAAAAGAACGTTGCCTCCATACAAATGTTGCACTCTCTTTTAACCTCCTTAGGGGTGGAATTTTCCAAAACACTGAAAGTTCTTTT
The DNA here is from genome assembly GCA_963854355.1 of Epinotia brunnichana. Classification (NCBI taxonomy): domain Eukaryota; kingdom Metazoa; phylum Arthropoda; class Insecta; order Lepidoptera; family Tortricidae; genus Epinotia; species Epinotia brunnichana. Next base: position 418,673 of record OY977952.1, on the reverse strand, counting down.
TAGGGTTCCGTACTCAAAGAGTAAAATGGGACCCTATTACTGAGACTCCGCTGTCCGTCCGTCCGTCCGTCCGTCCGTCTGTCTGTCTGTCACCAGGCTGTATCTCACTGATACCGTGATAGTTCCAGTTGAAATTTTCACAGAAGATGTAATTACTGTTGCCGCTATAACAACAAGTGCTAATAACAAAATAAAATAAATATTTTTATTGACACGGAACCCTTCGTGCGCGAGTCCAACTCGCACCTGGCCGGTTTTTTTGTATTTCAATAAGTAGGTAATCTTTCTCCAAACGTTTAACCTTGTATCTCAAAAAATAATTTCCCTCATACAAACTTTGCAACGATTTTAACAACCCTTAGGGGTGGATTTTTTTCAAAACGCTGAAAGTGCTTTTTATATTTCAAAAGTAATTATTTATATATAATTTCCCTCATACAAACTTTGCAACCATTTTTAACCCCTTATGGGTGGAATTTTCCAAAACGCTGAAAGTACTTTATTTTTATTCTAGTTAGTACCTAAGCTTTCCACAAAGGTTTAAGTCTCTAGCTAAAAAAACTTGTTTCCTCCATACAAATGTTGCACCCTCTTTTAACCCCCTTAACCCGGCGAGCATGACGTGAAAAAAAGTTACATCAAGCATGAGGCAGGGTATGACGTACCCGAAATTTAATGTACCATAATATAGTTTTTATTAATTTTATTTTATTGCGTGCAGTGTATATTGTTTAATAATGAATTATTAAATGTATTTAAATCAAAGAAAAGTTTTAATTATGGAATTATTTTTATTAATTCGTGTTTACCTTATACTATGTAATTATAGGAATAAAAGATTCGAGGTTTACAAAAATGAACAATTAAACAAAAATAAAACTGTCTTTCGAATATAAATCAACTTTTAACTAAAAGATAATGATATCCTCTTTTCGAAAAAACACAACAATTTTTTTTTTTATTGAAAATATGGTTAATCACTGCCATCGAGATTATCATGCTCCATACATATGGGCTTGCTGCAACCTTTACAGGAATATTTGGTTTTTCTGTCCTTCTTGTATGGAAAATAAAAGAAAAACAACTAATATAAATAAAGTAATCTCAAGCCTGTACATTGAAACCTTAAAAACTCTAAGAATAATAAAAAAAATATTTATAAAACATACATAAAAAAATACGTCTAAAATGACGCAGGGTGTGACATACCCGAAACAGGTTTGTGCACAAATATTTCGGCCGACGCCTCACGTCGCACTGCGATCACGCCACTATTCCCTCCCGCACTCCCTTGCCTCCAGCTAATGAGCGAGCTACCAGACCAAGATTTAAAAAATAACAAACGTTTTTAATACTGTCAGGGTATGTCATACCCTGGGTCATGCTCGCTGGGTTAAGGGTGGTGTTTTCTAAAATTGAATTTTTCAAAACGCTGAAAGTACTTTAATAATATTCTAATAATGCTATTTACAAAGTTTTAAGTCTCTTGCTAAAAAAAAACGTTGCCTCCATACAAATGTAGCACTCCCTTTTAATCCCCTTAGGGGTGGAGTTTTCTAAAACACTGAAAGTTCTTTTTTGTATTTCAATAAGTAATCTTTCTACAAACGTTTAATAATAATAATAATAATAAATAATAAAATCTTTATTTCGGAATACAAAAGATTCCATAGTTGTTAGTAAATACATACATAGTTTAAACTTGTATCTCAAAAAAAAATTTACCTCATACAAACTTTGCAATGATTTTGAACCCCCTTAGGGGTGGAATTTTCCAAAACGCTGGAAGTACTTTATTTTTATTCTAATAAGTAAGCTTTCTACAAAGGTTTAGGTCTCTAGCTAAAAAAACATGTTTCCTCCATACAAATGTTGCACCCCCTTTTAACCCTCTTAGGGGTAAAATTTTCTAAAACGCTGAAAGTAGTTTTTTTGTATTTCAATGGGTAATCTTTCTACAAACTTTTAAGCTTCTATCTCAAAAAAGCGTTTCCTCATACAAACTTTGCAACCCTATTTAACCCCTTAGGGGTGGAATTTTTCAAAACACTGAAAGTACTTTATTTTTATTCTAATGAGTAAGCTTTCTACAAAGGTTTAAGTCTCTAGCTAAAAAAACATGTTTCCTCCATACAAATGTTGCACCTTCTTTTAACCCCCTTAGGGGTGGAATTTTCTAAAACGCTGAAAGTGGTTTTATTGTAATTTAATAAGTAATCTTTCTACAAACTTTTTATTACTATTTTTACTTTTATTTATACTTACTTACTTACTTGCTGTTACTAACCAATTTAGTATTAAGTCACATGTTACTAACACACTATGGATCACTAGGTCTGAAATAAAGTATTTTTTATTTTTATTTTTATTTTATTATTTAGCTTCTATCTCATAAAAGAGTTTCCCTCATACAAACCTTGCAACCCTTTTTAGCCCCCTTAGGGGTAGAATTTTCCAAAACGCTGAAAATACTTTATTTGTATTCTAATAAGTAATCTTTCCACAAAGTTTAAAGACTCTAGCTCAAAAAATAAAGTTTCCTCCATACAAACTTTGCAACGATTTTCAACCCCCTTAGGGGTAGAATTTTCCAAAACGCCGAAAGTACTTTATTTTTATTCCAATAAGTAAGCTTTCTACAATGTTTGAATTCTCTAGCTAAAAAAAAAATGTTTCCTCCATACAAATGATGCACCCCCGCTTAACCCCCTTAGGGGTGGAATTTTCTAAAACGCTGAAAGTTGTTTTTTTGTATTTTAATAAGTAATCTTTCTACAAACTTTTTAGCTTCTATCTCAAAAAAGAGTTTCCCTCATACAAACCTTGCAACCCTTCTTAGCCCCCTTAGGGGTAGAATTTTCCAAAACGCTGAAAATACTTTATTTGTATTCTAATAAGTAATCTTTCCACAAAGTTTAAAGACTCTAGCTCAAAAAGTAAAGTTTCCTCCATACAATCTTTGCAACGATTTTCAACCCCCTTAGGGGTAGAATTTTCCAAAACGCCGAAAGTACTTTATTTTTATTCCAATAAGTAAGCTTTCTACAATGTTTGAATTCTCTAGCTAAAAAAAAAATGTTTCCTCCATACAAATGATGCACCCCCTTTTAACCCCCTTAGGGGTGGAATTTTCTAAAACGCTGAAAGTTGTTTTTTTGTATTTCAATAAGTAATCTTTCTACAAACTTTTTAGCTTCTATCTCAAAAAAGAGTTTCCCTCATACAAACCTTGCAACCCTTCTTAGCCCCCTTAGGGGTAGAATTTTCCAAAACGCTGAAAGAACTTTATTTGTATTCTATGAAGTAATCTTTCCACAAAGTTTAAAGACTCCAGCTCAAAAAATAAAGTTTTCTCCATACAAACTTTGCACCCCTATTTAACCCCTTTAGGGGTGGAATTTCCAAAAATCCCTTCTTATCCGTCGCCTACGTTATAAAAGGTTGTATAGGTGTAAATTTCAAGTTTCTAGTTCCAGTAGTTTCGGCTGTGCGTTGATGATCTGTCAGGAAGTCTTCTTTTATATATATAGATAACTTAGTGATTTGATTACCTATACGAGTATAGCATCTTGCGTTGTTTTTTTTCGAGATAATACAACATTATGATTATTTTGTTTAGTGTCTACATCCCTATTTTCGATAAGATAAGATAAAATAAGATTTCTTTATTGTCAGAACTGTGTACATTTAGTTGTTTTGGGTAAAATAAAGTCCAACAGCTTGCCCATTTCGGACGTACAATATTAAACTTAAAGCTAGTCAAATATACTAAAACAATAACAACAATAGTATTTCCAAATAATTTTAACCATATTCACACATAAAATATTAATTTAGATCTATACGACATCCGTATTTTCTTTTAAACCACGAACTTCGGAATTCGAAAATACTCGGGTATCTCTATCTCTATCGCACTAACAAATGACAGGAATGCAGATATATTATACGAACTTCGAGTTTCAGTTTTCGTGGTTTGGCTGAATACGCAAAGAGCGCGCGCGCGTGCCATTAAAAAAAACCAAGTTTATATTGTTCGAATTTGTTGTCACATTTGTAGAAATAACGCCTTAATTCGACATTTGCGTATATAAGTTCGCATATCAAAATCGATTAATTTTATATTTGCTTTTGGTACCTATGTGTCTCGTCAATGTATATCGTAGACGGGATTAATAGTAGATTGTACAACAAGTGCATAAAACGCACCATTTTACTCGAGACGTTTATCCATCCGAGCGAGCTTGCGAGCGAGGATAGATATAAAGTCGAGTGTAAAATGGGTTTTATGGACGAGTTGTACACTCTACTTTTCACTTCGATTGCGAGGAAATGAAACAGCAACACGTAAATATAGTAAATGAGACGAAATACAAATTATAAGTTTATTTCATGAAGTTTTATTGTGTACTTTGGCTGTTGGTATCTTTGCCTTGGTCTTAGAATACGAACGAAACGAAATAAAATAAAGAGGTTGTTGTATGAAGTTAAAGATGTTCGTGTGGCTGTTGCAGCGATTGCCTTGGTCTTCGACGAAGATTTTACTTTATGCTCTAGAGCATAAAAAGCGACTTTATGTCGCCTACGCACGACATAAAGACGAACTTTTAGAGCATGAGAAGTGAAAAATTATTAATAGGCGAAAGAAAGGCAAATAAATTCCGCAATTTTGTCCGTAGTATTTCTTATTAGTCTGTGATTTTGACGTTTCTTTTAGCTGACAGATGTGGCGGCGATATACTTTAAGAATAATAAATGAAAAATTAAATGAAGTCGTATATTACGGAAAATTAATTAATTGTCGCAGTCGGATAAAAACTATCCTAAGTTGCAGCTGGAATAATAATGTACCTATATAAAATGTTTCATATTTTTCCGTCCATGGGATGCTGAGAACATTCGTACCGCAGAAAGCTTAGTTTCAAACTGGCTGATTCTTTTTTTAATTTAGAGATTTATTATAAGTGGAGATTACAACATTTTTTTATTAATTTATCATTAGATCAAAATAGATAAATTGTTGGGTTTTATATATATAAGTCAGATTTCATATTTATTACGTATCTTTGTTATTAAGATATTCATTGTACTAACCCTTGCCTAAAACTTGAACGAATAAATTTTGTTCGTTCATGTATTGGGCACGATGGCAAAGGAATGAACGGACTAAATTTAACAGAGCGTTCACTTATTGGAATCGAAGGCAAAAGTTGAACGAATTAATTTTATTCGTTCATCTTCTGGGCAGCGGTTCTTTGTTGAACAATCGTGCTTTTCATAGTAAAACAAAACCCAAAATAACCGTGTTGCGAATGGATACTCACGTTCAACTTTTGATTCAAAAATCAACAGTTAATAAACGATTAATTTGAGCCATAAAAGTTTTATGTACCTCTTCAATAAGAATTTATATAAGAATTTGAAAAAACTATACCTTGCCCAGTAGATGAACTTGGCTGAAGTGGTTGAAAAGAAGTGGATGAAGATTGGCTCAGGTACAAACCGTTGGAACCGTTAGTTGAACGCTAAATATCTCTTAAATTAACAATGAATACGCAATTTGTGATAGATAATCCATTAAAGGCATTAATCAAGAATCTATATCACGCAAAACAATCCATGTAGACGTTTTATTCAATTTTATACATAATTTAGAGCTTAAATTTAAGAGCGCTTTCCTTAAGTAAATCTCCATACAAACGGTGATTTTGGCGCGAGACCTCGACGCGACAACCGCTCACAGCCGTGTGTGTGTGGGAACTGTATGGGAGTTTAAATGCCAGCCTCGGCAAAGGGATGATGCGTTAGGAAAAAAAATATCCCGAAGGCGTAAAATGTATCGCGATTTATTTATTTAAATTTTACGACAAAACGTTCAACTATTGGGTGGTGTTCATCTTTTGGTTCCGCCTTGCTCAGTTCTGACTCCTTTAAGTTTATACTATATTAAAAGGTTTAAAATGAGAAGTCAGAAAAAACGGTCAAAAATATAATATAAAAACTCAGCAGGCTAGTTCAGAAATTTGTGTGGTATAAATACGTAGGTTCGTGCGAATACACGTAAAATCGGATTCCGCTGATTCCCTGTAGCCGAAGTACTCCCCTGTGGTGCGCCGGGTAGGTTGGCGGAGGAATTTCTTGTCGGCGCTGAGTTCAGCGCCAGCCGGAAAACTGCTCCACTGTCTTGCACAAATGGCCAGAAGCAAGCGCAGGCAGGCGGCAAACATTCAGCCGAAAAAAATGTCACTCTGGACCTTGGACCCTGGAACGTGCCATCAAAAAAAGGCATTACGAACGGTCCATTTATTCCTGTGAGCACCAACGGCATGTGGGAAAGTACTTAAGTAGTTGTGATGCCGTGGATGTTCACAATTCAGATGCGGAGATTACATTTAAATGGAGTTGATTTGACAAACAGTTAAATTAGATGATATTATATTTTATTTTTAAAAATGCGGGTGGATTAAAGTGACACGCACGATGAATAGCAACTTTAAATAAGTACTAGTTATGAGCAAGTTTGTATGTAGATACGATATAAGAGATTTGCAGTTAAAATTATTGTGAACTAGTAGCAAGTTAAACTAATTAAGCAATGAATCAGCACTAAAGGTTCTAAGCTACTTGCAAACAAAATATAACCACTTACCCAATTTGGGGTACACTATTAACACTTTAAAAAAAACACCACAGTGATTACTGTTTAGTCGAGGAACGTGTAGGGACGACACCAGAACACCGATTACAGTTCCGTGCAGCGGACCGTAGCAGAGATCGAGTCTAGGTGACGTGCGTTCTACTCAATATATTTTGGCTAATGAAAAAATGAGCGGCCTCGCGCGATGACGAGTGCCCGCGCAGATCACGTGCGTCTCACATGCATTCGTTCATGTGCGAATGAAGCTATGAGTGATCGAACGTCAAATCAATGCCGCGACATATTTAAACAGTTTAGCGTGTTGATGAGTTTATAACTTATATTTAGGATAGTTTAAACATGTGTTTTGGTGTGTAGTGTTGTAATGAGTTGTATATGTTATTTTTAATTAAGTAAGTAGCTAGAATTAAGGTTTATTTATGTAAATATGTACGTGTAACGTTACATTACCCCCGGCTCCAGTGAAAGGGTTTTGTTCTTAAAGAAAACCCTTTTGGACTGTCATTAGTATTTCGCTTTCATTCAATCATCTAACACTTCATACATACTTCATCTAGAAAACATAAAAGCAAACGTCACTTCGAAAAATGGACGGCGCGTCCTTACATACAAAAGGCATCTGTGATAAATTGCACATTTGACTAAATACTGACAACAAGATCTAAATGAGATTATACTGCGTACACTTTACTTAAGACTACTGACGAGTTTAAGGTCTTTAATATGCCATACTCCCAAATCTTTACCAGTCATATCTTCTAAAACGTATACTAGTGGAGATCGTTTTTCAGTTATACGGCATTTTATAAATTTGGGAGCTAACTTTTTACTAAAATATTTGTCTTTATCGCTTAGCATGTAAGTGCGTTTAAAGACTAAATCGCCCACATTAAATTCTGCGTGTTTGCGGCGTAGGTTATACTGAGCAGTGTTTTTTACATGTGCCTGCCACAATGAAGCTTGCACATCGTCAAACACAGAAGACAGACACCCTCGGTTTTCTGCGTAAACATCGCGTGGTAGGAACAACACCTTGCCATCTAGGTCAGAATCCGTATAATGCGATCCACACAAAACAAGCTCACGGCCAAACACAAGAAAGGACGGTGAGTAACCTGTGGCTTCATTAATGGAATTGTTCATAGCAAACTTAATTTTGGGGATAAAAGTGTCCCAAGTGCGGTGGTCGTTTTGGACAAATGTTGACAAACAAGAGACAAGGGTCTTGTTGTATCTTTCTACGCTGTTTATCTGAGGTGTATATCTAGGCGTGAAGAACACGTTCGGGATCTTATACTTCTTGAAAAGAGCCTCCGTTGTCGAACTAATGAACTGGCTTCCATTGTCAAGAAATATAGTTTGAGGAATGCCGTGTACTAAAAATATATTGTCCTCTAAAATCTTGACAACAGCGTCTGAAGTCGCGCGACGTAATGGAAAGAAATCACAATACTTAGAGAAACAGCAGGATATGACCAAGATGTAGGCATTCTGTTTGCGAGTAACAGGTAAGGGACCGATGAAATCGATGGAGATCATCTGAAATGGACGTGAACACTGTTTAGGACGTCCCATTTCTCCTAATGTGGCGTGATTTTGCGCTTTATATGACAAACAGACAGAACAAGAGCCCACAAACTTCACAACATCTTGGTGCATACCAGGCCAATAATAGTTTAAAGCTAAGCGCCTATATGTTTTAAAAATACCAAGATGTCCCGCTGTTGGTTCGGAATGATTTTGTGCAATTATTTCATCATGAAAGTCAGAAGGCACTACTTCCTTCCAATCAAATTCAGAAGTAAGTTGTGAATGTTTTGATTTTGAAAGTGATACAGAGAACTATTTTTGATAATGAAGTTAGGAAAATTACTTGGAGCATTAAGACATCCATTATACATTTTCTTATACCAAGCATCGTTTGTATTTACCACTGCGTTAGAAAGAGAGATGGCATTTACTGGAACAGCACGGGAGAGAGCGTCTGGTATAACATTATCGACTCCACGGCGATGCTTCATTTCAAAATTAAAGGATGACAGACGAACTCCCCATCGTGCTAATCGTCCTGATGGATTGTCCAATGATAGGAACCATTTTAACGCAGAATGGTCAGTGTACACTGTAAATGATTGCCCATTCTCCAGATAACAGCGCCAGTGTTCGACAGCAGTCAAAACAGCAAGGGTTTCCCGTTCTGTGATGCTGTAGTTTCTCTCGGCACCGGTAAGAGATCTACTCATGTAGGCGATAGGGTGTTCTTTACCATTCAGAGTCTGCGTCAACATGGCACCAACGCCATAATTGCTTGCATCAGTATGCACTTCAAATGGCAACGAGTAGTCAGGACAGGAAAGGACTGGCGCGGAAACCAAGGACTCCTTTAAAGCATTAAAAGCCGCGTCAGCTTCCTGTGACCATACAAAAGGTGGTGACTTCTTGCCATTTGAAGTGAGCTTGTTCAAGGGACCAGCTACAGTACTGAAATTTGGTACGAAACGTCGGTACCAAGTGGCAGTACCAAGGAAACGCTTAAGTTCCTTTCTGTTGGTAGGCGTGGGAAAGTTAATAATGGCCTCGACTTTTTCGGGGTCTGTGCGTAAGCCGCGAGCATCAACCACGTATCCTAAATATCTAAGCTCACTCCTGAAGAACTTGCACTTTTCGAAGTTAACAGTGAGGTTAGCAAGTTTTAATTTGTCCAAAACGCGCAACAGACGTGAGACATGTTCTTCAAACGTTGAGCTGATAATTATAATATCGTCAAGATATGCGAACGTTTTAAACTCCATATCCCCAAATAACTGGTCTACTAGGCGTTGCTGTGTGGCAGGCGCATTGGTCAAACCAAAAGCGGTGGTTTTAAAACGCAGGGAACCTCTATTTGGCACGTAAAAAGCCGTTTTATCGCGATCCTCAGGCACAATAGGGATCTGCCAGAAAGCCTTAGATAAGTCTATGCTCGAAAGGTACTTAGCATCACGGAGACTATCTAAGATTTCTGACACATATGGCAAATTATATGCGTCGCGTTTGGTGATAGCATTCAGTTTTCGGCTATCGAGGCAAAACCGAGGTTGTCCGTTCTTCTTATTAACAATGAGTACTGGAGAAGACCAAGCACTCTCACAATACTCGACCACATCCAGGGCTAGCATTTCATCGACTTGCTCGGTTAAGATTCGCTGCTTTTCGGGGGACATGCGATAATATCGCTGCCTGATTGGTTGGGCGTCTCCAGTATCTATACGATGCGCTATAATATTTGTACGTCCTAAGCCTTTTCCTCAGTCGATATTGACTTAAACTGGGCAATTATGGTGTCTCCTATTACTTTTTGGGGCGCCGTCAAATTATCATACGAGTGAATATAAGTGTCACTGGAGTTTACTTTAATCTCTGATAAAGAGTTTTCTGATAATTTGACGCTACCTATAAATTTGGGGCAAATTTGGAACGCTCGCCAAAAATCCACGCCAAGAATAATAGAAGTATCTACTTCAGGGACAACATGAGCTTTAATTAAGTGATATTGCCTTTCAAATGTAATGGGTAAGTTAATGTATCCAATACTCTTTAAATATTGACCGCCAGCTGCTACCATGCTAATGCTGTGATCCTGGTGCAAAGTGCAGTCAATTAGATGCTTATGGCAATTATTTCCTAAAATTGTCACTGCAGCTCCAGAATCCAACAAGGCACACGCGTCAATATCATTAATCTTTATGTTAATGTAAGGTCTAGCATCATGTTCTGGTTTAGTTTGCAGAATTGTAGAAACTTTGTAAGAAGAGGTAAATGTTTTAACAAAATTCAACCAAGTTTCCCAATCCTCTTTGTCAAAATTACTACAACTCTGCTGCACTAGTTTTTTGAATTACTGCTAACTTTAGAGCAAACAGGACAGTCTGGTGTTTTCACATCCTTCATTCCGCACTTAAAGCAAAAAATATCACGTTTAGCTTGACACTGACGGATGTGATGTGTATTGTTACGACACCTTGGACAGTATGGTTGATTGTGAACTGCTTCTACTGAGTGTATATAATTTTGTTGCTGATTTTTACCTTGTGTGTGTTGATTATAACTTGGGTGTTTGTAGTTGTAGTTTTTGTTGTAGTTGCTTGTGTTTGGAAAATTGTGTTTGTTACCATTGTTGTTATATTTATTATTACTTTTATTTGAATCCATAGTATAAGCAAATTCAGGTGCAACAGTATCTGAACTTACTTTAGGTGGTTCTTGGAATTGAGAAAGGCGAGCCTGAATGGTCTCATAGTTACGACACAATGTACGCAAAGAATCTATGTCCGATATGGAAGCTGCCGAAGCCAGGGTGCTTGCATAGCAGGGCCTAATATTGTGAAGAAGGATCTCCAGTTGATCCGTCTCTGAAAGGGACTTGGACAAACGCGAGAACATCCCATCCATGATAGAGAGATAAATGGTGATGTTTTCGCGTTCACCCTGAGTACGAGAACGAATCTCTGAGATGAGCCGGTAGTCATAATCCGACTGGTCAAAGTCCTTCTTCAGTAAGGCTGCTAATTCAGACCAAGAACCAACCTTGTCCTTTACAGATCGATACCAATGCAAGGCATCTTCTTGAAATATTTCTGTCGAAAAGCTTAATACTTTACTCGACGGTATATTACGAGCTTCTATAAACTCATCCACACGCTGTATAAAGGAGCGCACGCAAGTCTTGCCATTAAACTTCAATTTTCCTAAATCAGCTGAGCCACGATCGCACGTCACCGAAATCACGTTCTGGAGCTCAGGCAATGAAGATCCAGATTCAGTACTGTAAATTAAACTCGAAGTGCTTGCAACAGGTTTAGCTGCCTGAAGAGCCTTGAATTTCTTTGATACGCTGTTATACTCCTTCACAATATCATCATATTCTTTCCTGGTGTCCTCGCTACGCGTTATCCTCGAAATACGATTATATAAATGGTTCAGCATGTTTTGAATTCTGAGGATTACTGGGGCTGAAGAGTCAGAAACGTCTAGGCTAGACTGAATTTTAGTGAGTACCTCACAACAGCCCTGAAGATCCTGTCTAGCTTCAAGTGGAGATTCTAAAATGTGGTCTGAGGGATAGTCTTTGGCTAACTTGACAATTTGCTTGCGTAATTCCTCAACGGATGACGCAGGCGTAGCACCTCTAATCCGAACTTCATACTCCAACTCTGACTTTTGAAGTGACAAGTACTTCACGGACAGCATGGTGAACCAAATATATGTTTTGGGTAAGTGGTGGAAAGCAAAAGCAACTACTTAAAACTATAATCAACTTCCGTTCTCCGATCTGTTACAATTCAGATTGATGATGTTGAACGTTTGGTTTTTTTTTATTGAAATGAGCAAAATTGAAAATAAAGTTGTTAGCAGCAACAAAAATAAAAAATGGCTACTAATGTGTACTTCGTTTTTTTTTTTACATTAATATCTATAAAAAACCTTTTTTAATGTTAAGTGAGTGTAACAATGACAGTTAACAGCGAACTTCAGATGTACTTTACAGTAAAGGTTTATGAAAAAAATACAAATGTTTACGAAAGTTTACTCAGTACACGTTAGCAGCAGCAAAAAACCAAAAAATAAAACAAAGCACAAGAAAAGAAAAAAAACGTTTCACAAAAAGAGGCCACAAACAAACACTAACTACTACTACAAAGAAAACAACAGAATCCGATGTGTATTACAACCACGTGTAAGGGCGCCAATGACCCGCCTTGCTCAGTTCTGACTCCTTTAAGTTTATACTATATTAAAAGGTTTAAAATGAGAAGTCAGAAAAAACGGTCAAAAATATAATATAAAAACTCAGCAGGCTAGTTCAGAAATTTGTGTGGTATAAATACGTAGGTTCGTGCGAATACACGTAAAATCGGATTCCGCTGATTCCCTGTAGCCGAAGTACTCCCCTGTGGTGCGCCGGGTAGGTTGGCGGAGGAATTTCTTGTCGGCGCTGAGTTCAGCGCCAGCCGGAAAACTGCTCCACTGTCTTGCACAAATGGCCAGAAGCAAGCGCAGGCAGGCGGCAAACATTCAGCCGAAAAAAATGTCACTCTGGACCTTGGACCCTGGAACGTGCCATCAAAAAAAGGCATTACGAACGGTCCATTTATTCCTGTGAGCACCAACGGCATGTGGGAAAGTACTTAAGTAGTTGTGATGCCGTGGATGTTCACAATTCAGATGCGGAGATTACATTTAAATGGAGTTGATTTGACAAACAGTTAAATTAGATGATATTATATTTTATTTTTAAAAATGCGGGTGGATTAAAGTGACACGCACGATGAATAGCAACTTTAAATAAGTACTAGTTATGAGCAAGTTTGTATGTAGATACGATATAAGAGATTTGCAGTTAAAATTATTGTGAACTAGTAGCAAGTTAAACTAATTAAGCAATGAATCAGCACTAAAGGTTCTAAGCTACTTGCAAACAAAATATAACCACTTACCCAATTTGGGGTACACTATTAACACTTTAAAAAAAACACCACAGTGATTACTGTTTAGTCGAGGAACGTGTAGGGACGACACCAGAACACCGATTACGGTTCCGTGCAGCGGACCGTAGCAGAGATCGAGTCTAGGTGACGTGCGTTCTACTCAATATATTTTGGCTAATGAAAAAATGAGCGGCCTCGCGCGATGACGAGTGCCCGCGCAGATCACGTGCGTCTCACATGCATTCGTTCATGTGCGAATGAAGCTATGAGTGATCGAACGTCAAATCAATGCCGCGACATATTTAAACAGTTTAGCGTGTTGATGAGTTTATAACTTATATTTAGGATAGTTTAAACATGTGTTTTGGTGTGTAGTGTTGTAATGAGTTGTATATGTTATTTTTAATTAAGTAAGTAGCTAGAATTAAGGTTTATTTATGTAAATATGTACGTGTAACGTTACAACCCTACCTAGTTTTCTTCGTGGAAGTGATTGTAGCTAGTTTCTCTGAAGAGTACTTAACTGGTGGAGAGAGAGCTTAGAGTATGAGAACAATTCACCTAATTGGTTTTTAGGAATAATATTATAAGGAATAATTTTAGGTAGGTACTTGAAAGGAACTGTATTTAGATAGTTCATTTCAAGTAGGTATCTAAAATTATTTGCTCTATTATAGATACATATCTAGATATGTACCTGTAATAGAGCATACAGGAAATGTTAGGGGGTCCATGTATACTGCTTATTACCGACATAGAACTTGTTGACATCACGACTCTTGATTCCAAAACCGTATCAGGAAACCGAACCTGATTGTATTTGGTTAGCGTTAGACTTGTAGTAAAGTCCTAAATAAGCCGCAGCACTTCGTGCAACATGCCACATGTTCAACATACTGTTGTCTAAAATAAGTAGGGACTTATTAGATAAGGTTAAAGAAAGCACCACGGCAAGTGGTCAATATAAAGCTTGTAAAAGCATTACACTCCTTTTCGTTGGGCAGTCGTGTAAAAAGTAGTCGGCAATACAGTTTTATATTAACCTGCTCTTGCCGTGGTGCTTATCTAATCCAATCAATGCAATATTATGGTAATATAACCTGATGGTCTGATGATGGAAACGAAAAGTGGCCATAGGAACTCCTCCATTACACAAGATTACCCTGTCGTGATCGGGTTCATTGAAACCCCTGTCATCGAGTAAGATACTTGATGGCTACGCAAAAAAACTACGAACAGTCGCCATCACATACATCGGAGCAAACAAGCACGTCACAAACATCGGAACACACCTCTATTTTCAAGGTATTAGGGTGCATGTGCCGATATTTTTGAACACCTATAGTGTACAGTCAAAGAATTTAATTTCCTACCCATTTAGGACTATTTCAAATTGACACTGTAAATAAAATCATAAGAAGTCTCTTACGTTTTGATTGATTACGTCACTTTGACAAAGTCCAAAGTGGGTAGGAAATTAAATTCTTTGACCGTACCTATGTATGTGATGGCGACTGTACCTACAATCGGCAACAAAAGGTGGTACCGTAGATCACATTTTGACAGATTCAGACCTGCTAGGCTATTCTGTAACTTGTTTTAACCGCATCTCACCCGTCACCCTTAAATGCTTATATCTGGACGCCGCGATTCGTAGTACTTAGGTAATTAACTAAGCGTAGGTAATCATCGTTAGGCGTGACGGGTGAGGTGAGGCGAATGAGCGCGTTCTGAATAACAGCCTAGCAGTGGAGTAGTGTACGGGCTATAAAAAAATAAAAATAAAATTCGTTTAATTCAGACAACCACGGGTCCATACATGTTAAAATTATTATGTAGGTTTACCTACTTAATTACTAGTGTTAGTTATTTCAAAGTAAAAGAACCAGGACACTCACGTGTACGAGGTGACTATAGAGTGTACTTTGGTCCAATGTATGACAAGCTGACTGTCCATCCTGTCAGCTATAACGGCCAGGAGGCTGTTGCTGATGCTATGACTGATGATAAATACGATGTAGGTATTAGGTACTATCGCCCAAGGGTACCTACGTACACCCCTCTAGGGTAATTTTTCGAATGCACTGTATATGTGTGCAGACGATTTTGTTGAGAAAGTGTGAACCAGTACCCTTTGGGCGATAGTACCCGCGAATTCAAAGTAAAATCCTGGGTATTAGGTAACTGTGCGAGTTTGTAGATGACCCGCATTAACTACAAACCCCGTTGAATATTACCTGCTTATTACGCAACGATACTAAACAGCCCCCATATTCTGTAACTTGTTTTGAGCTCACCTCAACGCTCACCCACAATTATACCTTGACACCACGATTCGTAGTAATTAAGCGTAAGTAGAGGTCTAGTTTCCTAACGGGTGACCGGCGGGGTGAGCCGCATTAACGCGTAGCGAATAACAGCACAGTGTGCGTCGCGGCGTTACTCGTGTTACCTGCTAATGCGCGTTATGTTCTCGGGCCAGCTCCGGCGTAATTCTAACCTAATTGGTGTTTATCGTGAGAATGGCCGCTCCGCGTGGACATGCGAGCCTCCGGAACTCGTTCTACCAAACTAGTCCGATCGACGACGGCCCAAAAATATAAAGTTAAAGGTGGTTCGATTGCTATACAAAGCGTTATTTGACATTCGCAGGCTAACGGCGTGATATTTTAAGAAATTTATGTAACATACTTTCATCAATTGGCTTCCCATTTGCGCCAAATTCCCCCTTTCCTAGAATAAACTTGTATAAACTAGATTAATTTGAGAAAAACAGTTTCCCAAAATATCACGTCCCAAACCAATTTCGAACCACCTTAATATAGCCATTCCTCCAGGATTTTGCGTAACCAATTAAGTAGGTACGAGAATAACCGAATGCGATTACATAAAACGTAGAAGCGTTTGCAAATTAAATGTCGCGTACATTACTAGGGATATAAATACATAAGTAGGTAGGTAACACGTGAAATCAAAACATATTTCAAAATACCCTACTGCTTTTTTCAAATATTACAGGCTATTTCACTCTCACGATTATGAGGAATCCAACGACACCTCAT
Source organism: Epinotia brunnichana (assembly GCA_963854355.1). Lineage (NCBI taxonomy): Eukaryota > Metazoa > Arthropoda > Insecta > Lepidoptera > Tortricidae > Epinotia > Epinotia brunnichana. Next base: position 402,486 of record OY977952.1, on the reverse strand, counting down.
AAGGGCCAAAATCCATCAAGCTGTTTGGACTGTAGCCCGTGACATATATTTTTTTTGTCCACATGTACCTACATACATATGACGGCGGCCGATCGTAAAATCCGGAAGATCACGAAATTCCTAGGCATATCGTGAAACACCGCCATTTCATGATTTGGCTAAAAGTTGACCAGGCATATCGTGCTGTGATGTGCCTGATAAAAAATACGGCAGATCGATTAGAGCAACGCATAAAGTTTATAAAGTCAACGTTTTTCACAGCAGGGACTTAGTGGCAAAAAAAGTGAAAAACTATTTTGCAAACACTACTTACGTATAACGGCGAGTATTGAACGATACGGCGGCGTTTCATAATATGCCTAGGAATTTCATGATCTGCCTAAACGTCATTAGACAAATCGTCAAACGTTAAGTTATGAATGATATGGCGGATGTCATTTAGCCAAATCATAAAAGGGCGGCGTTTCACGATATCTACATATATGCCTATTAGGAATTTGGTGATCTGCCGGATTTTGCGATCGGCCGCTGACACATACACCCGAAAAACACAAGCCTCCTTATAGGGCAGTCGGGTAATTAAATATTAAAACACCCCCGGCACAACAAACATAGGTAATATGTAGCTAAGAAATCTAAAATCCATCTCGACACTCAAAACTTAAGATAAAAAAAAACTCGCATTCAAGTCGCCACACGGATCACATGTCACTCGCTCCTTAGTAATAGGGTCCCGTTTTACTCTTTGAGTACGGAACCCTAAAAATTGTGGTCTGAGTACAAGTAAAAAAAAAAAAATTGAATGCAGTTTTTCTTGTTACTAAAATCGATGGCATGGTTCCTAAGATCTTCGTATGTCTTATAGTTTCAGACTTTCCTATACTGACCGATCTAAAATCTAAATGGGCCACCTTGTATACAGTGTGTCTCGGAACTCAACGATAACCTGGTACCCGTTGAGAGGGCAAGGTATACCAGATATGAAAAAAAAAATCGTGTCATGTTTTAATTTTTTTTTCTTTATTTGGTAGAAGTTGATCTTTGACTTTCCTATGGCGTATTACACAAAAAATAAACAGGCATCCCACACAAACATTGGAAATAGCACTTTTATTGGCAAGAAAAGTGGCAAGTAATCTCGACTAAATAGGCCATCTTTTAAAATAACTTGCCAGGGATAGTGTGGTAATTTTTTATCCAACATGGAGTGTCAAAGTTGACTGACAATAATTTTAACCCCCTGGGGGTCCCTACCCCCTGGGGGTCCCTTCGGGACCCCCCGGCGAACACCCGCAATAATTGGAGAGACGCTCCAGAATTGCTTCCACAAGAAAAAAAAAAAAAAAAAAAAAAAAAAAAAAACAATAATTTTATAAACCATAACTCGTCAAAACTTATTTTTTTTTATTTAGTTAAGAATGTTTATTACTTTGATTTGTGGTTGCGATTAATAGCACTGTTATTTGAGATTAAATTATTAAAAAAAACTGTAAAATTGTGAAGATTGTGATCACAGTACTCGTACTTAGAAATGCGACCAAGGGTGTCAAATTTTCAACTTTTTCGAAAAATGTCTATTACCGCTTGACTAAGTGACAGTTTTTTTTCTATTTTTTTTCATAAATGGTATTCCTTGGCGTCTCATCCGGTACCAGTAGACCAATCAAATTAGCTTACCCTGGACATAATTCGTAAACTCGTTGTTTTTATTGTTTTATCGGATTTTACTATTCAGTATCAAATATTAATGAAATATATTAAGTAAAAAATCCGCGATCGTAACCGTAGTTAAAAAAAACACGAGTTAACGTACACTACCTAACTTTTTCCTAAAAGTAAAAAAGGTAACCAAGTACCTTGTTAGTATAACTTTGAGGTGCATTCAAATTCGATCACTTAATAGCAAAATTAAACTGAAATCAAATTCGCATATACGTTTTTTTTCACAGTTTTCCTCTGATCTCATTATCTAGACAAGCCAAAATGGTAACTATGATGTTTTTATCTGTTTAAGCTATATTGCGTCTTTTTAGACATTTAAGACAATAATTAAACATTTATTTGTAACGTTTTAATAATAATGTATTTCTCAGTAATTATAAATAGTAACTATGATTTTTTTGTTTACTAATAGCCTTTTGTGAACGATAATCATGATTTCATCAAAATCAAGCATGTTAATTTCACGCTTAAGAAATTGAAAATTTAATTGAAAATACTCGCGACCTTGTCGTGGAGCCAGATGCATGCGGTGGGTGCGAGGCGGGGAGAGAGTGGGGCGCCAGCGGGCGAGCGCACGGCGAACCCGTCTTAACGAGTTTATTTCAATTACGAGTTTTGCACCGACCGCGCCGTGAACAAATAAAACAAATATAACGGAATATCCTAATTGTAGGATTTTAAGCTCTAATGAAAAAATCACAGTTTGTCCCTTACGCCCTTTGAAAACTCTGGTCCAAAGGGCGTAAGGAACGATTGATTTGCTTTTATCATCGAAAACATAAGTAAACTTTTAACTGTTAAGTAAATGAAAGAGATGATGTCATGATCGTGGTTAGCATAAAAAAAAACCGGTCAAGTGTTCCGGACCACCCCGTACAATAGAAACAGGTCCACTATAAACTGACACTCACTAAGTATGTATTTACATACTTAGTGCGTGTCAGTTTATACTGGACATCAAATTTTCAGTGATGTAACTAAAAATTTACGGTTTTCGCAATTTTTCCTTTATTTGTGCTATAAATACTTCGTACTAAATTTCAAGATTGAGAGTTCACGGGATATGGGCATGGGCATTTCGTCCCTTACGCCCTTTGAGCCTACGGTAGTCGATATCCTTATTGGCAAAATTGAGCCGACAGGCCAGAACGCCAAAAAAAAGAGAAGATATGCTTATTGTCACCCACCCAGAGATGGGATAAATTTATTCGAATACGAATAACGTTTAAGAATAAATAGGATTATTTGCGAATGACGAATAAATATTTCGAATAATTATTCGCCAATATTTATTCGCGAATAACTTCTTCATTCGCATAATCATTCGTAATGCTTTTCGGGAATAATATTTTGAACGAATATTGTAGGAATGCTTTTTAATGGAATATATCTCAAAAACGTAATAATTTCCTACAGACAGAACAGAGATACCAAGTTTCTAAATTTGTTAGAAAAAGGTTACCGCTTCATCAAGGGTACCAATTAACATCGCGGTGCATGGTGAAACGGATATTAATTGTAATTATTTCACCTGTTTTATTTTTACTATTTCGGCTTTACCACGGGTGAAAAAAAAAACCGGTCAAGTGCGAGTCAGACTCGCGCACCGAGGGTTCCGGACCACCCCGTACAATAAAACCAAGTCCTCTACAAACTGACACTCACTAAGTATGTATTCACATACTTAGTACGTGTCAGTATATACTGGACATACAATTTTCAGTGATGTAACTAAAAATTTACGGTTTTTGCTATTTTTCCTTTATATGTGCTATAGGGCGTTGCTTCGCACCAATTTTCAAGTTTCTGAGTGCACGGGAAGTAGGTTTTGATTCCCTTGCGGATTTCGAAAACTTGCGGAAATTTGCGGCATAAACGGCTGTATCTTTTGATTGCGTTGGCTTAGAAGTTTGATTTTTTCACAGCTCCAAAAGACAGTAAACCTGAGTATTTGATATAAATTTCAGCTTAATTCATTTATTTGTTGCAGTATGGGTCTTACAAGATGTTACATATAAATACAGTACCAGCATAACCCTGTTAGGGCACAGCAACATTAATATAAAAAATATTAATTCTAAAATAATGTATGCACACACTATGCACAGGAATTCAAACTTTTAATGATTGATACCTCCAAGCGTTCCTGAGAAAAAGGGTATTGACAGACGGACGGACGGACAACAAAGTGATCCTATAAGGGTTCCGTTTTTCTATTTCGAGGCACGGAACCCTAAAAACACACAGATCAGAATATAACATGATTAAGTACATACAATGTACAATTACAGGTATATAGTTGAACAATCTTACATGCGTAATCGCCTCTAATAACATAACATTGATCCAATTACAGACAGTGGCTGTCCATAAATTACGTCATTTCAAAACATGGGGGGGGGTTCTATTGGATGACGGTAGTCATTTTATGAGGCGGGTAGTGTCCATTTAGGAATTAACAGGATGATGATAGGAGGGGGGGTCAAGAATTGACAAAAAACAACCGGCCAAGTCCTGAGTCATGGATGTTTTCTGTGTATTTAGGTATTTATTTATCTATATAAGTATGTTTATCGTTCGTCTAGTACCCATAATACAAGCTTTGCTTAGTTTGGGACTAAGCCGATTTGTGTGAGATTGTAAAAGAAAAAAAAAACTGGTTTTTAGTATTTGTTGTTATAGTGGCAACAGAAATACATCATCTGTGAAAATTTCAGCTGTCAAACTATCACTGTTGTTGAGACACAGCCTGGTGACAGACGGACAGACTGACAGACTGACAGACAGACAGACAGACGGACAGCGGAGTCTTAGTAATAGTGTCCCGTTTTACTCCTTGAGTACGGAACCCTAACAAAACAATGGTTCAGTTTCAATTGTTTTCTCGAGTTGTTGAGTTGCCGCTGAAGATGGAATTGTCCCGTAAAAATTTATTACGACTTTCAAAGTGGATGAACACAAAAACAATGTGGAGACCAGATGATTGCTGCTTTTAGTAATGAAACACCTTCAAAGACGACATTATACAGGTGGTATTCAGAATTTCAACGTGGCCGAGTATCCCTCACGGACGACGCGCGTGAAGGTCGACCAAAATCGGCAGTTACGCAAGAAAACGTTGTGAGTCAGCTGATAAAAGAAGACAGGTATGTGACATATCGGAAAATTCAGGAGTCTTTGGGGATTGGAATGAGTCAGATACAAGTTATTTTACAGGAAGAACTAGGCGTGCGAAAGTTGTTTTCCCGTTGGATCCCGCACTTATTGTCTGACGAGCAGAAAACGACTCGTGTCAATTGGTGCCGCAAAACATTGAATAAATTCAACGGAGGAAGCTCAAATGCAGTTTTTAGGGTCGTATCAGGTGACGAGTCTTGGATATACGCATATGAGCCTGAAACTAAAAACCAATCTCGAGTATGGGGTAACGAAGACGAGCTTCAAGCCAACAAAAGTTATTCGCTCTCGCAGCAAGGCCAAGAAGATGGTGGCTATGTTTGTCTCCAAATCGGGTCACGTGGCTACTGTTCCACTTGAAGATCGTAGAACGGTCAAAGCCGATTGGTATACAAGTATTGGTTTGCCGAGTGTCTTTGCTGAACTTAGGAAAAAAGGCCTAGTCGCCGCATCATCCTTCACCACGACAATGCCAGCCCTCACACCGCTCGTAAAACAAATGAGTACCTGGAAGGTGAAAAAGTCGAACTACTGGACCATCCTCCATACAGCCCTGACCTAAGTCCCAACGATTTTTTCACATTCCCCAAAATCAAGGATAAGTTGCGTGGTGGGCGCGGTGTTTCAGACACCGGCAGAAGCAGTGGAGGCTTTTAAAATGGCCATTTTGTCGACTCTTTTTCAGCGTTCAATAAGTGTTTTAACGACTGGTTTGAACGCATGGAAAAGTGCATAAAATATAAAAGAGACTACTTTGAAAAACAATAAAAATACTTAAATCAATGTTACTGCATATTTTTTTTTATTCCCGAAACTTTCAGTTTGACCCTCGTAGTGACCCTGCCTGCGTAGCCGGAGGTCCCGGGTTCGAATCCCGGTAAGGGCATTTATTTGTGTGATGAGCACAAATATGTGCTCCTGAGTCATGGATGTTTTCTATGTATTTATGTATTTATTTATCTATATAAGTATGTTTATCGTCGTCTAGTACCCATAGTAGTTTGCTTAGTTTGGGACTAGATCGATTTGTGTAAGATTGTATAAGAAAAAAAAAGAAAATAAAAAATCTGTTTTTTAGTATTTGTTGTTATAGCCGCAACAGAAATACATCACCTGTGAAAATTTCAACTGTCTACCTATCACGGTTCGTGAGATACAGCCTGGTGACAGACGGACAGACAGACAGACAGACAGACGGACAGCGGAATCTTAGTAATAGGGTCCCGTTTTACTCTTTGAGTACGGAACCCTAAAAACGACGACGTAATATATGGACAAGCCCACACACATGACATATTGAAACAAACCTGTTAAATGCCCCATGAAGTGACTCATTTAACTCACAAAAATATTGTTAATTAGTAGAAAAGGGTATTAATACTTGAAAATAGGTACACTTGTAGTGATCGTGTTAAATTCGTGTACGTATTACAACGAGCAACCGCATCCTTAAATATTATTCGTGGATTTATTGGAATGAAATGAGAATAAATCATTCGTCATTCGAAAGTGTAGACGAATAAATTATTCGCGAATAAATGTTTATTCGAATAAGAATCATTCCAATAATGCCCCTTTTTGCACCCACATAAGTAACATATTTTATTTAAATAATTCTATACAGAAGACTGAGTGCTTATAAATAGGTAATCGACATTCCACGACAATTATGTCTCATGCTGAACAACTTAGTTATTATCGATCTAATGAACACAACATTTCAATAAATCTCCACCCTAGCCGAACCGTGGTAAACGCCACGTTCGTGTTTATAAATGTTTGACAATCATTGACCTATCCATAATAAATGAAGGCCGAAACGCATTGACAGCGGTGGCGAAGCGGCGGCGCGGCGCAGTGTGGAGGTGGTACCGGCTGTAATGTTCGATCTAATACGAATGGGTCCGCACAGAATACCGGCCGGGAAAAAAGCGTTCGGATACTTTCATATTAGCTCGAACATTACAAGTACCGCATCCGCGCCACCCCGCGCCGCTTCGCCACCGCTGTCAGTGCGTTTCGGCCTTGAATGCCTGCGACTCGCGACAGCACGGTCGGTAGTTGAGGCGCAAAGCAATGACGGCCTTATTCTGCAAGAGATAAGGTTCATATTAAAACTTAAGTACGAAAAAATATGAATTAATTAATAATCATGGATATTTTTTGTTTAATTTGTTTCTTATAGTACTAATAATATGTTGACCGCATAAATCAAACACTTTCCAAGTAGTTATGTATTTTGGTTTTCCAAAAACTACCAATATTTGTGATTTTAGAAATACGCAAAGAGAATCTGTTTAATTTTTAATAATTTATCAACACACATAATATACTATTCAGAATAATTTGTTAAATTGCAGTTATCTATAATTTCTGGTAAGATAAGCCAGAAAATGTGTAACTTACTGAACTTTCTTTATTATTGATAGTCCCGGTTGATTAATTAGATTAATTTTGATTTCTTTAACTGGAATGCAAGCGTTATATCATAATAGAGGCACTTTTACAAAGTTACATATTATGCTGCACTTATGAAATCAGAATTTGTTAAAAATTTAGATTTTTGGTTTTTTTACAATGACGCGGAACTCTAAAATGTTTAATTCTTTTTATTTTAACTATAACTAACAATACTTTACATCATAGAAAAAGAAAATTACAGTTATCGAATTATGTCCGGGTTTAGCTAATTTGATTGGTCTACAGGTTATCGTTGAGTTCCGGGACACACTGTATAGGCAGGTATACTGTTGGAATTCAACTTGAAGCCATTCCCTTTCAGAACTTTACCAGTTTAACTTTTATTCAACAGAAGAATGAAATGTCAGTGAGACGTTGTTGATTGGACTATAAAGAAAGGTGGCGATGCGGATTTATTGTGTAACATTTTAATTATAATATATTTCGCGTTCGCCTAACGCAGACGAATCGGTTCTCATTTTATGAGCCGGGTCGTTTGATTTTTTACACTTTATTTAATTGTTAGATACAGTTAGACCATTAATTTGCGCCCTTAAAGATTCACAGGCTTGTTTACCTACTTCCACAGCTATAATTTCTGAATAGTTTCTAGTCAGGTGGTTCACAACATGTTGAGAATTTCTAGTTACACAGAGATATTTAGGTAGTGATCATCATATGGTGATGATTATCATCATCATATTCTACATACTTATTGTTCACGTTTCTGCACACTATTTATTTCGGAGCCATTCTGCTGCATGCTGATAGTTACTCATGATACGTGGCATGGACGAATAAATAGAGAGAACTGCCACAGTCTACACAATATCGCATTCCCATAAAATAATAAACATGTAATTAACTACCTAATTTCATTAAAGGCAGGTCTCTCTACCATTCATCTCGTTCGGTATTTAATTTTAAACCTCTGATTAACACACTCTGTTTCACGGTTTTCTGCAGTGGTAATGTACCTACCTATGCATATTTATTATTTACCTACCTATATGTAAACAATTTTATCAACTTTTTGCTTGATGCCTGTACCTTAGGTAGTTGTGTATTGGCCTAACTGCACGCGATCGTCGTGACCATCAAAACATGATCATTAATTTAGATTTTGGTGTAGTTTCACAAACCGACGTCGCTGACTGTACCTACACTTATTGATTATCAGTCCATTATTATTTATTGTCCCCCGACGCGACGCTACACATCTGACAGGTTCGGTTAACAGAAAATTTGTCTAACGGGCCTCGCGGCTTTGCGATCCCGCCGTATATCGGTTTCACGAGTGGTAAAAAAATGCGCAAAACCGACAGACGTCTAACACTTATTTATGTCTGTTTTAATTGGGTGCCATTTGGCTTTATCGTGTTTGCAAATATAATTTGAATAGGGCTGCCGCGTGTTGTGTGGAGGGCTGGCGGGGTCCCCCGGGCCTGCGCCGGCGCCCCTGCGGGTTTTTTATCGCGTCAGCTGCACAAGTGGAGCGCCGCATTGTCCGCGCTCCACTACAATAATGGGATTAACCGCGATCGCTGAATAATATGCTCAAATCGTGCGATATTGTTTAGATGACGTCGCAATAGACAGAACATTATTCTATCCGTTTATTTTTAGGGTCGTTTCGCCGGTAACGCGACCACCTTCGGTTGGCGACCACTTGACGGACTAGGCTGCTTCAATTAAAGATATTAACATTTCTACAAACCTAACAGAAAACTAATTAGTTATTAACTATTCTTGAATAGTGTCAGAATAAGAATAAATACACTTTAAAACCCAAAGCTTAATCCAAAGCAAGAAAAAATAACCTCAATTCACACATTTCACACATTGCTTCCGAAAAGTGTTGACGTGCAGTGAATCTGTAAAAAAAATAACGCGACAGTTGGCGCGAAAACTTTAGTTACGTCACTTAATTTTATTATTATGCTGAAATTATTTACTTGATTGCATAAATGATTTAGCTATTGTAATAATTTCGTTGAAATTCGGCATATTATAAAAATAGATTTAAATAAAATGGGGTGGTCGCGTACCCAAAAAAAATATTACCAAAGAAGTCGGATAGCGACCACATCGTTTTTCTTTTTCTTTCCTTATAGATTCTTGCGGCACCCGCGATATTTAGCTTGGCAAGCCAATTGTGTCGGTAGGTATTTAAGCCGCGCCAATCCATGTTATGTCTATAGTAGGTATATGTAATATAATAATAATATATAATTATAAAATGAATAATTCATATGATTATATGATATGGTTATATAACAAATGCGAAAGTGTGTCTGTCTGTCTGTTACCTCTTCACGCTTAAACCGATGGACCGATTTTGATGAAATTTGGTATGGAGATAGTTTGAGTCCCGGGAAAAGACGTAGGATAGTTTTTATCCCCGAAATAATCCCCTAAGAGGCTGAAATAGGGGTTGAAATTTTGTATGGAGCTACGATATTAAACGAGACACACGGACGGAGTCGTGGGTAGGTAAGTAGAAATTAATCTAAAAGTTACATAAAAGCTTGTAAAATGGTGGCATTTAGATACCTACTATGAACGACATGTGTGACTGTAATAGCAATATATATAATAGCACTATGGTGTGAGCGAGATGGCGCGCCGTTTTCGATTCTATTTTGCATTGACAAGCAATGTAAAGTAGATTTAGAAGAGTAACAATTTGTAGTAGTATAAGGGCAGTCAGGTTAGGTAGGTCCAACTTTGAGAAAGAGGTCAATCGTCGAATCCGACTCGGCTGGGCAGCGTTCGGGAAGCTACGCTATGGCACATCTTTTCGTCTAATATTCCGCAGTGTCTGAAGACGAGAGTCTTTGACCAGTGCGTGTTGCCAGTGATCACGTGTGGCACCGAAACGTGGTCGCTTCAGAAATCATAAGAAGCATCATAAGAAGGCTCAAAGTCACCCAAAGGGCAATGGCGAGAGGGCTATGCTCGGAGTTTCTCTGCGTGATCGCATCAGAAATGAGGCTATCCGCAGCATAACCAAGGTAATCGATATAGCCTTAAGCCGCTAAAGTTAATTGGCAGTGGGCGGGGCACATTGCACGTAGAACCGATGGCCGTTGAGGCGGAAAGGTTCTCGAGTGGCGACCACGTACCGGAAGGCGCGGCGTGGGTAGGCCCCCCACAAGTTGACTGATGGCCTGGTAACGATCGCAGGAATCCGATGGATGCGGGTGGCGCAGAACCGGTCATTATGGCACTCTTTGGGGGAGGCCTATGTCCAGCAATGGACGTCTTTCGACTGATATGATGATGATGATGATGCATCGTTTAATTAACTACTTAAACACAATTTGCAAGAGTGGTCGCCAACTAGCTAACAGGTGGTCGCAAACCGACTAAAGCGGTCGCTATCCAGCGAATTCGCTATTTTGAAACCTTTTCCATATTTTTTCCTAATCTATGGATGAAAGTGCTATATTTTATTGTAGGTTTCAAAACTTGACTATACTCAGAACCTATACGAATACCATCTATTATGTGTGTACATTGAATAGGTATACATTTACTAATCTAAAGTGAGCAACTCGACTAAGTGGTCGCTAACCGGCGAAATGACCCTAACATGTGTGTCACCCTCACCCCTCGCGTCGCCCTCCGCGAATCTATCTTTTTATTCATTAAAGCGATTATTTTGTTTAACTGTGTATAGCCGCGTGAAATCGGATCGATTAATGCCCCATCGTATCGAATAGTTTCGAGTGCTGCGTATTATCGTAATCGATTTTAATCGCTACCGTTAGACCGCGTCGTGACCAATCGTGTAATTTGAATGATGACTCCCGGGAACGCTTTTTACGTGTGTTTTTTTCGAAGCGTCCAAAACTGTGGCGTCTTTGTTGTTTAAATTAAAACGCTGTGTGATAGCTTCTAACGCACTAAAATTATGATTGTGTCGATTCACATAAATTAATCATTCGTTATTTGTATGATTGACAGGAAATTTAATTTTGGTTAACAAAAGACGTTTGATTAAATCCACGTTGGGTCAATGAATCGGGTATGGGAGTCGATTTGGTCTCTTTGGATAAACTGGTATGTGGCTGGCGCGCAGTGGCGATGAGATGAGTTGGGTTTAGTAGAAATCAATTAGAATAACAGGTACAGGAGGCGCGTGTCCCCCCCTCCACACCCCGGCCCCCGCGCGTCCCGGGTGCTCGCGTGTGCTTCACCGTGATTACTGCGCCTTTAGAAATTATTCCCAATCAATAAAGCCTTTCAATGGAAAGATAATGGCTGGTATGATTATGTTTCTGATATCATGAGAGCAGATGAGATGTCGATCATAAAATCACGGCCAACTTTATAGCTAGTAAATTGGTAATTCTTTCCCGATGGTTTCCATTATATCGAGTAGGTTAGTAAATGCATCGTTAATGCAGAGCGTTCCGGCGAGATTTATTGACGCTCACAATCAATCAGATACTTAATAAATATACAGTTATGAATAAGTTACGGTAGGACCCTGCAGTTCACCTTCGGTCTCTTATCAAATTAAGTCCCGTATGGGGACTTAACTGTAACGTAGATAAAACCGAGTGTATTATGTTCACGAAAAAGAGAAAATTTAAACCGACCATCAAAATTAAGAACCAGATGTTCTTATATAAAAAAGTTGTGAAATATCTGGGAGTCTATTTCGACAAGACCCTGAAAATGAACCCACATACCGACAAAGTCGTCAAGAAACTGAAACAAGTAAGAGGTGCTCTAGGATCCATCATTGGTTTCAACGCTAAGACGGAACTCGAAGTTAAACTGGCCATTATCCAAGCCTGCATCCTTCCTATAATTTGCTATAATGGACTATGGAGTGGTACAGCTGCTATCAAGATACAGTAACACGAATCTGAAAAAGATCGAGAGACAGTACAGAATGGCGCTGAAAAATGCTGGCCAGTTCCCGAAACGTTTACATACAGAGACGCTATGGGAAATATCGGACCTTGAGGCGTGGCACCTCCGAGCTGCCGACCTGAATAATAAAATGCTGGACAAAATCGCGACACTGGGCATAAAAGACCTCGACACTCCCGGGGACGCGTACCTGGCGCACGGCGAATTTAACCCTTTACTAAAAAATAATAGAATAGGCGAAATCTTGTACACTTCGAATAAAGACATGAGACGTTGGCCCCGAGGGGCTGCGGCGCCTCGCCCGCCCGCTTAAAATAAAATAGTATTACGAGTAGATAAATGCAAAGTTTGAAACCTAGCAATATTCTAACCACATCTTACTTATCATCTGTGACTCAACACCTTCAGCTTACACATATCTTTTTTAGACACAAGTTAGCTGACACAATCCTGCGGGAACTCAAAGATGTACCACACTAATAGGCAATAAATGTATTCTCATTCTCATTCTCTGCCAGGATGAAGAGGTTCTCGGCCAGGCCTCGATCTTCAACTTTTACTATGCGATTTGGGTGCATCTTGAGCCACAGGTAAATAGTTTGTAATCTGCATTAAGACGTAGAATACTATTCCAGAAATCATCTACCAAGGGGATAGGTAGGTAGGGGGTAGGGGGTCGTAGGTATAATCGTATTCCATAATGCAGTCTGATGTATATTTTATAGTAGAAACTTAGAGTAGCTATGTAGACTCCTATACCTTACCTGGTTTTGTAGAAGTAGTAAGAACAACTTCTGAACAAGCATCTTTATATTAAGTATATAATATGGCTTAAACGTAAGGTTATTTATCACAGAATGCAGATCCTCGTTTAGCACATTATTGTACGAACGAGTGAAGTCCTCCGAGTCTACAGGAACAATCCAACATTCGTATGAATGTATGTATTTGTTCGGTGATACTCGGTTCGGTACGAAATTTGTTAGGCGAATGAATAAGACAACAATATTTTATCAAATTAGTCAAGACTTTCACAGTTTGGGGAGATCCACTAGTCGTATTGATCCACTAGTTTGTGTAGTAGTAGGCACGGAACGCTTCGTTGTGCGTGGTCCGACACGCACTTGGCCGCTTTTTTTTATTAAAATGGCCTTGATTCTTTTTGTGCATGGACATTTATATTTGTGAAAGCCCATTTTTAACCGACTTCAAAAAAGGAGGATGTTCTCCATTCATCTGTATGTTTATTTTTTTATTTTATGTGTGTATGATACGCGAGAACTCCGTAATTTATGAACCGATTTGAAAATTTATATCTTTGTTTGAAAGCATATACTTCCAGATTGGTCCCGTTGTCACCAAAATCCAGTTCTGATGTTGGAATCCTGGAGAATACTGATTTGAAGTCGGTTAAAACTTTGTTTTGAAAGTCAATTATAGTTCACAGAGGTTACTTAGTTACGTTTTATGAATACTAGTAACGGTTAGCATATAGACTATATGAACGAGCTCCAGTTTGTTGAACGTTGAAGTACTGGCCAGAGTACCAGGAGTGCACGGCGGTGTCATAGCGCAGACGTGTCGGCCACCGGCGCGGTCGCGTGTGACACGCCACTCACGCCGCGCGACGCCCGCCATAACACTATCGCGCATCATTGTGCACCTCATTACTTCACGCCTGCACCACACTCACTACACCCATCGAACACAGCCCTACAACCAACCAGTCTACCTCTGATCTCTGAAACCGTATGGTTCTATCCAATCTTCAGCTCAAGTGATGCTAGGCATAAGCGCACAGATGATTATGAAATGTTTTATGAATGCAAGTGGTGTTCGCGCCGGAAAACCGAGGAAACATTGTGGGTCTGTGAACGTGTAAAATCAAAAAGTCAAATGTCGCTAACGAGTGGTCGTGACGCGTAGTGCGTTCGTTACAACCGCCGCAAATTGGGAGGCCGCTCACGACCATAATTCTCTGGGAGGACTTTAAACAGATGCGCTTTTACCGTTGTCCGTTGAATGGATGTTGTTGGCCACTTTTTGCCCATCATGCGAACTCGGCATTTCTTCAGTTCTGTTTGTGTTGTCACACGTTCAATGAGTTTTGTGCGGGTTGCAGCTACATCCCACAATCCCACGTATACTAAACACTTACTAATGTTGTTTTAAACCATAATGGCGGCAATCATATGAACACCTAATGGTACACTAATAATAGCCACAGCAACTTATACGCGGATACTTGCAATTCAAGAAGCACATAATATGCGTTGTGGAACGGGTACAATCGAACGAATATACGTACTTAAATAAGGATATAAATATTTGTACAGGGGGGCTAGCACACTATGTTTTATGTCGCGTTTTACGTGACGTTTCAGTACATTTTCGCCGACATAAAACCTAGTGTGCTAGCTAGGCAGGACTCTATTGTCAATGTCATAAAGGCCTGTACAGATATTTATCTAATTATTGATGTAGGTACGTATTCGTTCACCGTCGACTGTAGGTACCTACACTACGTTATTCCAAATAGTAGGTACAGTCAAGGTCACCAATATGTATACACCACACAGTTACAAAAATATGTATACAGACAGACCTTATTACTACGGAAGTAAGGTTGTTGTATACATATTTTTGCAACTTTGGGTATATACATATTGGTGAACCTTGACTGTACCTAATTGATCGAAAAACTTTCGTGAGACATCTCTAAAATACAACTAATGAATCCACGGTTAAACTCACAAACAATGTGTTTTAAGCGACATTGCCGCGAAAACACTCATCCTGACCTGAATAGAAGAAGAACTCCCAAAGAGTTTGAAACATGTCGGTTGTCGCCCGTAGAATAAGTAATAGTACAACCCGTAGTGACATTTAATACGTGAGTTTAACCGTGGATTTATTAGTAGTAGGTATCTATTTTAATACCTAATTGGTCCGAAAGCATAATAATATTTTTTCCGAATTTCATAATTCCGAAAACCATGTTCCGCTGAGGGAATTTTTGGGTTTTCAGGATACATAATATGTAATACTAACCTAACCTTCCCTATTTTAATATTCCATTAAATTATCTGATACGACAACATTTTCGGAATATTTATGGTTTCGGACAAATGACTCCTCGGAATTTTTCTGTTTTCCCTTGTGGAGCATTAAAACGTACTTAAAGTAGGTACCTAAGTTAGGTATAAAAAGAATTTACCATCCTGTCATGTGTCTTCATTGTTGGCGCAATATAGATCCGTAATATCCATATAGAGATGCAACGGTACTATAGTGACGTCACGGACACGTCACGACCCCGCACCGAGCACGTCACGTCACACTGCACCGTACAGCCATGCCCCGGCAACACACCACACGTTACTTATTACATTTTACCTGTCTAACTAAACGCATGTATACTCGTAGTCGTCACAATTCTACATTAACGAAGATTTTATATTATTTATCCTGGAGTTTCTTTATTGACGATCTTACGGTTCCTGGCCAGAAGAGAGCTTATAAAGAGGAGTACACCCAAAATTATTTTTTAAATAATTAGTTTGTTAGATTATTATTATTTTATTGTAAGTAGACGTTTGACATGTAAAAGTGCCCTTTGCAAAATAAATATTTGTTTTTTTTTGTTTTCGTCTCGATTTTGATCTTTAACAGCATCCTAGGAGTAAAAATATAATTATCTGATAATGCCGCAACCTAAATGAAGCCACTTTAAGCAAACTTTAATTTGCTACCAAATCTAGGTAGGTACCTATTAGATATGATATGATACTTTTTTAGACCAGCAGGAACATCATTAATAATTGTCTCTGATTTGGGTATTATAATCAATTTGATATACTTAAGTTAATGCCCCTTGACTAGTAGGTGGTAGCACTGGTAGAGCGCCCCAGATTTAACTTCGATATTTTGGACGTAGGTAGGTACCTAGGTATACGCAACGCCCATCGCTAACAAAAGGGCTTACAGAAAAAAACAATCTTGACAGTTGAAATCAATATAATATCATGAACAGTAGGTATATCTAGTCACAATATTTGGATAACATTTCTCTCTTAAGCGGACGCCACTAACAGCACGCGACTATAAGCGTTTACCGGAAACAGTTCACCTCACCTTAACCCCCGACCCGGCCCGGCGACACGGCCGGAATGCTGAATAATAATCCGACGATTAACTCGTTGGCGTCGGGTGTCGCGCTATTACTTACTTTTATGATTATTACGACAGGCCACGACATGCTGGCGAGTGCCGATTTTATGGTCGGTGGAAAAATAGCAGGATAGAGCGGATTATTTTATACATATCCTTTGTATAATATTATTCCATTAGTATATAGGTAATAGTTTTCAAACGAATGGGGATTTTCATTTGTTTATCTATCCAAATTTGCGGTCCAGTCCATTGCCAGTTTGCGGCCGGTCGGCGTCGAAAGCACATGCGTCCAGGGCGTCCCCGCTCGTAGTGCTCGTAGGTTCACGATGGATTTCGATACGGAGCGGTTTATTATCAAGGTGCAGGGCAGACCAGCAATATGGAATACGAAGTCTGCAGAATATTCCGATAGAAATTTACTTCGGAAAGCTTGGGAACAGTTGGTGGATATCTATGACTCGACCGCGCAGTCGCAGTACGCACTATCCGGCTGGCCGCGCTGCGGCTCGCCGTTCGGTTGGCCGCATGTGCAACCGCAGCCCGCTGCCAGCCGGACGGCCAGCCGCATTGCGGCCAGCCGCTAAGTACGCACATAGCCTAAACCCTCCATGATGCGTTCAAGAATTCATTATGACCACCATAAAAATAGACTGTTTTGTTAGAACTAAATTCTTATTTGTGAGAATGTTATTATTGCTAAATAATAACATCGAATTTCGATAATATTATTTCATTCAAATTTCGAACGTCTCTGAAAAACAAAGAAATTTGATTTAACCTCTATTCTAATATCAGTCGAGATGACGTTTAGTTCGAAATGAATTGTCAATTTGCATACAAATTTGACAAATGTCGCACGTAAGTAAGATATCGAACGATATGATAGTTGGATCCAACTCTAGTTTGTCTCTGAATTAAAAAAAAAACTATGACAGCTGCCAGAAAACAACTATATAATAATATGCATAATATGCGGCTCCTGGATGCATCATGGAGGCTTATGTTATGATATGTGGATAGATAAAGTAGTGTATGAATGTAACTGTACATGATTAAATTAGGCATGTGCGAATCTCATCGCAACCAATGCAAGGTTATCCTATATGGTGACCCTGGTTAATTTAAACTCTGACTCCAATTATATATATTATTTATTTCGATGTGTTCACTTGAAAATCGTTACAAGAACTGCGGGCGCTAGGTGGGCTCACAGCCCACCTCGTCCCGCGCCGGGGGGGAAGGAATTTGCAGCGTTGTGAGAACTATGTACAACTGTGTTCCCACAGTATTCCCCCCCTTTTCCAAAAAAAATAATAATAAAATAAAAATTAAAAACAATACATTGGTCTCTCATTTGGGACCTTTACCTTACACAACATCACTTAATCTAGTCATACACTTGTTAATCACTAATACACTGACGGTGCAGCTTGCATTTGCTGCGGCTGCACATTGTTGACTCGGATGGCAGTAGGCGGCGGCAGCGATTCGACTGTTTTACGTAACCAGCTGTTAACATGGCGCTTGCATTTGGCGCGCAGCACGTACATAAATGTGATCAATAGGACCACTCCGACAACTAGCAGTCCTATTCCGATGTAATGTAGTTTAGCTTCAACTTGCCCGGAGTGCGACTGCACCTGGGCGATGGCGATGTTACTGTTTTGGGAACTATCATCTTTACTTGAACCCGATCCCATTTTGCACACTATACAAATGGTGAAAACTTAAACTGATGCAAGATAAAATAAAATATAAATACACTCGCGGTGTTTCCGCTGAACTCCGAGATTACTGGTTACGCAGCGTCGCTACCGCATATTATAAAATCTGCTCATCCGACAACAATACAAATCGATATTACCCTAAAATCTCATCATTAAAAGTAGGTTAAGTCTAAAGTACTACAAACTTACTAGGTTGCAACCTAAGCTATATTGTTAATCGTAAATAATTATTAATCACGGTCAGATGGTTACAATTACTGACATTGCATCTCGGTTTGGCCATACCGTATGATACAAGAGCAGTAATGCAACGCAGTGCCATGTTGCTAACATTTTTACAACTTGTTGAACGGAAACACACATAGTAATTTAATACCAAGAATAGACTAACACGGTCACTAATATTATTCAGTAAGGACGACTTAGTTCTTTTTTCAAAAGATTGCCTAAGTTATCCTTCCGACACAGTAATATAACACACTCACAATATATTATTGAGGACCTTGACAATTATTCATGCTTAATAGTAGACCTGTATTACCAACCTTCTGCGCAAAACAATAACTGACTTCCCTGCGGAAGTATACTGACACGTATTAGTTGCGCTACCGTTGTGCTATGAGACTGTGTACAACGAATGTTATGTTTATTCATCGATCAAAAACCTAACTGGCCTCTTAACAACCCTTCCGGTGCGCGTGGTCCGAGTTACCGGTGCAGGTGCGGGTGATGGTGTCGCGGATGGCGATTCCTGATCCCCCACATCCTGAGACGTACCCTGGTTTCCTACTCTATCACGCGCTGGCGTATCGCTATTGTCCGCGTTTGCATTGAGTAAAAACGCTGGTTTTAATCTATCGATCGAGATGTGGGATTGCCTACCGGGGAGTTGGATTAAAAACACTTTGGCACCTCTCTCGATGACCCTGTAGGGTCCATCGTAAGGTGGTTTTAAAGATCTACGAACAGTATCGTCTCGAACAAAAACATGTGTACAACTTAATAACTCCTCGTGTATAAAAATTGATCTAGTTCTATATTCTCTTTTCGGCGCGGGCTTCAGGCTATTAATATTATCTCTAATTCTCTCTACTATGCTGTAAGGATCGATAGGGTCTCTTTCTGGCGGCGTTTCGTAGAACGCTCCTGGCAGTCGAAGCGTGCGACCGAATGTCATTTCCGCTGCGCTTATGCCACTATCACTTCTACCCGCAGTGCGTAGTCCGAGCATTACGCTGGGCAAGAGATCTACCCAAGAGGTACCATTGCCGAGTCTTGCCATAAGTGCGGCCTTAAGTCCACGATGGAATCTCTCAATTTTTCCATTAGAACTTGGATGGTAGGGTGTAGTCCTAATTTTGTTCACCCCCAACAACTTCATAAGCTCCACAAACAACCGACTTTCGAACTGACGTCCTTGATCGCTAGTTAGCCTTATCGGACAACCGTAGCGAACAATCCATCCTTCGTAAATAGTCTTAGCTATGATTTCAGCGGTTATTTCAGTTATCGGGAATGCTTCCGGCCATCGCGTATACCTATCTATGATGGTTAGCAGGTACCTATCCCCATTAGAAGTTGTTGGCAAGGGTCCGACAATATCGGTATGTATGTGCTGGAAGGCGGCTGCATCTGGAAACGTACCTAGATCAGACACAGTATGACGATTGACCTTCGCCTTTTGGCATGGAATACACGTCCGTGCCCAGTTGCCTACATCCTTGTTCATATCGGGCCAAAAATAATGTTTACTAACCATTTTCCTAGTTGTCCTGATACCGGGATGACTCAACGAATGTATACTATCGAATACCTTACGACGAAATTCTAAAGGTAAATAAGGTCGAGCCTCGCGTGTCGACGTTTCGCATAGTATAGCTCTATTGCAAGTAGGTACCGTTATAAGCTTAAGTTGCAATTTGCTCGTGTTATTTATATGATCCGAATGCGACATTCGTAATGCATATTCGTCTTTATGTTGAGCACTGGCTAACTCTGACAAATTTATTATAGTAGGACATTCTATAACTTCTACCCGTGAAAGCGTATCTGCGACTATATTATCTTTTCCGCTAATGTGCCGTAAGTCGGTCGTAAACTCACTAATAAACAAGAGTTGCCTTGCACGTCTAGGGCTTTCCTTGTTATCGTCGCCTATCTTGTTGAACACCGTACATAAGGGCTTATGATCGGTATACAAGGTCAACTGTCGACCTTCGAACGACTTCCGAAAATATCTAATGGACAAATATAGTGCAAGAAGCTCACGATCGTAGGTGCTGTACTTAACCTGAGCCGGAGACAATTTTTTTGAGAAAAAGCCTAAGGGTTCCCAAGTGTTATTTACCTTTTGTTGAAGCGTACTGCCCACAGCCGTGTCACTTGCGTCACACATAAGGGCTAAGACGGCGTCAGGTCTTGGATGTGCGAGTGTAGCGGCCTGTTGAAGGCCTGCCTTACACTGCGCAAATGCTTCTTCCGCCTTTGCCGTCCACGCGACCTTGGACTTGTCCCTTTTCTTGGCGTTAACCAAATACTTATCTAGTTCCGCTTGTCTCACGGCTGCATCCGAAATATGGCCCCTATAGAAATTAAGCATTCCTAAAAATCTGCGGAGCCCTTCGATCGTTTCCGGTTTCGGATAGTCGACTATGGCACTTACCTTGTCCTCGAGCGGCTTAATACCTGCCGTCGATACGTGATGGCCTAAAAATTCTACCGAAGGCTGTCCAAAGCGGCACTTGTCTAGATTGATCGTTATGCCGAAATTTGTGAATCTTTCGAACACTAGCGCTAGATGTCCTTCATGCTGCTCTAAATCTTCGCTAGCTATGATAACATCATCCAAATAATTAAATAAAAAATCTAGACCTTGAAGTACCGAATTGCTCATGAAGCGCTGGAAGGTCTGGGCAGCATTTCTGAGCCCAAACGACATCCTCGGGAATTCGAATAGGCCAAAAGGCGTGATCAGACTAGTTTTTTCGATGTCCTCCGGTGCTACACTTATACAGTGGTACGCGCGGTTAATGTCTAATTTGGTAAAAACTTTTTTTCCCGCCAAAATGTAGGTAAAGTCGTGCAATCTAGGAATGGGATACCTATCAGGCTTAGTAATAGCATTAAGTCGCCTATAGTCTCCACAAGGTCGAATATCCCCGTTCTTTTTAACTACTACGTGCAATGGAGTAGCCCACGCACCTTTCGACGGTCTACAAATACCTAGTTCCTGCATTAATTCGAACTCTTTTTTGACCTTGAAATACCTATCCGGGGCAAGCGGCCTTGCACGTGCAAAAACCGGCGGCCCCGTAGTCTCTATGTAATGTAACACGCTATGCGGTGTCGACTCTTTGAACGAAGCCGGTTTCGTTATTTCAGGGAACTCGGACAACAACTTGCGGAAGGGATGTTTTTCGTCAACAGTAAAAATAGAAGGTTGGTTCATACTCACGATTTCAGCAGCGACCTTGAGGTCGGTCGTCTGATCTACCAACCTACGTGCACTTAAATTAACGAGCAGCTTATGATGGGCCAGAAAATCGGCTCCTAAAATAGGCTGCTTCACCTCCGCCACCACGAATTCCCATCTATATTGTCTACGCAAATTAAGGTCCAACACCATGGTCTTCGTTCCATAAGTCTTTATTTCACTTCCGTTCGCGGCGTAAAGTTTATATTTCGTGCACTCGCGATTATAAAATCTGTTTTTGGGAGGCAAAATCGACACGTCAGCACCTGTGTCCACAAGGAACCTCAGTCCACTTTCTTTGTCCGTAACACACAAACGACGACTAAGTGATGTGGTGCAAACCTCCGCCGTAGATCGCACCACCGCGCCTAGTTTTCCGGAACGGATGATTCCCACGCACACGGTTGAAAGCATTTCTTCGCCTTCTCAGCGTACCGGAAGTGATAAAAGCAAAGCCAATTGGGGTTGTCCTTGGCACGGCTTTTCGAGCGATTCCGGGACGTATTTCTCGTGCGCGACGTTGACCTCTCGTAGCGTTGTCCTTGACGTCCGCGATTTGCTTGTCGCCCTCCTGACCGCTCCACATTCGCCAAACGGACGCTGAGCTTTGCGATCTCTGCCAGAATAACGGCAGTATCCTTGGAAGTGGATGGGGCGGTACTATCAGCCTGTGGTGTACTGTAGGGCTGCCTGACCTCGGACACGTATTTACGACGCGTTGCTTCGACGACATTGTCCGCGATGCTTGCCAGTCGGTCGAGGTCACTTGTTTCTGCGACGGCCAGGACTGCTCGAACATCGGCTGGTAAACGACCTTGCCACAGGATCCGTAGAGTTTCGTCAGGGAAATTTTCACGAGCCAGGTCCTTCATTCGATTCAATAACTGGCTCGGCTTCATTTCTCCTAGCTCCATGTCACCAATTAATTTCTCTACTTGCCGAATTCTCGTATCTTCATACAAGGACAGAAGCTTGGCCTTGAGCGCGGCGAATTTACCTGTTGCCGGCGGTCGGGAAAGGAAATCCGTAAACTGTACTATAACTTCCTTCGGCAGCTTCGCAACCACGAGATCAAATCGGGCGTCGTCCCCTAACCTCTGTGGTGCCAGTATGGCCTCGATCCTTATGAACCACACTCGCGGCTGATCTACCCAAAATTCGGGTAACCTTGATGCCAGCGATATTGCCATAATATCTGGCTTCATCTCCGCTTCTGGTTGCGTAGGAGGCTGGGTGTTGTGGGGTGCCGCAGTAGGTTGACCCTGAAGTCCGCCTTGCGCCTGACCTTGTGCGCCTCCTTGTGCGCCAGGTACACCGTGGAGTACGCCGTTGGTCATGTTCGTGACCCTGAGTCTTGTAACTTTCTTCGAAATCACGTCGGGGTCACCACTGTGCGAATCTCATCGCAACCAATGCAAGGTTATCCTATGTGGTGACCCTGGTTAATTTAAACTCTGACTCCAATTATATATATTATTTATTTCGATGTGTTCACTTGAAAATCGTTACAAGAACTGCGGGCGCTAGGTGGGCTCACAGCCCACCTCGTCCCGCGCCGGGGGGGAAGGAATTTGCAGCGTTGTGAGAACTATGTACAACTGTGTTCCCACAGGCATTATAACACTTATGTGTACCTAATAAAAAATTGCCAAATGAGGTGAAATAAAGAATATGTCCGCGAAAATTTGTACTGTTATTTTCATGACATCATATCATAAATCATAACACATGATGTTACGTACATCGTACATGAGTGAATTTCATATCATTTCATTGTTACATTCATGACAAAAAATTGGCAGGACCAGGGATTGTTCGTGAAAGTGTTGCCAGTGGAAGCTTTTCAGAAACGTGTGGGTTAAATATCATATTATCGAATAAGGATACCGCTAAATTAAAACAAAAATGGGTCATCTAAAAAAATCAATGTACTCGTATAATTTTTCGCGGACAGACCCATTATAGCAATACCAGATTTTGCAAGGTTATACATTTAATAATAGAAAATTGGCGCCCTGGTTACTTTACGTACCTACTTTATGCAACAAGGCAGGACCAACATAGTACGAAAGTAAGGCCACTCGATTGTCGTGCGACATGTGTGCGACTGTAAGTTGCGTCACGGCGCAGGAGCATGTCGCGCGACTTCCGGCTCGGGGTTAATTAGCGGTCGAGCCGTGTCGCGTCGCGCGATGCTTATCCTCGTGTCGCGACACCGCCACACCACACTACCACCGGCATGCGGCACAAGAATCGTAACTAATGTTTCTAAAAACAAGGAACATTGCACGGAGTGAACTGTTTTACGCAAGTTTTTGTTAGATTGTCTTAGATAAGTAATAAGTAGGGTAAGTTCAGGGTTAAAGTAAAAGTTTACACATTACGAAATAAATGTTTATCTCTTATCTAACTTTAGTTTTAACTTAACTTTGGATTATTAAACAAGAAAAATTTAATTTCTATTGGAATCACCTCGAAAATAACTGTTGATAAAAAACACGATTGGCCATCTCTCCCAAGGTGTCCGGGTGTGGTAACCATACATGACTTTATAGGAAAGATGGCCATAACTTAACTCTTTCAGTTAGTAGGTATGTTTTTTGTCTAATTTTTCATTCTTAAGCACATAATTATCTTCGATTTTGGTTCAATTCTTATGTAGCCAAACTGCAGTAAAACCAGTCTTCCAAGAAGATGTCTCATAATAATTTTCCTCACAGCAGCCGCGGTAGTTTCTTTAATTTTTGCGCCAAGCTGACTCTGTTTTGGATCTATTTTTCTTATTAGCTTTCCTGGATTGCTTTACGCTCTCTTT
Organism: Epinotia brunnichana; assembly: GCA_963854355.1. Taxonomy (NCBI): domain Eukaryota; kingdom Metazoa; phylum Arthropoda; class Insecta; order Lepidoptera; family Tortricidae; genus Epinotia; species Epinotia brunnichana. Next base: position 378,053 of record OY977952.1, on the reverse strand, counting down.
TTTTATATTTTTTTCTGAAACATTCAGCATCGTAAGTATACCGACTAAAACTAGCCAGTATTAGCCACCTCTCCTTTTCTTCCGGGAGAGATGATCGCACCTAAAATAATATTAACAAGACTTGCCTAAATTTGACCTTAGAACAATAAAACACTCATACCTACTTTGCAACAAATTCAGAAAACCACCATTATTTTTGGAAACTAGGATCATAAAAACATGAACCCTCCAAAAAATATTGACACTAGTATAAACAATCAATTAGAGGATTTTACTAACTTTTAGCATTTTTGTCGCCTAATTGTTAATTGCACCCGTGCTCCCACGCACCACGCGAAGCGAACTAAACAAAAACTTCCGTTCCATTAAATAATTCGATGGGCCATATCCCCCTTACGGTAATACCCCGGAATTACCCTAATTTAAACACTTTAAGCATTAGGGAAGCTACGGCACATCTTTTCGTCCAATATTCCGCAGTGTCTCAAGACGAGAGTCTTTGACCAGTGTGTGTTGCCAGTGATGACATATGTAACGGAAGCGTGGTCGCTTACTATGGGCCTCATAAGAAGGCTCAAAGTCACTCAAAGGGCAATGGAGAGGGCTATGCTGGGGGTTTCTCTGCGCGATCGCATCAGAAATGAGGCTATCCGCAGCAGAACCAAGGTAACCGATATAGCCCTCCGAATCGCTAAACTTAAGTGGCAGTGGGCGAGGCACATTGCACGTAGAACCGATGGCCGTTGGGGCGGAAAGGTTCTCGAGTGACGACCACGTACCGGAAGGCGCGGCGTGGGTAGGCCCCCCACAAGGTGGACTGATGACCTGGTAAAGGTCGCGGGAGTCCGCTGGATGCGGGTGGCGCAGGACCGGCCATTGTGGCACTCTTTGGGGGAGGCCGATGTCCAGCAGTGGACGTCTTTCGGCTGATATGAGGAAACACTTTAAATCTTGAAAGGTCTACCAAATGTGTCAAAGATGGGCCATAGTAGCATCCAAATAGACCCGGATGAATGTTTATCCGGGTTGAAAGTAGACCAAAAAATAGATGGAAAAGATGCAAGACCTGTTGCCAAGCAGTCGGACATGACTTATTCGTAGGCTAGGAAAAGGTCTTGCTAGATTGAGCTGCCAGTTGTTGGCTTGAGCTGAAGCGAGGCAGACAATGCTAAGGACTAAAAAGCATGGCGGGACGTATTTAAGGCTGCCTGCCCTGGGATGACAACATATTTAACCTATGGTTGAAATGGAAACCAAGAGGATCGCTTACACTTACAGCATAATCAAGAATCGCTGGAATGTCTGGAATCTTAAATATGACGGCTTTGCGATATAATAATAATAATAATAATATATAATAATATTACGGGACAATCTTACACAAATCAACCCAGGCCCACGGTAAGCTCAATAAGGCTTGTGTTGTGGGTACTAGGCGATGATATATATAATAGATACATACATATAGATACTTATATACATATATAACATCCATAACTCAGGAACAAATATTCGTGATAAACACACAAATAAATGCCCTGACCGGGATTCGAACCCGGGACCTCCAGCTTCGTAGGCAGAGTCACTACCCACTGGGCTACGGAGGCCGTTTAATATATATTTTTATATCGCTAATACAGGCAAGCAGGTGCATTGTCTAAGTACATTTTTCTTTATCGTATGTTGGGACATACTTTGGGAGTCAAGCCATCTTTGTCCTATGTTTATGAGCCGTCCGCCTTGCCCCAGCCTGCAGAACGGTACGGTACCCCATGTTTGGCCTGTCCACCATTAACGCTTCACCTATCTAGCGATCTACACTTAAACACGTTAACGTTCACAGCGTTATGAGCTTACTGGAAAGCGTTGATGAAAATTAACGATATACTCTTAATTAATATGATTTAACGAGAAAGCTTCCATGAAAAAGTTGTAATCGCAATGACTTATTATAGCGGGAATAATTTTATAAATGTCCGTGCTTAAAATCTGCTTTCTGTTGCGGTGATGCGCGGAACAGATCACACTAAATTCCAACACATGATGATGTAAATAAGTGTACAAGTGTATGCATCGTAATTAAATATACTCAACCCTACTACACCCCTAGAATATCCATAGATGGATCTCAGAGCATTCTGGAGAGCTTTTTCGAACACCATTTCATACTCATTTATAATTCAGATATTTGTTAGTAAAACATTATTGTTACGAATATTACTTAGTCAAGAATCACTACGTTTTGGCCACAAGGCGTACAAACAGTAATTAACAAATCGTTTAATCATTAATAATACGACTGCCGAAGTCAGAGCGGGCAAATCGTTTAGAGGGGTGCCCAAATGAGGACTTACAGGTTATAATTTGCGCGCATAACTCTGTCAAGCCATGAAGCTTGGACGGTGTATCGACAGCACATCGTGAGAACCTCCTCGCGCTAACTTATTACTTTATGGAGCACTGCTCATTATTTCCTTTTAGGTCAACATTAAGCAATTTCGTGTACTATCATGCTACTTAATCTTTATCTCTAATTGCTGTTGGCGTGTCGTCACCAGATCGTCGGTACGGCGCTATCCGCACATCTCAGATACTTGCAACGATGTGTGATTGCCCCCCAAGTGCATTTTAAGCACTGTAATTAAATAAAATGTGTTGCGGCGACGCAATGAGCAGTATTGTTCCGAGGAGAATCTATTTATGAAGGGGACACTACAAACAAACATTAACTCCCTCTTATTTCTTTGTTAAATGTTGTTAGTTTAGGACAATGGAGTGAGACACATGGGTTCAGTATACTTTACAATCTGTCTCGTTCATGCGCTTGTGCCTAGCAGTATTCTACTATACAATCTATAGTAATTTTATACATATAAAGGCTAGTGATGATGATGATGTTGATGTTTTGCAGAGTAGGTAATTGTCGATTCCGATAGATTTATAACAATTACAACTAACTTTATTTCACAATTCCGTGTTCATTAGGATATTTTAATAGAACCTGAAGAAATAAAATATGCATCAGTAACAATAGAAGTAAAAGGTATAATAATGGTATCTGTAACGAAATATTTATTAGTGTTCACACCAAATAGGCATTTGGGTTCGTATGAACGGCCAGTCAGATCTGATGTCGGAACGTCTCGTTGTTGTGGGTGATCGCTGTTTGTCACGATACTCGTACTCGGCGCTTAGCGAGACAATAACGCCGAGGGGTCAATTACAATTTATGGGCGGATTAATGAAACCTGATTATATTCGACAACGCTTACACAATATTCATAGGCTCGAGTGGACTAATCTGTGCTCATTTGCATGGCGCGCACAGGCCCCGCCGTAAGTACCCCATAGGGCCTAATTAAGAAAACTGTCTCCATGTAATTGAAACTTTTAGTAAGAGATACGGCGCATAACATTTACATAAAAGCCTTAAATACGCCGTTACGGGCGGCGCGGGCGCGCGGGGCGGCCGCGCACCTATTAATATGCTAATGCCTCGGACTACACTATTTATTGGACAAATCTAGTATATTCGAAGCGCAGTGAATGCCCACGCGACGAAAGTAAGCTGTTTCGATTTGATTGGTATTTTTATTGGTGTAGAAAACGTGAGCATTTATCTGGAAATCGTTCGGAGCGTTATGACGGTTTGTTGTATCGACACGGCCATTACGGCGATCGTATCGCCGCGCTATGTTACTGTCAGACGCAACAGTAAAAGCTCATTTAAAAGGCGGCGGTAGTTTTTGGATTATGCCGGAACAAAACAGCGATAGGATCAGCTCTGCGCCCGCGCCGCCCCGGCTTGCGACACCATTGTGGCGTGTATCACATGCTCTCTATTATGTTACATATTGATCATGATCGTGCTATCACTGTTCGAATCGCCCGCATGCCGATACCACGCAGCTCCGTGAGTGCTGGTCCCATATATTTAAATATCGCAATATTTCTTTTGCCTAGACCGGTCATAAGTGGGTGTAATAAGAGCAAAATTAAAAGCAATTTCGTGCGAGAGCGGCGGCGCGGGCGGCGGGCGGGCGCGGGCGCGGGCGCCGCAAAAACGGCAAAAATGCACACAATGAGCGGATCCGTGACAGATAGATTGCAGTTGCGCGACCTCTGCCGGCTGTGGCTCGCTCGCTGCTCCTGACACCACGCGTCACCATACGCACGGACTTTTTCCGCAACTCTTGAAATACTAACAAGTACAGACTCGTAGGTATGTAGCGAAAATGGCTCTATACTGTAATTAATTTTCAGTTCGAGTTGGCATTTAAAAACAAGAAAAATTATTCACCACTGACACATTATGTAAGAAAACATAGGCGAAACGAAAGCAAACGATGCCCCCTGATGTTGCACCGAATTCCTATTTGGTAATGTCCCTGCATATGGGCAAAGATCCCGTGTATCTCTGCCCCGGCGTTGGCACCCTGGCCGGCGTCGGGAGCGAAATGAAAAGCTCTTCTCTCATAAATTATCGGCGCGCGGTCGACCACAGGGCTGCTGCCGCCGGCGCGGCGGTTCTCAACCTCTTTGGGACGCTGACTTTTAGGGCTTCAAACCATTGCTAGTATTAAGGTTCGGGTCCCAGTTCGGTATACTAAACCTCACATTTCAATTATGTCTTTGTACTTTTAAATACCCATGGTATCATCTACTTTTATCAAATACTGATTTTAAAAAATACTGGTATAAACTGTCTTCTTTAAATACTTATAAGTAAACATTTATACTTGAAGCTAAAAACTAGCTACGTCCATCATTTGGAGAGGTGTGAATTTTCCGGTTTCAGTTTTATGGCAACGCAAAAGGTAGACATATGTACGAGTATTCGTATCGATGTCGCTGATAGAGTTCCAGTGTGCGCTGCGAGGTTCAGAAGGAACAGTGCAGCTGCCGAGTTTGTTGTTCTTTTAGCACCACCCGGAGGTCACGTGTAGGGTTTCTAGGGTTATTCCTACGGACGTAGAACAACAACGACCTCCATCTAATTATGGTCTCAAGTAGGTATAGGTAATTTTGAACAAATGGTGAACTAATATATAAAACAATAGCATCGTTAAATCACAGTTTCGTTTATCTCGATGCACTATTGCACTGGATCTCCTTGCCTAAACTCATTCACTGTAGTTCGACGAATTCAGATGATACGTGTCATCGAGTAAAGTGAGGAGTGTTAGTTATTACAATTCTAATTAAAATAATGGTATAAAATTAACCTTGAGACCCAGAGTACGCATTAATATTTTTGAATTAAGTAGGACCTTTATGACAGTCAGTTTAAGTTCAAAATTCATTTTGGAATTTGTACAACATTTTGTATGCGGGTTCTTAGAAAGCTAACAAAAAATGTGCCCCATTGCCCTTTTAACTTCTGGGAACAAAAGACCGAACCAGGTATTTGTACTTCACATACCTGTGTTGTCACGATATATGGCTTCATGGGATATACAGCTGGCTGTAGTTGCTGTAGTTCGGGCAACCTTTGCCCTTAATGTGACAAAGGGTATCCGAACTTATAGATTCCGAAGTTAAAATAAATTGTACGGGATATCCGTGCTGGGGATGGTGTTCCAGCCTTTCGGTGAAGGAAAACATCTTGAGGAAACCTATCAAATTCCAACAAGGTCTAGTTTTCCCAATGGGTTGGAAGGCCAGATGGTAGTCGTTGTCGTAAAACTAATAGTACAAATCTTGGGGATTAGGTGCCAAAGCGGCCCTTAAGCTTTAGGGTGCAACCGGGAAAAGCACTAGAAGGATGACTATGGTTCTCCTGCAGCCCCCCCTTGGCCCTGGCAGCCCTGGCTGCGCGGGCGCAGCGCAGCGTCGAGCGTGACGTGTAATTGCGCCGCGGTCACGAAACTAGCGCAGCCGGGTCGTGCGCCAGCGCCGAGCGGGAGGTCGCCCCGACTAAACCACTTCAAACCTCAAAGTTTACTAATTAGCCGAAAAATGTATAGTTTAGTTAAGAAATAAGTAAATTATCGATTTCTACGAGTATTAAAATGGGAAACTTGCATGGGACTTCAATTTCGAATAAATTGCACTCAATCGATGCGGATACGTAGTGATATCATACTAAAGAAAAAAAGAAGAAATAAAACGATTGTATTCGTTTTATCTCACGTTAATATAACGAAAAAAATGTATTAACATAACAGGTACCTACACAGAATATTGAATTAGAAATGATATTTTGTATGACAAGTATAGACTTAAACGCAAATGTTGTGGAGATAATTGCAAATTAATGTCTTACTCCATAGTAAACGCGCCGAGAATGTAAGTTGTGACGTCATAGCCTAAGCCCGTTTAATATAGAGAGTTTTCGGGGGGTGCCGGTGCGTGCAGATTTCAAATGCATATAACATCAGAAAAATAAATCATAAGAAAGTTTTAATGCTACAGTTGATATTCGTCTGGATCATACTTTTGATTTTCATAAAAATAAGTAGGTATGCAAGTTTCCTATTATTAGGAAATAGCTTAATTTGAAATCTAACGCGGTAGCAGTACACAACTTTCATTGTCCACAACTACAGAACGAACTGCTAGGAACAAACATTTATGAATAAATTATCTAAATGCTACTCGTTTCTTAGGACATCATATTATTATACTGACATCTAGTGGTGCTAGAAAGATCCCGAAACGTATTACGAAAACTCGAGTCCTCAATACAGTCCAGAGTCCACCAGATAATGACTTTTCCCAGTAACCATTGAGTGGAGAATCAGTCGTTTGACTTAATTTTCACTTTCTTTCAATTGATATACGACTCAGACATAATGTTAGGTACTTGAAGTTTTCGATTCGCAGCCGGCGCGAGGTAATTACTGACGCAGGTTACTGCTGCTATTTCAGATATCTGTGGGATGTTTAAGAAGACATAAAAAGGAACGCTAGATAGTAAAAGGCTCTGAATAGGCGCTGCATTTGTAATTACTAGCCCGTTGATTACGTACCTCGAAGTGAAAGGCATGGTTATAAAGAGTAAGAAAATTATACATATACTACCTACCTTGATAAATAATCTATAATTTACTCCACATGAAACCTAATCACATACTTACTTATATTTTCACATTCCATTTTGAGTCAGTTCAGCGGTTATGGAACTGGAAGCAAGCGCGCGGAATACAAATGTAATGCGAAGTAGAGAATCACATTGAAATCAAGATACCTTACTTAATTTCCAAACTTTTCTCTAAGATAAAGAATTTTTTTTTTATTGTCAGAACTGTGTAGGTACAGTCGCCATCACATACATAGGTACACTATAGGTGTTCAAAAATATCGGCACATGCACCCTAATGCCTTGAAAATAGAGGTGTGTTCCGATGTTTGTGACGTGCTTGTTTGCTCCGATGTATGTGATGGCGACTGTACATTGTTGTGGTGAAAAAATATAGCATCAACAGTTTGCCCATTTCGGACGTAGGTACAATATTCATGACATTACATTTTTAAAATTATAAACAATAATTTATTTATTTAAACATTTTAAACTTTATTGCACAATATAAAAAAGTACAGATGGCGGACTTAATGCTATAAGGCGTTCTCTACCAGTCAACCATTGGGCTAAACAGAAACATTTGGTGCAGGCATTTCAATGTAATAATTTCTAAAGTAACATTTTCATTTATAACAATATCAATATCTTTAATATAATAATATTTGCATGGGAATCTGGAGAGTTCTAATTTGTGTTCCGGCTCCCGGCCCATCGCCCCTCTCCCAGCATTCCTCGCGATGGTATACTCAGGGCGGGGTGAGAGGCGGGGGATACTACACTCAAGTGCTGAAGCCATTGCCATTCTAAATCTGTCCATCCTGGGCTCATATGCTGACGCTGAAGTGTTTGAAACATCTTTACCTGAAAACGGAAATTCCCATAATATTTACTGCAGTAAATATCTACAACTGACTAGATAAGTAGATACTCCTTTTAAATACAATATTTTCTCATATTTACATCATCATCATCATTATCATATCAGCCGAAAGACGTCCACTGCTGGATATAGGCCTCCCCCAAAGAGTGACACAATGGCCGGTCCTGCGCCACCCGCATCCAGCGGACTCCCGCGACCTTTACCAGGTCATCAGTCCACCTTGTGGGGGGCCTACCCACGCCGCGCCTTCCGGTACGTGGTCGCCACTGGAGAACCTTTCTGCCCCAACGGCCATCGGTTCTACGTGCAATGTGCCCCGCCCACTGCCACTTAAGTTTAGCAATTCGGCATATTTACATGTTTGCGTTAAATTAACACATTCAAGTACAGTCAAGTGAAAAAATATGTATCGATTTAACCCCCTCATAAATATGTATGTACCGAAACCTGTCATAACCGCTCGGCCACTACTTTGGTCTTAACCGACCTGCAACCAGCGTTTTATCTGTTCATAGCGAGTGATCCCAACTAACCACAGTGCGTTGCGCGTCTCGACCGCGCAATGAACAGATAAAACGCTGGTCGCAGGTCGCTAAAGACCAAAGTCGTGGCCAAGGCGTAAGAGTCATGGGACATATTTATGAGTAAGTTGTATGTGCACCCATATTTTTACACTTGACTGTATCTACCCCTGTTGATGGTAACCAGATCTATAGGTACTGTTACTCATGCTCTTTAGTGGCACGAAAGCATGCTAGTTTCGAGCAAATAGCATGTGTATTGGGAAAGTTGCTAGTAAGTAGCATGCTATTTGCATACAAAATAATTAAGTATGCTCAAACAAGCATGCTACTAAAGATCATGTGTACCAGTACCTTAAATCTTTTATAACAAAAGCCACTTACGATGTAGTCAATATACTTATCGTGCATATAGCCCGTTCGAGACCAGACGGGTAATCACGTAACGTTCCGAACGCGCGTCGGTACAATTAAAGGATGACTCACACTAGGACGGGCCGTGTCCAGCCCGGGCCGTTTTCTAAGAAAAACGACGGCGTTTGTGCGTGGTCGAGCCATACCCAAGCCCGGCCGAGCCACGGCCGGGCCCTACCGTCACCGAGCCGCTTCCGCGCCTCGGCCGTGGCTCGGCTGGGCTTGGATATGGCTTAGCCGCGCAAAAACGCCGTCGTTTTTCTTAGAAAACGGCCCGGGCCGGACACGGCCCGTTCTGGCGTGAGTCATCCTTTAACTATCAATTTTCCATATAAAAAGTGACATTTAGACCTACCTTACGCGCGTACAATGCGTTACGTGATCGACCTATAGATAACGCTGCGTGTAGCGCCCAGCAACATTTTTCCGGTAGGTACTTAGCGGAAATCGTTCGTAGAGGCTTGACTTAAACGTAAGTCATTGGCCTTCTGTGGTATAAACGAGACGATTCTCTAAAGACTGTTTTGTTCGTTACGAATTTATACTCATCCATCCTTAAACAATTGTGAAGAGTATTAAACAAAGCGAAGTCTTACCAAATAAACAAAATACCATTCCGCTTAAATACTTTGTGCTGTCCTCGCTAAGTACTCGTCTTTAATCACGCTTAAGCCTCATAACTCAAGTTATGTATTGAACGGGGCTGAGCGCTCTCGCACACCGCGATAAATTACCGGACGACGCTGTCTGTAACTGTCGCATTCACGGCATGCATGCGCGGGCGCAGGTCGCTGTCAGACTGTCAAATAACATGTCATGACGAATTGATGAGAGCTTTAAGTGATTTTGTGACATTTAGGAGCTTTGTAACAACAATGGTACTAATTGTTTACATCATTGAGTTTTAATATATTCTGGCTCATTGTTATTTCATTCATTCTAAATGTACCATCAGAAGAACTAATTACCTACACTTAATTTGTACTGTTCTCTTCTAGATATTTTATCAGTTTTATCACCGACCTCTCGCACGCTTATTCGGTTAAAATTAGATAGGAATAGGTACAGTGATTTTATGACCAGATGCGAAATTGGAAAATGTGAAAATTGTAGGTACTGTACCTAATCAAGTAATTTATTACTAGTTTTCACCCGCGACTTCGTCTGCGTAAACCCTAGATAAAAACTATCCTATATTTCAATCCAGGCTATAAACTATCTTCATGCAAAATTTAATCCAAATCGGTTGATTTAGTAACAAACATCCAAAAATCCAAACTTTCACTTTTATAATAGTAATAGGTATATAGGATTCGTTTAAGATCCATTGTCTTGCTGCCTAATTACGAAAGATCTTTAACATATAAAGAGCATCTGTACAAAACCTCGCTCAAGTTGGCTACACGAAAGGTTCGAATCCCGGTAAGGGCATTTATTTGTGTAATGAGCACGAATATTTGTTCCTGAGGCATGGATGTTTTCTATTTATTTAAGTACCTATCTATTAAATATATCGTCGTTTATGGGACGTTCGATTTGTGTTAGATTGTCCCTTATTTATTTATTTATTACACTGAACTACAAAAATATCGCCGTCGCGATTGTCGTCGTGAATAAAGCACTCAATCTTTCTCACGCCTACGGTTTGTTTAAAAGAGGCTTGTGTTCTGTTGACTACGATAAGGTCGAGTATCCATCCACCAGAGATTTGCTAAGCCGTGTTTCCGTACAAGTGACACATAGTTGTCAATACATGAGAACACAGCTTAGCACATCTCTTGTGGACACTCGGCCTAACCGCAAAAGCCGGCACTCCAGAAGATGATCCTGCGGCAGGATCTTTACTATTATCAAGACTCCATTTTACAAGTTCACTCTCGTGTACGATAAAGTGTTTGGGTACGTGGCACTTATCTCATAAGTCAGAGGAGGCGGGGTGGCGGGTTAAACGCTACTTGAGGTATCTCGCGCCCCGGCATCGCATCGCGCGCTAGTGGCGTGCCGCGGCGTCGTTTGTCCGACGCGATTTATTGCCGCGCGATCAACCGATATCACTGACGTCTGGAGTACCTGATGACCTCCAAGCACTCAGGCTGTCTTCCTCTTAAACCATTTAATGGAGCAGGATGTACTGATCGCGCAGGTTGCGAGGTGCCGGACCTGCGCGCACGCACGCTCGTGACGCGCAGCCGTGTATCGCCGATCGCTGTTTGTTCGAAGTCAATTAATTTATTTATTGTCGGTGTAAATTACAGAGATATTCGAGGCGCGAGACGCGGGTTGGGAGGCGTACAGTATTATTCTTAGAAAAGGGAATTAAAGCAGGTTACTCTGTATCTAACACTGTTAAATCTATTTGCACGGATTGGAAATACCGAGGGTATTTCGTGTTGCGAATAAGATGAGATCGATAGAGAAACTATAAACGTTAGTACCTTTTGCTCCCAATATACATCTTTTTATTCAGTTGAAAAGAAATCTAAAACATTCTACCAGATACACGCCATCGGAATGCAGTGAATGCAATATACAGATTAAATTTGATGATCAAAATGATACCTTCGAGCTACCTGCACTATATAAAATTGATCGGTACGAGAAGGTATACTATCTATAAATAATATGAATTAGTACAATTGGTAGAATAGCTTACCACAGATGCCTTTGCGAATTTAATGCTAAACAGATTTCTCTTACCAGCGTCTCCATGTTCTTGAAGACACCGGGTATTTGTCGTAACAAATCGAAACGAATTTCCCATAACGGGCCGATAAGGGCCATTCCCAACGTTTCCTAATCGCGATCGCAATCTTATCAAATGGCATTATCCCCACGAGACGCTAATTATGATTGGGATCGCCTCGTGCGCCATTAAATTAAGGGCTCGACCGGCACCAGCTCTGCGATTCACAACCTTACTCGGCTCACCACTAGTTCCTACTATAATTTGACCCAAAGATTCGTAACTACTGTGCTTATTCCTAGCTCAGACTAAACGATCAACCGCTCAGAAGCCTGAAAGCTCTCGCCGCATTCAGGCTTCTGAGCGGTTGATCTTTTCACTTCTGCCGTGTTAGGTTTTCAGCGCATAATTACCTTCAAATCACGAGCTCAAAGTATACGTTTAAGGCTCGACAGTCAACAGGGGCAGCGTTTTCTAGTTTTTTAAAACAATCTCAGACGTAGAAAATATGGTTCAAAAATCTAAAAAAAAGATACGTATTACTTAAGGATCTAATCTAGTCAAAGTCGCATTCAGTTACGCGATCTAATGAACTTCACTCGATGGAAAAAAATCCCAAAGTTACCTCTTTTTGTAAAATTTATTCAATATTATGACTAAACTATGGATATTTTAAATTAAATTTTTGTACTCAAATAAAGTTAATAAATATTTATAGACAAATTCGCAGAGTTCAAACTCTTCTATTCAAATAGATAAAATGATTATCTTAATTACTATGTTTAAATACCTACAAAATGCGCGAGCGCGGAGGCTCGGCAGGCCCGATCAGAGGCTCTAGTATAAGTTTTATTCATGCAATACGTTTTCGAACGCGTTTGCGTTTAGTCTCAATTTATATGGCAACGCGAACAGCGCCTCTGGTGGTAACTATTAGGAACTACGCGTTGCCATACACATTGAAACTAAACGCAAACGCGTTCGAAAACGTATACGTTTCGATAAAACTTATACTAGGGCTACAGTCGCGCGCTGGCCCATACGGACGACGACTCAAGGACGTTAGCGGGTGTACAAGCCTTAAGTTTCTAAATGGAGCTACGTCAAAGTCACAAATCAGATAGACACATTGTGTGATTATAACGCAGCTCAATTCAGGGGGTATACAATTTGAGCTTTGGCTTAGAAAGTACACGACAAAACCAGAGCTCAATATACTTACGCGACACGACTGCGTAAAACTAAGCGGCGTCAACGTATTGTTAAGCTTCAGTGTGGTTCACGTGTGATCGATCCTTCATTAAGTATAGTTTACCTGAAGCGAGTCTCGGGTAACCGTTACATGTGAATACCCAGCCGGTGCAGCCGATCATTACCGTGTGTGGTGCTGCTATACTTACATGCATTTACTGCGAACGGAGCTTGTCCGCGGCCTTGCGTGCGAAACATACAAGTCATACAACCAACTGCTATTTCTCGGAGAATTATGAACAGAAGCTTTTAACTTTTGCACATTATTTTTTATTTTTCGAGGCCTTTGTAGCTTCAACTTCAAACCCTCATCATTATCGTTGAATAGGTATTTAAAACACAATAAATACCGAAACACTGCTAATATAAATTAGCATTTTTTGTAAATCTTATGATAATGAGATAATTTGGACACCTTCTATTCGTATGCCTAAATAGTCACTAAGGTGTGAACAGTGTCCTCGTGTTATCTGTTATTCATGGCTTAACGTTTGACCTGTGATTTTAAATAAATTAATAGGGTCATTAATAAGATTATTTTTTAACACCTGGGCAAAAATATAACTTCTAAACAATTCAAAACATATTTTCAGGCTATTTTTGATAGTTGCAATGGTGCCTTCGGGCTCTGAAATAATTGCCTTATTATTTAACCACCGCCGCTTCCCTATGCGATAGAGATACTTACGTAAATATTCCATGTGTGTCCATGTCCATGGGGATACTTGACAATCATACTTCGCAACCACATGATTTAGGTAATCTAAAGTAACTAGGTACCCGTCAACATTTTTCTATTGACAAAGCTTTAATTATCCTCGTTTACAAATAACCTTACACGCGCATGTGGTTATTGTCAAATTACACGCTTCGCGCGCACGGACCGAGTATGACATGACAAACAATTACCAACTTCGGGGAGCGAATGTGATTAATCAAGGAGTGGTTTGGCTGTACGCGTATTGGAATGTGTCGGCTCATAATAAAGGCTACCGCGTGAGCCTAGTTATTTCGATCGCTCTTCAATTACAGGTAGTTTTAGCACGTGATGAAATTTCCATGCGAATACAGTATGGGAAGGGGCACTTGAATCTTATGACCGACGTGGCGAATTATTTCAGGTACTTTATCGTCAGACCTTAAATAATATAGTTTAGTCACTGAAAAAGGGAAAACTCGCCTCACTCAGACCTTGTCAATTAGGTGTATTTTCAGACACAAATTTCAGAACAGGGAAACCCATATGAAATCAAAAAAGTTAAGTACCCCTCGTATACAGATGTCAAAATTGTCCAGCTAAATGAGGACATTGATATGTAAAACAATAGGTTCAAATGTTAGGCACGTATCCGTATCTATCAAACGAGGTTAAACGACATCTAGAATATTGCCACATGTAGTTATTAGGTCCCTATGTCGTTTATACCTACGATGTTAATGATGTTTCCAGCGTAGACGACATACATTCCATTATAATCATATTATAATACTAGCTTCTGCCCGCGACTCCGTCCGCGTGGAACACGTTTATCTCGTAGCTCCATACAAACTTTCACTCCCTTAGGGGATGATTTTTAAGATAAAATCTACCCTATGTCCTTCCTCGGGGCTCAAACTATCTCTGTACCTAATTTCATCTAAAGATTTTCACTCCCCATTTCACCCCCTTATAGGATGATTTCCGGGATAAAAGCTATCCTATGTCTTTTCCTGGGACTCAAACTATCCCTATACCAAATTTTATCTAAATTGGTTAAGCCGATTTCACGTGATGCGCTGTCAAATAGACAAACAGATAAACAGACAAACAGACAAAAATTCTAAAAACTGTTGGAACGTGTTGGTATCGATTCTATTACTTGTATAAGTATCCCCAGCCAACTTTTTTCGAATAACTTCCATTTACAGTCTTCAGCGTTATTATATTTTATTAATAATTTATTTCGGACATCAACGATCCATAGAGTGTTAGTTACAAATTCCTTATCACTATGTTAGTTAACTCTATTTAGGACATTTATATAAAGGCACGTGAGTTGATACCCAGTGCAGGTAAAAGGGATTATCAAGCCTCTCCCCTATCTCGACAAGAAAACTGTTGGAGCTGTCTCTCACTCGGCACATCTGGGAAAAGATGCGTTTTCGCATTCTTGCATGGAAATCGTCCATGCGAGCCTCTGCAAACATCCCAGATGCACTGCAAAACCGAGGTAGCCCCATCAGCATTATATACCCGTTATTAAACTGGACACGCAAGGCACTGTTAAGCTCGTTTCGTATATTTGATCCACAGGCTGCACGTATACAGTGTTTGGCAATACGACCTGAACAGCATTCGTTTCACCTCGGCCGTACTGCGTGCAAACCTGCGGACCAACATATTCGTCCTTACTGCCAGTGCCCTGCGTTCCCTCTCAATATCAGCATCGTCTGTGAGATTCTCGTTTAGTACATTCCCCAGATATTTAAAATATAACCCTATTCAAGGCAAGTCCTCCAAGAGTCACTGGTGGCACTACCATCTAATTTATTTTGTGTATTCCAATGTACTCGCCAATATGGACTTGTTCTGGATTAAATTATTTTCATTTCACTACCGAAGGACTCTTGCGTCCTGCCCGAAATATGAGCAACTCACTTTTCTTGGCGTTATAGCAGAGTCCATGAGACTCAGCATAAGCCTCACACACTCGCAACAGCTTGTCAATGGCACCAACTGTTGGGCCCAGTAACACCATGTCGTCGGCGTAGCTGATGTTATTTATCATTTATACCGCTATGGAACAACCGACCGTGGTATCACTGAGCTCAACTATCAACTGATTAACGTACATGTTAAACAGTAACGGGGACGTTAGCCCCCTTTGCCGTACTCCACATTCAGCCTTGTATGCATCAGAGTACTCATATATGTATATACCTAGATAGCCTTTATTTAACCGAACTTAAATATATGTATTTTGTAATAAATATGTGTTTCTCTACTCTTCTGCGTCCATTTGGTCTTGCTTTACACTTTACAGCATATGCCTCACCTAGAGACTTCCACAATTTGCGACCATGTGCTTTTCTCTCGTTATTCTTTCGGTATTGTTATTCTATTTCTTTCTTTTATTTTTGTTTTTGTTTTTATGTTCAATCAATTGTCATTATGTCTTGGGGGTGGTGTCTGTCGTCCCACGGCCATTACAGCTAGCCACTACCATTACAGCCAGCCATCCCATACTATTACTTACCAATACCGAACCGTTTGAATTTAAAATAACCGACCGGTCTTTAATAAGTTGAATATTGTCTAAACTGGTAATCCCTGACGCAGGCACTCGACGCTGCCTTCTTAAATACCTATTCATTTTTGTGGAATGATTCATTTCCTCCTTGGTTCGCGGGTCGGTTGGCATCGCAGGCCAATGACCTGTGTAGTGCGAATGCGTAGGCGCACGTCTATGGGCAGTTTTAGGCAACGGGCAAATGTAACGGGGGGGGGGGGGGGGGGGGATATGACTGTTCTAGTCGAATTTTTGCGACGTTAATGCTAAAGACTGATTGATGGATTACTTGTCTGTTCAATTTGATTAATATGACAAATTGACTCTTAAGTTCATCTACAACTTAAGTGTTAGATTGTATCTTGTACGAGTAAGTAGGTAGGTATCTATTGTATATACAGTAGAGGCATGAGTCGGTAATCCATTTCAAACTCAACTTTAGCCATCTGGAGACTAAAAGGCAATCGTAAAATGCAATTGATCGACGTTTACAAGGAAAGCGAGGATAGCCACCGCACGCCGCGCACGAAATGTGCCTGTTTACGGCCTCCCTATAGACGAAGTTTGCCCCGACTCGACTGCACATTAAACACCGCTATGAAAACAAGGAGGGAGAAGTAAAAGGTATCGTTTAAACTAGATCTGTAGCTCTAGTATAAGTTTTATCGATACATATACGTTTTCGAACGCGTTTGCGTTTAGTCTCAATTTGTATGGCAACGCGTAGTTCCTAATAGTTACCGACAGAGGCGCTGTTCGCGTTGCCATAGAAATTCAAACTAAACGCAAGCGCGTTCGAAAACGTATTGTATCCATAAAACTTATACTAGAGCCACTGAACTTTTATAGAATTACAACTTTGTAGTATATCGAAAGATACCCCCTAAATAATCCACTTGATAGGACGCTGGCATGACATTTATACCTACTTAGACTTCAGGAACTACACTAGTAATCATTAGATTCCATTACACAGAGCTAACGATATCTTGTCTGGATAAGTCAGCTATAAATCGAGGAAGCTTTATTTATACGTTTGCGTAACGATCTGAACCCTCACATTTCAGATCTCAGTTATCTTATGTACCATCTATATGTAGTTAGATAGGTAAGCACTAGGTAGTGGCTGCCCTCAGGCTCGTCGGGCGCGGGAGCAGTGGGCGGGCGCGGGGCGGGGCCGGCGCTGATTGGCTGCGCGCGCGCAGGTCGCGCAACAATGCCTGAAACGTGACCCGCGCTATGGACGCCGAGCTTTATGCGACAACCGAGGAAAAGCTCGACTTTTAAAGTTACGATCGCAGCTTCCATTATCGTTTGCTCTAGACCGTACAACGGCACGTCACGTTCCTTTTCTCGCTTTGTTTCAATAATCTCACGCTCATAATTAGCTATAACCACTCACAACTGCAGCTGTCAATGGAATTTTCAGGTTGTTTTCTGCTTTATTGTATTTGTCGGTGATAGCTGATTTGTTGTATTGGGAGCAAATAATGTTCGACGAGATTAAAACACAGATCGAAGTACTAGTAATTTCTTGACGTAGATAGAAACTATTTGGTCTCGATTTGAAATGGTTGAAAGTTGCAGGTTTTGAGGAAAGGTTTCATCGAAGTGAGTTTCAATATTTCCAAATTAATTCGCTTTTTTTGCCGCCCAGGATCGAACCAGATGGAAATCCCTTCTAAGAGACCTATGTGACGATGAGGGATAATAAGAGCCATACCATCATCATCTTTATAAAGATAAGCACACTTTTTTGTATTTTATCGAAAGGCATCGCCTAATTACATTATATTTTACGCCTATATTTAGCATGGCTAACAAAACATCAAAAAGCCTAACAAATGATCCTCTTCGGTATTGCATCTTCATCACTGAGCTGGTCGCTATCTTCAAATCTGCGATAGGTACTGTATCGGATAGGTACCTTACCCGAAGAGAAGTGGGTATGCGATTTTTACCCGATGTCGCAAGGGCCATGTATCACGAGCGCTGCCCCGGGCGCTGTCGCTGTCGCAATACCACTGAAATGTGGGAACAACCCATAACTATGTCGGCGGACACGTTGACTTGCAAAAGGTTATTCAATCTCAATTGAGAATGTGCACAATTTGCACTAATCTATTTGGGCTATGACAGGCTTATTTAACCATCAGAATATTAAAAGTTAGGTAGATAAGTATAAACTTATGAAAATTCAAAACTTCGTTCGAAGCACCTAAAGTTCCACCAAATGTTGCTGTTTTGTTACGATTTAGATATTGCTGAGTGACGTTTGGGTTTTGTTTTGATGTTTAGATTTCACTCTTTTGGGTTTATGAATAATTCATAGGTAGGTATTATGCTTGTTTCCATAAATGAAATACAATTTAAGTGTCATTATGTTTCTCCCTGAACCGTCAACGTCGTTTCTGCCCACCCGCTTTCTCTCCGATTGTGATCGACATGGCGGCAGCAGCCACGATGCAGATAAGTATGTAAAGCGTTCTTTCCTGCCGTATCGCGGCCGTAACGGCGGGTTTCAGCGCGCCCGCGCATACTAATGAACTATGAAAAAGACGCGAGTCTCTGATGGTGCATGCTGGCATTGCGATACTGTCTGCGGCTTGCAGTATCATGGTTAAATATATACGAAATGACGATAATCATGAGACCAAAGTCTACACGTGTAATGTACCTAAGGCATGCGACACTAAAAATATGTTTAGTAAGTTATATCTAGTTACTAATACCTAAAGACCATCTGGATCAAATATATTTGGATACGTGTCCGTGTTTTAACACTGATTTCAGGTTTGGAATTGATACCTAAATTTTCTTTATAAATATTAAATACCTCTAAGTCTGTAAAAACGGTTTTGCAGGAAAATGTAATAGATTACGTTGTCTGTCTCATTATTTAGTAATAAAAAAATATAGAGAAGTAGCTGAGGGATGTATATACATTGTAGTCATTGAAAAATAATTTTGTTAATAACCACACATTTTCAGGAACCTTTATTCTCAGATGGTATTCTTTACGATGGATATATTCAACTCTACAACACCAATCTTGATAGATAAGCGTATAATCTAAGTATCGGTTACCTCATTATCATATGCACGGATAATGTACGCCGGTAATTAACAATTACCTCAGTACAGCGCCGACTACCGATCTCCTGGTGTACGGTTATACATATAATGAAGCTAATAAGTGTTTAGTATGCGCGCGCGACGTTATCTGCGTATTTATCGCGTCGTTAGCGGAACGCTCGCTCGTGGCGGGCGGGCGCGGGCGCGGGGGCGGGCTATCTTAATGAAGTCCTCACGAGCGATATAGGAAACTTAGAAGATATAGCCCAGATACTCCCATATAAGTGCCTCGTGGCGTGAGACGTTTCCATTAGGGACAGCGTTCAAGCAAATAGGGCTCGTTTTGTGCCCAACCAAATTATGAAAGCTGCTATCACACGAAGTGTTTTCTATGAAATAGTTAACGAGTATTTGGGTCATTGTCAGTCACAAAAACAAAAATCATCTTTCCGGCGGTCAATAGTTAAGGGCTTACGCTCACATATAATATGTTTTTATCACATAGAATTATAGAAGGGGCAACGCCGTTTATGCGGATTCAGAGTTCAACCAAAAATTAGGCTTTATAGCCCTTAACTTTGGCAATGTCCACCGAAAAGACGCGAACCTAAATCTGACAATGACCCATTTATTAGGTGCAAGTTCCTAATATGCACTGGTTCTGCGTAGCTCTAGCTTCAGCTATGCAAGACCTCTTTGCGATATTGTTCTTGTCAGTTTCATGCGATTCCCACGTTGCGTTAGTTAGGTAAAATAGGAACACAAACTTACGAATTTATTGGCATTTGTTCAGACTCGAAGCTCGTTTTTAACTAGATTGGTCGTAACACGATTTCTAGTAGCCATGTGACGTAAAGTTACTAGCCGTGTAAGGTATCGATAGTAATTTCTATAGTTCCTACATTCGTAGTCACGAACAGGGTTGCGAACCACTGCCACAGTGCCACTAGGCTTTTCAGGCTTTTTAGGGTTCCGTACTCAAAGAGTAAAACGGGACCCTATTACTAAGACTTCGCTGTCCGTCCGTCCGTCCGTCCGTCCGTATGTCTGTCACCAGGCTGTATCTCAAGAACCGTGATAGCTAGAGAGTTGAAATTTTCACAGATTATGTATTTCTGTTGCCGCTATAACAACAAATACTAGAAACAATATTTTTTTTTTATGCGTGTTCCTATACAAAAAACGTGATTTTTTTGCCGTTTTTATAGATAATCTGTCACTAAGCTGTATCTCAAGAACCGTAATAGCTAGAGAATTGAAATTTTCACATATTATGTACTTCTGTTGCCGCTATAACAACAAATACTAAAAACAAAATAAAGTAATTTTTTAAGGGGAGCTCCCATACAACAAACGTGATTTTTTTGCCGTTTTATAGATAATGGTACGGAACCCTTCGTGCGCGAGTCCAACTCGCACTTGGGCGGTTTTTTATAATATTCGTACTAATATACTGATCTATTAATTTATTATTATAAAGGGGATTAGTCTGTACGATTGTAACTTTGTATGTAATGGGCTAATGGGTAATCTCTGGAACCACTGCAAGTATTTCAAAAATTCTTTCATCTTTGTGAAGAATGTACTTTCTGGATGGTCTTTGGCTATATTTTATCCCCCGGATTGCTATTCCTTGCAAAACCC
Organism: Epinotia brunnichana; assembly: GCA_963854355.1. Lineage (NCBI taxonomy): Eukaryota > Metazoa > Arthropoda > Insecta > Lepidoptera > Tortricidae > Epinotia > Epinotia brunnichana. Next base: position 357,292 of record OY977952.1, on the reverse strand, counting down.
GCGGGCGACGCCGCGCGGGTAGCTGTAGTCTTTAATAACTTTTGTCCTCTTATTTAAGAGTTAAGCTTTTGTCGGTGTAGCTCAAAGTAGACCCTCCATCTACCGATCCCACGCAATCTGTTTGACATCTCCATACGACCTAACATCAACTCTCTTTTTGTGTTGCTCTATGTAGTTTATTCTAGGTCTTTCTCTTCCTAGCTTACCCTCTATCTTTCCTTTAATTATGTTAAGTATGAAGTTGTCACGTCGTAAGGAGTGCCGTATCATCTTCCCTCTTTTATTTTCTAAGTTTTGCACTATAACTGCCTGGTTAGTCCCACTCTATTCAGCACTTCTTCATTGTTATCTTTACTATTGACAAATTCACATGTTTTTTTTTTATCTATACATATAAAACTCTTGCGTTACTGGTCGATTGACAGACAGCGCACAGCCTAAACCGCTAAAGATATAAGCATGAAATTTAGAACATATATACTTTATAGTACGTGCGGACGTGTACTAAGAAAGGATTTTTCGAAATTCAACCCTTAAGGGGGTGAAATAGGGGTAGAACCGTTGTATGGAAATCGTTCATTTGGAAAGTTATAGACTTGAATCTTCGTATCAAGGTTTCCTACTAAAAAGTAAAACAAATGATTTAGCGTTGTTATAAAATTTCATCTTCTAATGGGGTTAAAAAAGAGTTGAAAGTTTGTATGGGAAACATGTCGTTTTTAAAGTTAGACGTTTTAAACTTCGGTCACAAGCTCCTAATATACAGTCAAAAACATTAGTAAGGGCATTTTTTCTAAGTGATCCCTTCAAGGGGTTAGGATGGGGGTTGAAAGTTCACATAGGTAATGTGTGGTCTTAATGATAAAAGCATAAAATTTGGGATATTTATTCTTTACAGTACGTGGACGTGTATTAAGACAGGATTTTTTGAAATTCAATCCATAAAGGGGTGAAATAGGGGTTGAGCCGTTGTATGGAAATCGTTTATTTGGAAAGTTATAGAGTTGAATCTTTGGAAGAAGGTATATCTTATTAAAAAAGCAAAACAAATGATTTAGCGTTGTTATAAAAAATCATCCCCTAAGAGGGTTAAAAAAGAAATGAAAGTTTGTATGAGAAACATGTCGTTTTTAAAGTTAGACGTTTAAAACTTCGGCCTCAAGCTCCTAATGTATACAGTCAAAAACATTGATAAGGGGCATTCTTTCTAATTCATCCCTTGAAGGAGTTAAGATGGGGGTTGAAAGTTCACATCAGTAATGTGTGTGTTTTTCAATGATAAACTACAGTTTACCTACATCATCGTTAGTCTAGCTACAGCTAGAAACATTAAAGCGGGACAGCAGGTTTCTTTTATAATATGTAGATCTATCCAGAAATATATATTTTTTTAAACTTGCCCCTAAAGGGTTGAAATAGGAGTTGTACCGAGAAAACGTTCATTTAAAAACTTACGGAAGTTCGTATATACGTTCATTATTTTTAAACCAGATAATTGACATAGCGTTTTCATCAAAATTCATTCCCTAGGGAGTGGAAAGGCCATATGGAAAACATAATACGGGAGTCGAAACTTTGCGCACATGCTCTTTGTTAACCCCCGATGCAAAAAGAGGGGTGTTATAAGTTTGACGTGTCTGTGTGTCTGTCTGTGGCATCGTAGCTCCTAAACGAATGGACCGATTTGAATGTGGTTTTTTTAACCAAAAGCTAGCCGTTTTTGAGATATTGAACTTTGAAATGAAAATATCGAGAGTTTTTCAACTTTTCTAAGTATCATATGTATATATGGTCAAACATGCTGAGCTACGGCGATTTTATCGTTTAGTGTAGAATGCGTAGAATACGATAGATTTTTTCAATGTATATCTTAAGGGTAGTAGTAGGTAATAAATTCGAAGCATACTTCGTCTTGACCGGAAATATTTGTATGCCTAATGACAAGGCATAGTAATACGATGTATATATTCTGTAAAACCTGAAATGAATGATGAAATGATTGTTTGAAGGAAATGAAATTGCGGTTAGATTGTCGTATGGAAAAGTTCATAGATACGTTTCTTATAAATGAGAAAATTTCAAGTAAATATAATGAAAAAAAAATCCAAATAATGATACCTATAGGTATTCAGGGTAATTTTTACACAGAATAGGTAGGTTTTTATAGGTAGGTAAATACGTAAGTAGGTTTTAACAAATTAAGTTATTATAGCAATGTCCGGGCCACAAGTTTGAGTTGATGAATTTCATAATTTCATTTCATGCATTCATCTAAGGGTTATTCATAGGGGAAGCGAGTAGTAGTAGGCCGTTGCCAGCGTAACAACTCAACAATTATTACTAAAATTACACTTATTACGCGAGCGAAGCCGCGGGCAAAAGCTAGTTTATTATAAAAAAAGCAATTACATTTAACAAATTTCATTAAACTCGCCAAACTGTGACGTTTGATGGCGAGAAACGCTCATGTTTCATACTATAATAACTTAATAACCTATTTAAATCTAACAAATTTTAATGAATTTTACTAAATTAGAATGTAAATCCCATCAAAAACTAAATCAATAATATAAATATAAATTTATATTTACACTATTTACTCAATCCATAATATAATGAGATTTACATTCTAATTTAGTAACATTTCACTTATAGGGATAAGTTTGCCTCTTATACAATCAAGTGCTTATGCATGCATTTAACTTAACAAAAAAATAAAAATAAACAACTAAGCATGCTGGTAAGGTAACAATTTATCCTTAAAGTTTCCTTTTAGCTAGCTAGTCGACAGTGAGTGAGTGATAAATCCTTAGCAAGTCCATCATCATCATATTTAAGAGTTATTCTCTTGTCGGTGTAGATTTCCATCAGCTCCAAGATTGGGAGGATTGTGGAGTAGATTCCCATCACTGTCTGTACCGCAGTTGAAGAGTCAGTGGTCTGCTCATCAACGTCTAAAGTCGCCGTCAATGGACTTTGCTAACTATGTAAACAAACCGCCATACTGAAATTGACATTAAATGTCAATTTCAATACATTGTTTGTTTACATAGTTAGAAAAGTCCATTCACAGACTACTAAGAGATACTAAAGTCCATTGACGGCGACTTTTGTCAAAAGCTCTACCAGAATTTACTTCTTCGATCCTTTCCAATACCTACGGATATTGCTGCCTCCCAGCATTAATGGAATACTTATTTAACATTTTCATACAAAAAAAGAGCAACGTATCCTCTTTAGCTTACGTTACATTACTATGGCACAGAGAAACGAATGCAACTGGACGGTGGACTACATTAGGTAAAGACAGTTATCAAATTACTTACGAATAGCAAACGTATGTGCTTACCTATTCATACAGGTTAATGCAAATATCCCTATAATATGTAATTATTAATTATTAAGAGCCTTATCCTCTTTTTCTTCCACATATCCCTGTCCTGGGCAGGATCCCACCAGTTTTGGTCAAAGACGTCAAGCTCGTCTCCCCAGCTCCCAACGTGGTCTACCGCGACGCCGTATTCGGTTCTGTGGTAATAGTAGCCCAGAACGCTTGTGGCATGCGGCTGACGTGCCCGCCCACTCCCATATGGTATGTAGACTAATATGTTATTTGTCTCGTTCGGTGCTGATCGTGCCTGCGCCTGCGCCTGCATGAAGCAGCAGCGACCGAGAAGTCGTAGACAAATTTATGATGATTGCGGACCCATATTGATTGCACCATTAAACGCTTTCGTTAATTGATCTCAGTTCGCAATAGCTGAAACTATAAACTGACGAATTAATAGTTCTATCTCTATACTAGCGAGTATGCATGCAGACCGCCCGCGGCGACTTCGGCAGATACTATATAGTTACAGGTATGTAGGTACTTCAGTAGTAGTAGTAATATTCTTTATTGCACCACAACATAAGAAAAACACTCTACACTGTATCACAACATAAGATAAAATAAGTAATGGTAACACTAACAACAAGCGATCAAAGTGGAGCTAAAGTTGTAGGCATTCAAATTATGGAGCATTGGATCTTCTCAGCATATTTTCAGCTTTAGTATAGTGAAAACGCGAGGGATGTTAAATATTGTTTGAGTACCTACATATGTACTGCTATACCTAATGGTTTCCATGAAGAACCTTATGTTGAAGTTCAACAGTTGCACCATTCCTGAAAAAATGAAAGAAAAATTATAAATTGTGTGAACCTCAGATAAAACTAGAAATATATTACAATAAAATGACGTTATCTGAACGACATCCCTTATTTTAATCGATCCTATTGGCCGATTTTTCTGAGGGTCATGAGTTTCCCGTCAGCGTGATCCGTCACAATTCGTTCCATTTCCAGCGCCCGCCATTTGTCCGATCATCAATACAAATCGCTTCACGATCGCCAGCTCCTAAATATCACTATCATCAATTTAACTAATTGTTTTCGTCGTTCTCAAATTGATTGATTTATTATATAAATACCCACACAAGGCTACGGTAAAACTACTTACGAAGTTCAATTAGTATAACATTAACTGATACCTAGTTACATTCAATTATTTAATTAAATGAGTACAACATTAATATACGAGTGACGAGCAAGTTCGTGTCGATATAAGTGTGTTTGAGGCTGTTTGATGGCCGAAACAGTGTTTGTGGGCGCGTCTCGATTAGTCTCATCGATAGGGTTAATTAATATGCTGAATCAATTGGTGTGAACCTGCCTACAAATACCTCGATTAACATAGCTTATCCACGATACCAAACTAACAATAGAGGACTTTACACCTAGGTATTAAGAACTGTTTCACAATGGCTGGGTGGCCCAACTAAATACCCGAGATTTGTTGGTAGCCTTCTATTCCGCGACGTCTCGAGAATGTAATCGGATAAGGCTAATGCCCCATTTATGGTTCGCTACAAAGTGCATTAGTTTACAATTACAAGTGTAATCGCATCCTTATTGGAGAGATGCACCGGCGCCGGGGTCCCGACCTGAGGGAGAGGGACGGGTAAATGTGTAAAGTGAGAGGATGCTATATTTGTCCCCTTTGAAGTCTGACATATAGTCTAGTCTTGTATTGCATGTCAAGATTGTGTGAGAGGCTAAGCGGCGAGTGCAGTGATACTGGGGTAAAAGGCTTCTCTTCCGGGTATGTATATATTGACTATGTATTATCTTAATGCTCCTACTTAGTACCCTTCTGTTTAGAAAGTAGGTAAGCGTTTAATATCTATCTAACCTACTAATACCTATTTCTGTATATTGCGCAATAAAGTTTAAAGAAATAAATAGTACATGCGCTATGGAAATTTTAAAACCCCGGAGGTAATCATAGCCGCATAAAGATTCGTTGTATTGGCGGGACTTCGCTTTCAACACAGCGCATATTCAGGAAGTATAAGAAACATATTGTTTTCTCTCTGTGGCTCTCTTATTCTTCTCCCAATAATTTATTAGTTCATTCATCGCCACGCTACGCTTGTAGCGCGACGCCGTAGTCCGTAGCAAACTCCATATGTAGCAAAAAGCACCCGCGTACTGCTCCGAAGCAAGTGTGACACGATTGGCGCTGAGTGTGTTCACTTTGTAACAGAATTAACTTTCGGTGTCCTAGATTTTTCCTGTTCCAAATTAAAGCGCGAGTCATCCCGTGCTTATTACGATTAAGAAGATACAATAAGTATCGCACTCCCATTACTGGTTACCTAAATGGATTGTAGTATTAACTAATGTTCCATATCCGCCGATGCCCCCCGCCGTCCAAGTCCAGTCAGCGCTAGCGCACCATATCTCCTCCTTACCGCCTCCCAGGGGTCTCCGCGGCTCTATCTATGCTATTCACAACCTGTCTCTGCTCACCTCCAAAATCACCTCTAGTATATCTAGACCTGAAGACTTGTAACAACTACGCGAAACCAGAGGTCTGTTTTACACGGATTTCGCCAGGTGAATCCGGTAAGCGTTGTTAATACCGGCCCTGGCTAATTCTAATATACTCTGTTTCTGATTGCCGTGGCCATGGAAAGTACAGTGGCTGCACACTCACTAAGAATTTACAGTGATGTTGTTATACTATCCTTTTCTGTACTATTATGGGAGATAGTGATGCAGCGATATGGCGAGTGCATGGTCGTCAAACACGTTTTATGGATGGCGTGGCTGCAGCGCTCGCTGCACGCTGGGGCGCTGTGCGTTTCGTGTTGTTCATGGCGCTTCCCAAGCGCATCGCTAACGAACCATTATAATATAAGCCTGACATCTAAGGGGTAGTCACGTAACGTTCCGAACGCGCGTCGGTACAATTTAACTGTCAATTTTCCATATTAAAACTGACATTTAGACCTACCTGACGATGACGCGCGTACAATGCGTTACGTGAACGACTTGTGTATGCATTGTGGTTTTGGATTTATGGGTCAAATAAATTATTTCCATGTCTAAAAATTCGAGTTCAATAGATTTTGCATGTAAGGTATTCCTATTTCTGCAAAGTCGTAATTTTATTTACTGTTTCTGTAGAATCCCCTTCCTATACATTCCCGTATCTTCAGATGACTAATATTAACCCTTCGTATGTCTTAGCACTGATCAGTGCTATTGAAAATTGACTCTATGACAGAAATAAAAATTCAAAATCCTTCAGCAATGTCAGCGTCAAAGCATTCGAAAGGGTAAGTAGGTACCTACAGGTTCCCGCGTTATGACAAAATGTATCTTTACCAATTAATTTCGTAGAGTTTACTTTTGGCAATCTACTGCAAACAATAATCTGGGGGGTCAATCAGACACTTAAATTTTGCAATTCAGCTTAATATCTGCGTAAATGTTTCGTTTTGCGCCTTCGATCTTACACTTAGCTCGGCGTACGATGAAACGAACACTTCACACATTGATACTGAAATAAAATTCGAAATATGAGTGTAAAATTGAACCATGTAGGTATCTGCGAGAATCGGTAGATCGGTACAAATTGTACCTAAATGTTAGTGTAGAATTGGAGATAAATAGGATTACGAAACTACATCATAGAAAGTAGCAACCTGTACACTTTAAAATCTATAAAAATGGTAACCAGAGGGTAATCACGTAACGTTCTGAACGCGCGTCGGTTCAATTTAACTGTCAATTTTCCATATAAAAAGTGACCCGACGTTCGTACAATGCGTTACGTGATCGACCTACTGTAGACTCTGGAATCTAGAAAATGGTAACCTGTAGACTCTGGAACCTGAGAAAGAAATAGTAACCTGTAGATCCTGGCATCTATAAAAATGGTGGACTCTGTTGTATGTAAGTCTCTTGAATCTGGAGAAACAGTAACCTGTAGAGTTTGGTGTCTGGAGAAATGGTAATCTTTGGACAATGGAATTTATAGAATTGGTTATTTATTATTACGTTACAAGAATAAACTTAAAATACCTAACCCTTTCGGGGATTCGCTAGGGTATATATTTTATTTCATGGTTATCTATATGTAGTTATATTATAAGAAGCTACTTAAAACATACAAAACTTATAGATACTAACAAAACTGCCCGCCCCCATCACAAGACGTGGTTACTTTAAGACTTTGGAATCTATAGAAATGGGAATCTATATGAAAATCAGCAGAGTTTGAAACAATCCGGTCATTCCACAAGGTAAAAGCCGTCGATTACAAAATGATTTGTGAATCGCCGTGCTGTCCGAAGCGTCCATTTGTAGCGCGCGGAGAAGCAATCATGTTTGATGGGCTATTCGTTTGGCTCACATTTTTAGATTACACTTACACGTGATGGTGTACTTCGAGATAAATTATTGTACACGTATGTTTCTGAGTTTCACGTGTTCGGCAGACAGTCTGACGGCTCTCTTGATGCAAATTAGATAAACAAAAACTGGTATCATTTATCTTCTCATCACTAACGTATTTCATTAAGCGTTTTTGATACGAGTTTCTACCATTAATTTTTACTTACTTAAGTAATACAACCCATAAAATACAGGTTTCTAAGTAGACTAGAGTATCCAAACCTGTTAAAATGATACAATGTTACAAGAGTTGGCTAATGAAATATTTTAATTACTTAATACACTTTTTTATTTAGTAGTTACTTATAGTATGAACCCATTATCTTATGGAGAAAACTAGGATGTTTTCGATTACAACGATTTCGATGACTTTATCTAAGTAACAATATTTTATAAGTTCTAAATTGGCAAGTTTGGCAACACTCAGACGCTGGATCAATATCAATAGGCCATTTGACATGTGTGTGGCCAGTTTACCCTTGCAACTTGTAGCTCCAAAAAGCCACAATACGAAAAAAAAACTTGTAACTCTCCGCAGGCAAATGCATTATATAGATAAGTAATAGGTAAGTAGCTACGTTACGTAGTAAGTAGGTCTCAAAAATAACACTACCAAAGTGGAGTGAAGGAGTCTAGAAGGTCGATGATACGAATAAATTATTGTTAGTGCATCACCTTCTCTGCACAAATGCACGTTTTTCCTATACAGGCTTATTATGACACCGAATATTGCAGCATTACATTGAGTAGTAATATCTTGAACAACGAACGGTTTCTCTAACGAACCATAACACCGTTAAATCTGTCTAAATACTCAGAGTACTCAGACCACACGCATTTTGAAACGACAAGGTACCGCTTAGTTTTGACAGCGAGTATAGCAGGCGGACGCGGTTGGCACAACAAAGAATCGTTCAGCCGTTATCGGCGGATCTCGCGGCCGAATTACAAAACGGCCGACTGTACGGAGTTTACGGACGGAGTCGGGAAAGGCCAAGGCTTGGAGCTGTGTTTAACATTAGCTGGTAACTGTATTGTTTTGAGTTAGACGAGGCACCTGATTGCCATAAAAAGTCCGAGACATTTTATGAAAGTGACGTGGACTCAACTGACAGTTGATTTAAGTATCTGAAATATCTGAGCTTACAGCTCAGGTTACCATTGAATAATGAATGTGGCACCGGCAGCTGTCATCCCTTAGAATAGAATACTGTCAAACTTCATAATAAGGACATTTTTAAAGGACGTACCTTACGATTACTGAAGGTTTGATATTATTGACCCTAAGAAGACAAACGACCGAGACTTTACAACGTAGGTATGATCATATACCTACTCGTAATATTTATAATTAATATAATAAAATTCGAACGTATTGCATACTTACAATGCACATGGCGTTAAAGTTACCAACAATATCAAACAGACAGAAAAAATGCATTCTAATAAAGGCATTGTTCAGTACCAATACAAGAACTCTTCGTTCTCCCATCCAACGATGGCGGCGGGGTATGCGCGAGGCGGCGCGGGCGCACTGTAGGTAATTGCAGAGGGATTGACAACGGCGCTCCATCACACCGGCCCCGTGACCCCGCTGCCTCCGTGACTTACCTACCGATACGGTTCCGACGTGCCTCTAAATCTTGCTACACATTCGCTTGTACATCTATAATAATCCGTCTTACTCGGAGGAGCTTTGAAGCACTCTGAAATGAGTGGACGCCTTGATTTATAATAACTCTGCATTATTTGTTTAATAAGAAGAAACTTTGAAAAGAAAAATACAGAAAGAATACTAAACTTAGTAGTGACTAATTAAAGCTAACGGAACCTAAGCTACATGTAAGTATATTGCCTGTAAATCGCAGCTTTTGGATGAATCCTCAAGTGAAGTGAATAAAGGGTCGGCAACGCGCTTCTGATTATACTGGAGTCACAAGTGTCCATAGGCTACGGTAACTGCTTAACATCAGGCAGGCCGTAAGCTTGTTTGCCACTGTCGTTGTATAAAAAAAAAGCGAAACGGCACATCTCGCTCAAATTTGAAGCAGTCTTTCTTAAAGAAGACTCGACTATTTAAACTGCTTTCCACAAGCTTGACTGATTTGTAGAAAAACATAGCTCTAGAGTCTTGACTAGATACTCTGTGTTTTGTGTAGGTATTATTCTTGGTGACGAGTTGTGAGACTAGTGAGTGAGTTGGTGTCATAATAATTCAACTGGGTTGTATATATATGTATTTGTTATAAGTATATTCATTATTGTCATTGTTAGAAACCTACATATTACTTACAACCCGATCGAATTAACTTCGCACCGGGCGCTCATTCAAATGTATACGAGCGCCAGGTACGGAGTTAACTCGACCGGGTTGTATTTGCAGTCGCGTGATCTAAAAAAATACGTCTGGTATATTGATAGAGATTCGGGTTAAGCGACAAGCAACGGCACTGCTTGTGACGCAGACGCAGCTTATTAGACAAATCCATTAATAACCTCCTTGTCTCTGGAACAGCCTTATAACGGCGGCGTATCATAAGTTTACGTGATGAGAAATGCAATGCTCTATTGCGCTGTAAAGTGAGTATTTTATAAAGTATACCAATTGTCCTCTCGTTACTGCAGCTGGCTATCACTTCTCATCGCGATGCGACACGAGCAGCATACGAAGTGTCATCCTGCCCTGCAGGTACAGTAAGCTGCAGAAAATAGTGCCAACCGGGCTCCGTAAGTTCTATACGGAGGTGTATTATTTCTCCGAAACCAACTGTACATCTCTAGAGACGCTGTCCGTGCATTACCTTCAGCGTGTAAACTGTGCGAGGTAACTTACGCGCAAGTTCACTGTCCACGAGATAACGCATCACAATGGCTTCATGCGAGTGCGAGTTTAGTTAGTTTAAACAACATATTTAATGATCGGCTGCAGCTGGTTGCATGAATATGTAAGAATGAAGAATCGAAATTTATTTATTTTAGAACTCTGCTAAGGCTTAGGAGGTCGCATGTGCAGGCTCGCGACAGTAACGGCATTGTCCGTAATCACGACACGACTTTCCAATCAGCGGCTAATGTGTTTAATCGCAGCCATTACTGCCCTCCCCTCCCCGCGGCTCAGGCGCGGGTGGTCCGGGGTGCCTATGACCAGATCTCCTATTCACAGATCTTACCTACCGCGTCATCTTAGGCAATCCACTATACATCTGACCTCCTAATACGCACAGTAATTACGAATCTTGGGGTCAAATTATAAAAGGGAGAAGCTCAGAGTCAAATACAAATTGTTGTGAATAGATGGCCAACTATGACGATGGGCCGCTTATCTAAAGCACACGCGACGGCCCACGGTAGTAATGTGATGGGTTACGTTTTAATTCATCAATTAACGGTAGTTCTGAGTTTATTTGTTAAGCGACCATTTTAAACTTCGAACTCTATTATCTTCTTTTATTCTCTATTTAAAAACATTTGAATAATTTTGTTAAGTGGTCGTAGATAGTCGAGTCAAATAATTTTACCTTTGTTGTAACACGACCGTTACATTATGCTAATCATAAACGCTCGTCAAAAGGTTATTCAAAAACGTTAAAGTCTATCAGATAAGGCTATCTGCCTAAAAGCGGCGATCAAGATAGTCCGAACAACGGCCACAAACACTTGCATAAGAGCCATTTGCCCAAAACATGTCGATAAGAAAACAATCCACGCATAATTGGCAGTATTGGCACACGTCAGAGCCGCGTGAAACGTTCGCAGAGTGGCCAACACGAACGTAGGTAGGTACACTCGACGCGACGGCCGATACAAGCATACTATTTAGCAATATCTACTATTAATCCTGGAGGTTTTGATCAGACCAGTCTATTGTTTAGGACACTGGCTGTTCGGTCTTGTTCTCTCAACTCTACATTGTATAGACATAGATTCGACATCCTGAAGAATGCGAGAGAAGCATGTCGCGGCGCAGGTTGGTAAAGTCACTCACAACGCGATGTCCACGCTCAATCTGAAGTCAATGAATAGCTTTCTAGTTGGCCGTGCCGTGAGTAGTGCCAAAAAATCCAGCAAGCATTGTGGAATATCGAAATACGAAACTAACTCTGGCACCCGAATACCCACAACACACATCAATAATATAATCTTCGTACTGACCACCAGCAATGACGGCTAAAAATATACTTGCCTAACTTATCTATACAAAAAACATAGCAAAATGCAATGTGTGCGTGTTTCTCCTAGCGAGGAGCAGATATTTATCTAAGTGATGTACATTTGTTGTCGGTCGTTGCGTTCAGCGAATCGTGTCCCAGTCGTAACAAAGTCTACGCATATCGAGTGACAAGTGAGTGAACTGTACACATCTCTCGGGGCCGAGTGTACGCCGGAACAGTGCTGGCCATTCATCGCCGAGCGTGGCCGACTGTCGCGCGACCGATCCAATTACGGCCAATGTCGTTGCGACATGTCGGGAGAGTTTCAGGTGCGCATAAATATGCGTAGAGTGCGACAAATTGAACCGGGATATTACGAAATCTCTTATTGTATTGTATTATTTTATTAGCCAACGGTAGGCAATCTAAAGGAACTAATTTCAGTGACAATATTAACTAATAATCTGAATTAAAGCAGCGTGGAGGTATTTATGTATCATATTATAAATTTAATGTGAATTGCAATTAACACTTGTTAACAATTTCATAAATATCTGACTACATATTTCTTTTTTTTATCGGATTAGATAATTCTTCGCATTCGAAGTGGTATAAAGAGTGATAGAAGATAAATCTGCAATCGTTACTACTTATTCAGAATAATGTACCTACTCGTATACTAGGTATATGAAAATATATTTATGTTTAACTGCAAGAGATTTCGCAATCAGTTCTAATGGAGTGGGCGTAGCTCTCACGCTGTTTTTAAACATTTATCGCGTTTTAAATCAGTGCCGATTAGACGTATTGTTCATTCGTCTAAAATTGGCAATAACATCAGATGTCATGACTCATGACACACATCTATAAATGAATGTTGATATTAGCCTCTAGTCCCACATCCTTGACATCCTACATCAAATAAAAAAAACTACGGCTTATTGGTAAGTATTACGGTTTAGCTCGCACTCATGAGTAACCGCAAGTGACTACGAACAGACCGAGATATGAAGTGAATCTATCTTCTATACATATAATAAAGTTGAAGAGGGTCGAAAGTCTGTGCATGGAAGATATTCGAAAAAAAGTTGGCTGGGGATGCTTAGAATCGATACCAGAACACGTTCCAACAGTTTTTAGAATTTTTGTCTGTTTATCTGTTTATTTGACAGCGCATCATGTGAAAACAGCTAAAGCGATTTAGATGAAATTTGGTACAGGGATAGTTTGAGTCCCAGGAAAGGACAAAGTAAATTTTTTATACCGGAAATCATCAGATTGGGGAAATGGGGGGTGAAAGTTTGTATGGAGCTACGAGATAAACTTTTCCACGCGGACGGAGTCGCGGGCAGAAGCTAGTATGAAGTATGTTTGTCGCACCTCATCACATGCTGCAAGATGCATTTGTGGGTGAGGTGAGGTTAAAGTATGTTACAGAATATTCTACATGTATATAACCTAGTGAAGAAAAGATTTTTAGAATAGGATGGGTATAGTTTCTGAGACTACCCCCAACGTACAAACTTACATTTCACAGACATTACACCTGTTCCTGTTTATTATTAGTATCTCATAATATTTTACCGGTTATAGTTGCATTTGACTATTCATACAGCTAAGTAAATAGTTTAATTCTAATTTATGTATTAAGTCATATCGGTTTGACAAATTATAATTTATACCTACCTGTAATCAAAATATAGTTATCTGAACTTGAAATAATTTGTACGGTATTCAAGTCAGGTCAACAAAGTCGCCAATGGGAGTCCCCGGCATCCGAAAATAAATTTTAGTAATCGAGTTTCGTTTTCTACATCTTTACTGGAAAATGGGAGCCTATCGGCGCCTACGGCATTGTGCTATGTAAGGTAAACAAAGCCGTCTACGGGGTCCACGACAATTCATGGGTTTAATTAAACCTCATTCTTCTGCCAACATCTCGAATATGGGAAAATAAGTTTGTATATAAACTTTTTTGAAGTAAAAAAAGCATACTGACGTTTCTATGTTAATAAAAAAACTAATCCACAGTTGACAAAATATGTCTTTAAAGTTTTGTGTTTATTTATTTTACATTGTCATCTCAAGTATGACCATACAAAACGGGTCATTGTGAGTCACAAAAACAAAAATCATCTTTCCGGTGGTCAATAGTTAAAGGCTTACGCTCACATATAATATGTTTTTATCACATATATAGAATTATAGAAGGGGCAACGCCGTTTATGCGGATTCAGAGTTCAACTAAAAATTAGGCTTTATAGCCCTTAACTTTGGCAATGTCCACCGAAAAGACGCGAACCTACATCTGACAATGACCCAAACAGGAGTTACGGTCACGTGACGTCACGCAGCTAAAATCACGTGGTCAGCGCACAGTAGTTTCTTTAAATTACAATTGTAGTACTTTTAAGATAAAAAATAAAAAAAACGAAGACCTTATTGCAAATTTTTATCCAGTATGAGACGAATCGAATGACATATCATTTATCAAGATCGGATCATAACTGTAGATCTGATGGCTATATATACAAATTGTGAATACGAGTGGGGCGGGCTGTTGGCAATCACCGCGCTATGCGCGGACGCAGATGCGGCGATAGGGCGGCGATGTGCGGACACGTGAACAAGGTGCCGTTAGCGGCCGATTGTGCTCATCGTGGTTGCACCGTTCCCTGAACAACTTATTGAAAACAATGTTTACCGTACTTATGGACAGTATTAGACGTTTTATTAATGACTAGCCACCAGTGCGGCTAGTCGGCGTATTACAACGAACCGAAGCAGCGTCATGGGATAACATATACACATACACATAACGACATATATTTAGCCCAAGTCTCTCCCGAAGATCTATTGTATACACTGTATTTTCGGAGGTATCCCCCTTACATACAAACTTACAAGGTTACATTTCCTAGAAGTTACCTGATTATATTAGTATTGAAATAATTAAAAAATTCAATGAGTCACGTTCACGTGCCATCATTGCCGCATATATACGGCTTATATTTACGGCTTGCGCCCGCGCATGCTGTTCGATTCACAACCTGTCTCGACTTAGCAAAGTATTATAATATGACCCCGAGATAGGATACAACTACGCATAATTGGAGATCGCCTGAGATGAGACGAGATGTCGTCGTTGCGTTGTGAACACTTCGTTGATATTCGGAAAAGGCGGCGTGCCGCGCGACCCTTGCCACGGCCGATAGTAAAACACACCGACAAGTTAGTTATAACGGTATGGGACATGCCTTTCCACGCCGCTTTGTGAGCGGCAGACTTACCTACATTAATGTAATTGAAACTCTCATGTATTTTCCTTTCCGCCGCAAGTGAATTATATTGTTAAATTATGAATCTAAGTTTCGATTCGTCAAAGTGACCATTGCTGATAACTCCCCAGATTTTCAAGTGTTAGATTCAACATTATACCTAGCTTTATATCCGTGCCTATATAGAATGGTTAGTTTTTACCCACAGATTTGTTTTTAGGTGATGTAAATGTAATACAACAATCCAAGTAATCCAACCGAATTGAATTGGAGATACTGTTAAATGTGTTCTGGTACTGGCAATAAGAATAAATTTAGTTCAGTATTTGTAACCACACAGCTACATAGTTCCAGATCGGTACTCGGTCATTGTGCAAGTGAACGTATCAAGTGGTAACTGACAAATAAAATTGAAATGAAGAGCATATTTCATAGCTGGCTGTAAGACGGCGATTGGTTTACGAGCCGACTACCTCGCCGGCCCGTAAACCACTCGCACGGACAGCTTCTCGTTCGGGCCCACAATACGTAGTCTACCATCTGCTACAACAATAAATAGGAATCTTCTGGAAACTGTTCAACGATGTTTACATAAAATTTGATGTACATAAAGTAGGAGTTGTCGCATTGTTACAGCGCGCGAGCAGTTTACAGAGAAAACTGTCGGAATCTCAACTTCATAACATTGAAGATACTTTGTCGAAAAGCAATTTGTAAATTATATTGAAATAATCCGCAATTTTGGTTGACTCCAAAAATCTGTCGCTAAAAAGAAAGCTGTCCGAGAGCCTGACTTTATTACCCGCTTCTTCCCCGATCGTAGTTCATCCATCATTGTGCAGCATTTAAGATATTGACTTTGTGTATGAATTTAGTTACAAATTAATAGCTCAACTACTTCTTAATGAAAATTTTGTAGTAATCGTTCACAAGTGAATATGAATAATACATTACTCTATAGAGGTTAATCTAAATCGCAACTGGCTTCCCACAGCTCGCCCGTATTTATACGATGTTGATAGAAAAGTGATGTGTAGATATTAATAATAGGTATAAAAGCTACATTAAGATAATGGTGGCCGGCGGCGCGGTAGCCTGCGCGCACGCCGCTAATAAATTCCGGAATTACCGAATATGACAGCTCTCGGACATTTTTCACCGGAACGCGCAAGCCGTGTTAATGCTGGCTTGTCGCGTCGGCCGTTACCGAAGATTGATGGTGAACGAAAATCTATTATTTTATTGGGCAATATTCGCCAGGATTGAATTATTAATTTTAAGGGTTAGTAAATCCATGATCGGTGAATTGTATCGAGCAGGCAGATTTGGACATAGTGCAGAAAGCAGAAGTTTGCCTACTATCGAGGATTAAGTCTTGGCTATCCACAACATGCCATGCACGATTACTCGAGTATTTCGGACAGCAGATATACTTCAAGTCCTTGTCCGGATGACGGGAGATAAATAGACTTTTCCTGTGCCTAAACACCTACCTGATATATGATACACATAATATGTAGGTAGTTGGACTGTTGCTAAAGTACGATTTCTTGGCTTAATCTCATATAGTTTTTCTCTCTATCTATATATGCGCACCGCATCCCTTATGCGCTACAGAAACCAGACAGCAAGGCAAGCGAGGCTTTTTATGCAAGTTTTTGTCAATGTTTTTTTAGTAAATCAGTTTAGAATAATAAGAAAAAAATAAAACGGTAGACAAAGTTTTTAAGTCAAAAATACAGATTTTTAGATGCTAATAACTTTTAACGTGAGCAATATAAGTTTATGTAGTTGCATACAAGGAATATAACTATCAAAACATGAGAAGAACATTTAAGCTTTCCCCACTAAATCTCAGTTAATTGCAACGAGCTCTCGCCACCAGGCCGAACATAACGAAACCTCGACACTATAGCGGTTTCAATTCCCGTACATTTTCAATAAGCATCCCCTAGATTATAATTACGTGTCCGCAATTACGCGATACCATCTGTAATTAACTGGACACGACCCCTCCCCCCTCCTCGCCCCGTCAGTCCGCCGCCCGGCCCGCTTGGGGTTAATGAAATGCCCTCCGCAGAGCGTGCCTTTCATAAATTTATTTTATAACTAGCTGGAACGACGGTGGTACATACCTAGGTCTGAGTTGGGGCTGTAAACCCACCGGTGTTCAGGCTATAATTTAGAAGAGTCGTCGTGATCTGACGTTCGCGCAGCTAATGAGGCACTCAAATATCGTGCGCGTCCGCCGCTTCCGGTTCCCTTTGCTGGAGATGGGAAATGGCAGAGAAACGACGGAAAGCAGATCTCTGTATTTGATTAACCTTAGGTACAACTGTTGACAGCTCGGTACACGACGCAGCGTTAAAAAACACTGCGTTAAATTAGCTGTTGATAAACAATACGAGATGAGACGAAAGCTGAGCAGTGGACATCTACAGTTATGGGAAAAACCAGTATAAAGTGTTTTATAAAACTTGTTAAAATTACGGTTTACATATTTGCTTGTTTCAATAGCAAATATCGCGCTCAAATAATGATTTCACTCTGCGAGAACGGCACCAACACGGACTTACTTGTGCTTTTCGTTTAAAATTTATTGCTTCAGCTAAGTTAAGTAAGCACTTAACAATTTTCCTATAAATATCGTAAAAAACAAGAAGGCGTTACCTACTGCCTATAAAGAACAACGTATTTCAAATGTTATCAGCTAGCGACAAATGACTGATAACAAACAACATGTTAATATGCATTTTTTATTTCCTCTTGTTCGGACCTCGTCGATAAATCCCGCGTCCGCGCCGCGGCAATTAGTCGCGCGACTTACAGCTGCAACGCTTCCACAACCAGCACACTCGACGGTAATTTAGTACTTTGTTTTACGCTGATGTATGCTGCGCTGCGGCCAATCAAAGTGTCAAGCCCCAGCGAGGAAGCCGCGCGACTTTCGAAAAGGCTCTGCCCGCCGGCGATAACACGACACTATATTATGATATTTGTCGTCGCCACTTATCGGTGCTGTTTTTTTATAATATTAATAAAAGTTTTGTAACCCGTTTTGTGGTCCGTGGCACCGTTATTATATGTTTTTTATTAAATTATTGCCTCCCGAGAAGTATAAATTTTATATTTTTGAATAGGTACCTAGTGTGGACATCGTTGTAGATAAAAATGTATTCATCTGAAGTGACTAAATGCCTCATTTGTAAGACAAATTTATGGGCTTCTACTGTTTTCTTTATGAATCAGCTTTATATTGATAACATTTTAGGACAATAAATTAAACTACATGCATTTACGTCATACCTGGCCATAAAGTTGTAATTACTGCACGCTATGCGGGTGGAAAATCTCACTTACTCACCACGGGCGGTAATAAAGAAATCCTCAGATCGAATATTTATCGCCCTTGCCTTCGGCTCGAGCGTCAAACGCCTGCAATCTGAGAAATTCTTTGTTTTACCACCCTAGGTAATTAATGTACTATTATGTTTGTAAAATACTTGAACGATTATTATAAAATAACATATTTCTGAGCCGAAGAAATATGTCATCGTAACAGCAAAGACCCTTGCGGTCCACTCTCTACACAATACAAACATTTGCTGTAGAAAGGAAATGAAGAGGTGTATTTGTTCAACACCGCACATCAACGTTAATGTAGTTTGTTGAAATGAAACCGTCGATAACTTACACCGAGCCACCGGGGCCCGAGCTTCCCCAGTCCTGATAATGTCGCCGCGTCACTTACCTCGACGACGGTTCTACGTTGAAAAGGTCAGCTACTAAATCGCTCATGTTTGTTTTCTCGTTGCCCGTTCACCCCATAACTCTCCTCAGCCGATGGGGAAATTTCCAAATCGGTTCTATAGTTCCCTACCTGACTACATAACGCAGTCACACAAACTTCATAAATTCATATTTAATGTATGTTTAAGTTGTGATCTCGTCCAAATAGAGGCTCTCGCCCACGCCCGTGCGCTCTACTCAGATCCCCGAAATTAGGATATTGATTCAATGGTTTTACAAAGACTAGTTCCATCGCTTGCTAAGCGACTAGACTATGAAACAGTGTCGGTTGAAAGCAAGCGGTGTATACATTACATGTGTTTGTGGTAGCGGGGTTTGTTTGCCGGCCGGTTTGGAGCTGTTTGCTCTAAACGGACACAGAAGAGCAAACACTGAGATGATGAGTCACGTGCACACATATTCCGGTACTTTATGAACCATTTGTATTTTTAACCTTTTTCTCTGTAAACAGTGGAAACGGTGCCGAGTTTTGGATTGAGAATATAAAGTAGGATTCTAGCCGTGTGTAGGAGTTTCAAAACATTGTCGAAAACTTAGAATTTAAGTCGGAGCTTAAGAGTTTAGTTCGGGAAATGTCACGTCTCACGACGCTTAGCGACGCGGAAGTCGTGGCTGGACGTGTTCGCAGAGAAGATGGGATAGCGGCTAGACGTAGCAGTCAATACATATGGCATACATACCTCTATATAGGTGAGTTTATTTGTGTGTAATCACAATAATCACCTTGTCCTGCTTTCGCCGCGGAGCGAAACATTGTCGGGCGATAACCGGGCACCATTACACCTGATCGGCGTGTACCCGACAGTACCCGTGTACCCGCGCGAGTTATGCGCTCGCGCCGCGTTTGCAAGTTCATTGCGAAACTAGGAAGGTTACAGCCTGAGTCCAAGGCAATTGTGAGGATCGTAACATAAGGGTAACAAGTCTGGATATGTTTTCTTCGGAAAGGGAGTTCATTAACGATGATGGCCACAAACCTTCATGAATTTAGTGGCTGCCTCCGTTACAAGAGCGTGGATAAAGTTTTGGAGCAAAATACCAGATACAATTGCAGTATCAGTATGGCATTCCCTAGTGTTATCTACACTACATCGAGGATGATAACTCCGGGTCGCCTCGCTGCTGCTAATCTTAAACAGCGCTGGCATTAGTTAGATCTGCGTCCGCGCGCCGTGAGCGGCACCTCGTAAATACTGCGCGGTTAGGGCTCCGCCACGCTGATCACACAAAACCACCACCAGCAACACTTAATGTAGCTCTGCTTAATCTTAGGTGTGGAAGTCGTGGTCCATCCCGTTGAGGTCGAGTAAACATACCCGAATTAGATCATAGTGCGCCTCCATGGGATTCGTTTCAGAGTTTGTGTGGAAGGCTGATGAGAGTCTAAGAAAGTGATAGAAAGTGAGATGCTTGTAACCTGTAAGTACTATTGAATACTGTTTGGTAATTGTTATTATTATCTGATTCTGTATTGTATTTTGTTAGTGATATCTACGTGATTAATAAAATGTAAATTTACAAGGTTACAATTTGTGCCGGTTTGGCTTTAGCTGTTAAGGTGCAAATTAGTTGTGTAATAAATACTTATATAAATAAATAGTGCTTCTGAGTGACGCACACTTTTCTATGTTCATCTACGTATTTATATTCTCGTCTATACTAATAGTACATACAAGCGTAGCTTAGTTTGGGATTAGATTGATTTATTTATTTATTGGAAAACCAACAGCTCACAAAACAGGTTAACAACAGATATAGAAATAGGAGGCAATTATATTAGGTTCTCCAGATAGCAATCTAATAGAAGCACAAGATTTGTGTAAGATTGTGTAAAATATTAATACCTATCACGAAACAAGCGACGACAGAAAGCATTAAGAATCTAAAGTACCTGACGGAATGATCGATCGACGGATAAAAGAACATTTTTTTTTATACAACGACGGTGGCAAACAAGCTTACGGCCTGCCTGATGTTAAGCTGGTACCGTAGCCTATGGATACTTGTGACTCCAGAAGAATCACAAGCGCGTTGCCGACCCTTTATTCACTTGAGGATTCACTGCGTTGGCAGATAGAGACTTGCAGGTCCCTCACTCCCAACACAGCGCATCCTAGAGAGCTCTGGCGACCTTACTCACCACCAGGAACACAACACCACATGTTTCATAGCAACACTACCTACAAAGCAGTGGTGCTATTATGGCTGCGGTATCCTGTAAGGTGGGGAGGTACTTCCCCAGTTGGGCTGCTCCACAATACGAGCGAGATGACATGCCGCTGTGCCCTACCTCTCTTATGATCTGACGGAATGGAGGACTCGAATAGGCTGCCGAAACCAACAGATCCAAGGTTCGATGATCCTATCGTTTCAAAGAATCCCCCCTGTTCTTGAGTGGAGAATTGAGATATCATCCACGAAGGAATAAAAAATTTAGAGTGAATAGAGAGTGTCGTACTGAAAAAGGCTCAAGTCATGAAAATGATAATGCTGATAGAATTTCCTTAAAAACTATTTTACAAATCCGTATAAATACTACTGTTTGGTATGCACAGCGCTTTAGTCCGTCACGTGCATGGTAGTCGTGAGGGCGCGGACAGACGGGGCGGATTGGGTACCGGAGCAGGCGTTATCGGCTGACGTCGCTCCACATCGGTACATCGCTGTACATCGCTGTACATCCCGTACATCGCGGTATCGGCGCTATCGACGCATCACGCCGGGTGAGAGGTCCCGCGGGAAACGTGAACTCGTTTTAATTAATTCCAATAAATCCCTAGATTAGATCGAAGTGTTACGGGATGAGATATCGACTGTTGTGTACAGTTTAAGGTAAGTGTACCATATTTCGTGAGTGAACATAATCCCGTGAATTCGTTTTTAAAACCATAGAATAAAATAGTTATAAATGATTTTAAGCAATTTTACCCACATGTGTAAACTATATTATTTGAAGATTTGAATAAATAGATTGATAAAATATTTATTTTGTTTTTTACGGTTTTACACGCAATTTTAACGGAATTATGTTCACTTACGGAATTTGGTACACTTACCTTACAAGTGAACAGCTGCGCGTCCGGAAATGTACTTAGAAGATAAAAGAAAGAGCTATATTCTGCATGCTTTTGCTTTGTAATGTAACAAACATTAACTGCAAAAACATCTTATTTTTCTCCGTCTTCATCGATGGTAGATGGGAGCTCATAGCATAGACACAGAAAACATAAATTCTCAGAGGACAATGGAGTTCAATTTCTGGTTGTGTAGTATATTAGCAGACTTTACTCCGTATTGGTACCATTCGTGTATCGGATAGAGGATGTTTCCCAGCTCAGTTTTCCATTCACTTCTCTAATAATGATTTACCGTTTGTCCGTCCATTGCCATCAAAAAAAATCATATGAAGAGTTTGCTTACTTTATCGGGAATTTATTGAGAAACTACATCCAAGTCTTTCATACAACTTCCTAAAGTACTTAAACTAGCATCGACGACTAATTAGTAGTAGAGCATTGTACAACAGGGGCCCATTTCTCAAAAAGTATTAGCCTAATAATACAAGTGTTTTGTTTTGTCTATTTTTTTGGTTTTATTTACGAGGTTTTATTAATTTTTTGGTTTTATAGTTTTGAGAAATGGGCCCCAGATTGATAAATTACAACATTATGTGCTCGTCCTCACGGTCGCTACGCCAGCTCACGCTGGTGCCAAGTATTTCGATCCCGGGATTCGTAACAAAGATACGGAATTGGATGTCAGGGTAAAACTGACCTCGTCTGAGGTTATGTGGTAGGTATTCGATAAATAGAAGGACCTAGTTTACGCGAGGGGGGCGTGCATCATCATCAACATCCACCTGGGTTGGGTAGCTATTCATGACAAATCGAGCACAACGCTATCAGGTGAAACTGTGTATGGGTACACAGTTTCACCTGATAGCATTGTGCTCGATTTTACTCTTACTCTTACTGCTTACTCCGGACTGAGGAAAATCTTATAAATCGATGAACACCGGCAGCACGCATGAAAAAGTATGACTCATTGTCCCGTTTCGCCTGAGCCGAGCGTTCGGCTCTATGAAATTATCTCGTAAAATTATCGTCGTTGTCGAGGTCGTTGTTGTTCTACGTCCGTAGGGATAACCCTAGAAACCCTACACGGTCGTGACCTCCAGGTGGTGCTAAAAGAACAACAAACTCGGCAGCTGCACTGTTCCTTCTGAACCTCGCAGCGCACACTGGAACTATCAGCGACTTCAATACGAATACATATATGTACCATTGTGTAACCGCCATACCTACGATAAATAAATAAAATCGTCCGTAAACCGACTTTATAGACAACCAAGTTTTTGGATATAAGTAAGTTTCGCGATTTACGGGCGGCGTACGTCTGCTATAGGGACGATTCACAACATGTCTCGAGCTTACCACGGCACGGGTACCTAGCATAATTTTACTCCAAGATTCATAACAATTATCTGTAATGTGAGGTGCGACTTATACTGGACGGTTGAGGGTAGCAGTTGTCGTGAGTGGCTGAGGCTGACGATATTTACGCAGCGCCCGCGCACGTATAAACCACGCACGATCTGTTTATAATTTCCTGCGGACGGAGCGGCGATAGTTTGATGTGCTCGAGAAACCGATTGTTCTGGAAAGATAGACCGGACTAGGTTACTTATGCAATGGGAACCATCTCATCCTCATACCTCAATGTTAATGTGACCGTAGGGGTGTAACAAATGTTTCATTCTTCCATTCAATCGTTTAATCTTTTAGTAAGCTTAATATGCACATGTGTCATAGGTTACAAGTTTCGCTAGGTACATTAATGCTAAGTTGCTACAGGCGTAGCTGATGAGTTAAATGAATTAAAAATAGGGCAGATATCTAAGTAAGTTTATATAGGCTTTATAACCATTCGTATTGCGTATATAAAAAACATTTTGCGTAAAAAATAATTTCATTATTTCAACTTTTGATTGAGTTGCACTCTAACTAATAAATAGCATAATTTTGTACTTATGCCACGAGTGTAATGATATATGAGTTTTATATTATTTGAGCATTATATTAAGAAGATATATATCATAATTTACATTCAAAACAAAGTTTTAACCGACTTCAATTCAGTACTCCGCCAAGCCACATTAACATTTCCACATTTTTTCCAATTTACCACATGAACTGATTTTTGAGAACAAAAGCGTTGATTTTTAGACCAATAAACCAAATCGCTGTATGTGGGCCGATAATATTTGAGGACTTCCGTCGATTCCTCAAGGATCTCAGAATTACCTTTGGCACTTCATTGTTTGCTATTTCAACGGAATAATATCAGAATCTGTGACGTACTTATATAGTTTGAAGTACATCATTGAGAAGTTCCACAAGCCATCTGTGGTCTTCATCATCACTTCCACTTCACCCAATTTATGATTTCCGGGTGTAAATGGGTCAATCAACTTTTTCTTGTTGTTATTCTGTCCCGGTAAGCCAAGAGACAACACAGTGACAGACTTTTTCATAAAAAAATACTATAAACTGGACTCCTATCATGCTAAGGAGATGCCCCACTATGGAATGGGTTTACCAATATAACAAAAACACGTTTTTAGTGGATTTAAACCCCATAAAATATAAGTTTTAAAGAGTGACCCAGGAGACGTAACCATGGCAACGAGCAACAAGAAATAGTTGATTGACCCAAATACACGAGTTATAATAGAAAATACCGAAATTACTACACGCGTGCCTAATATATTTATAAGAATAAGAATAAGAATAAGTTTATTTTGGAACAACAACAGGCATATACATCATGTAAGGCTTAGATCTAAAGAAGGAATCTAGTGTTGCTTCAAAAAAGGAGTCCACTCAGCATGAGTCGAGACACACAGTGCAACGACGCTGATTTTCAGTGGATCCGTTAAACTAAAACTAACTTATTAACCTATATAAGAGATATTAACCTAAGAATATACATACTGTACGGTATACAGAGATAGTCCACGCTATCCAGCGAAAACCAAACCAAAACCTGAGTTGCAATTACTATAATAATATCCTACTCATAATAATATTCTTAGCACTGATGCAGATTGAGACGCAGATCAGCTAGGCCAAAGAAATTTGTTGCTTTAGTAGGTGGAGTTTATTTGAGGAGTTCCCTCAATTCCTCATGGTTCCCATCATCCAACTGGGGTTTTGGAAACAATGGGACCAATCTGGAAGCATATACTTTCAGTTAAAAAAAGAATTGTACGAATCGGTTCATAAATGACGGAGTTCTGAGGTAACAAACATTAAAAATAAAAAAAAAATAAAAAAAATACATCCGAATTGAGAACCTCCTCCTTTTTTTGAAGTCGGTTAAAAATACCTAGTAATGTAATACCTATGGTAATAGTTTTTGTGGCGTTTCAAACTTGTGCTGCATGAATAATAATAATACTAAAAATATTATTATTCATGATATATGTATAAATACTTTTCAAAATAACAGTTGATGCCTCTTTTTCTCTCTTAAGTAAATTATACCTGTGTTAAGAGGCACCGCTCTACATTAACCAGTAGGTATGTACAATAACATTGAACGTAATAATAATTAAGGGAATAAGACATTAATTTAACATAAAAATGTCGTTCTGCAAAAAGTTATTTTACAGGAGTTTAACATAATGTCAGCGTTAGAAAGAGTGTAATCTTATTACCGTTCGTCGACTGCAAGCCGAGTCTCCGTTAGCGTATTGTTGTTTCTTCGACGGCGATGCATGCTGGGAGCGATGCTGCGGCTCGCTCGTGACCGAACCGCGCCGAGGGCTGCTACAACGCCGGCAGTAAACAATGGTAGATGGGAGCTCATAGCATAGACACAGAAAACATAAATTCTCAGAGGACAATAGAGTTCAATTTCTGGTTGTGTAGTATATTAGCAGACTTTACTCCGTATTGGTACCATTCGTGTATCGGATAGAGGATGTTTCCCAGCTCAGTTTTCCATTCACTTCTCTAATAATGATTTACCGTTTGTCCGTCCATTGCCATCAAAAAAAATCATATGAAGAGTTTGCTTACTTTATCGGGAATTTATTGAGAAACTACATCCAAGTCTTTCATACAACTTCCTAAAGTACTTAAACTAGCATCGACGACTAATTAGTAGTAGAGCATTGTACAACAGGGGCCCATTTCTCAAAAAGTATTAGCCTAATAATACAAGTGTTTTGTTTTGTCTATTTTTTTGGTTTTATTTACGAGGTTTTATTAATTTTTTGGTTTTATAGTTTTGAGAAATGGGCCCCAGATTGATAAATTACAACATTATGTGCTCGTCCTCACGGTCGCTACGCCAGCTCACGCTGGTGCCAAGTATTTCGATCCCGGGATTCGTAACAAAGATACGGAATTGGATGTCAGGGTAAAACTGACCTCGTCTGAGGTTATGTCTGACCTCGTCTGAGGTTATGTGGTAGGTATTCGATAAATAGAAGGACCTAGTTTACGCGAGGGGGGCGTGCATCATCATCAACATCCACCTGGGTTGGGTAGCTATTCATGACAAATCGAGCACAACGCTATCAGGTGAAACTGTGTATGGGTACACAGTTTCACCTGATAGCATTGTGCTCGATTTTACTCTTACTCTTACTGCTTACTCCGGACTGAGGAAAATCTTATAAATCGATGAACACCGGCAGCACGCATGAAAAAGTATGACTCATTGTCCCGTTTCGCCTGAGCCGAGCGTTCGGCTCTATGAAATTATCTCGTAAAATTATCGTCGTTGTCGAGGTCGTTGTTGTTCTACGTCCGTAGGGATAACCCTAGAAACCCTACACGGTCGTGACCTCCAGGTGGTGCTAAAAGAACAACAAACTCGGCAGCTGCACTGTTCCTTCTGAACCTCGCAGCGCACACTGGAACTATCAGCGACTTCAATACGAATACATATATGTACCATTGTGTAACCGCCACCTACGATAAATAAATAAAATCGTCCGTAAACCGACTTTATAGACAACCAAGTTTTTGGATATAAGTAAGTTTCGCGATTTACGGGCGGCGTACGTCTGCTATAGGGACGATTCACAACATGTCTCGAGCTTACCACGGCACGGGTACCTAGCATAATTTTACTCCAAGATTCATAACAATTATCTGTAATGTGAGGTGCGACTTATACTGGACGGTTGAGGGTAGCAGTTGTCGTGAGTGGCTGAGGCTGACGATATTTACGCAGCGCCCGCGCACGTATAAACCACGCACGATCTGTTTATAATTTCCTGCGGACGGAGCGGCGATAGTTTGATGTGCTCGAGAAACCGATTGTTCTGGAAAGATAGACCGGACTAGGTTACTTATGCAATGGGAACCATCTCATCCTCATACCTCAATGTTAATGTGACCGTAGGGGTGTAACAAATGTTTCATTCTTCCATTCAATCGTTTAATCTTTTAGTAAGCTTAAT
This sequence comes from Epinotia brunnichana, assembly GCA_963854355.1. Taxonomy (NCBI): domain Eukaryota; kingdom Metazoa; phylum Arthropoda; class Insecta; order Lepidoptera; family Tortricidae; genus Epinotia; species Epinotia brunnichana. The sequence goes on along the minus strand of OY977952.1, from coordinate 329,792 downwards.
ATGCACATGTGTCATAGGTTACAAGTTTCGCTAGGTACATTAATGCTAAGTTGCTACAGGCGTAGCTGATGAGTTAAATGAATTAAAAATAGGGCAGATATCTAAGTAAGTTTATATAGGCTTTATAACCATTCGTATTGCGTATATAAAAAACATTTTGCGTAAAAAATAATTTCATTATTTCAACTTTTGATTGAGTTGCACTCTAACTAATAAATAGCATAATTTTGTACTTATGCCACGAGTGTAATGATATATGAGTTTTATATTATTTGAGCATTATATTAAGAAGATATATATCATAATTTACATTCAAAACAAAGTTTTAACCGACTTCAATTCAGTACTCCGCCAAGCCACATTAACATTTCCACATTTTTTCCAATTTACCACATGAACTGATTTTCGAGAACAAAAGCGTTGATTTTTAGACCAATAAACCAAATCGCTGTATGTGGGCCGATAATATTTGAGGACTTCCGTCGATTCCTCAAGGATCTCAGAATTACCTTTGGCACTTCATTGTTTGCTATTTCAACGGAATAATATCAGAATCTGTGACGTACTTATATAGTTTGAAGTACATCATTGAGAAGTTCCACAAGCCATCTGTGGTCTTCATCATCACTTCCACTTCACCAAATTTATGATTTCCGGGTGTAAATGGGTCAATCAACTTTTTCTTGTTGTTATTCTGTCCCGGTAAGCCAAGAGACAACACAGTGACAGACTTTTTCATAAAAAAATACTATAAACTGGACTCCTATCATGCTAAGGAGATGCCCCACTATGGAATGGGTTTACCAATATAACAAAAACACGTTTTTAGTGGATTTAAACCCCATAAAATATAAGTTTTAAAGAGTGACCCAGGAGACGTAACCATGGCAACGAGCAACAAGAAATAGTTGATTGACCCAAATACACGAGTTATAATAGAAAATACCGAAATTACTACACGCGTGCCTAATATATTTATAAGAATAAGAATAAGAATAAGTTTATTTTGGAACAACAACAGGCATATACATCATGTAAGGCTTAGATCTAAAGAAGGAATCTAGTGTTGCTTCAAAAAAGGAGTCCACTCAGCATGAGTCGAGACACACAGTGCAACGACGCTGATTTTCAGTGGATCCGTTAAACTAAAACTAACTTATTAACCTATATAAGAGATATTAACCTAAGAATATACATACTGTACGGTATACAGAGATAGTCCACGCTATCCAGCGAAAACCAAACCAAAACCTGAGTTGCAATTACTATAATAATATCCTACTCATAATAATATTCTTAGCACTGATGCAGATTGAGACGCAGATCAGCTAGGCCAAAGAAATTTGTTGCTTTAGTAGGTGGAGTTTATTTGAGGAGTTCCCTCAATTCCTCATGGTTCCCATCATCCAACTGGGGTTTTGGAAACAATGGGACCAATCTGGAAGCATATACTTTCAGTTAAAAAAAGAATTGTACGAATCGGTTCATAAATGACGGAGTTCTGAGGTAACAAACATTAAAAATAAAAAAAAAATAAAAAAAATACATCCGAATTGAGAACCTCCTCCTTTTTTTGAAGTCGGTTAAAAATACCTAGTAATGTAATACCTATGGTAATAGTTTTTGTGGCGTTTCAAACTTGTGCTGCATGAATAATAATAATACTAAAAATATTATTATTCATGATATATGTATAAATACTTTTCAAAATAACAGTTGATGCCTCTTTTTCTCTCTTAAGTAAATTATACCTGTGTTAAGAGGCACCGCTCTACATTAACCAGTAGGTATGTACAATAACATTGAACGTAATAATAATTAAGGGAATAAGACATTAATTTAACATAAAAATGTCGTTCTGCAAAAAGTTATTTTACAGGAGTTTAACATAATGTCAGCGTTAGAAAGAGTGTAATCTTATTACCGTTCGTCGACTGCAAGCCGAGTCTCCGTTAGCGTATTGTTGTTTCTTCGACGGCGATGCATGCTGGGAGCGATGCTGCGGCTCGCTCGTGACCGAACCGCGCCGAGGGCTGCTACAACGCCGGCAGTAAACAATGGTAGATGGGAGCTCATAGCATAGACACAGAAAACATAAATTCTCAGAGGACAATAGAGTTCAATTTCTGGTTGTGTAGTATATTAGCAGACTTTACTCCGTATTGGTACCATTCGTGTATCGGATAGAGGATGTTTCCCAGCTCAGTTTTCCATTCACTTCTCTAATAATGATTTACCGTTTGTCCGTCCATTGCCATCAAAAAAAATCATATGAAGAGTTTGCTTACTTTATCGGGAATTTATTGAGAAACTACATCCAAGTCTTTCATACAACTTCCTAAAGTACTTAAACTAGCATCGACGACTAATTAGTAGTAGAGCATTGTACAACAGGGGCCCATTTCTCAAAAAGTATTAGCCTAATAATACAAGTGTTTTGTTTTGTCTATTTTTTTGGTTTTATTTACGAGGTTTTATTAATTTTTTGGTTTTATAGTTTTGAGAAATGGGCCCCAGATTGATAAATTACAACATTATGTGCTCGTCCTCACGGTCGCTACGCCAGCTCACGCTGGTGCCAAGTATTTCGATCCCGGGATTCGTAACAAAGATACGGAATTGGATGTCAGGGTAAAACTGACCTCGTCTGAGGTTATGTCTGACCTCGTCTGAGGTTATGTGGTAGGTATTCGATAAATAGAAGGACCTAGTTTACGCGAGGGGGGCGTGCATCATCATCAACATCCACCTGGGTTGGGTAGCTATTCATGACAAATCGAGCACAACGCTATCAGGTGAAACTGTGTATGGGTACACAGTTTCACCTGATAGCATTGTGCTCGATTTTACTCTTACTCTTACTGCTTACTCCGGACTGAGGAAAATCTTATAAATCGATGAACACCGGCAGCACGCATGAAAAAGTATGACTCATTGTCCCGTTTCGCCTGAGCCGAGCGTTCGGCTCTATGAAATTATCTCGTAAAATTATCGTCGTTGTCGAGGTCGTTGTTGTTCTACGTCCGTAGGGATAACCCTAGAAACCCTACACGGTCGTGACCTCCAGGTGGTGCTAAAAGAACAACAAACTCGGCAGCTGCACTGTTCCTTCTGAACCTCGCAGCGCACACTGGAACTATCAGCGACTTCAATACGAATACATATATGTACCATTGTGTAACCGCCACCTACGATAAATAAATAAAATCGTCCGTAAACCGACTTTATAGACAACCAAGTTTTTGGATATAAGTAAGTTTCGCGATTTACGGGCGGCGTACGTCTGCTATAGGGACGATTCACAACATGTCTCGAGCTTACCACGGCACGGGTACCTAGCATAATTTTACTCCAAGATTCATAACAATTATCTGTAATGTGAGGTGCGACTTATACTGGACGGTTGAGGGTAGCAGTTGTCGTGAGTGGCTGAGGCTGACGATATTTACGCAGCGCCCGCGCACGTATAAACCACGCACGATCTGTTTATAATTTCCTGCGGACGGAGCGGCGATAGTTTGATGTGCTCGAGAAACCGATTGTTCTGGAAAGATAGACCGGACTAGGTTACTTATGCAATGGGAACCATCTCATCCTCATACCTCAATGTTAATGTGACCGTAGGGGTGTAACAAATGTTTCATTCTTCCATTCAATCGTTTAATCTTTTAGTAAGCTTAATATGCACATGTGTCATAGGTTACAAGTTTCGCTAGGTACATTAATGCTAAGTTGCTACAGGCGTAGCTGATGAGTTAAATGAATTAAAAATAGGGCAGATATCTAAGTAAGTTTATATAGGCTTTATAACCATTCGTATTGCGTATATAAAAAACATTTTGCGTAAAAAATAATTTCATTATTTCAACTTTTGATTGAGTTGCACTCTAACTAATAAATAGCATAATTTTGTACTTATGCCACGAGTGTAATGATATATGAGTTTTATATTATTTGAGCATTATATTAAGAAGATATATATCATAATTTACATTCAAAACAAAGTTTTAACCGACTTCAATTCAGTACTCCGCCAAGCCACATTAACATTTCCACATTTTTTCCAATTTACCACATGAACTGATTTTCGAGAACAAAAGCGTTGATTTTTAGACCAATAAACCAAATCGCTGTATGTGGGCCGATAATATTTGAGGACTTCCGTCGATTCCTCAAGGATCTCAGAATTACCTTTGGCACTTCATTGTTTGCTATTTCAACGGAATAATATCAGAATCTGTGACGTACTTATATAGTTTGAAGTACATCATTGAGAAGTTCCACAAGCCATCTGTGGTCTTCATCATCACTTCCACTTCACCAAATTTATGATTTCCGGGTGTAAATGGGTCAATCAACTTTTTCTTGTTGTTATTCTGTCCCGGTAAGCCAAGAGACAACACAGTGACAGACTTTTTCATAAAAAAATACTATAAACTGGACTCCTATCATGCTAAGGAGATGCCCCACTATGGAATGGGTTTACCAATATAACAAAAACACGTTTTTAGTGGATTTAAACCCCATAAAATATAAGTTTTAAAGAGTGACCCAGGAGACGTAACCATGGCAACGAGCAACAAGAAATAGTTGATTGACCCAAATACACGAGTTATAATAGAAAATACCGAAATTACTACACGCGTGCCTAATATATTTATAAGAATAAGAATAAGAATAAGTTTATTTTGGAACAACAACAGGCATATACATCATGTAAGGCTTAGATCTAAAGAAGGAATCTAGTGTTGCTTCAAAAAAGGAGTCCACTCAGCATGAGTCGAGACACACAGTGCAACGACGCTGATTTTCAGTGGATCCGTTAAACTAAAACTAACTTATTAACCTATATAAGAGATATTAACCTAAGAATATACATACTGTACGGTATACAGAGATAGTCCACGCTATCCAGCGAAAACCAAACCAAAACCTGAGTTGCAATTACTATAATAATATCCTACTCATAATAATATTCTTAGCACTGATGCAGATTGAGACGCAGATCAGCTAGGCCAAAGAAATTTGTTGCTTTAGTAGGTGGAGTTTATTTGAGGAGTTCCCTCAATTCCTCATGGTTCCCATCATCCAACTGGGGTTTTGGAAACAATGGGACCAATCTGGAAGCATATACTTTCAGTTAAAAAAAGAATTGTACGAATCGGTTCATAAATGACGGAGTTCTGAGGTAACAAACATTAAAAATAAAAAAAAAATAAAAAAAATACATCCGAATTGAGAACCTCCTCCTTTTTTTGAAGTCGGTTAAAAATACCTAGTAATGTAATACCTATGGTAATAGTTTTTGTGGCGTTTCAAACTTGTGCTGCATGAATAATAATAATACTAAAAATATTATTATTCATGATATATGTATAAATACTTTTCAAAATAACAGTTGATGCCTCTTTTTCTCTCTTAAGTAAATTATACCTGTGTTAAGAGGCACCGCTCTACATTAACCAGTAGGTATGTACAATAACATTGAACGTAATAATAATTAAGGGAATAAGACATTAATTTAACATAAAAATGTCGTTCTGCAAAAAGTTATTTTACAGGAGTTTAACATAATGTCAGCGTTAGAAAGAGTGTAATCTTATTACCGTTCGTCGACTGCAAGCCGAGTCTCCGTTAGCGTATTGTTGTTTCTTCGACGGCGATGCATGCTGGGAGCGATGCTGCGGCTCGCTCGTGACCGAACCGCGCCGAGGGCTGCTACAACGCCGGCAGTAAACAACTTCACATCCGTTTATTACGGTTTGCTACTTGCGCTCTGAGGTAATTTCACATAATAATAAAGAATACATCAGCCTATATACAAACGTTACGTCCCACTAGTGACCCACTCACTACGCACACGCTGCATGGATGAGAGGGAACGGGTAGTTATGTGGATTTAGGTGAAGCTAGGGATATTTCAGCAGCTTTATATTTTGATGCGCACATATAAAAGAGCTAACTAGTTTTGGATCACATGTAAATAGCAAGAAAGCACAAAATACCTTAGAATTTGACCACCCCGTTATGTGATTAAGTGCGCAAATAAAAGAAATGATGCCTATAACCGACATAACGTTTTGCATAACCTCATATTAGCAACAATAGCAAAGGCATACTTCAGAAACTTACATTATTACATCTGTTCACAAAGCATCCATTTCCTGTGCCCATTTCTGAGCGGAAAGTGCCGTCAGTATTTGTTTTTATTCCGTTCGTCTCCCGCGCAGCCCTGCTTATCGCGTCCGCTTTGCATGCGAGTGTGGACGCCACCTGCGCTGCGCCTGCGCGCCCCGAGATGACCGCGCAACGGCTCTTTCCAGACAATCGCAGCATCAACGCTTTGTCTACAAAAAAAAATCTGAGGGCGCTGTTATCGCTAACAGTCAAATTCAAACGGCTCTCCGTATTTATATTTGATTTTAATTATTTATACATCGTTTTAAGTGACATTTTGCAACAATTATAACTCATTGACATCCAATTTCACAAGATAATAATTATAAATAAGAAGATATGGCACCGGTGAAGACTAAAGTTACACCAAACACGGCGGCGGTTAACAGGTTGGTGGAAATTGTTTCGAATCTCAAAACTGAAATAGTCGAAATGAAAGACAAAATAGAATGCTGCAATTGTACAATTATGGAGCAGCAAAAACTACTCACCAGTCAGAACACGAACATTCAGGCGATCTTGAGAGTGATCCAAGGTACAAATAATCGGCCAGAACTGCTACACAAATCACACGTCTTCCAGCACGTCACACTGGATGAGTCAGGCCCACAAGGTATTGTCTTTCTGGATGAAGAGCAATGCAACCTAAGCACCGGCACCGGTATACCGCCGTCGCCAACTGTACCCCTGTTGCCCGCGGTTCCCGCGGCTCCTGAGCCTGAGCCCGAGGCACGACGTATTCTTGACGCCACCAACACAAACTGTAGCCCACTCACTGGAACAGCTGAAGCAGGACAAACATCCAGGTTGGTAGTCATCCGACCTGAGGCTCCACGTCTACAGATGCCAGAGGTGCCCCCAGTGCAACAAACGGCGTCACCCCCACCGGTGGCCCCAGTGACACTAACAGTTGCATCACCAGCACCCACTGAATATCCCACTCGATCTTTGAGTGAGCGAGGTACCATGGGCCTTCGCGCTGCAGGTCCCCGTGTCACAAGCCTGCATGTGTTCAACCTCAGCGAGGACACTACACCAGACGACGTGATCCAGCACCTGCAGACTCGTATGGGGATCCCGAAGCCCGTGTGCGAACAGCTGGTGGTCACTCGCGGTAATTATGCATCGTTCCGCCTGGATGTGCCGACTGACAAACAAAAGATCGTTCGGGATACAAGAAATTGGCCAGCTGGTGTATCGGTTCGATTATTTAATGTTGTACAGGCAAAAAACTTGCCAGAAAACCGGATCACAACGATAAAAAAGTAGATTGTAAGTTTGTTGTTATACACCAAAATGTCCGGTCAATATGTGGAAAAACATCACTTTTAGAATTATTAATCAGTAAAGAACTACCACATGTATTAGGATTTAGCGAAATTTGGAGCCGAAAAAATGAAATTGCGCGAGTGAGGTTAAGCGGGTATGCGCTGGCAAATTATTACTGTCGAACTAGCATCGCTCATGGCGGTACTGCGCTGTACGTGCGGGACGGTGTAGAATATCGTCAGCGAAATGACCTGCATACCCTCACCGTGCAATATCATTTCGAATTTTCGGCTATAGAAATTATTCGAATAAAATTGATTATTGTAGCATTGTATAGGACTGGTAACGGTGACTTTGACATTTATTTAGAGAATTTGGAATTGTTATTAAAAAAGCTAACTGACGAAAACAAAAGGTTTCTCATCGTTGGCGACCATAATGTGGATTATCTATCTGACAATAGCATGAAACGCCGTATAAATGATGTGTTAGGATCATACGGGTGTCGTAACACAGTATCATTCCCCACTCGCGAGACCGTAGACTGTGCATCGTCCATTGACTGCGGGCTGTCTAACTGCACGAGTGACTTGCTTACTGTGGCACCACTTGACACCGCGATAAGCGATCATAACGCGCAACGTTATGAATTGTCTACGCAAAATGAGCCGCAAAATAAAACACATAGGTTAGTTGAGCGCCGGGTATTTAACGACGAGTCAATTAAATTATTTAATATGGACATTTCTAATTATGATTTTAATTTTGTGTATGATAATAATTTTGACATTAACGACAAATTTAATAAGTTATTTAATATTTTAAGGTATTACATTGACATACACTTTCCGATAAAATTAATTAAATGTAAAAACAATGCCACAGTGTCCTGGTTGAGTGACGAATTGGTAGAACTGATGCGTAAGCACAGTGATCTCCATGACTTGCGGCGCCAGTATCCCAACAACCCCATACTTACCGAGTGTATCGAGCACTATGCTGCGCTAATAAAGTCCACGACAATTGATACCCGTCGTACATACACTGAAAATAGACTAGCGGCGAGCGGCAATAAACCGAAAGAAATTTGGAAGGTGGTAAACGAGGAGGTGGGAGTGAAGGCGAGATCTCAAAGTATTTGCCTCCGTAATTCCACAACAAACCTAGAAGTACAGAAGAAGGACATACCAAATACTTTGAACTCTCATTTTCTCGGAGTGGCATCTAAATACGCTATACAGAGCGACATGCTAAAATCCACGCAGTTCCTTCATAGGCACCTGGCAGCGTCAGACGTGCCCGTTTTTACCCTACCACTCGTCACTCGCGATATGCTTGATACGGCTTTTCGCCCCATGCTGAAGAAAAGTAGCACTATTGATATATTTGACATATCACCTAATATTCTTCTTTGGATATGGCCACTTGTTGTCGACGTACTTGTTGTCCTTATAAACCTTATGTTTGAAACTGGTACATATCCTGATGTTTTAAAAAATACGAGGGTGTGTCCAATATTCAAAGGGAAGGGTAACAGGTGCGACGTTAACAACTATAGGCCAATCACAATAGTACCCACTATTTCCAAACTAGTGGAATCTATCTTATCGTCTCAGCTAATGCGTCATCTGGAGTCGAATAACCTGTTAACGGACAATCAATTTGCGTACCGACAAAAAAAGTCGACAACCACCGCGGCGTATAGGATGTTCGACTGTATCATGACTGAGCTGGACAATAGGAGCAAGATGGCAGGAATATTATGTGATTTGTCAAAGGCTTTTGACGTTATTAACCATGAATTACTTCTGAATAAACTAAATCGATATGGAATCCAAAACAATGCCTACAATCTATTCACCTCATTTTTGTCAGGCCGAAAACAAGTCGTGAAATTACTCACTGACGGCAAATCACTACAATCCGACGCAGGGGACATAAATATTGGTATTCCTCAGGGTTCTGCCCTAGGAAATACATTATTTTTATTGTTTATAAATGACCTTCCGTCGAACATTGTGGCTGGTTTGTCTGTATTGTTTGCCGATGACACAACTGTGCTAGTTAGTGCAAACTCTTACGACCAGCTAAGCCATACGATTGGTGAGGCTTGTAGTCAATTAAGGAACTGGTTCTCGGCAAATGGGCTTCTATTAAATTGTTCAAAATCTAACATAATGCTATTCTCTGGCCGAAAGATTTCGCTTCCGCCGTGTATGGCCAGTAGTCCTATGCCACTATGTAACGAGAGCAAGTTCCTTGGATTCATAGTTGACTCGAATTTGAATTGGAAGCGCCATGTAGACAGTTTGTGTGATAGGTTGGGTAGTGCCGTCTTTGCCTTGAGAAAATTGAAACCATTGATCTCCCGGGAGGCATTGAAACAGGTGTACTTTGCTTATTTCCACTCAGTTATTTCTTACGGCACAATCCTCTGGGGAAACTCTACAGACGCAAAGAGAGTGTTAATTGTGCAGAAACGAGCAATTCGTACACTTGTTGGAGTAAAGCATAGGCACCCCTGTAGAGAACTTTTCAAATCTCAACGCATTATGACACACTACTCACAATACTTATTCGACTGTTTAATATTTGTAAGAATGAACATTTCTCAGTTCCAACGCGTGGACTTTCCAGGGAAACAGCTTCGTTCTACAGGGCGGCTGAGAACGGTTCCTCGTCGCATGGCGCTTTCAACAAAGAACCCCCGCGTCATCGGCCCCACATACTATGAACGATTACCCGCCGATATCAGAAATGAACAATCTGACGAAACATTTCGGCGCAAGCTGAGAAATCTTTTGTTGATCAACCCTCTGTACTCCGTGAACGAGTACATGGAACTTACTTTTTAAATGATGTACCTAATAAATTGACATTGCCGCCTGATGATTGCTTTTAATTGTATCAAATGTTATTAAGTGTTATTAAGTATTATAATATTCTGTTTTAAGTTTTAGTGATAGTATTTATTGAGAGAATTATGTTTTGATATTTTTTTTTTTTTATATATTTCGTTTTTATTATGTTGACATGAATATTTTTTTAATTTTATTATTATACCTACTGTATAACAAATGACGATCCTTTTTGGGAGATAGAATTATACTTTATTTTTACATTTCAATTATATTGACGATCATGGTAGAAATTCTTGTAATTTTGACATTTATGCAAATTTATATTGTAATTTTTATCCTGAAATAAATGAAATAAAAAAAATAAAAATAAATATGTCCTGGAAATAATAAATTATGGAACTTTTAAAGGTGTTACGCTTGACAACATGGTTAACTTGGCTGCTTATACTTCTGCATAAGAAACTGGCGGTTCTAGTTTCAAAATCCGGTTAAATTTATTGAAATTATTTAATCATTTAAATATATAACTTAACTTGGGATAGATGGCAAAATTAAATGATGTATGTGCTTCTGTTCTACTCATACAAATGGCCGTTAAGAGTCCACAGTAAGCTCGGCCGAATTTCACCTTCCCATACAAACGGAGTTTCGTTCTCATTTTAAAACTAAATACATACGTGTTGGATTGTAACGAAACTTTGCATATACAATGACATGAGATATATCTAGATCTGTAAATAGTTTATATGGCTTTCATAAAACAGTTCATAAAACAAACGAAATACAGCAAAAAACAAGTTTTGTATGAAAACATAAAATTTGCTGTATTTTTTTTACTATGGTATCTGAAGTTACATAAACTAATTACAAACCTGGTTGGTACTTAACTTATTGTAAGTACCTACAAAGTTTCAGAGCAAACTAGCTAGTCGCTTTAAAATGAGAGCGTAACTACGTTTGTATGGAGAATCGAGCTTACTGAGGACTGTTAAGTTGGAAAATTATCATACTAACGTTGACATGAAATAAAGAACTACGCAATCTAATTAAATTTCCTAAAATAATGGCAAGTTTACAATGATTTCAGCAAAAAAGGCAAACTCTACGACGTTGCCCTGCCGACTTAGGGTCTATTGAAATTGTGGTGGCGTAGGTACACATCGCCATTACAGCCGCGCGTGGGCTGCACTGGAGAGCAGTTAGTGCATGGAGGACCGCGTAGGAGTGCCATTCATGACGTGTGTCATCATAACACGTGTGAGGGAGGTATGAGTTATACATACCTAAGCTTCAAGTAATCCTGATATGAGTGCGGATGGGTGAGCCTAGAGCTATGTCCCGTAAATAAATAGGCTCTGGCTGGAGTGAGCCGCAACAAAAACATTTTCTTTAAATTATTTATCTATCCAAATATCATAAACCCTAAACTAAAACTTCAAAAACCGCACATTATGACCACCATAAAAATAGACTGTTTTGTTAGAACAAATTTCTTATCTGTGAAAATGTTATAAAATGTAAATAAAGAATTTTGTATTTTTGTATTTTTTGTAATATTATTTCATTCAAATTTCGAACGTCTCTAAAAACAAAGAAATTTGATTTAACCTCTATTCTAATATCAGTCGAGATGACGTTTTGTTCGAAATGAATTGTCAATTTGCATACAAATTTGACAAATGTCGCACATAAGTAAGATATCGAACGATATGATAGTCGGATCAGTTGGATCCGTCTCTAATAGTTTGTCTATGAATTAAAAAAAAAACTAAGACAGCTGCCAGAAAACAACGCCGCGATGCCGGTCATATTTAGCGGCTCCTGAATGAATCATGGAGGCTTATGATATGTGGATAAATAAAGTAGTGTATGTAACTGTACATAATTAGGCATTAAAACACTCGTGTGATGTTATTACGAAACTCACCTTCGGCTTGTTTCATAAACCCACACTCGTGTTTAAGGCCCTTCATTATGTACAGTCACATAAACTACTATTATATGGTAACAATATTACCTATGAAATAACCTGTCAGTTATATTATAAGTACCTATTACGCCGCCATACATTTCGTATCATTTCTTATGACACAACTCGCTGGTCAGACTCTATACACATTATGGAGCATGCTCCTTAATACTGTGTCGGCATCGGTAAATTAGGGCATCAATAATGTACTATTATAAGTTAATTAAAATTATGTGCATTAATACTGCAAACGCTGCTATTCGTGAATAGCAACTTGGGCCTGCATTCAGCGACAACAATAATAGGAGTACCTATAGCCACCATAGGTACCTAACTGATTATTTAAAACTACGTCGCGTTTCCAAATTGCGCGTTAAAAGCGAGAGCGATCTAGCAAATACGATTCTAATATTATATATACGGCATAAGCGCATTCCGAATCGAGACCCAAAGGTCGTCGGGACAGATCTCGCTATTAGTCGACATTAAACTCTCACAGCACGGAGAGATGTGGCGAGATGGATCTCAGATTGCCGCTCTCGCTCCGCTCGCTCCGTGTATATAATGTTATTGTTATTAGGGAAGGAGTGCGGAGTCAAGCAGCCCGTAAATATTCGGCACTCATTAGAGCGCTCGTGACCATTTGTCGGCGGCGGCGGCGCCGGCGCGCGGGGCGCATACTGATGCGCGCACGACGCCGTGCCTCACTGTCGCCGAGGAAATGCTGGGAAACGCTACTAATATAAACTGACTTTCTGCAACGTAGCCCTCTGATTGAAGCTCCCATTCGTTTTTTGGGTCTTTTATGTTACCCCCTAAACGTAGCTCATCATCAAAGCGCTGTGTTATGTGTACAGTCAGTATCAAAAGTAACTACGCAATCGAAGAAGTCAAAAGCTCTTATTCCCTTTTAATAAAAACAATTTGACGTCTTCGTTTTCGCCTACTTTTGATGCGGACTGTACACCGGACTCCAATATTAAATAAATAAATATTTGCGGACAATCTTACACATATCGACCTAGTCTCAAACTAAGCAAAGCTTTTACTATGGGTATAGAGAAATAAATACTTAAATACATAGAAGAAAACATCCATGACTCAGGAACAAATATTCGTGCTCATCACACAAATAAATGCCCTTACCGGGATTCGAACCCAGGACCTCTAGCTTCGTAGGCAGGGTCACTACCAACTAGGCTAAAGCAGTCGTCAATAACTATCACTTAAGTCATACCGTAATATGTAAAAGAAACAATCGTATTACTCGTGTCTCTCTAACATCAACTTTAGCTACGATCTAATCAAATAGCAATAGTATAAAACAAAGTCGCTTCCCGCTGTCTGTCGGTCCCTGTGTATGCTTAGATCTTTAAAACTACGCAACTGATTTTGATGCGGTTTTTTGAAATAGATTGATTGATTCAAGAGGAAGGTTATACACCTGTATGATAAATATATATTTAGTATGAGCATTGCACCCGTGCGTAGCCGGGGCGGGTCGCTAGTTTAAGATAAATCGCTGCGCAGTTTGGTCAAGTAAGTTTTAATAACAAAAGTAAGTTTGTATTAACAATACTTTGCCAAATTCGGATAGGACAGTGTGATACATATGACCTTTAATTTCACCAATAACGAACTAAATAAGTTTTATAAGTCAGTGTAAGTTATAAAGATACTGAGCGTGGCGGTGGGCGGGCCGGGGGCCGGCCGGCCGCAGGGCGGGGGCGGCGACGCCGCTGATTGCATCGCCACATCGCCAAGGAGATTGTCTCATAATCAGATGTCATTATATTTAATGTCACTTTAAGAGTACGCGGGGAAGACCTTAAACACAACTTTTCATTTTGATTTAGTTGAGGGTGAGACACTTTGACGTTTAACGGAAAAGGCTAACGTTTGAAATGCATATTGCACCTTATTATTTTGTTCTAAAATACTCTCTGCTAGGTAGTAACTGCCTGCAAAAAGAAGCAAAGCAAAATAATTTAACGCAAATGACTTAAACAGTGGGGTCTACCGTTCCCACAATAACAAAATATTCAAATAATTGCACGTCAGCATCTATCGTATGCCATTGATCATTAAAGTAGCGTCGGGGAGCGGACGGCGCGCGTTTTTCCGGCGCGCACGCTTTGTCGGCGCGATTACGATTCGGCGTCGATGCAATTACGCCGACCGGCGGCGGCGCCCGCACCGCGCACGCGCGTCCACACGGGTAATTAACCAGTTGTTAGCTGCGGTTTTATGCGCCCATAGCACGCTTTAAAATAAATGGATGCAGGCATAATTAAGTATGCTCAATTATTTCTTCCTATAAAATATCAATGGGCGGGGTCGATTGATCGATCGAACGATGTCGCCCTGGTGATATATGGAAGAGGATCTGTCTATATCCGGGTGTTGTTCACGCGTATTTAATTTAAAGAAAAAAACTTTATTACTCGTACTTACTGATGGCTTCCCGGCTAGGTTGAGAAGTGGTTGTAGATAACTATTTACCTACCCCGTACAACACAAATCGTACGACCTAAAAATTTTGATACATCACTTTTTACTAAGGACATTATTTTGCTTAGGTTCCTAATTTAGAAAAAACCAGACGATTCGGACTCGTCCACCGAGGGTTCCGTACAAAATTACTTATGTATTGTTTTCAGATTATTCCCTGCACCTACTTACTTGTAGTATAAGATGATATTTCTTGCCAAATTTTATAGTTCTAGGTCAACGGAAAGTACGCTATATTTTTTTATTTCCTTGAGAGTGTCGAAACGAAATATTCGTTTTTGCCGCATAAACGGTCGTATTTTTTTACGTTAACTTGGAAAGGACTGTAGAGCTGAGTATACCTACTTATAGTTTTAATTTCAACTCGATACCTCCACTTGTACCCGAGATAAAGGATCTTGACAGACCGACCGACAACAAAGTGATCCTATATAGGGCCTGGCCAAGTGGCCTGTGTGCGGTGAGGCGCCGCAACGCAAAATTTTGCGGCGCGCGCGGCGCAAGACCCGCATTTCTCGGTACTAAACGCGGGTTCCTGCGGCGCGCGCAGCGAAATTTTGCGCTGATAGAGACCCTACTATTCCAACCCAGAATAGCTTAAGGCCTAACGTTAAACTATAAAAGTATAGTCTGCATTGTCCTTTAACCGAAAAAAGAGGTAGGTACAACAATATAGTTGTACGTGACGTGATATAACTAAAGTTTTTATTTTTAGAAAAGCTTTCACAGATTGTTGAGGCACAGTTTCAAGTTTGGTTAGTAATGTGTGCTCTGTCATTTTTAATATCTCTATACAAGTGTTAGTAATTAAAATAATAGCGCACGCGCCGCCTTCGCCGCCCACACTCCTGATGGAGAAACATCTCATGTGCCTCCACCTCCTTAGTTCCATTCCCCATTATTCTTCTAGCGCGCATGTTCATGCATGAGTGATCGCGCTGACAACTGTTTTGTCCCTTAACAGCCGCTAAGCGCAGCTATTAACCATAGCTTATTGAATACAAACATTAAAACTCTATGGTGCGGTCTCACGAGCTGGCGTGACTGAATAGATTTGTGTTAGATTTCGCTACTGGACCATAAAACCTTAAAACGCTGTTTCTTGTTTGGCAATGTTCTACCGTAAAACACTATACGTATATCGAAACAGCCTGACTGAACTGTAGTGGGGACATACAGTAGTTTCATGAAGGTTTCTATAATTATGTATGTGTACATGTATTTGTGTACGTACCTAAATAATACAGGTAGTTTTACGGTGCATTGTGTCCGAGAACAATCTGTAATTAGCTGTATTTTAAATAAGTACACGCTCCTTTTGAAGCTGCGAGGGGGCATTATCAGCCATCGACAGCCGCTGAATAACCGCTAATTATTCAAAATTATGTTTAATCGGGCCGCGTACGTGAAAAACCAGAGACTCTGTATGTGTTCATAGTAAATTACTTGAGCATTGGTTGATAATCGCGGTTGGCCTATCACGTGCCCGATTAACCAATCCGCTTAATCGATAGTATCGGAGGTTCGCCGATTGAACCGATTATCAGGATATTCGCGCGGCAGCACGCGGCTCCTCTGTTCTTACAAACTAATTGATTCGTATTTGTTTACTTGAATAATTACCGCAATAAAGAGAGCCGCTAATGAGAAAATCGTTTCCTGTTGTCTGTAAGCTACACCGCTCTGAGAAACCTTTAAAAAATAGCCATTTGTCAATAAACTATAATTTACAGATGAATTGTTTTCTTAGTCCAAGCACCGACGTACTGTGTGTTAAGGTTATTCTCAAGTAGTTAGTCATTTTATAGCGAGAAAGGAGTCGGAATATTTTAAGGTAAGCATTTGAAATGCCAGATTACAAAAAGAGTTGTTATCTCCAGCACTCTCGGTATTCCGAATGAAGAGAACCAATTAAATTCGCACGTCGCGAGATAAAATAATTTCGTATCTTAACTTACCGTCGAGTGTAAAATCGGAGTTATCGCGGTTATTTTATGGTGCGTCGATAAAAACGGTGCAATTAAAAAGATTTACAATCGAAACGGTGGAAATTAAAGCAAATTTGAAAAATATAATTAGTCGTCATTAAGGCGTATTGACAATTCTAAGCACGGCCGAGGCCGCGCGTCGTTCCCATGCTCTAATTGCGTGGAACGAATTAAAATTTGCATCGGCATTAATTGCCGGCCATTACGGCTTTATGCTCTTAATTTTGGGAAGTCGTTGCGTGGCCGCCGCGCGGGTGGACTAATGCTTTCACACCGTAGGGCTGTTACAATTTGGTTGCATCATCGTGTAATGTCACTTCTTACATCTGTTATTGCAACTGAGACACTGAGAGTTATCGTAACATAAGTAGTAGTGTGGATGTAACGCATAAATTAGTGAAAACTTTATTATAATAACTATAATATATAGGTACTTGTCTGAAAAAAAAAAATGTGTTTCTTTTTTTTGTCCAATAATTTTGTTTCATTTCTTTTTTTTTCATTAGCGTTCAGCGAAGATTTTCTTCAAAGGGACTGACGACACTGAGAGAGTTTTGTTTGCTGGACATGTCGAGGATGTAAATAAACATTCTTATTTTGCATGAATCTCTGCTTTTGCACTAGGGTGTTAACGACCACACCACACGATGGTTAATGCGGATAACCACTAATGAAAGTCATCAGTCGATAGCACCAGTTGTCTTACCGCTTGCGGGTGTGCGGGATCCTCGCAGGCGGCGGTATAACTAAAGACCTGTGAAAGCGTGCGACTAGTTCGTAGTATAGGTTATAGGTTATAGGTTGTACGCGGGCTGGGTTTCCGCAACTCGACGTCATAAATGCGCCTATTTTGCGTAGGGGTTTTGGCACTACTGTTATTCGTGCCAACCCAGTTCCACCAGGAAGCCTAGCAGACCCTTTACGTTGCCGACGGCCTCCGGTAGTGACCCCGGTGTTCCGAGGTACTTTGCCCTGTAGTCCGCCACTCCAGGACATGTCAGGATGACGTGGGCGGCTGTCTCGTCCTCTTCCATGCAGGCTCTGCAGAGAGGACTGTCTGTAACACCTAAAGTAAAAAGGTGTTTGTTTAGTAGTGCATGACCAGTTATAGCTCCTGTCAGAAGACGGAGTGCCGGCCTCTTTAGCTGCTTTAGCTTCCTTGACAATCCGGGGTTGATTGTCGGGAGGGCCTCCCTGGTTTGCCTGCAGGTTCCTAGGGTGTTCCAATGTTTTTGGTGTTCTACCTTGGTGTTTAGTCGCAGTGTGCTCCGCAGCCATGCAGAGGGTAGAGGAATTGTGGGTTCCGGTCCTACAGCTCTTGACTCTGAACCCTCTCTAGCCAGTGCATCCGCTGCATCGTTACCGCGTGAATTACTGTGCCCTTTGATCCATTGCAGGGTTATGTCGCTGTTATTACATACCTCTGATAGGATTTTGTGGCACTCGTGTATCAGCCCAGAAGTTGTTGCGTGACCTTGCAGGGCTTGCAGTACGGATCGACTATCGGAAAGTATGCGGATGGGATATCCCCTTACCTCCCTGGAGGCGATTGCGTGAGCAGCCATTATTATGCCCATACACTCTGCCTGGAAGACGGTGTTGTGGGTCCCTAATGGTGTCGAAATGCGTATGTTTAGGTCCTCCGAGAATACTCCTGATCCGGTGCCTGACCTTGTCTTGGACCCGTCCGTGAAGATTCTTAGCTCTCTGGGGTTAAGTCCTTCCTGGGGGGTTTCGTATAGTTCAACTTTGTACTTTTTGTCAAAGACGAACTGTCTGGGAATGATGTCTGAAGTTGCCTCTATAAAGGGGCTCCCTACCTACAGCCTCGTAGAGTATTTCGGTGTGTGGAACCCTGGGCGGTCTCCAGAGATGTTGTCTTTTGAGCCTTATGGCTGCTGCCAGAGCCTCTTGCCTGATGAAAATGTGAAGCGGCGGAATGTCCATGATGGCTTCCAGGGCTGCAGTCGGTGTAGTCCTCATGCAGCCACTAGCCGCCATGCAGGCCAGTCTCTGGAGGCGTTGTAGTTTAGCTTCGATCGTGGTTAGCGTGGTACGAGGCCACCACACTATGGCACCGTAGCTTACTATTGGTCGGATTACTGTCTGGTACAGCCATAGAGTGATCTTGGGGTTTAGTCCCCAGGTCCTACCTATCATTCTACGGCACTGCCAGAAGACGACTGTAGCTTTTTGGATTTTATTGTCTAGATGACTGCTCCAATTAAGTTTGGCATCGAGTATTACACCTAAGTACTTTACCTCTGTTGACAATTGGAGTTCTGTATTGAACAGTCTGGGCAGGCGGTAGGTCCCCAGATTCCGTTTGTTGGTGAACATTACCAGCTCGGTCTTCCTTGGGTTGACTGTTAGTTCATTGTCATTGCACCAGCGTTCCACTATGGCGAGTGCGGAGCGGGTGACATCGCACACTGTACCTGCATGTATGCCGCTGGTGAGTATCGTTATGTCGTCAGCATACCCGATGGTGTAGTGATGACTGTTGTTTAGCTTGGTGATTAGGTCGTTAACCACCATGTTCCAGAGTAGTGGTGAGTAGTATATAGGTTCGTAGTATATAAATAAATATATATATTTGGGGACAATCTTACACAAATCGACCTAGTACCAAAGGGTTTGCAATCCGGATATCCGCCAAATTTCGGATCCGGATCTGACAAACTCCTGGATCCGGATTATTAGGATATTACGGATCCTTAAAATACAAACATGTCGGTTTACATGTTTGTATTTAGTAGAAGTTTTTTCAACGTTTTTTTTACGGCTACAGAATTAAGTTTTTACCGAGTCCACGCTGAAAACCGACTGGTAATATAATAATAATAATTCTCAATCTCTGTTTTAATCGCCACTCCACATCAGACCAGATTATTTTTGTTTATAATTTATTAGTCACAAAAATAATTAAAACTACATACTACAAACTAGTGAAACTGCCGCAGTTTGATGGCAACAGTTGGCGTTGGTTTAAATACGTTAATCTACCGTAGCCACTAAGTAATTATACAGCGTGTATTTTTAATATTACCTCAAATTGTAGCCAGAGGTAGGTATTAGGGCTATGAAACGATATTGCAAGTTTTTTTTTCTTAACTACCATATTTTTAGGGTTCCCTACTCAAAGAGTAAAACGGGACCCTATTACTAAGACTTCGCTGTCCGTCTGTCCGTCCGTCCGTCCGTCTGTCTGTCACCAGGCTGTATCTCAAGAACCATGATAGCTAGAGAGTTGAAATTTTCACAGATTATGTATTTCGGTTGCCGTTATAACAACAAATACTAAAACCAAAATAACATATTTTTTAAGGGGGGCTCCCATACAACAAACGTTATTTTTTTTGCCGTTTTTATAGATAATACGGAACCCTTCGTGCGCGAGTTCAACTCGCACTTGGCCGGTTTTTTTTACGCCTTATGACCTCGGCAATGCGTACCTACCTATTAAAATCTTTCATATACCTAAATACGGTGGTATAGCTGTTTTTAGTTTTTTCTTAGTTAGGCCTTACAATTCCTACTTTATACCAAAAAAACCTTGTGGATCCGTTTTATCCGAAAAAACCGGATAACCGGATCTGTTGAATTTAAATATCCGAATTATCCGGATCCGAAATATTGGCGAATCTTGCAAACCCTGACCCAAAACTAAGAAAAGCTCAAGCAGTCAAGTGCAAACATATACAATTTACTCAAAAATATGTCCCATGGCTCTCATGTCGGCGAATTAAGTTATCTAATATGGTACATATTTTGAGAGGATTATTCGATATATATTTTTGGACTTGACTGTACTTATGGCTGACGATATACATAATTTAATAAATAAATAAATACATAGAAAACATCCACAACTCAGGAACAAATATTCGTGCTCATCACGCAAATAAATGCCCTAACCGGAATTCAAACTCGGGATCTCCGGCTTCGTAGGCAGGGTCACTACCACCAACTAGGCTACAGAGGTCGTCAAATCGTATGCATGGACATACATCCAAGATAACTCCCGCCCGTCGGTATCGACCAGTGAGAACGGCTCGTCCCAAGGCACTATGACATGAGTTTTGGTAATCTCCCAAACTCGGAATACGAGCCCTATCGACAAATGATAATGCACCTTAACGGACAAATTAATGAACTGCAGAAGAGAGTATAAGTTTTATCGGTATTAAGTATACGTTTTCGAACGCGTTTGCGTTCAGTTTGTCAGTCAATTTGTCTGGCAACGCGTAGTTCCTAATAGTTACCACCAGAGGCGCTGCTCGCGTTGCCATACAAATTGAAACAAACGCAAACGCGTTCGAAAACGTATTGTAACGATAAAACTTATACTAGAGCTACTACCTAGAAATTGTCGAAGATTTAGGCATATAGGTACATCATGAATAAATATTTTCCATTTAGTTGCTCGAAAAAGTATTTACATAGGTATTTGGTATTATGTACGAACAAAAACACATCGAGCGATTGTTTTAAGAACCTCACAGCCAAGAGGTAAAGGTCCACTTACGGCCACTTTTGTGTGCGTTTGCTCAGAGAGGTAAAAAGCAATCAACTACTTTATGATCAAGCAAACACAAACTCGCGACCGGACTCTATAATCAAATGTTGAGCAAAAAACAAAATGCTGTTTTTTTGCAATTCATTATAGATTAAGAGCAAATCGCTCTTACAAGACGAGATTTGATATATGATCCAGTCCGGACTCGTGTCGAAATTGGTCAAATGTCGCAATCATCGACGTTTGCTAATAAATAAAATACGTAGGTAATTACTAAGACAACTGGTTTGGATAATGTACCTAAATACTTGATTTCTAATTTAATGGAGCTGCTTGGGAGACGAGTCAAGATGAACCACTCTTGGAAGTAGGCCGACATGAATCTACCATAACTCAGCGTATCTCAAACAGGTGCTTTTTGTACAAACTCGTTGGCATCGATAAGTCGTTTCTCTATGCAACTGACAGACGAGTCGACTTCCGTTGTAGAACGTATTTAGAGTCCATTTGTTTTTATTTACCTCGTCCTGTCGGTTATGCGTCTTTGTGAGCTAAAGACAAGAAACTAGGCGTAGAGGGAGTTGTTATTGACAATTGCAACATCGTACCTGGATACCAATACACTTCGCTGCAGCTTACCCTCAAAACGAATGACTGTGAGTTAGAGTTGCACTTAGCCGGCTCTGTGCTCCGCACCTCAACCACCGACAGCTATTTTAATTCCAAATATACGCATTGCGTTGCTCGCTGCAAATTGCAAGCCAATGTTTACAATAATTCTCACAGTTTCTTGTGAAAAGGTTTGTAAAATATTGCCTAGAAATGTTATTCAGAAACCGTTTAGCAGTAGTTCCTTCGACATATTAAAAGCAAGGCGTGTAACTCCCGTGCTCCCGAAGTGTCAGCCGGCGCGCCGTGTCCGCGCCCCGCCCGCCAACATGACACCTCGCCATTCGACACACACAGTAAAGTGCATATTTTCGTAATTGGCGTTGTTTGCCCCGCAATCGGTTGCGTGTCGCTTGTAATTAATTCTGCTGAGATTAATCGTGTATAATTTAATGAGAATTAATTTTAAATTGCTGAGCAGTTTGGTTTCCTGCTTTAATAACGGTCCTGAACTTTGTAACGTAACATATACAGTTGATTAATTACGAGTAGCCTTCGTGTCTAATTGTTACTTTGGGAAAGTGATTCGCAACTGTACGAACCATTTTGAAACATCATTGTTGAGACTTATACGCGTATAACAAACATTATCTTCTCTCCCAACTAAATAAATTTGAACTCATTATCAATCTGCACGTGTCCGTGATTTTTCTTATTTCGTCGGGTTTTATCAACAATTCAACCACGAGAGTAAGAAGTTGACGCGTTAGAAACGCTCTAACATCACAGACCGAGCCCGCTGAAAGCTTCACTACTTGACTATTCGTCACAGTGTTCAGCGCGTTTCAGCGCGTCGTGGTGCGCGGGCGCAGTATATCAGCGCACAATGCGCGGCGCGGCGCGCGACGGCTGATCGCCGTTACCGCGATTTACGGCGATCGATATAGCCGCCTAACTAACCTACCCAAATACGGCCGCAAGGCGTCAACTAACAGCCTCTGTACTTGCTTTAACTATAGTTTACACTCGGGGATATACTTCCACTCCTGACTAGGGAACTTAGCTGTCACCACTCGTTGTTTAACTTTAAAGTTGCTAAATGCTGATACTGTTCTAAAGACTGTATGCAGTTGGTGGTAACTAAGGAATCAACTGCGAACTAGCTAATTCAGTATAATCATTTTAGCGAGGCAGTTGAGATATAAACAGCCTAGATTTCTCATAAAGTGTCACTGTGACGAGTGGTTCTTTTGTTGTATAGTCTGCGCTGCGACACCGCCAATAAACATGCAGCCTGCATTTGTATACCGGCCCATACATCTCAGGGCCATGTTGAATTGGCTGGTGTCGCGATAGTGTTAGAATTGCTCGTTGAATTAGGAAACGATCCGATAGTGTGGACTGAATGGGGTGCGAGCGCCCTAATGGTGATAGATTGGCGTTGTTTCTTTTACCGCTGCGCCCGCGCCGTACAAATAGCGGAACATTCGGAATGCGCGCCACAATCGGACAAGCGGCTCCAAAAATGGCCTAATGTTGATTTACGGCAACGGGAATACTGTTTATCAAAAGTCGTCGGTGGGAAATAGTCAAGTGCATTTAAACGATAGCTCACGAGCTATGATCAAAGCATACGCTGACACTTTTCCATTTGTACGCAACTGTTTTCCTTGAAACTGTTTTTTTTAGGGTTCCGTACTCAAAGAGTAAAACGGGACTAAGACTTCGCTGTCCGTCCGTCCGTCCGTCCGTCCGTCCGTCCATCCGTCCGTCCGTCCGTCTGTCTGTCACCAGGCTGTATCTCAAGAACCGTGATAGCTAGAGAGTTGAAATTTTCACAGATTATGTATTTCTGCTGCCGCTATAACAACACATACTAAAAACATAATAAAATATTTTTTTAAGGGTGGCTCCCATACAAAAAACGTGATTTTTTTGCCGTTTTTATAGATAATCTGTCACCAGGCTGTATCTCAAGCACCGTGATAGCTTGAGAGTTGAAATTTTCACAGATTATGTATTGCTGTTGCCGCTATAACAACAAATACTAAAAACAAAATAAAACATTTTTTTAAGGGGGGCTCTCATACAACAAACGTGATTTTTTGCCGTTTTTATATATAATGGTACGGAACCCTTCGTGCGCGAGTCCAACTCGCACTTGGCCGGTTTTTTTTATATTATCGTATTAAATGCTACTATACTGATGACACAACACAAAAAAAAACTGCTTAAGTGCTTATAGAATGACGACTACACACAAGACGAGTTCACTCACACCACAACATAACATAATAATATATTCTTTAAACGTTTGTCTATTATGCATATAATTATTACGGATACATTTGGAATTGCCATATTATGTTCGCCTAAACTTTCTATCATTCAATGCAAAGTTCGACAGATCACCGGTGACATCCTGCCCTATTTGGTCTCACGATCGCCAAGTCATGAGCCTATTCATATTAGATCAACACAACAAATCTTACAACAAATCTTATCTTATCTTTGACACTAAATCTTTTATTTTAAAGATAACTGAATGGAATGTTTAGTTATATGTTATCAACATTGTTTATAAACCCATAAAACATGTTATTTATGCCCATTTTAATGAGTCATTATTCGCCTTGCTATCCGTGATTGATGCACCAGTATTTATGGCGTACTTCAGTATTTACAACCATCTTCCTAATGGCGCTTAGCGCATATGCAGTGCGAAGCTTTCGCGAGTGCATCCTAAAAAACATAGCTCACTGTCTGCCGCGGCACGACGCGCCACTTTATCGGGGGATTTACACCATTTACACTTGGCTGACACCCGGGAACAAATGCACGCTAGCACTGGGTAAGGGATCGATCACACCGAAAAATTAAATACATATGTCGTGAATGGTCATAATTCACGATAGTATTTACATTGGTGTTTATAATTATGTCTCAAACAGCCGATTTATCTTATGTAGCAACACCTACAAGGAATCATTTTAATAACAAGGTTGACAGGTAGGCGAGGCGGGCTGTCAGAGTTCCTAACGGCTATATTGGGAACGAACAGTTAAGTGCGGTTTGTAGTGGTTGATTTGGAGGAAAACCAGGGTGAGCTCTTTCCATAATCACTTTCGATGCGTCCTATGATATTGTAACGATTTGGTATCATTTACACGTGTGTTCATGTGCTTTCACAGATCGGACGATGATAGTTTATGATGCGATGTATTTATGTGCGTCCACAGGTCTCATTCTCTTTGGGAGGCGTATTGGTATATCATGTAGATGAATAAGGTTTTCCTACAGGTCGCGCATGTACGTGACCTGTAGAACACACAACACAGTTCTTAGTTGTGGAGTTCTTTAGTGTTAGAGGATTAGTTACAAGTGTAACAACAGGGTAGTTCGGTAGTCTCGGCTTCAGGCCATATCATCATCAGTCAAGGGTGCACCCGGGTAACTGGAACAATAGCGTGTGAATTGGGACAGTATCAATGGTGGTAAGGGATGTCTATAAGGGGAGGTTGGAGGACATTCTCGGGGACGAAAGTCCCCACACGTCATAGGGAGCTGGCACGCACGAGGCGGCAGCCCCTATGTCAGATATATAAAGGATTCCGCAAGTTGTAAGGGTATGTTTATAGTTGCATATATGCTAATACGGGTGTCTTAGCTTGAATGCTATAGGTTCTCATTCGCGGCCATGAGAGTGACCAGAAATGGCTTCGCGACATGGTGGAGCATGCTGGGATCTAAGCCAGTCTTCATCTGTTTAACACTTTATTTGCCCCAACTTCCTGCTAAACCAATGTTAAATGTAGCATGTGCATGATTGACTCAAAAACAGATAACTGTTCATAAAGGTAATCTAAAGATTTTAAAACCATCCACGAGAAAGAGATTAGCATTATTAAAGTCCTGTCTTAAGGCCTCGCACGTTCATGGTCTTCTCTCCCTCTCACTGAGCATAAGCGTGAGCGAGATGGAAGTGCGTGGTCGAAAGCGCGGATATCATGTTTTTCGAAATATTTCAGAAACGAGTCGAAATTTAAGAAAATGAAGTTATTGTTCATTACTTTATGAAGAAAATTATAAAATTTCATCTCTTTCTGATAAAAAATGGAGCAGGAAACTGGTTACAAGTGAAAAAATAGGGTTGACTTTAGATTTATTTTTCTCCACATTCTTATGTTAAAATGGATTTCTACGAAAACACTGTCACTTCTTATATCTTGCAGATTATGGTATCTATTTTCCAACACGAAAATTGTTACGTTATAAGGTATAAACTGGTTACTAAACAACGAATTTTTACCAAAATATGAGATGCCAAGCCTTAATCGGCTTAAAAGTTTCTGACTTTTCAGAAAACATACTTACAGCAAACTATCACTGTATTATGTCAGAGGTGCTCCTTATGCAAAGGTTACAGTTAAAACCAAGTTATATAACAGAACCATACCATTGATCAATGTTTAGTGTGGTGCAAACATTTAAGACCTTTTAGACATCATAAGGAATTAACCTTCCATAAGTAGTACATTTTAATGTCATACGGCTCTCAACCAAAATCAAAAATATTTATTGGTATCATACTAAAGTAGGTAAAAGTACATTCGTGGCTGGTTTGGACCTTATAGATGCAAAAAATATGTATAGCATTTGTATTTTTTACTGACTCAATGGCAAATTATGGGATTAGATACAAAATATAATTATTCTAAACTATTCAATGAGCAGCATTGGTATATTTATTTGATTATCAATTGATTGTCGTAAACAGCGCATCATCAATTTATTTACTACACGGGTTTATGGAGGTGAAAAGAATCAACTCATTTTCTCTGGAAAAAACAAAGAGCAAAGCCTGTTCTTTCAGGTATGTAGGTACTATATTTGATGGTTACTTTTTTTATTGAAAATATGACCTAAATGTTTTCTGGTGAATCGGATTCATTGTTCTGATTGCAATCAAGACGTCAGAGGTTCAAGGGTGTACGAACTTGAGAGACTGCTGCAGACACAAATAATAAATTGCGAATGAATTGTATCAATTTGACGGTTACAATTTTACCTTTGGGAGCAATCTGTGGTTTTCCTATATTTTTCTTGTTGTCAGGAGGAAGAAATTTTAGACAGTATGATGTTATTCTCAAGTTTCGTTCTGATTTCATCAGTGTATTTGTTTATAGGTACATTTATACCGAATAAATTACTGAAATCGGTATACGTTGCTCATATCTATTTTACCATATTATTGAGATCAAAAGAATGGTAGCATCCTGGGAATTCACTTGTTTGTTGTATTATTAGTATGTGGCAGTAGGCTTTGGTGCTGATTCACTTTTATTTCGGTGGTTATTGTCAATGCGAGATCTGACAGCAATTCAATGGATCTAATTGATGTTGACTTCATTATTGTTTGGTAACCAGCAACTTATCTCAAGACCACTAGTGTACTTTAGGTCTGACTTCCGATCACGCATAGTTGCTATGATTTCATTACCAGGTTATGCCGAGAAGGATTAACTTTTAACGTAAAATAAGTTACTCGCAATTTTTAACTGTGTCATCATCATCTTCTCCTAGCCGTATTCGGCCTCAGCGACTGCTAATCACTGCGGAGAGCGTCGCTGGTGCGCCCTCAGGTGAGTGACAGCCAATTTTTGCGGTCTGTCATAGAAAATCAAGGAAGTGTTATTTATTGACAGTTGTGATATATCAGATAATGCTGGTTAAAGAGTTAAAGAAGTGAGTTCAGACATATTATGAGTATTCTGTGTTGGGACGTGCGTGATGCTCAGCTGTGATGAAACAGGGGATGGAACAATGTTGTCAGTATGATACACAAATAGTATACCTACTCCAAAATAATGTGTGGAGGTGGCTGGTGGCCCTCAGGTACGAGAAAGGTACATGCACTAGGTTCCTATCGATTGTTAGGGGGCAGGGAAAAATTCATTTCATCAATGAAGATTCATTGGATATCTACGTGATACGTTGACAATATTGTCAATTGCAATATTGACCATAATCAGCCGGTATTAATAATTTAAATGCTTTCCATACACAACGATAAATATAATAGTAAAATTACTCACAATTTAATCATGAATATATCCTACATGCGTAACCATAGCTACAACAAGTTGGTAAATACAACAAGATGTACACCTAGAAATCGTAAACACTTATCTTTGTTGACTCCGATACTATGCTCTGAATCAGGATATAAAATGGGTATGAAATCTTTGGTGCTTAGTTTCTTTTAATCCTTTAGCTATAAACCATGACTTACACAGTAGTGTCCAGAATTCTTGTATAAGTAAATTAATTTGTGACTTGAAAGTTAATCGTCTGATAACTCACGTGACTTCGTTAAGTGAATCTCGCGAATCACGAATACGTTTTGTAGGTGCAACCGATAGGTTCGGCTCGTGGCTTGAATACGTTTAGACTAAAGACTTGAGTATAATCAAGTGTTATGGTTAAACAAAGATTTGTAATTATGACAGTTTTAAATATTTCGTAATTGGGCTCTTAAATGTTAGATTTTAGATTAATAATTGAAAATTGTACATCTCATTTACATGTCTAAATATATAGAATTTACAATTTTTGGAATGTGCTGGGGTCAATGATCATTCTGAAGAACCTCATTTACAGTGTAGCACAAAGGGTCAGTAAACTATACTTAAGTTCCTTAAGTTTCTTGTAAAAAAGGCAGTACCGTGCGAACCTTTGCCATGCACCGGCGCGAAGATTTACCCCTTAAATTAGAATCGAATAGATTCAATTTACTGAGAGACAATATAGGCGCGAGTCTAGACAGTGCGTAGCACGCGGCGGATAGCTTGTCACATACATACGAGTAGTCAATATATGATGACCTGATGAGACCCTGAATCGATCATGAAGTCAATAGATAGATAGAGAGATAGATCGTTTATTGCTTGAATCATGGTCATTATAAGTGTTACATGTCAATTTTAAAGTCCTGCACAACTCTGCCAGTTGATGGCGTGCAAATATTTAAAGAAAATCATCACATACATTACAACATTTACAATTCAATAATATTCAACATATTAACAAAGTCCAGTATAATAATGACTAAAATAATTCCATTGTCATAGTTTCATTATATTAATAGGTACTATCAAAACGAATTTTAATGAACATTTACTGTGCGTACTTAGTATACCTACAATTTGTTGTTTTAAGGAAATCTTGGACCGAATAAAAGCAATTTTCAGTCAATCAGGCGCTCAATTTCCTACAAAAACTATTGTAAAACATGTCCGTAATTTCTTTCGGTATGGAGTAATAAATTAAGCAAGCCATGTAGTAGCAGTTTTTGCGGAAAATTTCTAGTCTTGGAGCTGGCATAGACAAGGCCGTATGCGTAACTGCTCTACGGTGAGAGTTGTTATTTAATTTGAATATTGGACTTTACTAATTTGGCAGTTTCAAAAATATATATGCTAGGCGCTGTCATAAACTTATTTTTTATAAAGATTTGTCTCCATGAGTCTACATTTCTCAGATCCCAGATTGCTCTGAGGCATTTCTTTTGGGCAATGAATACTCTAATTGCTTCGGAGCAACTTCCCCATAGTACGATCTCATATCGTATTTGGGAGCAAATATAGGCGTGATAAACCGAGTTGGCTGTCGCTATTGAGCTAGTATTCAAGGAATCGGGATGCGTTTACCTGAGGCACAATGGTGTTATTGGTTGTTATGTTTAGTGGGCCATGTTTAAGTTTTAAAGTGCAATTAGTGTAAATGTATAATGTTCATTATCAATCAGGTTTATCAGACACAGTTCACACAGTCAATACACGATGTGGAGGCCGATGAGTCTAACGCCTCTCTGAGAGGCAAATCATAGAGCCTAGGTGATTCTGCATCTGACACTTGCAAAGCAATTTGTATGTCTAGAAATATGGCTATTCGGGCACCTGATAGTTAAAAACACTTAGTAATATCCTGACAACACCTCAGAAGACTCAAACCTGGACATCCGCAGACAAATAGCCTTGGAGCCGGAACGACTTTATTGTAGATAAGATTGCTGCTAGACTGACCACTAGTTTTCAGTGTTACCTCAAGAAGCTAAACTTACGAAACATCACGCTTCCTTCATCACAAGAATGTCAGCAGACCGCGATGAATAACAGAAAGGAGTTCAAGTGTGGGACTTCATTTCTAAAATCCAAAACACGATCAACAAAGGCATTAAACATGAACTTAAGTAACTTAGTACCTGACTGTACCCATGTTACTTTACTACACGTCATACATAAGCATCATATGGCGAACTTGCCTTTCGATATGAATATACCTGCTCGTAGGATAAGCTGACGCCGACTGTATGCAAGGATCAAACAAATTTACGCGTTAATATTGATGAATTGTATCATTTGTTGTACCTTACGAGTTGGTACATAATTCTTTTATGGACAGCTACGAGCTAGAATTCAATCAAGAAACATTCTTTCATCATTCCTAGAAATGTTCTTTAAATGATTCTCAAACATAATTCATTCGTTTTATAGATTTTGAGAAGGCGTTCAATCATATCGCTTGTGGTATCTCACGAGGCAGTACTAAGGCGACAATATCTAGATACCAGGGTACCAGTGTTGGTATATCAGCCTTAACAAAAATTACATGGTTAAGTATTAAAAACAGTATTGAAAATGCAAAAACTATACACAAATAAGGATATAAATCTAAAACTGAGATGGAGATTAGTTAAATGCTATGTGTTGTCAATCCTTGTGTATTGTGCAGAGGATTGGACTTCAAATAAATTGACAATTAAAAAACTGAATGCATTTTAAATGTGGCTATATAGGAAAATGTTGAAAACCTTGTGGACATACAAAGTATAAAATTAAATAGTATTGAACAAAATGAAGAAGAAAATGGAGCTTGTAGTCAACATAAAAAAAAAACGAAAGAAAACAGCATATTTTGGCCATATTTACAGAAACAAGAAATATTAAATAATAACAAACATAATAGAAGGGAAATAAAAGGTAGAAGAGGAAGAGGAAGACCTAGAACAACGTGGTATATAAGGAAATATAAGGGACTAGAGCGGTACTATTGACGCCGCTACTCTCGCTAGGACGCCGAAGAGCAGGGAAGACTTTCGCATGATGATCGCCGACATCTGTTAGGATAAGAGAGGATAGATAACCCTAAGAAGAAGAAGTATTAAAACCCGATGGTAAAGGTAAAAGGTTTGAAATCGGTGTCCCGGTGCATGAAGCTTCCACCCTCAAACTTTATTTAAACAGCATCATGAATTTATTTTTATTATTGATTATAGATTATTGATTATAGCAACGACTGTTCTTCCAATCTTAGGAACTGCAGAAAAACTAGTGAAATATTTTTGGCTCCTGGATGATAACTCAGAACAGATATCATGTGTTCACGGCAAGGATAATGACATTAATAACATAACTTAACGTCCACGGAAGTCACTTATACTGATGGTGACCGATAATTCAATGTAATTTAAAATATTAAGCTACTGTGTTAGCGAGTGGGCATCACACTATATGACCAAATCCGGAATGAATGAGCAGTACTTATAAGGAGAAGAGAGAAGAATCTCTATGTACATTGATAAAACAAGGTTAATTAAATCTGAAAGGTTCGGAAAATCACTATAAGGACCAATCTGATCCAAAGCTCACAATTAATTTTCCATATACCTAGTACAAAGACCTGAACGTTGCGCTAGATGTCGCAAACACTTTGGACTGCAGCACGTCACATCAATGTATATAAACTGAGATTCATACAGAGACTATCCATCGATAACTAATGAAATATGAACTGCTGCAAGTGACACTAAAGTTAATAGCAGAAATAAATTTTATAGCGTAAACTGGTATCTCTGTAGTCCAGGAAATAATTCACATATATATTTTATTTAGTCATTTATACTGATGTGACAGACACAGTGCATGATTATTAAAGAGTTTTAGCGGTTGAAGGGTAGCGAATATTTGAACAAGTTTAACATCATTAATAACCTATGGGAGGAGGCATGATAAAACGTCGCACGGTCATAACAACTAATGTAATGGCGCCTATTGACCGTGTGCGAGGATTGAAGATACGCAATATCGCAAAGCCTAAAATCTTATCGGAAAATCACATGTTGAAGGACACCCGTCATACTATATGGCGCTCTCGGTGGCTCGTGGCAGAGGTAAATAATATGAAGAATACAAGCAATAGTTGAAAATGATGATTTTCATGCTTTCAGCTCAGAAACAAAGTCTTTATTTAAAACTCAACCAAAAATTATGATTTTTGGTATCCTTCAAAGCCAAAATATCCTTATTACAATTTAGGAGTGCTCAAAATACTGGTTTGGCAGTGCTCAAAACAGCTTCACGATCGTCAGAACAGTTTCGCGACGCTCAGAAGTCTGGCTTTAGCGGTCCTCAGAACAGTTTTCGTTGGGCTCAGAGGCCTAGGTTAAGCAGTCCTCAGAACAGATTTAGCAGGGCTCAGAGGTCTTGGTTTAGCGGTCATCAGAACAGTTTCCATGGTGTTCAGAATTATTTTTGGTGGTCCTCAGACTCGAGCACAATTGAGCGATTTCAATAGTGCTACAATAATACAGGTTATTTTGGCAATGCTCAGCCAATTTTGGATTTTCGCTCAGAATAAAATAGGCTGTTAAAGATCAGATTTGAGGCTGAGAAAAATATTTCTCAGGTCGGTAAATGCTTGACTCGACCACTGATAGTTAAGCATTGGATTCGAAAATCACCGTAGCATACTACTTTCATTGTTGAATTAAAACGTATACAACTGCGCGTAAAAATAGGCAAGATCTGTGCAGATATAGCCAAATGTGTACAGTTAAACTTTGACATAACTGGGACTTCAAGGGAGCGGCAGATGTGTCTCGCTTAAAGAAGTATTTCACTTAACAAGTGTCTCAGATATCCAAGTGTATTAATATCTGTCTCATTTACAGAGGGTTCCATTAATATAGGTGAGATAAGAGTTTATTTTCGTTACAGAGGTGCGATTATTAAATGTATAATAAAAAAGTTAGTAAACAGAAATAATTAAGCACGTTTCTATTAACAGTACATAAAGGCATACAGAATCCGTCAATCAAAATAGAACACAAATTTTTATTAAAAAACAAAAAAAAAAAAACATTTATAAAAATTAAAATAAACTGTATATTTGTTTTGTGTACTTTGGAAGTAACATGAGGTCATTTAGCCAAGAATGAGGAAACAAGACGAAAATGAATCAACAATAAAGTACGAGTTATACGAGGTAATGAATTAACGTTATCTCAGTTATCGAGGTATACGTCGTATGAATAAATCAAAAACAATTTTACAAAAGTATTTTTTTTAATATAGTCTTAGTAAAAGAGGTAAAATACACTCGCTGTCTCATTTATAGAGGTAATGATGACAAACTGGGTTTCTGCCATTAACAGAGGTGGTTCAGTGTTGGGACCTCAGCATGAGTTCCAGCTATGGAGGTTTCTCACTTATCTATTATACTTAACCAAGTTTACTGTATATCAAGAGATTTTATATCAAGTATGAGACATAATTCATTTAATTTATATTGAGACTGAGTGCTCACTCCACCGTCAAACTAAGTTTGTGGTGGATCGTATTTTATTTAAGAATTCAATCCGTTTTCGGTATTATATAATCAATAATAATAACCAGGTCTTAGGAAAAGAAAAGAAAAAACAACGTCAAGCCATAGGGCAGCCCGTTGTTTGCCTCTACTTTCAAGCTTCCTGTTCTATCCTATATTATTTTTTTAGGTGATCAGTGGAGTGTATTTGTATTGTATAGACAAGAAAACGCTTTAAAAAAAAAAAAAAAAAAATAATCACACTGACCCGCGCAAAATATTTTTTTAATATTTATAGTAGGTCGAGGAGGAATCAGGGAAATCAATAGATTAACAGATAAATTAATAGTAGTTGTAGTAATGCTTCGTGCATTCGTTTAATAACGTAAGCAATTTTGCCCGCGGGGGAGGATTCCATTCCATGGAAAAAGGAAACAAGTATAAAGATTATAATAAAATCTGGCCAGATATTCGTTTCAATCTAGCAAGGCAAAGCAAATCCTATTGCGGTAACCTAAAAGTGTGTACATACATGAATCAGCAATGCACAATGTATAGAAATATTTTCATACACTAGAAAATCTATAATATGGTTTTACGATATATATAGGACATATTATGATTGATTGTTTATTACGACATGGAACGCCAAGACACGATGAAGCTTGGTTGGTCAAAATCTCAAGAATAGAGGACCTCGCAGTTGGCTACTCGGGTCTCACGAAGAGCTTGGAACTGATTTAGAAAAGTGGGTCAAGATGAACTTATCAGACGTTACAGCTATCAGAAACTATGTGGATTACTGGGCCCAATCAAGGTGATCGATAGGATTCAGAGCTTGTCAATATTTGCAATGGGAAAAGAACGGTAATTTCAAAGATCTGAGGAAGAGTTAAATAAAGCTGTGTAAGATGATAATCTCTACTGGATATATGATCGCCAGTTTTCTGGGGGGCCGGGAGTGTCGTGAATGGTCATAATTCACGATAGTATTTACATTGGTGTTTATAATTATGTCTCAAACAGCCGATTTATCTTATGTAGCAACACCTACAAGGAATCATTTTAATAACAAGGTTGACAGGTAGGCGAGGCGGGCTGTCAGAGTTCCTAACGGCTATATTGGGAACGAACAGTTAAGTGCGGTTTGTAGTGGTTGATTTGGAGGAAAACCAGGGTGAGCTCTTTCCATAATCACTTTCGATGCGTCCTATGATATTGTAACGATTTGGTATCATTTACACGTGTGTTCATGTGCTTTCACAGATCGGACGATGATAGTTTATGATGCGATGTATTTATGTGCGTCCACAGGTCTCATTCTCTTTGGGAGGCGTATTGGTATATCATGTAGATGAATAAGGTTTTCCTACAGGTCGCGCATGTACGTGACCTGTAGAACACACAACACAGTTCTTAGTTGTGGAGTTCTTTAGTGTTAGAGGATTAGTTACAAGTGTAACAACAGGGTAGTTCGGTAGTCTCGGCTTCAGGCCATATCATCATCAGTCAAGGGTGCACCCGGGTAACTGGAACAATAGCGTGTGAATTGGGACAGTATCAATGGTGGTAAGGGATGTCTATAAGGGGAGGTTGGAGGACATTCTCGGGGACGAAAGTCCCCACACGTCATAGGGAGCTGGCACGCACGAGGCGGCAGCCCCTATGTCAGATATATAAAGGATTCCGCAAGTTGTAAGGGTATGTTTATAGTTGCATATATGCTAATACGGGTGTCTTAGCTTGAATGCTATAGGTTCTCATTCGCGGCCATGAGAGTGACCAGAAATGGCTTCGCGACAACATACACGGACGGTGCGTTTACGCAGCGATTGGAGCTCAAAATACGCAGACGCTGAGCTACAGTTACTTCTCGAATTGGAGCTTACCTACATCTTTTACACCAGCTGATGTGGTTACATCCAAAAGAACGACATTTTTGTAATGTTTTTGCGATTTTAATATTCAAAAAAAAATAAGAAAGTTTTAAAAGAATATTAATAATAAGAATAACTTTATTACACAAAAGACACTGTTACATAATAGGAAAGCGATATCTGGATATTATCTTCTTAAACATTAAATACCTGACTACTAGATCACTACTTAAACCCATTATAGCACTTTATTTTTAGCGTCAGTGTGGTCAATGCTTAAGGCGGGTTTGCATAAGGATGCGTTTTGCGTTCATTTGTTTCAGGGTTTCACGCCTCGTATTTGCATGGGGCCGCGCCGTCCGTCACGGACTTCCGATAGAGCGTCGATGCCATCGCGCTACGTTGCACCAACAGGAAAACTCGAGTAGAATGTGAGTTTATTTTGATGTATTCATAGAAGCTTTTAGTTACGAATACTGATTTCATCGCCAACAAATATATCTCTTTCACGTAGTAGTTTGTTGAAAGGTGATTGTGACCAACTGGTCTTAGTCAGACTCGACAGACTCTTATTCAGGCATTTGGTCTTCAGGCTTACCGGGCGAGCGAGCGAAACCTTCTAGAGCAAAACTGACTAATGTTTTGTAGGTTCAGAAGACAAAGCCAGAAGTGAACCGAGGCGGAGCTACCGGCTTAGTAAGGCTAAGGCTTAGTCTTCAGGTGCTAGGTTTTTTTATGCGTTTTGAAAAGTTTTGCTTTGTTTTTTGTTTGAAAACTATATATACAAATCATTTGCCTTATTATATTTTGCGTAAATATGTTTTTCCATCTGAAACATTTCACTACATAAAACTGTCAAAGTACCAGTTGGTAAGCGAGTCTTTGTTAAAACGTTCACTTGCTAAAGATTGGGTTTGTGTTATAATTATTTGTAAATCTAAAGAGTTTATTTGCCACACAATAATTTGGCAAATAAAATTATGCGTAAAATTGTTTATCATCTTTGTATTTTTTTAAAACTATACCGTTGTATTACACTTGTAACCCACATGGGACACGTGACAGGCCGCATCGCCAAAGTCACAGGCCGCTCGCGGCTAGGGTTGCCATATGGAAAAATCAATAATCCTGATAAAAATCCTGACATCACCCTAAAAGTCCTGACATTTCTAGTAACAGAGTTTTATCATTTCATTCATTAAAACTGTGTAAAATTTGTAATAAATGTATCATAAAAATATTTTGTATTTTATGAGGTAATTTCTAAAAATCCTGACACGTGCCAAGTCCGGCCGCAATCCTGGCAAAGGGTCAAAAATCCTGACGTATGTCAACCCTACTCGCGGCCTACTTTGGCGATGCGGTCGTTTCCTACAGTTAGTTTAGTGCGTTTTATGACATCGTCGCGATCGCATTCTAACATTTTCATAACATTTAATTAGTAACCTTAACATTTTACTTCTGTTATTAATATTATAGAAGTGTAATAATTAACATTTAAACTCATCTTTACATTCTACCAAACAATATCCAACTTGCACCCTTTGGTACTATGTTAGCAGAATTCAGTTTTAATACTGTTGTAAGATAATGTATTCTTAAGTCACCTTTTGTTTCCTCCCGTCCTATAGGAGCTGTCATCAACAAATTTAATACGTAAGAAAGGCTTTCTGAGCTGGAGCCTGGATAAGCCGCTATAAATAGTGTTTGTCATAATCCACCGTATAATGCGGCAGCGACAGGTCGCAGTCGGTGCATTGTGCGACGCGCGTGAAATCGCGCACAATGTCGCGCGACGCGCTGCCGCCGCGGGAGCGCAAGCGCAGGAGTTTATGATGCGATATTCGTGTTTGTACGGTTGTCATTTACATTGCTTGTACTTGCAGTTTTATTATGCTTATTTTGAATAAAAACCACCACCGCTCTATCCCTGAGAATTAGCGGCAAATTTCCGTGGCAGCGTGGCTCACATCACTAGGCGATATCACAACTTTCCAGTTTGTCCCAAGAAATAATCAATTCAAATACGTTAGGTACCTAAGCAGTTAGAGCAACATCGTATATCTATAACTATTACACTCTATACTTATAATAGCCAGGTACATTTTGTGGAATGTAAACTTGTAGTTTTATAAGTTTATATACGTATATACCGGAACTGCTTATGCGATTTTTACAACTCTTTCAGTAGTTTAGGTTATGGCCGTAGTCCTATATAATATATCTCTGCCTGCATTAATACGCGGACGAATCCGCGCGGGCAGGTAGTGTCTTGATAAATACGATGATTCGAGGAATGTCGTCATGCCCAAGAAAATATGACATATGTTATGTACCGTCTGGTCGAGAACTGCCGGGAACTATTGAATGACCTGGGTGCCAAAAACAAGGTAATTTTACGTTGGGTCCCAGGGCATGCAGGTATCGAGGGAAATGAAAAGGCTGATGAGCTTGAACACACTGCGGACCAGAGCCGTTCTGTGGTATCCCTAAAAGCCTAACCAATCTCACTCTAAAAGCCTATTGTTTCTACAAGACCATTCAAGCCTGGAGAGCTAACCCAGGACTGAAACATTCCAAGGCACTTATTAGAGCCTTTAGCAAAAAGGCGTCTTCTGACGCCTTGGCGCTAAGTAGGAACCGCCTACGCATGCTGGTCAGGGTGCTTACTGGGCACTGCCGCCTAGATAAGCACATGCAAACGATAGGACTGTGTGACACAAGGCAGTGCAGATTCTGCTTTGAAGCAGAGGAGACGCCTACACACATCCTCACCGATTGCCCTTGCCTCATGCGCAGTCGTAACTCCTTCTTGGGCAAACACATCATGTGCCCGGAGGAGATCAAATTTCTTGAGTTCAGCAAAATCCTGCAATTCTTCGAGTTTGCAGGACTTGACCAAGAATTGTAGTAAGTGGCGATCACAATAGATCAGCGATGGTCGCAGTGATATAAGGGCTTTGACAGCCCAAAAGCCACTACCAGAATAATAATAATAATATGTACCGTCTGAGTGTGCAGTAAGGAACATTGTTTCACCCGGTTCATTTATCGCTCCCACGTAAAAAGCAGGGACTGACGTGTCGGCACCTGTCATAATTTCTTCGCACGTATATGGCAGGATTCATATAAAGTTAATTCAATTTAGTGTGGGAGCCGGAGCTTCCCCTGGGGACGTCCTGTTCTCGCGCGGGATTTATGCACTTCACGCCTCTCGCTGCGCGCGCGCACAAAGCGCGGATCAGAGTTATCACTATGCCGCATGACTTATGAGTTTGTTTGTGGAAAGATTATGGCGGCTCAATGGGGATCAGCGCTGAATGAAATGAAAGGATCGCAGGCTTCTATTTTAGTACAGATAGATGTCTCGCTTTGAGCGAGCTTTACATTCATTTTGTTTGGGCTGAATGCGTTCAGACGGCAATTCTATGAGTGGGTACAATAACAGTATTAAACTTACAGAAAAATATATTATGAGTTCTCTGACCTCAAACGAAGTAACTAGCAAGTGTGTTCAGAATCATACGTCTTGTAAGGTTCTGTGATCAAAATAGAATCCAAAGCAAATACGCGTTAGCCGATACAAATCCTTATCCCACAGCAGCCGGCACCAGATGGAGCGCGCCATTAAAAGCAATAAGTAGTTATTGCTCCCGCCGGGACACGCCGATATAAAACCCCCTTTCTCCCACACGACGCCACAATGAGGGTCGTTACGTCTTATTCCCGCAACTTATCAGTGCCAACATAATTTCCAAACAGTTTACTCGCCATTACAAGTATCGCGTCATATCGCGCGGGCGCCGATACGATCGCGCGCTCGATACTGGCTGCGCGGCGGGCCGCGGATTTATTGGGAGATATTACTGCAGTTCTTGCT
The DNA here is from genome assembly GCA_963854355.1 of Epinotia brunnichana. NCBI lineage: Eukaryota > Metazoa > Arthropoda > Insecta > Lepidoptera > Tortricidae > Epinotia > Epinotia brunnichana. Next base: position 290,486 of record OY977952.1, on the reverse strand, counting down.
TCATTTCTTGTGCTGTGATGTAGATAGCGATGCGATGCTTTACAACATATATCTGCGCTCCGTGGATGACGAAATTTTTGAGCCGATTTATCTCATTGAACCTTATGTTTACCTAGTGAAATAAGGTTAGAATGCGTAAGTTACAAAATAACGGTTCACGAAATATTTGTGTCAAACTTCCAAAGTCTAATTTTAAACCAAACCTAAACTACATTATGAAGACTATGTTGCTGCAGCTGCAGTAACTTATGTTACCCGTTCGAGTCTCGAATTCTGTACTATCCTATACCTAGCCCTGCGTTCGTATTAAAGTTACTAAAATTAGATTTAACTTCCATTATTATATCAAACTGTGTCTAGATTTAAATATTTGAGACATTGGGTCACAGACACCCTCAAAGACGATGTCGACATAGAAAAGGAAACGCAGAGCACTATCGGTTAGGGGTAATATGTGATATCGCGCAGGTTTGCACGCTGTTCTCGCGAGGTGAAAACTGTTCAAAACTTACTGCCAAAATCTATACACGTGCAACCTGTGGAGCAACTACACCAAAAAGACCCTCAGTGCTCTGCGCGTCCAGTTCAATAACGCCTTCAGGGGGTTTTTGGAGCTGTCATGGCGCTGCAGCGCGTCAGGGATGTTCGCCGCGTGGAGCACCGACGGTTTCCAATTCCAAGCCGTCTTGCGCAAGCGGGTCGCGTCCCTGGCCGAACGCGTACGGGGCAGCGCCAACGCTCTCCTGAAGGTGATCGCTGGGAGGTTGGACAGACCTATCCGCGCTCACTGGCTGTCCATGCATGTACATTCCAACTATAATTATACTTTCCACTAACATTAGTAATGATAAGTATAGTAAGTAGTATAAGTTTTTACTAACATAATATGGATGTGTAACAATTGTTCGAAATAAATGCTTTCATTTCATTAATTTCATTATTACGCATTTCTACCGTTCCATCTCAAATCGTATGAAAAGGAATCCTGCGTGTAGCGCAGTCATGATGCCACAGTGTTAGACCTATATTTTTGGCTTAATACAGATCTGGTCCTTCCGGGCCGCCGCCCCGCAGCGCCGCCACCGGTCCGCAGGCTCCACCTGCCCAGGCCGCGATAAATCGCTATCACACATAATAGATAAGGAAGCGGTGCTCCCGGTCCCCGCTGCGCACTGATTTACGCGCAGTCGCAGGCGCAGTAATTATGCAAGTCGCTCGCTCACAATATTTATGCGGCGGGTGTCGTGCGTGCGCTAATTTGAATAATGCGCGTTGTTTGCGCGCAGGTGCGGTGCGATACCGCGGGAACCATGACGCTGATTGAATCGTAGATCTCGCTCTGATTTCTCAAGGTGTTGGGAAGGGGGAGTTCGATTCGTCGACGTGTTGCATTTTGATAAGCTCGAGATATCAAAACAGATATTTGCAATTAATTTCAACCTAACTAAATAGTGCTTTACTTTGTAATTCATTTATTCAATAAATAAATATACGCTCGAAGATAAAAAGAATGCGGTAGCGTTGGATACTTCAATATTTATATATTGGCTGCATAAAAACTGGTCTAAGTATTTTTATACTCGCGCGTAACCTGCCTACCCAGCCTACCCGCAATTCACTGAGCTGCTTGGAAAAACCACGTCCGTGTTCTAACGACAATATAATTTTCAACCAAGCGTGCTGTTTAAATGTCTGCATTTGAAATTATTTTTACCTTATAAGTCTCCATCGTCGTTACAAAGTTAAATAGAAATGCGAGGGTTCTGTAAAAGTGCCTGTCCTAGGTGCAGTTTCGGAATGCATTTGAAAGTTAACAGCGGTCACGACTTATCCGCTACTTTCAATACATGCAGCTTATATAATGGCGACACATGCGTCCAATCGAGGGGCAGATACTCGCATTAACCTCGAACAAAACGCCATTAACGCATTCACTGCCACCTCCTTTTCCAGGGCATTCGCCAGGTGCCACACTTTTTAAAATGTACTTTATGTAATGCACTTTACGTAATTACGAACGCGTCTGTGCGTCGATGGCACACGGTGAAAGTCACTGGAACGCACATACGCGTCGGTGGCAGTGAATGCGTTAATCCCACCAAGACTTCCCGGAAAGTTTGCAATTATAAATTAATGCAATTAAACCCGTTCAATTAAAAGCGCTTTCCGCAGTTGGGCGGCGCAGGCGCAGCGCATGTCGCTGTCAATTACCCGCACGCGCATCCATCAAGTCCGGACCGCCCGCGTGCGAGCGCCTACATATCCACACATTCTTTACCTTATCTCCTTGAAATAAGACCCAAAAATGCAACCGAATAACGACGTACAACCACCCCCGGGAAACGTTACGCACGCTTGGGAGTGCGGTCACGAAATTTGCGGAAAATTTCAACGGTTGATTTGTTGCTAGTTGGTTGGCATTTGAGAAGTAGACCGAGTGATCTATGAGACGAGGCCCGACGCCGAGACACGAACTTACGAAAACCCGGATTATTAAGGGGGTCCCAGTAGGAAATTCATCAGCGGTAGAGAAACGGAGATACCGATAAATTTAACGTAACGCATAAATAATGAATTCAATCTGCTCTGGTTTGTAAGAGATGTAGTCACCAAGCCTACTGATAGCTAAGAAGCTATCTTTCTTTATTTTGTTTGATGGAACTTCTTTAAAAACTTTTCTATTGAATAAAGACTCGAGCAATGTGTATACGTTACAATCAATGTTGTTTAACCTAAGGCTTTGTTGCAAGTATGGGCTGATGGCGCAACGTGCTCCGCGCGGGGTTCTCGCACCACCGCGTGGTGTGGTGCGGCGGCCGGCTGAGGCGGCGCGGCGTCTGCATATTGACCGACACTGAATATTAACGCGATGACGTGCCAGAAAAGAAATCTGACCGTAACATTTCATAAGTGTCAGATAGTGATCTACTTGTGGTTCTCACGCATGCGTCGCGACACTTCTCGAGAAGCGTCCTCGTAAAAATTAACCCATTAACATCAATTAGCCAACTCGCGTTTGACGAGGGTACTGACCGATAGCTAAACTACGTCAGTGCGGTACTACTGACACGTATTCCAACTGAATAGAGCCGTATTTGGATGAAATGGAAGCTTTTTTTGTAGACTCAGTGAAATCACGTAATTGTCGGATTCAAATAAACCTTCATTGCGGTTAGCGAGGTATTTAAGTTAAGGTTATAAAGGCGTTTTCTCACGTGTGGGGCGGTTGGTCTATTTGGTTTTGTGAGTCGGTGGTAATCGTCGAATTAAACCGGGAGTAGAGGCGTTAAACGAGCGTGCGGGGCGGCGGCGGCGTCGGCCGCGGGCGCAGGATATTAATACGCTTTTTATAAGTTTTGGTTAAATTTGTCCGCACCGTTACACAAAAGACTGTAATTATCGGAATCAGCTTATAAGTTAGGTCGTTCTGTGCGAGCCCCGGTGGATATTGTGCTCCCGGCCGGTTGATTCGTCGCTAACGGTGCGCGGGCGCGGCTAGATTGTTATCTGCATGATAAATTTTAACAACCACTTCACTTGTTTATGAGTTTCATTAAATGTTTCTGATGCGTGGTAGATTACAAAGTGTATTATATCATTATAAAAACACGGGAACCATTAACGCCGAGAGTATTGCGACCAAAAAACTTCGGCATGTATTTAATTGGGTGTTAAAATTAAAAGACACGAATAAACACAAGTAGGCGTGGACGTCTACGTCGGTCCTCGAGCGTAGAGCCGAGCGGCGCGGCGTGCGCGGGCGCACCGCAAGTCATGCGCAATAATGACCGGTCGCATCGTAGCACTATCCAGAAGGACCCTTTGTATCACCAGATCCATCAACGATCATTGGACGCGCGTTAGATCTATGCACGAAAAGTCATTTAACATTTTTTATGAGCTAAAAGTTCCGTTTGGAATGTTTAAATTTTCGCGTTTAAACCTGCAGGAAATATTATAAATGATCAAACTTGAAATACCTTCATAATGTCACAAACTCAACCACATCATTATTACGCCGCGGCTAAGTGAGTTACTTTTTTGTGTCGACTCCGTAGCTACCATAATTACACCATCACACGGAAACTTTGTCCAGCCTCGCCTTAACGAACCAAACAATATAATTACAGTTATAAACTTAAAAGCCTTAAGAGCCACACCGATTGATACAGCTCCTTTACTGCCCTGCAATTTTGTGATTATTTCGTACTTTGTTTATAATTTTGTAAAATAAAGTTAATAAATGCCTCCCACAGAATTGCACGTTATAAATATAAATAATTGGACTGTAAGGGTTTATGAGATATCGTGTTGTGCGGGTGTTTCCCGAGTGGCTGGATTAACTACCTACTAATAATTGCTCTGCGCGACTGCACTGCACGTGATCAGGATCACCGGTCACCGGTGCGTATGTACGCCGCATCCGCCGCTGCGACCGCCAATTTCGTATATCGCCGTTTCGGTCGCTCGAGTACCATAAACCATAAGTGCGATAGAGACGGAGATATACGAAGTTCGAGATTCGAAGTTCGTGGTAGCGCCGCTGAAACTGTCGATAATAATCAAAGCAGAAAACCAGGCAACATTTTATTTCCCCTCAAACTTCCCCCTCCTCCCTCAACGAGATTACCTGCGCAAAATTCTCCCACAGCCAATCTCTCGCTGATTGGGTGTGGCAATAATGAAATTGATTGGGCGACCGATAATTGTGTTTGATAATCTGGCCGCTACTTATATCGATCCAAAGGTAATCAAACGCACGACTCCGACCTCTCAAAATTACGTTGAGAGCGTATAATGCCTTTATTACGTTTATTTCAAAGACACACAAACCAATTAAGGTGATTGATCTAGTTGCGAACCAATGAATAGGCGTCGCGTCGCGTCGCGACTGTCGTAACCGCGTCGACGGTGCGTCGTGGGCCACAAATTGCGCCGCGCCTTGCGACAGACGGACGGACGGACGGACAATGATTTGTGCAAATTATATATACGCCTGACGTGCTTTATGCCGGAGCGATGTTATGATCACTGCAAATAACGGGTCGGCTAATAAGTTGGTTGTGTTGTGTAGCCGATAATGCCGGCGATCAGGCGATCATACTAGCCGCAATATGTTCTCTATTAGCCAGTCAGGAGCGTAGGTACCTTATGCTAGGTAGATTCGTCAAAGTTACGAAAGTCTAGTATCAATTGTAGGTACGTAGGTAAATATGTACTTACCTAATAATCGCTCAAGTGTTGTTTTATTTACTGTGATAGTATAGTGTTGGTCAACAGATGGTTACACAACGCATAATACGAGAGTTCTCACCTTTTACTATGATAACTTATTTTGTTTATAGCATTCTCTCAAATTCGACACATAATATGATTCGGGTTGACATAAAAAATGGTCAGTAATCCGCCATCTTCGGGACAGAGACCGGTTCAGCCGTGGTCGAATAAAGCAGTGTTTATTGGTTTTAGTCGGGATTATTACTCAATCAGGTTTTGGGCGTTCGGGAGCGCAGGCTTTGTAATCAACAAACTTAGTCACATCTGCGCTCCTCGACCAGTATATCTCTGACATCCAATTTTGAGAAGTTGTTCCAAATTTAGAGGTCGAATTATAATAGGTCGTTAAGCCGAGGCCGATTTAAAAACGAGGTACATGGTGGGAAACCCGGGCAGGTGCTCGCAGTTCATTAATTTAATTAAACAGATTCTGGTTTTTGTACATTTCGGGTCGCTGTCAGAAAAAGACGAAAGCCGTCGTTACATGTTGTCCATAACAATAAAAGTTTAATATTAAAACTTCCTGTGGGAAGAGCATACTTGGTGATGGTAGTTGTTTGCTACTTAATTATGTATGAAGTGATAGCTACCCTTGAATTAAAAATAAGTACTTATTGTTATTGACTTTTGCGGACAAACCATAGCGGTGATAATAACTCATTGCAAAATATGAAATAAAAAATATCGATATTTAACAACTAGTTCACTGCAGTCTGACTGACCGTGGTTGGAAGCCAACCGCTATAAGCTCTTTCTCCCAAAAACGTTCGTTGAAAGGTCGCCATGTAACTAGTGGTCCATACGACCGGATAATTTGTGTGATTGTTTGACACATCTATTTATCCACATCCCATAAGTATCGTCACGTCGCGTATCGGGTCGGCGCGGGCGGGCCAATAAGTATCGGGTGTACAAAGAGCCATTAGCACGAGGTTTGTCGCGCAGGCGCAGCCGCGGGTGGCCGGCGCGGCGCAGGCGCAGCGTGGGCGGACAACGAGCTCGGCACTGTGTAAAGGAAGAAGTGGTGTGGATAGTCCCTTTGACTCTTTTGGAGTTATTGATAGCTACTATCTAGCGAGTTATCCGGACATAGATGTGCGAGAGTTCGTGTCAACTAGATCACGCTTCCATGTGGAGTATTGTCTCCAACATTGGGTTGGGTGACGTAGGCGATGATGAACGCTTGCCTTGAGTGAAGAGAAACTATTCATTTTACTATGGCCGTGACATGTACGACTGATTGTTTCAGCTTACGACTTCGACACTTTCGGTTTACTGATAAGATAATTACATCATTATCCCATGTCAACGATAACATTGACGATGATTTGAGATCCGCGTCCGACACTACATACGTAGGTATAGATGGATGTCAGAAACAACGATAAAGAAAATATTTGAATACGAACCGATAGAAAGCCGAAAGAAAATACATAAGTATACAAAAATACATTAATTATATAAGCTGCGATTATTACAAACAAAAAAAAAGATAGACATGAAAGTGATTTCACGAGACTTCCGTTTTGTAAATTTTGGCAGTTACGTTACGGATACGCTAAAAAACGCAGACAGGTACTATTTATACCTAGAAACAACTTAAATTATGAACAAATATTTTTACAATGTTTAACTATAGGGCTATCCAAATATGTCTATGAAACATGTATAAAACATTAACAAGACTAAACTATTTTTTTACTATGAAAACTACTAAAACTAAAAAATAAAAAAATAAATAAAAAAAGATTTATTGTCGCAAAAAAAACACAAAAACACAAAATCGAACACTGATATAAAACAACACAATGCAGAAAATAAATGATGCGACAATAGGCTCGGGGCTCAGCGTTTGCTGCTAGCCTGTCGGCTATACAGCGCTGTTTTTCAGCCCGCACCTACAACACGGGATACAATATAATTAATAGCTAGCTGCAAGGGGAACATTCGCATTACTCGTAATGAACTTTTACTTTTAAAGACTAAATCATGCAATGCTAGTTGAATAATAAATAAATATATATTATAAATTATAAAGTAGTTCAAGTATACATATAAAAAAAAAACAGGTCAGTAACATTGAGTATTCCGTCCAGCAATGGAGTACCAAGCGGTTTAGTACTATAAATAAGGGTATTTAAATGTGGTCATTGTTCACGTAGCTGGTTTTGTAATATAATTCTCTGCACATTAATTTTGAGGGTGGGTAGGGACATACTGGTACGCAGGGTGGGGGGGGGGGGGGGGGGGGCAGGTCCTTAAACCTTAAACTTAGAAAAAATAAAATAAAATAACTAACTAATTAAATAAGAGGCCAGGGCCTCTTGGCAGGGTGCCCATCACGCAGACAGCATTCCCGCGCTGAACTGCGATTGCGATTCTTTGCGCGAGAAAGATGCCGGCGCGAGGGTCACCCGTTGCCTCCCTTAACCTTTTGCTTAGCTCCCTGTGGAGCTACAGCGCACCTTACCCCAAGGACCTAGTGTATCGACGCCGAAAGCAAAGAACTGATATTGGGCGCCGAGATAGCTGTACTTTGAGACCTTGAGGTGTTCCCGGGCGTCTGTGGCGTCCCACACCAGCGCACGGCCCGTTTTCCAGGGTATCAACGACATCCCGTCAGGGCACTTGCCATCGCTCCGCACAATCTGAGGCTCCATCATCATTGGCCTCTACGTCTTTATCAGACGATTCAAGCAGCGCTTTGCGAATGCATAGTAGAGCACTTTTTTAAATGGCTGTGTAGCCCTATGCGGGAGCGGCATTGTCTTCCGCAAAGGTGGCAGGAGAATTGTGCATTAGGTAATGGCGGGGTGTTTATTTGTCTTCTCCTTCTTTTACCTTCGAGAAGGTCAAACCAGGCCCCGTCATGTTTCTTGCGTCCGTCCGTGAGAGCCCTTCGCCACTTAATCCTATCTTCCGCAATGTGCTCCCAACATTGGTGATTGATGCCGAATGCTATCATATCCCGCTTGGCACAATCCTTAAAGCGTAGCAGAGGTCTACCTATACCTCTTTTAGCATTTGCTACGGCGCCAAGCAAGGTACGGCGTGGAAGACGAGTGGGTGGCATACGATGCACATGCCCCAGCCATCTCAACCTTCTCTGTTTGAGCAGAGCGGTGAGACTGGGCAGCTGTGAGATTTCCAGCACCCTCTCATTAGTCACTCTGTCCTTCCAGCTGATGCCAAGGATGTTGCGAAGACAGCGCATGTAAAACGTATTAAGCCGGCGTTCTTGTTTTGCATACGATGTCCAGGTTTCTGCTCCGTACAAGAGTATACTCAAGATGCATGTTTGGAACACGATCATCTTAGTTCTTGTTGTGAGATGCCCGTTATTCCATACTCTTATACGGAACTTCCCAAACATTGTCGCCGCTTTGCCGATACGCAAGTTGATCTCTGCGTCTAACGAGAGATTGTTCGACACGGTCGACCCAAGGTAGCAAAACTGCTCGACTACATATAGGGGTTTGCCATCCAGTATAATCACTGGTGGCTCCGCACACCCCTGCGCTAGAACTACCGTCTTTTTGGCGTTAATGCTCATGGAGAACAGAATGCAAGCATGTGCAAACTTATCCATCATCACTTGGAGCTCCTGCGAGGATCCAGCGATGAAAGCTGCGTCATCGGCGAAAAGAAGGCTGTCAGCGTATAGATCTTCACGGTTACGTTTGGACTTGAGAAGAGAGATGTTAAAAAGCTTCCCATCAGCTCTAGTGTGAAGGTGGATACCCTGCTGGTCGTCGCCGAAGGCAACTTTCAGTAGCAGCGAAAAAAATATGCCAAACAGAGTAGGTGCCAAGACGCAACCTTGCCGGACACCCCTGCGCACTTCGAAAGGATCTGATTGGTCTCCATTAAAAGTGACGGCGCCTTTCATTTCGTCGTGGAAAGATTTCACGAGGCTGAGCAGTTTCGGGGGGCATCCTATACTTGCGAGTGCAGTGTAGAGCCCCTCTCTGCTTACCGTGTCGAAAGCCTTGTTAAGGTCAACGAAAGCGATACACAATGGTGTTTTTTGCTCACGACACTTCTCCTGCATCTGACGTAAGGTGAAAATCATATCTATTGTAGATCGCTGGGCACGGAAACCGCACTGAGCCTCAGGATATACGCGATCAGCCAGCTGCAGGCTCCAGAGCAGCGGGAACGTTTTCACTGACGAGCGCCCTTCCGAGAATGTCGAGCGGCGTGGCGGGACAGGCGGCCGGCGCCCGAGGAGCAGGAGAGGCCATGGTGGCCGAATCGGTCCACTGGAGTCCCACAAGAAACACAGTTGTGACCTGTGCAGATCCCAGCTCCCAGCCGGAGACCGACGGCTATGCGTAGAGTGTCTGGGTCGATAAAAGTACCAGTGTTGGGGGAGGGATATGCATGGAGCCAGTAACCAGATTCTGGCTTGGACACCGCTAACAGCCTGGCCCGGTCCCTGCCTGTTGAAGGCTATATTAAAGTTTGTAAGGTGGCGACGGAGGCTATTGTATCCCAGGCCCTTTGACTATGTGGTTTGGACGGGAGATTTGGACTCGGTCCAGCTAGCCAGGCATGCATGGCCTCGTCTAAACATGCAATCTCGCAGTTAATGCCCGCTGGGGCTTTTAGTATTCTACCTGCGAGATCTAGCGTGCTATGGATTGAAGACAGGAATGCCGGCAAAGCCACACTTGAAATTTTGCGGGTTCCCAGGCCGCCGTTCCTTATTGGTAAGGCGGCTTGGGTCCATGCCTGTTCGCTGAAGTGAATATTCACGATGTTTTCCATTTGGGATTTCATTACACTGTCAATAGGTGTGATCAAATGGGGGAATTTCCAAATGGGGCAACAGCGAAGCAGGTAAGTGAATTTAGGGACAAACAAACAGAATTTTAAAATAAATAAAGCTGAGTGGCTGCTAATTATGGTTTGTCATCTTTCCTCAGAGAAAAATCAACAAGTACTTAGTTACTAGTAGTATACCTACTCAGTAGCAAGCTATATCGTGGGCTAGACCGGAGTCCTATGCCCACGGAGACTCGGGCTCGTGAGCCTCTGTTCCGCAACCGATCGTCTAAACTATGATTATTGTAAATTATATCCGATTAATCCGTCGTTTCATCACGACCGAGAAAGCGCCCTCATTGTTGCCCGTCATATGTTTCGCGCAAGATTTATTAACTATAAATGCTCGCTCAAATTTGGAGCACTTAATTCGCTTTTTGATGTAACTCCATGAGAAATTATAGTCTATGCAAAACCGGTATTTAAATGTCGGCGGTACGGTATGTATTTACAGATTTTTTGTTCTCTGCAAGTGTCGCTGTGGGCCGCGCGGAGATGGATTGTCTGCAGGGAAATTATTATGTTTTACGATCGTTGTAGACGTGTTCATATCTTAGAGAAAATGTTTTACTACAGGTCAGAAGGGATTTAATTTATTGTTCAACCGATGTTATGGTTGGTACGTACCTATTAGAAGATTGATATATCGACAGTGAAAACATCGAAGTACAAAATATCGAAAATCTAAATACTTTCGACGTTTTAAACTATGGTCTTATGAACTTTCGATGTTTTAAATTCTATATTTTCATTTTCGAAATGGTTGTATTCGATATTTTAATCGGTCGGTAAATTAAACCTTCGATATTTTGAATTTCGACCAGCAACCGTTCGATAATTTGATTTTCGATATTTTGTAAATACTTCGATGTTTTCACTGTCGATATATACATTTTCGATCTTCTAATACGTACCCTAACGGGTACGTATTAGAAGATCGATCGATCTTCTATTCAGAGATGCTTTCATAGAGAAACATAGGAGAGGCAACGACAAAATCGTAGTAAAATTTCGTCTGTAATTTTTTTTTAAAGCCGTGGACACTTTCAGTCCCAATATCAAAACTCGTACCTAACCAATGGCACATCTGCACGGTCATCTTAAACGAACGTTCGTGCGTCTGTGTGCGGGACTTCCCACGAACTGTTTTATTATCTCATTAGCGTGAAGAATGTCTTCATAAAGTGTCGCGGCCTCGGGACGTCCATTACGCACTGTAATGCCTTTAATAAAATCCTATATTTGCTGTTACCACTACACCAAAGCTCTTTACGACTTTCAACAACAAACTTAATCCATTGCTGCTTCAGCTTACGGACTCAGTTCAATGTCTCAACCACAGCGTTCGATAGATCTGACTTTATGATTTTAGTCGCTTGTTTGGAGTGCGTGTTGGTAAAGAGCACCCTGGAGGCTCGCGGTTCATCGGGCGCGGCGCGGCGCAACCCTCGCGCCTGCGCCGTGCGGCCCGCGGGCGCTGCCACCGCGCAGCTACTGCGCACCCGCCTGTTACCAGATAACCAATCTCAGTGTAATGTTTTCATTTATCAACTAACAACCGTATATTAATTTCATTTGTAAACGGTATATTATTGATTGCTTCTCGTTTACTTAATAATTGAGTACCAGTAGTACGAATAGCTTGAATTTAAGTGAAACATTGAATTAGGGAAATGTATGTGTATTGCGCAGATCGCTAGTTCCCATGTGTGACTGGGTCGCGCAAGCGCGTGGGCGGGATGCGCCCGCGGCGGCGGCGGCGGCGGCGGGTGATGGATGTGCGAGTGTCGCCCGCGCACACCAGCCACAGCAGATCGAGTGAAGATTAGTTACACCAACTATGTACCCGTTCATGTTAGATACACTTTATAATTAAAATATCAGGTAGCTATTTGTCACCAGCATTGGCTACGATAAATCAACTGAGTTGACAGCAGTCGCTAAAACAACTGTGTAGATTTTATTATCTGAATCTAAATCAGCCCACTGGGATAGCTCCAGATCAATCCCATAACATTGAATTGATAATGTGAATATGGGAACGATGATAGGAAACACAAAATAACGAATGGTGTTTGTATGCAGGATATGTATAACGCGGTCTACACAGATTACATGCGTATACTGTGACACACTGTTATATCTAGACACGTGGCAGCGTGTCAAGCCAAGTTCAAGCAAAAGAACTGGCTAGCCAGCGCCAAGTGTAATATTACACGAACCACTTGGTACCACTTTTGACCCTTCTATAACTCAAAACCTCTTTAACGTAAACACATAAAACTACGTGTGTTTAATTTTAAATTATGGTTACATAAGGACATCTAGAAGCCCAAATTTCATGAAGCTAGCTCAAACGGTTATAAAGATATGAAGGTCAAAAAGTCGTAAATTTTAGCACTGACTGACTAACAGTTAGTGCCGTAACGGTGCGGGGGTAGAAGGTGTGAAAGGTGTTATTTACGCCGCTGGAACTGTTAAGGTGAGCTTCCAGTATTGGCACTTGACCTTTCATGTAAGGTTTATCCTGAGCGCTTACGTGACTAGTATATTCAGGCTTCCATGACTAATTCTCAATTACTGGGGTCGTATTGCGCGCTGGAATCTTAACAACCTTGATACTCTACTTGTGGTAGTTGTAGTGGGAAGGTTGATTCTATTCTTGTCATTTAGTCAGACCAAAAGACTAACAATTATAGGTATGTCGGTTTCAGACGCTCTTCCAGAGAAACACACAACTGCACCCTGGCTTGTCGTGGCATTACGTTAAGTAGAGATCCTATCCAGCTCTTGTGGCATCTTTTTCTATACACTATCGAATTGTAAAATATGTTTTCTTATTATTTAAATTGGTTTTAGAAGTTGAGTCCACTTTACTCGGCTCTTAAGTGGCAATGGGCGCCACAATGCACATAGAACCGATGGCCGTTGGGGAGGGAAGGTTCTCGAGTGGTGATCACGTACCGGCAGGCACAGTGTGGGTAGACCCACACAAGGTGATGACCTGGTAAAAAGGCCGCGAGAATCCGCTGGATGCGGGTGTCACAGGACCAGTCATTTTGGCACTTTTTGGGGGAGGCATATGTCCAGCATTTATCGTCTTTCGGCTGATTTTATGATGATGATGATAAAGAATAGACTAATGCATGCAGACCCGCTGTGCGCCTGCGTCGCTGGTACAGCGCAGCGTGCGAACGGCCGCGCTTGCGACACGCGGCCGACGTGTTTATGGCGAAGTCCGCGCTGATTGGGAGTGATCGTAGCCGCGGGCGCTGCTTGCGTCGTCGTCTTTGTTGAGCCATCGGGGTGCCGATATTATTTCAGACACCTACATGGGCTCCAATACTTTACGGTGAGTGGTTACATTAAACTGGATTGGCATGAGTTACCAGTGTTGCTAGTCAATACAATCCATATTTCATTAAAGCCTCCAGATTGCTTGCTTGTGTTTTTTAGAAACATCCCCAACTCATAATTACGATTAATGCGGATGCTGCCATATTACAGAGGGATTGGGACTGGGAATTAAAATATTGCCTTCTTTCTCTTACCCTTCCACAATACAATCTGAGCTGGGATTTGTAAGTTGTAAGTCCTCTATTATTTTTTCTTACTCAGATTTGGCATGTACTTAGCACTAACTTTAATGGCAATGGCTAAATAGTTATTTGAAAGCGTTCCCACTGTGTGCTCGGATCGCTCGATTTTCGATAAAAGGAACAAAGGTAGTAACTGTCATGAACAATCCAACTGGACATTAAACATGGAATTTCAATTCATTCCGACTCGATAACAACACGGGTTAGCTATATTATTGTTCGTTTCAGGTGCCAGGTTCATGAGCCTGTCGTTTAGTGTAACAACTTGCGCTGGAGCGATATTACACTTTGTTTCTTGATTTCTCGTGACATCACAAATATCTTAGCGTGGCTGTGATATCACCTAATTTGTCACATGTCCATTTCAACTTTCTATGACTGAAAGCACGTCAAATAGCAAAACTTGACAGATTGCCTGTGACATCACAACTTTAGTTCATGTAGTCGCAATGTAATGAGCTGTAATAAAATGAAGTTGAATGTTGCCGCTGGCCTATCGTTTACCGCGACTAACAAAACGCGCGCCTACTTTACCTGCGACACGGGAAAACCATTAGTTAACTTAACTATTTGATTGTGCGGCAATACGTTTCCGGATAAACCCTATTAAAAAACGATTAAATACTGTATTTTATCGGCCAGTAACATTGTTTTACGGTTATCTCAAAATAATGAAGTTGCGTTTATACATGCGGATGCCGCGGATGTCGCAACGCAGGCTGCGATTTACGCGCAGAGCTGCCCCGCGTGGGCGGAGGTGCGCCACTATATAATATAATATTATAGTATAATTCGGGAGTAAGGCTTACTGCTCTAATCGATTTAAAACGCAATAAAGAGCGTGTTCGGAATGTCGTTAAACAATGCGCCCACGTGCCGCATCGAATTGACTGTCGCTGCTTTTAAGTTAGTTATTAATATTAAAAACCCTTACTTTATTTACGGATAAATTATACAGAGTATTTTTTATATTATATCGCTCATTTGCGTGTCATGGCTTTGGTATATTATACAACTAGATATTTCACGGCATCAAGAATATATAGACAGACACTAGCACACAATAAGATGCTAAATAATTATTAAACAGGACTACCAGGAGGTAAATTGTTACCTTAATTATGTGCTAAGTTGTTTGTCGTAGCAGATATCGCCTTGTTGGGCATTTCACCCATTTGCATCCGGGGCGGCGCGGGCGCAACATCGAGCGAGACTATTCTGGAAACTCTACATCGATAAAATGGTAGTAAATGTCAAAAATCAAAGACACCTTTTTATACTAACGAATACTCACAAAACCGCTACCCAAGATGCGATGGTGAAGAGGAAAACAACGATAATAATTAATTGTCGACCGACACTGTATGAAAGTACAAAAAGATTCCTTTGCAACTTACATATTAGATCCAAATGACAGTAAACTCTCTTCTTTTCGGTCTTGCACTATTTCGCCAGGCGCAATGTTCCACGGAGCATATATAGACATAATTTACTTTAAAAACAAAGTTTAAACCGACTTCAATTCAGTACTTCGCCAAGCCACATAGGACATGGACATTTTCTTTCCAATTTACCACATGCACTGCTTTCCGAGAGCTAATGCGTTGATTATTACAGAAAAAACCCGAGTCGCTATATGAGGGCTGATAATATTTGAGGAGTTCCGTCGATTCCTCAAGGATCTCAGAATTAACACTTCATTAGTTGCTACTTCAACGGAATGATCTCAGAATCTTTGAGGAGTTCCATAAGTCATCTGTGGTCTTCAACATCAGTTCCACTTCACCAAAATTCCGATTCCGGTAAATAAATACACAAGTTATAATAGAAAATACCAAAATCACTACACGCGTGCCTATAAAATGTGAGGGTTGCCCTCAATTTCCCTAGGATCCCATCATCAGATCCTAAATTGTTGACAATGGGACCACCTCAGGAATATACTCTTTCAAATAAAAAAAGAATTTTGAAAATCGGTCCACAATTGACGGAGAAATCGGCGAACATACATAAAAAAAAAATACATACAAGTGGAACATATAACCTCCTCCTTTTTTGAAGTCGGTTAAAAATAGGATAAGTCGGTACAAAAGTACAAAGGCTAAGGGATCTCTTCCTAAGTTAACCTTTGAGCAATTGAGCCGAGATCAGGAAATTTAATGACATGACGATGCTGTTCATACAAAATCCAGCAATGAAGCTGCTTTACCACCAAAGTTAAGTTAAAGTGTACCTACTCAAAGTTGAGAACCTATGAAAGAGCAGCCCAAGAGCAGTGTAGAGAATAGGGCCGCGCGGCGATGCGATGTGTAAGGCGCGCTACACTCGTAGTGCGACACATTATCATAATGCGCGCGCATAAATATCACTAAACAATGTTGCGCCGGTATTACCTGTGATATTACCGCGCGCGCAGCCGAGGTCTATTTTAGACCGTCGCTTTCGATCCCAGGCATATAATAATGTATTTCGCGCGTTCGCTTGCGCTCGTGGGGTCCAGTCAGCGACAACATCACCCAGCCAGCCACACCACACCACTACTATATACTCGTAGTTAGCGTAGTACATCATGGTGTTATGTTTCTGGTGGTGAGTAACTAAGCTCGCGAGAACTCCCGATTCCCGAGGACGCGCTGTGTTGATAGTGAAAGACCTGTTTTCTCTCTCTTGACGCTAACACAAGAATCCTTTAAAAACCAAAATGCCAGACGATAAATAATTAAATTGAATACAAATAAATTTATAAAGGGTCGGCAACGCGCTTGTAATTCTTCAATTCGCCAGTGTCCATAGGCTACGGTGTGTGATTATGCTTACCATCAGGCAAACTGTAAGCTGGTATGCCACCGTCGATGTCGTAGTACAAAAAAAACCGGCCAAGTGCGAGTTAGACTCGCGCACGAAGTGTTCCGTACCATTATCTATAAAAATGGCAAAAAAATATCACGTTTGTTGTATGGGAGCACCCCTAAATATTTATTTTATTCTGTTTTTTGGTAGGTAAGTATTTGTTGTTATAGCGGCAACAAATATATGAACATCATCTGTGAAATTTTCAACTGTCTAACTATCACAATTCATGAGATACAACCTGGTGACAGACGGACAGACAGACGGACGGACAGTGGAGTCTTAGTAATAGGGTCCCGTTTTACCCTTCGGGTACGAAACCACACACACAATAGATGATTACTGATTACTGATTAAAAACGGAAAATGTCAAAGAGATGATGATTGAGGCTCGGCACAGCGCGTGCATTTCCACCGTATAGTACCTATAATGTCAAAGAGATGATGATTGAGGCTCGGCACAGCGCGTGCATTTCCACCGTATAGTACCTATAATGTCAAAGAGATGATGATTGAGGCTCGGCACAGCGCGTGCATTTCCACCGTATAGTACCTATAATGTCAAAGAGATGATGATTGAGGCTCGGCACAGCGCGTGCATTTCCACCGTATAGTACCTATAATGTCAAAGAGATGATGATTGAGGCTCGGCACAGCGCGTGCATTTCCACCGTATAGTACCTATAATGTCAAAGAGATGATGATTGAGGCTCGGCACAGCGCGTGCATTTCCACCGTATAGTACCTATAATGTCAAAGAGATGATGATTGAGGCTCGGCACAGCGCGTGCATTTCCACCGTATAGTACCTATAATGTCAAAGAGATGATGATTGAGGCTCGGCACAGCGCGTGCATTTCCACCGTATAGTACCTATAATGTCAAAGAGATGATGATTGAGGCTCGGCACAGCGCGTGCATTTCCACCGTATAGTACCTATAATGTCAAAGAGATGATGATTGAGGCTCGGCACAGCGCGTGCATTTCCACCGTATAGTACCTATAATGTCAAAGAGATGATGATTGAGGCTCGGCACAGCGCGTGCATTTCCACCGTATAGTACCTATAATGTCAAAGAGATGATGATTGAGGCTCGGCACAGCGCGTGCATTTCCACCGTATAGTACCTATAATGTCAAAGAGATGATGATTGAGGCTCGGCACAGCGCGTGCATTTCCACCGTATAGTACCTATAATGTCAAAGAGATGATGATTGAGGCTCGGCACAGCGCGTGCATTTCCACCGTATAGTACCTATAATGTCAAAGAGATGATGATTGAGGCTCGGCACAGCGCGTGCATTTCCACCGTATAGTACCTATAATGTCAAAGAGATGATGATTGAGGCTCGGCACAGCGCGTGCATTTCCACCGTATAGTACCTATAATGCCCGTGTGTATACTAAACACAGTGTTTGGTCAGTTGGTGCAGAATTGCAGGATTAAAAATGACAGCTTGCTAACAGTGCATTTTCATCGGGTATAACGCCTGTCAAAAGTTTGTTATACGACTTACCTCTTTAGAATATGCTAAAGAGTGATTGGCAAAAGATAAACCTACTATCATTAATATCATTATTTATGATGTTGCTAAGGCCTGTACCTATATTTGGTCAAGTGACGTACATTCTCATTAATGGTGCAAACTCCAAGATTTTTTAAAGTAGATACTGCAATATTTACAAATTGTTCTTGTTGTTAGCTCCTTGTTTTGTCTTCATGCCTTCTTGTTTGATTTTCTTTAATTGTTCAAATGGTCAAGTACTGTCCGGTACTGCTTATACATACAAATAAAAATAAAAAATAAAATAAGTATTTGCGGAAAATCTTACACAAATCAACCTAGTCCCAAACTAAGCAAAGCTTGTACTAGACGACGATATAGATAATTATATAGAGAAATAAATACTTAAATACATAGAAAACATCCATGACTCAGGAACAAATATTCGTGCTCATCACACAAATAAATGCCCTTACCGGGATTCGAACCTAGGACCTCTTGCTTCGTAGGCAGACTAGTACCAACTAGGCTAAAGCGGTCGTACCTTGTAACATTTGTCATTCCATTTTGTGAACGCAGCCAATTATCCATACGACGTATTAGAGTACAAACTTTCCAAATTCAGACCAGTTTTTGTTTAAAGTTTCAGTTAACTACACCGGCAATGGCGGCAAATAGACACGCCGAAACTCGTCTAACCCTAAACTTTGCAATGTTAGAAAAAATCATGCGTTCAAGTCTCGCTTGCGCTGTATAAAGCGCAAAAAATCGCAACTAGTTGCTCTTCGAGCTAAAGAACTGGACAGCATGTCTATTAAAAACAAAAGAAAAAACTGAATTGACAAACAAATTCTATATAATTACCTACTGAACCTGCTCCCAATATTTGACGAGAATCGGTTGAGATATGCAACCCGTAGAGGAGAACAGCCGGACAGCATGACAGCCGGACATCCTGACGTACGAATTTTGGTCCAAGCTGAAACGGAGAACTTCGTTCGCTTCGCTCGCTCGTTCAATTATGGCCATGGACGATGACATTACATTCTGTGTCTAAACTGTCATTTCCCCTAACAAACTAGCTGTGACCGACGCACAGCTTCCGAGTGATCGCATAAGTGTTCTGTTAGACCAATTTTGGTACGGAACACTAAAAATGACACTTAGTAAATCTACCTTACGCACGTACGTAGTGTTACGCAATCGATCGTGTATTCGACATACACTATGTGATGTGACCTAATGCATGCCTCTTATTTTAAATATGACCAAAACAGAGATATAAACGGACAACTTGTACTGTACCTAACGCGTCCCTATATTTAGTAAGTCATGGAGATATACTCACTTTCATGACTGTCTATCAAAATCAGAACGACATCTACAGACTGAAACAAAAGCGATATCCTAATTCTTAAGGATGTGCCCTTATGTCAATTAAGACAAATGGAATCGTGGTCCTCGTCAAATTGTAACGACAACGGACGATGACATCAAATTCCACGTCAGTTCATCAGAAATGTGATTCTTATCCGGAGCGTTAATGTGTGTAATGCGGTAATTTCACGGTGGAGGGAGGGGTGAGGTGGGGAGGGCTGGGGGGGTGGGGGAGCCGGTGGGTGGTCGGGACTCAAACCGGGCGAATTTCACGATGCTCAGTGTAGCGTGAAGTTAATTACAAGTTATTGTTACCTGCTCGATTAATCAACCACGGTATTAATGTTCAATATTTGCATAAGTACGTATCGATTTATGGAATTAATTCAAAATCGATTCGCATTGAACTTGACTGGCGTACAGAGAAAGGTTAAAATATTCAAAATGTTAAGGAAAGTATGATTGAATTTACTTTGGAAGTATTATTTTGTTATTTATACCCAACAAGTAAATGACCTTCGTGATAGTAAGTAGTCAGTCACTGTAGCGTAAGGTCGCTTGAATTCCAGACTAGGGCTTCAAATCCCGGGATCCCGCCTTTTCTAAGACTTTTTCATACAGACGTATTTCAACTGCAATACCGAGATACTGGTATTCTTAAAGTAGACCGGAAGCCCTATTCCAGACACATCGATGGAGGCAGACCGCGCAATGACTTGTTACATGTTTTATGTGTTTTTTACTGTAATTTTTTTTGTTTAATATGTGTGACCTGAGTGTTAGTGAATAAATATACATTTCTTTCTTTCTTTCTTTCAATGCTATGACCGGCCTATGCTTGTGACCGTAATATTGAGTGAGACCTTTATTTATGTAATACCTGGGTTACACTATGCCAAGAGCAGGGAAGTGGGCAGGACGGGCGTAATACCGCATTTTACGCCCGTCCTGCCCACTTCCCTGCTCACTTCGGCATAGTGTAACCCAGGTATAAGGGTCAACACTGTCCACAGTGTTGATAGCAAGAACCAAATGCAGGTTTCTCACTCACTCTCAACAGATCATATCGTCCTGACTCACCGCCAACAACACAACACCAGACAGAGAAAGTTGTAGTATTTAGTATTATACTTACAATCCATGCTTGTAAATATCTATACGAGTATTATAAATGCGAAAGAGTGTCTGTCTTTCTATAACCCCTTCACGCTTAAACCGCTGAACCGATTAAAATTAAAATAAAAGAGTAAAAAAAAAAGTTTGGTAAGATAGTTTGAATCCCGATAGTTTATATTCTGAAAATAATCTCCTAAGGAGGTGAAATGGGGGGTGAAAGTTCGTATTGTGCTACGATATAAACGAGTTCCACGCGGATGAAGTCGCAGGTAGAAGCCAGTCTCCTATAAATTAAAGAAGCATAGATCTATGGGCATTTGGTAACAATGCAATCACTAAAGGGATTTGGTGCTTCTTAGATAGAGCGCTGCGAGCGCGCGAAACATTCGATTCGTCTCTGACGCTCGTATTACTTGTCACAAAACATTTACTTTTTGTGAGAACCATTTGATTATGAGCTGAGACTTCACAGACAAGCCGCCGAGGACACATGCAATTCATAAACTGACTCAATACTCTTTCATTCAGCATAATTTGACCCCAAGATTGTGACAACTGTGTGTGGTTTGAGGTCATACTTATGCTGGTTGGATTGAGGTGAGTGGTAAGCCTTGTGAAGCCTGCTAGGTCCGTCTCGCTCCATAAACTCCCGCGCAGCCGGGACGCGGACACGGGCGTCACGTCACACGCCGTGCTGGTAGTCTCCATAAAAAAGTTTACATTTATGTTCGCATGGGTTTGACCACAGGTTTAGGTCACGGACGAGAGGACACAATCGAAACTAAGTAAATTGGGTATGACGAGGTATATCATGGTGAGCAATTCTAGGATTGGGTATGACGTTGATATTGATTTTATTATAGACTAAAAGTCTAAAAACAATGGAACACAGGTCATTTTTAAACGGTTTTAGGGTTCCGTACTCAAAGAGTAAAAGGACGGACTACTCAATTAACGAGTTCTTTAGTGATACATGACATAATTAAGATTTGTATTTTTTTAATTTTAATTTCGACATGCCTGCGCTTTAACTTTAATTTTATTGACGTATAATATAATGTATATGTTAATAATAAATTCAATATTGTGGAATAATTTGGTAATTGTAATTTAATTGTAGTAATATTTATTGTAAAAATTTAATTTCAAGTTTGATATGTATTTAGAATTTTAATAGATATTGCAATGCTCGACAGAGCTCATGTTAGAACTACACCTAGCCTTAAGACCTATTTTGTTACAACATGAACGCAATAAAATCTGAAATCTGAAATCTGACCCTATTACTAAGACTCTGTCTGTCTGTCCGTCTGTCACCAGGCTCATGAACCGTTACAGTTGAAATTTTCACAGATGATGTATTTCTGTAGCCGCTGTAACAACAAATACTAAAAACCGGCCAAGTGCGAGTTGGACTCGCGCACGAAGGGTTCCGTACCATTATCTATAATAAAACCGGCCAAGTGCGAGTTGGACTCGCGCACGAAGGGTTCCGTACCATTATTCGAAGTAATTCAATCAAAAATCAAAAATCTCTTCACGAACAGTTTCGATAACTTCCACTAAAATATAGATAGGATACAGAACAAAAGTAGTTGACTAATTTTTTTGTGGAGATGACCGCAACCACAGAAAAGTCATTTTTGTACAAAGGCACATGAAACCGTCGAACAATAACCGCCATTTCCATCGCCGGCCAACATCGGCGATTGCTTACTCTTCAAAATAAAAAGACAATACTTACTTATTGCAGAACACTAGGAACCAATACCGCAAAGCATGGCTGGTGTGATGAAATCATACTAAAATAAAATGAAATGGTGGAACTCACAGGAGGAATTAAATTATATGTCAATCGTTTGCGTTCTTGTGCAGGCGACTCTACTAGTACTCTGGCGGACTGGTAGACTTTAGTTCTCATTATAAAACGACATTAACATGACACTTTTTGTAGTTTACTAGTTTCATCATATCAGCCGAAAGACGTCCATTGCTGGACATAGGCTTCCCTCAAGGAGTGCCAAAGTGACCGGTCCTGCACCACCCGCATCCAGCGGACTCCTGCGACTTTTACCAGGTCATCAGGCCACCTTGTGGGGGGCCTACCCACGCCGCGCCTTCCGGTACGTGGTCACCATTCGAGAACCTTTCCGCCCCAACGGCCATTGGTTCTACGTGCAATGTGCCCCGCTCACTGCCACTTAAGTTTAACGATTCGGAGGGCTATATAGGTTACCTTGTTTCTGCTGCGGATAGCCTCATTTCTGATGCGATCACGCAGAGAAACTCCCAATATCGCCCTTTCCATTGCCTTTTGGGTAACTTTGAGCCTTCTTATGAGGCCCATTGCAAGCGACCACGTTTCAGTGCCATATGTCATCATTGGCAACACACACAGCCCCCCTAGTCTGTAACTTGTTTTAAGCTCACCCCAACACTCACCTACAATTATACCTTGACACCGTGATGCGTAGTAATCAAGCGTAGGTAGAGGTCTAGTTTCGTAACGGGTGACCGACGGGGTGAGCCGCATTAACGCGTAGAGAAAAACACCCCTGGTCAAAGACTCTCGTCTTGAGACACTGCGGAATATTGGACGAAAAGATGTGCCGTAGCTTCCCTAACGCTGCCCATCCAATCCCAATCCGACTGATTCGACGATTGATCTCGTTTACTAGTTTCTGTTGCTTTAAATAATAATAGAAAGAAATGAAGCTATTAGGGATTTTGTATGAAAAACGTTCCAACCCCTATTTTTATTACAAGCTTTATATTAACTTGCACTGTGCGTTTGTATGTAAATAACTATGTAAGTATGTAAATATGGAACTACCTATGTAAGTTGTCCGTCAAAATTTGCAATCCATTTTTCAGTCACTTCCCGTTATCCAATTGAGCTAAAATTTTGCAAGCATATGTATATTGCATGATAATGCAATATTATGATGACTTGGAGCTGATCTGACGCTGGAGCTGGAAGGTGGCCATAGGAACTCCGCAATAAAACGACACAACCTCATCGAGTTTGGGCTCGTTAGAATCGTCTCAATGAGTACTTGATGATGGTATGCAGAAAATTACAGTCGGCTGTAAAAGCTTGTACCAAAAATGAATTCTTTGACAGAAACTTATTCAATTTTACTTTCTAGCAACAGAAACTACTTTCCGACCTATATATGGCGGATCCCATTGTGATCCCAGTTTTATGTTATTCTAGCATGTCGTTTTAAAATGAGAACCGAACTACGTTTGTATAGAGATTCGAGCGTCCTGGCGACTCTTAACAGTGACATTACCTTGTCATAATGTAACTACAACATGGACTGGTTAGTTTACTAGTTAAAGTGTCCAACCAATATATAGATTTTGGGTCAGTGAGGGCAGCTACCATATCCCGTGTTGCTAGGCGAAAATGGTCTTAAAAGACCTTCCTTTGATTTCAAATTAATGAAGATTGGCGTGTACAGATTTTGGAAAAAACATACAGGGTGCGAGAAAATGTTCATTTTTGACAAACTTTTATTTTGATGCCAATCGATCCCATTCCTGTTCAGGATCAAAAGCTTGTATGGGACCAAAAAGAAATTTCCGGCTAGAAAAGCCATAAATCGAGAGAAACTTTCCCCATACAATTTGTATGAAAATGAATAAAGTTTTTTTTACATGTATTTTTTTATGTCAATCGATTCCATTTCTATCCAGTATCAATAGTTTCCTTGGGGTCAACTTTCGGCTATGTACAAAAAAGACAGAAATTAAAGAAAATTGTTTTCATACATATACTATGGAAAAAGAGTTCTTTAATTTCCGGCTTTCTTGTACATTACCGAAAGTTGACCCCAAAAAAACTATTGATACTGGATAAAAATGGAATCGATAGACATAAAAAAATACATGAAAAAATAAACTTTTTAATTTTCATACAAATTGTATGGGGAAAGTTTTTCTCAATTTATGGCTCTTTTAGCCGGAAATTTATTTTTGGTCCCATACAAGCTTTTGATCCTGGACAGGAATGGGATCGATTGGCATCAAAATAAAAGTTTGTCAAAAATGAACATTTTCTCGCAACCTGTATGTTTTTTCCAAGATTTGTACACGCCAATCTTCATTAATTTGAAATCGAAGGAAGGTCTCCTAAGACCATTTTCGCCTAGCAACACGGGATCTGGTAGCTGCCCTCACTGACCCAAAATCTATTTCCAGCCTGTAGATACTTATGTACGTCATGAGAGGGTAACATCACTGTTAAACACAAAGTAGGTAGGTACCTATCCCATAGCCAGGTGCTGACAACCGATGCAAGTAGTAATTTTATGGGAGATGTGAGCGCTGCCGCTGCTGAATTGTAATACATTTAAATGAAAATTTTGTTTTAGTTGCAAAACGGAGGCAGACTCAATCATTTATTGCATTCCACAGTGTTAGTTTACAGGGTAGGTAAACTTAAGGTTTAGTTGCTAAGCAATAACAATAAAAACTTAATTACGGACCCTGTTGTGCACCGCAAAAATTAGTGAAGAGAACGACTTAATTTTTGTATGAAAATAAAAGGAGAATAATGATTGCATGTTTAGTTTAGGCGCGTTGATGTCTTTTGTTTGGCGGAGTCGTCTCTGTTTAATGTAACTTTTTATGCCTGTGTCGACGCGTTGGCGGCGGGGTGCCGTTTGAGCGACTATGCGGGTTCGTAACCTTTTAACGTCCACGGAATGTACCTACAAGTAAACAATCAACCAAACAAAGGCACAGATGCCCGACATTTAAAACCTAAGATGCACAATCTTATAGTTTCAACTTCACCATTTCCATTTGTCAGTTCCATAGTTTCCTGTCAGCGATGTAGAAATTTATATGAATATCACAGACCTTTTATAATCCCAAACAAATAATTCGTAATATTGGTGTTGTCCATTCAAGGCAAATAGCAATAATCTTAATAATTTACTTTAAAAACAAAGTTTTAACCGACTTCAAATCAGGTAGCCAAATTAAATTGCTTCAAGTTTGCCTATAAAGTTTGAAGAAATCCCTCGATTTCTCCAGGATCCTATCATCAGAACTGGATTTTGGTGACAACGGGACCAATCTGGAATTATATGCTTTCAAACAGAGATTTTTTTTCAAATCGGATCTTAAATTACCGAGTTATCGCGTAACAAAACACACAAAAAAAACAACATACAGACGAATTGAGAACCTCCTCCTTTTTTGAATCGTATAAAAAAAGTTAATTCTTAAATTTTACTAATTTAAAAAAGAAATGCCTATTTTTCTGTGTTTAGATCTTCTAGGCAACACAAGCTGAATATACGTTATGTTACATCATGAACGAGCTCCATCGGCCGAGCTGGGAGTCTATCTGCCTAAACGTACCTATAGGTTTGGCATCAAACTTATATTTATCGCCCACGCTCTCTTCCACACGCGTCAAACCTTTACTTCAATTTTTGAAATGTAATGTTAGATATTTAATATAGAAAAATCAGTATAACCTTATTTACCTTTTCAACCGGCTTCAAAAAAAAGGAGTTGTTTAGTTTGGCACCGACTTCAAAAACTAAGTAAATACCGAGATAATTATTAATTTTATTATTATTAGGTAATAATAACTAATAATACTTCTGGCAGAAATTTTCTCTACGGAGTAGGGATTGGATAATGATAGGGGTGGGGTATATAAAATTATTGTGTGGTTTTCAGTGGGTCGGTTTTTTGAAGACGGTTCCCTTTTTTTTAAAGTTTAAGTTTTATTTATTGATACCGAAACACAAAAAAACAATTAAATGCGCACACAAGCGGAGCAGACCGTGAATCGAACTTATCGTACAAAAACGTCAACACAGTTAACTGACCATTCATAACCATTATTACAATGCACATAAAGTGCACAAATGGTCAGTTGGCGATTGTACAGTCACCGGCATCAATATATAATGGAACAAAGGCCGCAAAAATATCTGATGACAAGTGACAACTCTATTCCTAGAGCCGGTAGAGCGTATCTGATATTTTTGCGGCCTTTGATCCATCATATATCGATGCCGGTGACAGTACTATGTGGAATACCGGTCTATAGCGTCTCGCTTCGCCACCACTGCGCTACTTAGGCACTTTTAGAGTGAGCACGTTCAATGTAAATTGGATATAAACCAATAAGTTGAGTCCGATGGACCTCCTGTTTGGACAGCGCGCGATATCTAATGAACGCATTTTTCCGATCGGCGCCCTTATCTATAATTGGGATCGTTTGGGAGCTCGCGCGGACAGACGGACGCACAATGCCCGGAGGATCAGGGGTCACGGCGGACTAGCTACACAGCCTGTTTGTAACAACATGGTGGCGAACAAGCGTACAGTTTGTTTAATAGTACGCTGACAATGATATCAGTCCTCGTGAGCCTGAGTCTAGAGATTCGGTACATTATTGCTGGGTGTTATATGCGCGTTAGTGAACCTTTTAAAGATACACGTGGATTGATTTGGCAGCATAAAGAACTATTTACAATGTTGATTGTCTAACTGGCGTCTAAATACACTTAAGCATTCATTAGTAATGTGCATTATAGCGAATGTTATATTACAGGCCCCGTAGCATGGATGGCCTTTATCACGCGATAAGTGATAGGATAGAGATGCCGACCCTGGCTGACACCGTTCGATAGAATGAGACGACGCGCTTATCCTATCACTTATCGCGTGATAACGTCATCCATGTTACGGGGCCTGGTAAAAGCTCACAAAATAATAATAAGCGTTTTAGTGAGCAATACACTGTGTGTTCCCGGCACGCGGGCATTTATTAAAACTGCTAATAATATATTCAATTAGCAAGTGTTTACATGTATTAGCAAATCATAATTTTGTAAATTTCCATAATCCGAACCTTCAATGTACTACGTGTATGACGTCGCACTAAACAAAGTATGAACAGCTAGAGCTGTCACTTACACTTACTTTGCTGTACATTGCTGGCAATTTAAAATTTGTTAGAAATTTTAAAGTCATGGTTAAGTTAAACAACTAATGTATGTTACTTTACTCTACTTTAAAAAAAAACCCCACATAACGCACTGCATAGCGAGCTTTCTAGAGAGCTTTCTAGTGAAATGACAGTAAATTTGCTTCGAGCTTTTTGCCGAACCGAGATATTTATTATTTACTAGGGCCAGCTATACTGCACACAATGTGACCGGACATTTAAAACTAAGTTCGGCTTCGCGAGCCATATTCGTGCTCACCAGAGGATATTGTAAGGGTCGCCGTCGTCGGATACGACAAGGACTATATATATATATATTTACTAGAGCGTTCGCTAAAATGATCGTCAAAATGTTCGCAGCGATGTTTAACTCTGTTCATTGTTCAGTTAGACTAACTTAAAAAACTTTGAAATGAAATTAAAAGAAAATATTATTTGCCTCGTCGTATAATATAGTCTGTCAGCTCGCCGCTAACATAGTGCGCATGACACGGTAGGCTGTAATGGTGGACGAAGTGTTACAAAAGTGTAGACTTTAGGTACTTATAACTCTGTGGGAGAACACCTCTACGTTAATTATTTCAGGCTCCGGTTTAATGTGAGACACCTCACAGTGGCAGTAACGCGTGTTAACAAAACTATCAATAATAAGTATCTATCGACGGGTAAATTATTGATATTGCTTCTCGAGCGGAACCGAGCGGCCAAGTTAACACTTGACCACGGAGATCAGCAGATAGTGCGGCTACATGCTCCATCCATGACTACGCGACTGACCACTCTAGGATCTTATTGAAACCACATAAGGTTTACAATTGGTCAGTTTATAGCTGCTGGTTAGTACAGTGAAATGTCCAAATTAATTGCCAGAAATTAAATTAGCCGGTATCTTTGGGCACATAAATACGGTGTTCATTTACATAGACAAACAGCGCGCGATGGTATCGGCTGTTCCCCGAAAAGCAATTAATTGTGGAGGGCGGAAATGGCCGTGGCGCGGGGCCTAGCTAATGTAACTACTACTGTAGGTATGTCGACTGCGATCGCCGTTTGCTATCGCGCTTACTTGACTCAACACTGACAATAAAAACTAAGTAGGTACGCATGACAATTATAACAATAACTAACTCCTAACATGTGCATCCCAATGATTCTACACAACACAACATACCACATGTCCAACTCATCCCTGTCAGGATTATTGCGTGACTTTTCAAATGAGTCTAAGATCATTTTAACCTCCTAAAAATTACAGCTGATATGTTCTACCGCGCGTTCGAACAGATAGGATTACCTTGTAAGGACCCGAATCCACGTGAGGCCACAGACCAGTAAGAATTTGATAAGTGATAATTTGAAAAAAAATATCTCAGACCGTGATAGGTTATTTTTAGTATGGAGTAACGAATCAAAAAATATGTCAAAGAGGCTTAATTATACTAGGTATAGAAATAGATGTAATAAAGCTACCTTTAAATGTAGGAATGATTATGATAGGCAAAGTATATTAAATTGCAATAATAATATTAAGAAAGTTTGGGATAAAATAAATAGTCTATTAGGTAATAATAAACAATCTTTAGATAGTTCCGTCCTTAGTAACGTAGAAAACCAAGGCAGTATTAAAGACACTTGTGACAAGTTTGCACTTACCTTCTCTGATGAGATCGAACAGATCAAACATATATGTAACGAAAAATGGCTAGACCGTAATAGTTATGTAAATAAACCGGACGTGTATATAAGATGGCAACCCGTGCGTAGCAAGGATATTGAACGCGTCATTCGCCAAATGAACAAAAATAAAGCACCGGGGAGCGATCTTGTACGCATGTCCGACTTGAAACTAGTGATGGATAAGGTGAGTCCAGTCATAGCTCGGTTAATCAATTTATCAGTAGCCCAACATAAATATCCTAACAAGTTAAAAGAATCCTTAGTCCGTCCAATCCATAAAAAAGGCGACCGTAAAGTACTTTCCAATTATAGACCATTCTATCTAGCATTGACAAGGTGATCGAAAAAAGTATCATAAACCAAATTAATTCTTTTCTTCAAAAAAATAAAGTACTTAACGACTGTCAACATGGTTTCCAAAAAGATAAAAGCACTGTTACCCTTTTATCAAGATTCACCGATGAGATAAATACGTACCTAGGTGATAAGAAATTTGTTGTAGCCATATTTTATGATTTAAAAAAAGCATTCGACACCTTGGAAACCGACACTCTTTTAAAGGGCATGGACGAATGTGGTGTGGGGCAGCCGCTGAACTGCTGGTTCCGGGACTACCTCACATCACGTTTGTATCGCGTCAAGATAGGCGACGGCTTAAGCGACGAGACGCGGGTGCGCTGCGGGGTCCCCCAGGGCTCCGTGTGTGGACCTGTGTGCTACCTCATGCACGTTAACAGTCTGTGTGGTGTACTGCGTCACTGTTCCGCGCACATGTTTGCAGACGATCTATGCACCCTACTTGCCGGAACCAACCTGTCAGATACTTGTCGCTTGGTTCAACAGGACATAGACACGGTCGTTAAATGGTCCCATGATAATGGTATAGTGTTAAATACAGATAAGACAAAATTCCTCATCATTCAATCACCTTATTTTTCAATAGCTGAAACCTCACCACTTATGTATACCCATAGTTTTACTTGTCTTCATAATAGTTTAAATAATTGCCAATGCAAACATATTAAAAAAAGGTAGACTGTGTTACATATCTTGGCGTCAAGGTTGATGTGACATTTTCCTGGCTACAACATATTAACTATATTTGTAGTAAATTAAGATTACTCCTAGGAAAATTTTACCACCTTAGCTTTAAAGTACCAAGCAATATACTAAAATGTCTGTACTTTGCTATAGCAGACTCGGTGTTGGGATATGCCCTTGATTGCTATGGACTAACATTCAAATCTTACATAGACAAACTTGAAGCATTGCAAATTAGATTCTTAAAATTACTAGTAAATAAAAAAAACAAAAAACAGTTGCAAGGGCGATTATTCAAAATTATTTAAAATCTGTAAAATACTTCCGGTTAGCCTAAAACATAAATACCTTTTAGCAGTTAACAATCATAGCAATCGAGTACATAGCCCAATACCGATAGAACACAAACATAGCACAAGGTCGGTGTCCGCGGGTAAGTATGAAGTACCTCGGGTTAATAACTATTTTAGAGACCATACTTTAGCCAAGAGACTTCCGTACTTCTTAAATACTTTACCCGAAGACATCCGACATGAACCAAATAAACATATTAAAATTTTAAAAATCACTGAAAAAACACCTACTGCATACACTTAAGTAACGTTTGCTTATTTTGCAAGCAAGGGTTATCACACTCATATATAAGATTAATAAGTTAGCATTTAAGTTTAAAATAGGATTAAAAACGATGTTATTATTATGTTATGTATAGTAAGCATAAAAGAGACTTACCTGCAGGCAAACTGTTCAAACAGTTTTGCAGGGACATGTTTTAGAATAAGTTTTTTATATCTTTGGTTAATAAATAAAAAAAAAAAAAATTATAATATTGGCGTAGGGATCTGACGGCCCCATCGCCCAGCAGATTTCTGGTGCAATCAGTCAACGTAAGGCAGCTTGTGGCGGGCTGTTAGGGAGTAGCGACCCTACGTACATGAGTGCTCCTGGGGGTGTCCTGTGGTCAGGCTGAGCCGATCGGGTGGTTGGTTGGACAGACCTCTGGCTTGCCTTAACTGGCTGTCCAGAGTGGAGTCGCAAGAGCTGTTGCTCGAGGGTAGATGTGGACACCTAGGTCATAAGTCATAAGTAAGTAATTTATTTATAATATTATAAATATTACATGTCATCGATTGTTTAGATTAAATTAAATTTATACACTAAGTGTGTTTACATATAACATTCTTATTCTGGTAACTCATAATCATATAGCATCAATATCTGTTGCGTGCAAGAAACAAAATGGAAGGGTGCAAAATCGCGACAAATTGGAAAGGGATATAAACTCTTGTATTATGGTAAAGAAACTGGAAAGAATGGGGTGGGGATTGTTTTAGATCAACACCTGAGTCAAAAAGTGATAGAGATAAATAGAACGAGTGACCGTATCATGTCTGTAAAACTAGCCCTGGAGAACCAAGCCTGCCTCAATATTGTCTGTGTTTACGCCCCGCAAACAGGATGTCCTGAAACAGATAAGCAGGATTTCTGGGAAGAATTGAATACACACCTAAATGCGTTACCCGCAACCGAACAAAGGCTCATCTGTGGAGACCTAAATGGACATGTGGGTAAGGATGCAGACGGTTTTGAAAATCACCATGGAGGCTTTGGTTATGGAACACAAAATAGAGAGGGAGCCACAATATTAGAATTTGCAGCAGCATTGAATTTAGTTATAGTTAATACATTTTTTCAAAAGAAAGAAGAACACCTTATTACGTATAAGAGTGGAAAATCCAAAACACAGATAGATTATATAATGACAGATAGAAAGAATCTTAAACAAATCAAAGACTGCAAAATTATACCAGGGGAGCCGCTTACATCTCAACATAGACTTCTTTTAGTAGCTTTAAAACTTAAACGACAAATTAAATATAAAATACCAAGAGTTGAAAAAATTAAGTGGCGAGAACTCAACTCAGAAAAAGGAAACAGCCTCAAATTTAACATCAGCGCGTATTTAAATAACAGCAACGCATCTGACGACTCTCCTTCAATACACTGGTCGAAATTCCAAGATACTTGTATTGCCCAAGCAAGATCCATATTAGGCATATCCAAAGGCCCTCTGCATAACGAGAAAGATGCCAAGTGGTGGAATGATAACACTAAAATCACCGTATCTGAAAAGAAACGCTTGTTCAAAATATAGCAAGAAAGTGGTACAGAAGAAGATCGTGCACAGTACAAAGAGGCGAAAAAGACCGCAAGAAGATCTGTCGCAATCGAAAAGGAAAATGCAGAGTTGCAGTTATATCAGCAGTTGGAACAAGCCTCAGACACAGAGATTTATAAAATAGCGAAACAGAGACACAACAACACCAAGGATTTCAGGACAACAAAATACATCAAGGACAATAATGGTACCCTACTTACTTCCGATAAAGGTATTTGCAAAAGATGGTACGAGTACTACAATACACTGCTAAACGAGGAGTTCCCTAGACAGGCCGAAGTCGAAGAACCAAGGATGCAAGGACCCGTGGACCAAATTACCATCATGGAAGTCAAACAGGCAATTCTGAAAATGAAAAATCATAAAGCCTGCGGTCCTGACGACATTCCGGCCGAACTATGGAAATCTCTTAAAGAGGATGGGGAAGTTTGGCTAACAAATCTATTTAATAACATCCTAAGTAGCGAAAAAATGCCAGATGCCTGGAGAAAAAGTACACTCATCCCATTTTACAAAAACAAGGGTGACGTGAGAGAGTGTGGGAACTTTCGGGGCATAAAACTTACCTCACATACCCTCAAGATCTGGGAGCGCGTGATCTGTAGAAGGCTTACATCTATAATTTCACTTACAGAAAACCAGTTTGGTTTTACAGCAAAGAAGGGAACCATGGATGCTATTCATGCCGTAAGACTGGTAATGGAAAAAGCTAAAGAAAACGGTCAAAACCTGTGGATGGCGTTTATTGACCTCGAGAAAGCTTTTGATCGTGTACCTAGGACCGTGATATGGCAGGCACTCAGATCTCACAGCGTGCCGGAATGCTACATCCGCATTATAAAGGACCTATACAGCAATGTCCACACATCGGTCAGAAGTCCAGCTGGTCTATCTGACAGCTTCGATATAAAAGTGGGTGTACATCAAGGTAGCGCATTGAGCCCTCTGCTCTTTAATGTTGTCATGGACTATTTGACCGCAAAAATTCAAAAACCAACCCCATGGAATCTCTTGTACGCTGACGACGTAGTACTTATATCCGACAACGTACAAGTGTTACAGGAATACCTAGAAGAATGGAGAAGGTCGTTAGAGCAAAATGGTTTGAGTATCAGTAGGACAAAGACCGAATACATGTTTTGCAACTTCAACTCCAATGCGCAAGCTAATCCAGGCATTACGCTAAGCGGCACCGCCCTCCCGAGAGCTAAAACCTTTAAGTACCTAGGTTCAGTTCTGTCTGAAGAAGGCTCTATAGATGCAGATGTAATTCAGAGAACAACATCAGGATGGGTGAAGTGGCGTACGCTCACAGGGGTGCTGTGTGACGCAAAAATGCACATAAGAACTAAAGGCAAGGTGTACAAAACGGCAGTGAGACCAGCTCTATTGTACGGCAGCGTAGTCTGGGCAGCTAAAAAGACACACGAGCAGAAGCTGCACACCACTGAAATGCGTATGCTGAGATGGGCGGGTGGAGTGACACTTAAGGATAGAATACGTAACGAACACATAAGAGGAAGCTTTAAGGTTGCACCCATAAGTGACAAAATATGTGAAGCAAGGCTCAGATGGTACGGTCACGTGATGAGAAGACCCGACAATTATGTTGTGAAGAAATGCCTTTCTATGGCTACCAAAAAAAGGGGAAGGGGAAGACCTCAAATGACCTGGTTGACGAATGTCCACAGAGACATGAATAGCCTCGGGCTTAAAGAAGAGGATACCATCCAGCGGACTACATGGCGCCGCATGATAAAGAAAGCCGACCCCGTGTAACGGGAAAAGGCGAGGACAAAGAAGAAGAAGATTCTGGTAACTCATAAAACTCTTTAATGTCATAAAAACAGTGCGTGAGAAGCCACGATTTTAATTTTCTTAAAAAAGTTGAGTTACTACCCGCGCATTTTACATTTACTGGTAGTTTGTTAAATACGTACACCTAAGTGGCGAGTTGGCTATATGTTTAAAGTCCAGTGCCACCTCTCTACCCCCCCAGCCTCTCTGACTGGTGTTGCCCTTAGGCCATTTTTTAATGTCGCTATTAATAGGGGCCCATCTAGCAGTTGGCGAGTCACCGTCTGCCAGAGATAAAAAATGAGACAGTTTATTAGGCAGGCGTCCGATGTTTCACCCAATAGCCCAGCCACTAGTCCATCATTTTCACCCAATAACCCGTTTTCTTTAGATTCCATCAACCAGCAATAGTCCCTATACACCCCAGCGGGTGCTGTCTCTGTGTGCGTCCCATGACACGGGCAGGGACAGCATCCACTCGGTGTACTCCTTGCATTTAATTAAATTGTCAAAAGGGCCTGTACGTGTTGGCTCAGTTGGTACTTTGTAGGTACCTAGCCCCACGCACGCCTCCCAAAGGTCCGGGACATCATTGTCCCGTGAGCGGGAAAGACATACATAATAATAATGTCTTTGTTTTTCAATAATCAATAACAGAGAAATTAAACAAAAGTTAGCTATAGCTACCTAGGCTAGGATTTCTCGCACATTTATCAAATTTCCAAGTCAATAGTGTCTATCAATAGACTAAGTAGTCTTTAAAGGTAATTTTAAAGAGATACGTGGGAGGTTGTGGTCTGTTTTTCAACGCACACCTCCAGCAGTTGACACATTTCATATCGCCACCAGCGTTTTGTAAATTTATCGATGCCCATGAAATTTAACGTTAAAACATTTTTAAAGCCAAATTGAGCAGCAAGCAATAATTATTCGGGCACGCGGTGATCAATCTCCGGCCGTGTTTATTAATGGTTTTATAAACCCGGGCGAGCTCTGCTCCTGCTATACGATTCACAACTTGTCTCCATTCACTTACTACGACCACTAAATAGTATAACTTGACCCCGAGGTTCATAACAACTATATGCATAACTGGATGCCAGACGAATGGCAGACCAGCGTCTGCCTGAGAGTGGTCGCTATGCGTGGTGAATATACGCCCTGCGCCCGCACCGATCGATCGGAGATTGTGTCGCGACGAGTTTGCGCGCTGTGTCAATACAACGCGATCAGTGATGCAGAGCGAAATGAGTAGAACAACTCTAAACATGTACCTTATTATTGTGACTTTCTTTTCGAGGCCAGAGGTTGGGCACTTGGTAATGGGTGCACGGCACCAAGCGATCTGCCGAGAGTAGTAAAGCGCATGTTATTGTAACGTTACTGGCATATATTATGTAAATCGCGCGACTTGACTGTGTATACGTATGTATGCTTCGCATACTATTTTTCATTTTGACAATTATTTGGACAACCCTACGTAGCTAGAAGTAAAAAAGAGGCAACGCAAGAAGTATCCACTTATGATATGACTTACAGTTGTTTCTCTGACACAACACAACCCACGGTCACTTCTCCCGAGTCCCAAAGTCGTCGTGCTTCTTGCACCGACCACCGCGTGGTCGCGCAACATGAAGGAATCTATGACTCTTTTCTCGCGATCTAAATGTGGTAAGTATTACTTAATTTAATACATTAACCCTGGCTTTATAAAGATCTGTTAGACCTTATTTCGATAAGATCTACTGACTTGATCTACTAAAATTTGATCTGACATTTGGTCTAACGCATCTTTATAAAACCGGGCCTTAATAAAAATCAAATAACCGGTCA
Organism: Epinotia brunnichana; assembly: GCA_963854355.1. NCBI lineage: Eukaryota > Metazoa > Arthropoda > Insecta > Lepidoptera > Tortricidae > Epinotia > Epinotia brunnichana. The sequence goes on along the minus strand of OY977952.1, from coordinate 254,424 downwards.
CCTGTATGTTCTTATTTATCAACAAAGCTAGAGTAGCTATAACCTTGTTAAGCGGCCAGATACGATAGGCAATTGATCGTGTCGTACATACATATCAATATTGTATGTGCTGCGCGATCGTATCGCGCAGTGCTCGCTCGTATGCATGCTGCGCGTTACGTATTCTATGAACCCATTCAGCGGCGCGATCCAATATAGTGATTTACATAGAAATGCACGTACCGATTGTAATGGTATGACCTGCCCTTTATCGGGAGCAAGCATTAATGTCGTTTAGACGTGGCCGTGGGCGCGCGTGATGGCCACGGCACTCGAATTAATTATTGTATACGCTTTAATTATTTAATTAATGACCTATAATTAGTTGCTTAATTTTATGCCACTTTTATACGGTTACATTTACTTAATTTTTATAGCAATGTTTTATAGAGTCATTGACCTGATTAACGTTAGGTTACGGAATTATGTTTGTATTATAGTCAATTTACTAAATGTCATATACCTACTGGCGTCCGTGGCGTATAAAAAGCGGCGTGGGCGTCGCGTCGCTAATGAGTCGTGGTAAACATTGCCTCCCACGCCGAGCCGAACACCAAATAATGATCAAATCGCATTCATTTTTCTTTCTCTCTGTAATACAAATTGGCCTTTAACTTGATGTTAAAGAATGTTCAGACACAATGCAACAAATAGATCATAATTATGATTAGGCTGAGTTCATTGTAAGTAATAAAATTACTCGCGATCACAATCCCGTTGAATGGCGCAGCGCAGCACAATGGCGCGCCGCGGGCGCAGCGGTGTCGGTGACGATGTCAATGTAGCGCTAGCAGGCGGTGAGCAGCGCTGTGCTGCACCAAGTTTGACCACGAACGATTCCGTCAGTTTTTTTTTTATACCACGACGGTGGTCAACATGCAAATGGCCTGCCTCCAACAGGAGGAGACACTGTAGCCTACGGACACTCGACTCCGGAAGGGTCATCAGCGAGTTGCCGGCAGTTTATTTATTTTCGAGGTTTCGAATTAAGGATTCGTGTGACGGAAGCCAGAGACATGTAGTTGTAGGGTCCTAACTCTCAACACACAATGCAGCGCGTCCTTAGTATAGAATAAAGTGCAATTTGATCAGTTATTGGTAAAAATGTCATAATAATCTTGCATAATCATAATTTTAGTAAATAACGAATAATCGCGTCACAGTCACATCATTCACAACACAATTTGTGCGATTGTATTTCATTACAACGTGGAATCTGACCTGCCGCGGAAATACCTCGCATAGCCCGATAAGACGCAGGGTAACGTAAATCATTCTTTATGGGTTCATTCATTCACTCGTTCCGTTCGCTCATGCATTATAATAATCAACCTTCGTCCAGTGTTGAACTGTCGAGTCGACGGGTTCACATCACGCGCGGTGAAGGTAGCTCAAATATATCCGACAGCAAATAATGAAATCAATGTACCGTTCCCCACCCGTCAAAACATTTAAGCGTAACAATCACCGGACGCTAGATAAATAAATTAAATAACGCAATCAAAACAGATTTTACGCTAAATAAACCCGAGAACTAGTTTGTAATGGACGGCGAGAATTAATCCTTGGCTCGTTTTAGGCGCTCTATACATTCAGTTCAATCAAGATTCCAGCGGCTCGATATCCTTTACATAAAAACTGAGACTGGTATTAATTTAATTCGAGTCGTATCAAGATTAATGTCACACGCTGTAGATAGCATCGCTATCGGGTTTGTGCATACCGGGCTTGTTTGCAGATGGCCGTCTGCCAGTACCTAGCCGCTGTGGCCAGCTTGTGCAACGTGGGAATGGCACTGGCTAACTATTCACGGAACGTTTGCACTCGTCTGTGAACAACCGTCTAGTTTAACTTGACGGTGGTATCGGTGGTATTTGTAACAATAGAGCATATTCGAAGGTCAGGTTTATACTGGTCCATGTGGCGAAGCGCTCGGTAAGTGTTGGGAATGACAGCCGGCGACACGCACATGGGCATCATGAGTGCTTCTGCTTCCACGTTGTGACGAGATGCTACCTAAATAAATCACTGCAGGAATCTCTTAATTTAGCTCGGAGCAGATAGCAATCAAGCTGGTTTATAAAGATTGACAGTGAATCTGAAGAAGTATGTGAAGTTTTACGAGTAAGTAGATATTTCTTGCAATTCATAGTTAATGAAGCCATAAATAAAAAGTAAATGAGCGGATCATGGTCTATCTTTGGACCTCAGTATCGCCAAATTTGTCAGCAGTACTAAATAACATATGGCAGCAATTTATCTATTTATTAAAATATTTAACATGACATTCCCGAAAATCGCCGCCATACGACGACCGCTTTGGCCTAGTTGGTAGTGACCTTGTCTACGAAGCCGGAGGTCCTGGGGTCGAATGTCGGTAAGGGCATTTATTTGTGTGATGAGCACGAATATTTGTTCCTGATTCATGGATGTTTTCTATGCATATAAGTATGTATTTCTCTACATAAGTATATATATCTTCGCCTAGTACCCTTGCTTAGTTTGGACCTAGGTCGTTTGTGTAAGATTGACCCCGAATATATAAAAACATAAAAAATAAACCATTCGTCATGAAAACTAAACAGAACAAATTGTTATTTGTCCGGGTTGATAGGTGTTCCTTAAACGCAATATTGGCGAACCAGTGTTGAAATACAATAGCAAAATATAGTTGGTGCTCAATACGAACAGAAATTGGCCTAACGAATAAGGTAGCACATTGACTCGTAAATCGCACAAAGCATCGCTATCAGCTATCGCGTTTAAAGTCTACAGCTTGTTTGGAAATCCCGCATAAAATTAGCAATGACATAATTGATCGGGGAACTGCCTTCGATGAATATTTATAATTTGTGTTTGTAATTGAAGATAAAGAGCAGGCTAGTGCGATAACGTCAATTCTATTTGATGCTTGTAAATACACTTCTTGTAATACTATACTTAGATCTGACTATGCCAGCAGGTAGCTGTTAAATAGAATTGTGTTGCAAACGTCGATTGAAAAAAATGGTATAAGGTCAGAGATAATCATTTCTCTTAAGAGAGAAACGTACTCTACTTCAACCGAATGAGAATCAGCTAACATTGCTTAATATGTACGAGTAATTGTATTTCAAGAGGTGCGGACGCAGCGTACAATAAATCATACATTCAAATCGCTACATGCAGGTGCAAAGCGATATCACCGTTTTATCTGCGACTTACTATGCTTAGGTATAATCTTAAATTTGGAGCAGCCGATCTGGGGATATATGTAGGTACTTTCATGATAGAGAAGACTGACAAATAACACTTCTCTAATTGTTATAACTCACCCTGCACGTGTAATTTCCTCAGGAGACCTGCATTTGTCATTTAGCTGTAACAATGAATCCTTAGAAAAACTCAAAAAGGCACCGACGCTCATGTTGCATCCATCGGACGTATGAAGAGGCATTTGCCACCATCATAGTATGTATAACAAAAACTATACCTACCGAGATACTTAGCATAATTAACATTTTAGAAGCGGCCCTTCGTCTACATTCTTACCGGCCGGTCAGTTCAGTTAAATTAGTTTTAAAGGATATGAATTAAATCTAAGCCGCGATAGCAGCCGTCTAAATGCCGTGAATGTGAGAAAGAATCCAGCAATGCGGCGGCCGTGACCTCCGCGACTCAGTCGGGTTCGAGGACTCTGGTGCTCTCTCAACAGTTTTATTTTAGTAGCGTGTGGGTGCGAAGAGGACAGAGTAATAGGTGTGCTGATAATCGGGTCTCAGCGTGAAGTCTGTCAGCATTGTAATGTTGAATGAAAGGGTTGTATGTTTTTGGGATTTACTAGAAACTTATGACCTATTACTTCTGTATCAAGTGGAGATGCGGCGGGTAATCCGGCGGATTGCGCAAACGCTCGAGATTTGCGATTTTGAACGCAATTAACTCGACTTATAACTTTCTTGGTGTTATATTTAACGCCGGAGAGTAATAACTTCATAAAATACCACCGCCATATCTCTCCACGGATAACCGCAGCATCGCGAGTAATTTCCACTCGTACGCGTACCAGGAAATCTTTTATACACGGGGTGAGCAAAACCAATGGGAGGAAGGAATGTTTTCATGTAGGAACAACATGGGCTTCAACGACCAATTTAAGCCTACCACTGACAATAGTTTTTATGCATTTTCAATCTATACTTATTTACATAACCGGAAGCACATCTCGATTATCTAATGCGCGTGATGTTTGTGACAGGGATAGCGAGATTGTTGAATGAATGAATAGCGAGATTGTTGAATGAAGCAAGACAGATAACTTGTAAATTTAAGTTAGTCTAAATTAGTTACTAAATTGTAACATTTTATTATACCAGAATTCAAATAAAATTTGATGAAAGATTTATAATATACAAACTAAAATGACTAAAACTAACTAGTTAGTCTTTAGATAGAAGTTTTAGTATGGAATCAATGTAACGCTTTGCTGAAAGCTGTAATGTTACATAGTTACTAAATGAATAAGTTAATAATTTAAAAAACTATGTTCATCTACGCGTAAAAGAATATGTAAGGTAAACGTCCCAGTGCTTGACGATGTACTAGAGTATATGGCATGGGCACTTTATGTCCAAGGAATATGAGTTAAATTCGAACTAAAAGGGGTTTTCTTCATTCGAATTTAAGCCATGTCACTTTGACATAGAGTGTCCATGCCATATACTAGTACACCGTCGAGCACTCGGACGTTTACCTTAATAACTATTTCGTAATTTTATTATTAAGTCTCGTTTAAGTCAATGTCCAATAAAAAAAACTCTGGGTACCGCACTCTTCGCCTCTTTGTCTATTTATCTCTCCCACATCTTGTAACATTCATCCTGTATGCTGTATGCTGTGACTGGCATCCGCGCTGGAAACAAAGTGGTGGCGTAAACCCGCGCAGACGCGCCGCGGTAATTATATCCCTGACGCTGCTGCTGATATTGATTGCTAGTGAAGCGCAAACTATACTATACTTATATTAATATTTCCTTATCTTAAAGCGTTCATTGGGCGTGTTCTAGATGAAGATACTTTCGTGTGATGAATAAGTTAATTTAGGTAACGTTATTGCCTAACTCATTCAATAGGTGGCAACACATATTTTACACCCCCGGAATTGTGAGCGCCGTAGGCCACATTAATCGCTTATCATCTGGTATACCACCACCAACCAACTATCCACCAACCACCACCACCACCCACTGACCAACCACCAACCTCCAACCATCTACTGAACTGCGGGTTAATGACACAAGTTGGTGTGACACATTCTGCCCACCGGCTGGGGTCAGTGTTGTCATTAGACGTGTCGATTAGACGTTCCCTTGGAAGGCCAAGGGAACGTCCGCTTTAAGTAACATACATACCCGTCCTGCTGATTACATGTCTCAGATACCTATGCAGTTGATGTTTCATACATTGTAGTCTCATTCCATCTAGTCAGCTTTCAGCATTCCTAGGCAGTCAGTCGGAGTTCTTTAGCTACATACATACCTCATATCATTGCCTGTTTTTTCCACTACCACTTACCGATGTGAACGACTCTCAGCCGCGCAGAGCCACACAACAGGCGGAACTGCCGCCAACTATTAAGTAGGCAGTAGGGGCACAGTTTACCGCGACCACTACAGGCCCAGCGCAGATAATGTTTTTCGACAAGCTCCAAACCACAGCTTTTTTGCCTAGCGACGCGTAATGGCGGGCGTTTACGAGCTAAGTTACAGCGCATGCGAGCCGGGTTTTATGACGCAACTCGGCTTATTCGCAAAATGTGTACTCGTTCTGCGAGCGTCCCTAACATAGCTTGACCCCCGCTCATAAACACTGCGCGTAATCGGTTACATTGGCTATTCTGTAGCGCTGCCGGTAAGCCTAGTGGATGAACGCCGCCTGATGAACCCGCGGGTTGATGATCTTGCACGCAATTGCTAACAAAGCAACCTGTATTGGCGTTTAACCTTTTCGGTGAACCAATATCACACTGCATGGTGAGCCTGAGCCATTATACTGTTTTGTGCCTGAGAGCAGGGCGGTGTTCTCGAGCTTTTATGACTGCTCGTAGTGATATGGCGAGTATTTTGTAACAACCAGGATTTACTAGCAATGTCAACTTCGTATGTGTAGATCGGAATTAATGCATTTCGTACAGTTACACATGACTGATGTCGTTAACATCACTACCAAGTTACAACTTATTTCATGGCATAGCCTTGTAAGAAAAAGCTCACATTGAATAATTTTGATCCGAGACGCTACTTTATTCACGTTGACAAGAAATAAGCGTTCCAGAATGTTTAGACTGTAATTTTGAGAAGAGTTTCTGAATACAAAATTAAAATAGAATGATGAATCCATTAATATGGCAATTTATGATCTTTTAAAAAAAGTTATGACGGAGCTAGACAAAAAAAGACCCGCTGTTGCTTTATACATGGACATGTCGAAGGCTTTCGACTTTGTTGATCATAACATTTTGTTAAATAAATTATATAATTATGGCGTACGTGGTAATGTTCACGATTTAATTAGATCTTATTTAACCGGACGAAAGCAAATGGTTACAATAAATAAAATTTGTACTAAATCAAAGACTGAAATATCTGTATCATCTGATTTTAAAGAAATAAAATACGGAGTGCCCCAAGGCAGTGTATTAGGCCCCTTGCTTTTCCTTATCTATATTAATGATTTGCCATTGACTACTGAGCACTCAATGATCATGTTCGCCGATGATAGTACAATAATATTTACTGGAAATAATACACAAACAATACAGATTGAAATTAACAAAGCAGTTGACACAGTAATTACATGGTTGAATACGAATAATTTATGCATTAATTTAAATAAAACTAAGATAATGAAATTCAAGCAAAGAGTTGATAGAATACCAAATCTCACCGTGACATACAAAAACCACCAAATTGACGAATCAGACCTTACTAAGTTTTTAGGATTAAGTTTAGATAATAAGTTGACATGGAAAGATCAGATTGACATTATATGTAAAAAACTTTACAAATTCTCATATGCATTATATAATCTTAGTAAAATAGTAAGTCAACCAGCTGTTCTAACCGCCTATCACGCGTATGTTACTTCGACTTTAAGATACGGTGTCATGTTCTGGGGCAATTCCACAGACAGAGAAATGGCCTTTAAAGCACAGAAACGATGTTTACGATCAGTATGTAAAATACCATCAACGGAATCTTGTAAACCGCATTTTATCAGACTTAGCATACTTCCACTACCGTGCCTCTACATATTCGAGACCGCAGTTTACGTTAAAAACAATATGCATCAGTTTTCTGTTTTTAACAGTACTCGCCAATGTCATAAAATATTTACGGAATCAATAAAAACGGGTCTTCTTGCTAAAAGTGTTTTCGGAATGGCACCGAAAATCTATAACAAATTGCCAAAAAATCTATGCAAAGTAGAAGATTTAATAGAATTCAAAAAAAGCCTGTTTACCCTTTTAGTAAAAAAAGCCTATTATTCACTGAATGAATATTTTACAGATTGTGAACTATAATAATATAATACTTACTCTAAATTAGATGCATGCTGCTCCATCTTCTCATAAGTATTTGTATGCCATATGGCAAAACATAGTGGTACATAATTTTAAGTTCTTTGACCATCCATATACCTATGTTTACAAATAAATGATTTTGAATTTTGAATTTGAATTTGAATTTGAATAAAAAAGAATAAGCATGTGTATGTGACATGGCTGATTGGCTTTCACGGTTTTGGGAAAAATTTTAGGTTTACGACAGTAGAGTTAGTTTTAGTGACAAATCTGAAAATCTGCTAAATGGCTTAAAAACTTCATGTTTGTATTGAAAAGGTTAGCACATGCAGTAGGTAGTGTGGGAGCCACCGGCTGCGGTGAGCCGCGCCGCGCACGGTTTTTGTCGCGGTAATGGCTGCGATCAGAATGCCGCGATTTAGCGGTTTGCTCAGTTGGCCTGCGGTCGCGGCCTTTTTTCCCGCCAATCAATTTGGAGTTAAAACTATAAGTGGGTCATTCTCAAAAAAGTGGCACCGGAACCTGTCAGGAGGTTAGTCTTAGAACTTTTTTTTTGCTAAGCATTTTTCTTATAATTAAAATTTATGTATACATTAAAAGACACTTTTTAAACAAAGGCCGAATGTTTTAAAGTAAAACTAAGGTTAAATCAAAATTTTAAAAATAATATAACACTAAGTTTGTCGTTCACTTGCCATGTCCCAACACGAGGTACTCATGTTTAGAGCCTATAAACACATATTTATATCCAACGTACTTTCTTTCGAGTCCTATATTTAAGTTTCGTATATGATCAAGATTTAATAGTATGGCATTGAATAATAATATTATACGTATATCACTTACTTATCTGCAATTAAAGTTTGTCCACGACAGTTTCTGTCGCCCACTTGTCATGAGACGAACACTACTACTGCGTGAATACTATTACGTCTTTCCCGCCTCACCCCGCACCAAACGAGAGCCTCAGTTGCCTGCTAACACTGCTAGGAGTACCACGTCGTCGGTGTGCCCGTGACAAAAATTACGAACAAGCAACGTACGCGAACGGGAGTTTGTAATGAGTAAGTAGTCTTTATTCTGTCTATCGTATTTTGGTTTTTGTGTGTGCTATTCCATTGATATTCGCCTATAGCATACAAAAGAAGGTTTATTCTCGTGTGTATTAGTATGAAATTCATTAACCAAACGGTAAGCTTAAATAAATGTTATAACTATCATTTTGTCCATTCCCTGTATGTCGTTCACCTGTTTTGCAATAAACAGGTGAACGACACACATGTCAGGTGAACGACAATTACTAACAAACTTATACGTAACTTGTATGTAAGAGCGATATTATATTTAATATTTACAATACTAATAAGCCGGTGTTTCAAGTACATGAATCGTTTATAATAAGAATGAAAAAAAAAACATTTTCTTTGTAGATTACCCTACCCAATTTGAGGTTTTTAAATTATTAAATTATGGGGGTTATTATTTGTTTTAGTTCATTATGGCGAAACCTAAATCAAAGAATAAAGAAGATATTGCAGCGAAAAAGAGAGAAAGGGAGAAACAAAGATATCAAAAAATTAAGAATAACCCGGAGCTATATGCAGAATACCAAAGAAAAAATAAATTAAAGTATGAAAAAAGAAAAGAACAGAAAAAGGTTGTCCTGATAAATGAAATGACCTCTCGCCAGCAACGGATGCAAAGGAAAAAGTGGAGAGAAGAAAGAAATAGAAGGTATCAAAGAATGAAAGATAAAAAAGCCAAGGAGAAACAATTCATAGCTGAAAATAGCCCTCCAGAAAGCGATGCAGAAGTAGCTCAATTATTGAATGCCCCAGAAGGAAACGCTGAAGTAGATATTCAAAATGTCCAACCTGGTAGCCCAAGGTCTCTGAGATCTCAACCTCTGACGCTAAGTCCTTCGTCATCACGTATTTCATCTGCATGTTCATCAGGAACCGTTTCCCCCAAAGCTCAACGTATAATTCGGAAACTGAGGTATAAAAAAGACAGAGAAATAAACGTTTTTGATATAAATAACTGAAATATAACAAAACGAATTTTAAAAAATAAACCACTTGATTTAACTATAAATTAGTTTTTATTTGCTTTTTAGTCACCTGCACCTATAATCGTTCACCTGTTATCAATTTCAATTCAATTTGAGTATGTTTGTCGCCAACCTGCGACAACTGTCGATAACTTGACTATGAATTGTCGTTCACCCAACATCAATGTCTTTCACCTGTCTACCACATAGTCGTTCACCTGACATCGATGTCGTTCACCTGTGTACGGCAAAATTTTGAAGGCCTGTATCTTCTAAACTAGTTAAAATAACTACTTCCCTCCACTATATATTGTTTACTTAATTCTATTTCTAGCGAGTCCATAAAAAAAAGTTTAAGAAATTACAAATTTTCCAAAAAAATCGAAATTAATTCATCGGTGCCACTTTTTTGAGAATGACCCAAGTAATAACAATATCGCTGCCGGCCATTACGGCGCGAGACTTGAGAGCTTCCACCGCAAAGATCAGCGCTCGATGGACTAAAAAACTGCCCGCCACCGCAACTTTATAACCACTTCTTGATTTTCAGGAACTTGGATAGAATACCTTTTTACAAAAGATTTCTTAAGAAAGAAAGAAAGAAAGAAAACATTTAGGGTTCCGTACCTCAAAATAAAAAAAAGGATCCCTTATCTTATAGGATCACTTTGTTGTCTGTCTGTCTGTCCGTCTGTCAAGACCATTTTTCTCAGGAATGGGGAGGTAGGTATCGAGTTGAAATTAAAACCATATGCTCAAGTCTGAACGCAATAAAAAGATATAGCCGTTTAACCAAAACCTTAGGGCAGGGTATTTTCCGCTGACTAAGAGTTATCAAGTTTGGCAGAAAGCAAAATCAATTTTTTTTGACATTTGTAATTTTCCCTACATGTGTTTATTTTATAATGTATCTAATGAGTAACGACAACGAGTCGATTTCAAATGTCGAGGCAGAGTTTACTCGTAATAAAAGCGTAACACTTGTAGAAAAACGTGAATAGGTGTGCAATCTACGGCACAAAGGACTTATTGACACAATACACATAGAAAGTGAGGTTCTATCAATAGGTGAGTTAGTAGCAGCTCGTAGCCGACGCCGCGATGAAGCGCTACAACGGCGATAAATAAAAGCAACGCGGCTTCATGACGCCGATCACTATCACAAACACTTATTGAGCCCGCAATACTTGTAAATCTACTTAATAAACATGTTTATTCAAACGAAGCGGGTGTCGGACGGACGTAGTCACGGCGGCGTTATAAACTGCAGCTTCAGTGCGCACACCTAAATCAGGAACGCGTGAAGCACCCATACACCACTATTACATACACCCCTTACGACTACACTTCATTCTCAACCTTGAAGCATACCTGCTTAAGTTCATATTGCGATGTGCTAGTGTGTTTAAAGCGTGAGCAGTGACACTTAGGAAAGGAAGCTCTATAGTACTGAGATGAGGTCGACTCTCGCACCGGTCGGTGGTGGGTGAGGTACGCGCTGCGCCCGCGCTGATTTACTGGGAGCCGCGCGTGCGCTCTCGTTACGGCTCGTGTTTAGCCTCCGCTAGATTTAGGGTTTGACGGCACTATGAATAACGTACGTGAAGTATTAACCTCCAGTCATAACCACTTCAGACTGGAGGTTATCTAGAGGCCCTCTATGGTATATCGGTTATCCCGAAAAGGAATTTCCGTGAAATCAAGAAGTATACATTTAACAGTCTTCTTTAACAGGAGTTACTGAAGTCTTCCGGATTTTCAGTGTTTATGCCTAAATTGCGTCGTTGCCTACTGAATTTCTACCCCTATTACCTAAATGGTTCTAAGATCTGGTAGTAAAATCTTTGAAGAGTCGTAAGTTGTTACCAGAAAGCATTATCACCGTATCACGGGTCGGAAATCAGGGCCGGTATTCAATCCGCGATGTTTGATAGAATGGGACGTACGCAACCCCCACAGAGATTATATAGTTCTGTGGTGACCCCACTATGATGGCTCAGTCATTTGGATTATATAGTTCTGTGGTGACCCCACTATGAATATAATAACAATCTCCTATTAAGTCTCAGAGCCATATACAATTTATCCTTTTGCAACCAGTGATCACATGTATAGTGTCAGACAAACACATTAGTCTTTAAGTAACAACGATTTCCCGGTCATGCGTTTTCTTGAGTATGTGTTCATTTAAATAGATTCCGGCGGCGGCGGCGCGCCGCACGTGCGTCGCGCGCTGCGCGGGCGCAGCTCGCCTTCATTACCATCTGATACACTTCCTGGGAAACTGGAATACTTAGACCACGAGATATCTCCATGATACTGTCTGCTGGACTGTGATTTCTGGCTTAATTCTGAATTTTGTTTTTCAGGGGCTTATAATGAGAACCAATCTCGCATTCCAATTTGGTGTTTTGCTCACTCGTTCTTTTGGATTTAATAGATACTTTGGTAGTTGGATTCTATCCAGAATATAATAATATATATAATATTATCAATTGGGAAGTCCCTTGTTTTGCTGATATACCTACCTACTGTTCATCGAATATTGTTTCAGTGACAACAATTTATCGAATTCTTAGTTTTACTATTTTCTTTTAGCGTTATTTTGTTTCTTGGACAATTCATTAACATTTTTGGTACAGTCGGCCTCATAAGTTGCTGAACACCTAAGTACCTGGTCGTTTTGACTCGTTTGACAACTTCATATGGCAGTTTAACATGACGTTTAATGCGACACGGTACAAAGATGTCAAGCCCCTTGAGAGGCTCACCGTACTTCCTCGTAAAACCATTCAAGAAATTGTTTACTTGATCGATGATTAATTTCACACGTATTTTAAGTAACAGAACTACTAAACATCGCTGTTTATTCATTGGACGTATTATATAAGATGGCGGTGCAGTGGCGGTTATTCTAATGGTTCCCGACCACTTATAACATGTGGTACTATGGGTAGATAAAGTTTATTTATTTATATTAAAAAAATCACAATACAAAAAAAATAGACGCGTAATGATAATTAAATACAATAGGATGATAACAATAAACTTAAGAATACCTTAAGCCTAGTCAAACAGTCCCCCTCGAGACATCCCTGGCGCAAAGGTCCCCATAACACTGGCCGCCTAGATAAAGTAAGTGTATGTAACGGTACATAATTAGTCATTAAAACACTAGTGTGATCCTATTATGAAACTTACTGACGCTCGTTTCATAAACCCACACTCGTGTTTAATGCCCTTTATTATGTACAGTCACATAATAGTTATTTACGATACAAGTGCAGAAAATAGGAAATTCGCAACTAGTGGTGATAAATTAAAACACGACCAAAGGGAGGGTTTTAATTTAAATCGACACGAGTTGCTCTTTTCCGCACACGTGCGTAAAAGTAGCAACATGTGTACCACACACACACTACTGTATTAAGCGCTTCAGTTCCTATACATTTCATTGTATACCAAATGTAATTGACAAAGTTAGTTAAATTACATTCGCACAAAAACTAACTGTATCTTCATGTTTATGTAGCATGGATGGCCTTATCACGTGATAAGTGATAGGATAGAGCTGCCGTCCCTGGCTGACACCGTTCGATAGAATGAGACGACGCGCTTATCCTATCACTTATCGCGTGATAACGCCATCCATGCTACGGGGCCAGGTCTCCATTAGGTACGACGACGAGCGAAGCGGGGAGGAGTGTTAAGAGGGCGCTCGTTTTTTGGTCAGGAATAAGCGAGAATGACGGATTTTTGACGTTGTAATTCTAAGAAACGGAGAGCTTTTTCTAGATCCTGATTACTTATTTGCATAGGTAAACTCCTCATATTGGTCCTAGCCGCCTCCAATTCACGAAGAACTGAATACTTTAACCGAAAATACCCGATTACCGACAGTAGTTTTCTGAAGAGAGCGCAGAGTCATAAGTTTGAGCCCCTAATACTCCATGATGTTATATGAGAACCTACTTGTTTTTTTCTATTTTCACTAGCGTAATATGTTGCCATTGCACCTAGCCGCCTCGAATTTTCCTTATTCTGCACGTATATATATGTAAACTGTTCTCAATTACACCATATTTGTCAACAAAATCGTACTGAAAACTCAAGGATTTTCTCATTATTGTTGAATTATTTTTGTATTGAATCTTACACAACATTAAAGTTCATGCTTGTACCAACAAGATCCAGTCCAAAAAATATAACTTTTGTCAAAATTTATATTTATAAATAATTATTCAAAACTAGTATAAATTTACCGTCGCGTGGGAATATATCTCAGTACCGGCTGAATAGCCCTCCGAGACAGACGTGTAGTGTGTTTATTTGTGGCTATTCACGAAGCTAACCGGCCACTCTTCAGATAAAATAATATTATTTTGATCTCCGACTAGGCATAGTTGTTACCAACCTCGGGGTCAAACTATACTGGGGATACATTCGTGAGGCTAATCGAGACAAGTTATGAATTGCATAGCTGCCATATATGACGTAGTGTAGCGAAAAGGCTCAAACCCACCGGATACGTAACATTTAAAATTGAACCTTCTACCTAAAACAAAAGTCATACATTTCAATGGTGATGTCTTGTGGGTTGGATCCTTTTGTCTAAACTACGCGTTCTATAGTCAATTATTATTGTACGAGTGATCGTGATACTTGATAGATTTAATTTATTTACTAGTTAGTCCAGTCATCGGAATTCTCGTAACATTTTTGAGCTGTCATGGGGACTTCTCGTTTATCGACTTCTGATACAAATATTTTGTCGATACATTATAGAGCACAACACAACATATCAAAGAAGATTAAAAGTAGAGGTAAACAACAGGCGGTCTTATCGCTAAAGACCGATCTCTTTTAGATAACTTTTGACTTTCTGAAAATGTTAAATAGAGATTTGCAATGAAATCAATGAAAAATTAATAGTTAACAATTTTACATTTAATCAGTTCAGTTCAGTAAAATTCTTCTTTGTTACCAGGTACACGTTTTTAGGTTTCCGTACTCAAAGAGTAAAACGGCACCCTATTACTAAGACTTCGCTGTCCGTCCGACCGTCCGTCTGTCTGTCACCAGGCTGTATCTCAAGAACCGTGACAGCTAGAGAGTTGAAATTTTCACAGATTATGTATTTCTGTTGCAGCTATAACAACAAATACTGAAAACAATTTTTTTTTTTTAAGGGGAGCTCCCATACAACAAACGTGATTTTATTGCCGTTTTTATAGATAATGGTTCGGAACCCTTCGTGCGCGAGTCCAACTCGCACTTGGCCGGTTTTTTTCTTACGATGTGAATCACTTGATACATGTTTTTTGATATTATGTTTTTTGAACTGTTTCAAATTAACATAACAAACAGAACAGTGTATCACGGAATCTTGTTCTTTATAAACCAGTTCCGGGTACGTTTCTAACCATTTACCAATAGTAGATTTACGAGGCATTTTCAATTTGAACGAGTGATTGACATAATAATAATAATAATCAGTCAACGTAAGGCAGCTTGTGGCGGGCTGTTAGGGAGTAGCGACCCTACGTACCTGAGTGCCCCTGGGGGTGTGCTGTGGTCAGGCTGAGCCGATCGGGTGGTTGGTTGGACAGGCCCCCCACCTCTGGCTTGCCTTAACTGGCTGTCCAGAGTAAAGTCGCAAGAGCTGTTGCTCGAGGGTAGATGTGGAAACCTAAGTGGCGAGTTGGCTATATGTTTAAAGTCCAGTGCCACCTCTCTACCCCCCCAGCCTCTCTGACTGGTGTTGCCCTTAGGCAATTTTTTAATGTCGCTAATAATAGGGGCCCATCTAGCAGTTGGCGAGTCACCGTCTGCCAGAGATAAAAAATGAGACAGTTTATTAGGCAGGCGTCCGATGTTTCACCCAATAGCCCAGCCACTAGTCCATCATTTTCACCCAATAACCCGTTTTCTTTAGATTCCATCAACCAGCAATAGTCCCTATACACCCCAGCGGGTGCTGTCTCTGTATGCGTCCCATGACACGGGCAGGGACAGCATCCGCTCGGTGTACTCCTTGCATTTTATTAAATTGTCAAAAGGGCCTCTACGTGTTGGCTCAGTTGGTACTTTGTAGGTACCTAGCCCCACGCACGCCTCCCAAAGGTCCGGGACATCATTGTCCCGTGAGCGGGAAAGACATACATAATAAATCATTTATTCACAGGCGAAACATAACCCAAAATACAAATACAAGTTTGACAAGATACTTAATTAAAATTAAAATGTTAAACTAAAACATCAAAAAAATTATCCCCTTGTTCTTCGTACATTACTGAGTTACATTACTAGTAATGTACAAAGAAAAAATAGTCTTCGTTCAAAACTGGGTAATGTAGGAAGAAACTTTCGTTCTTTGCACATTACTAGTTCCGTTGGTATGTTGCCTCCAGGCCCTAAGCTAAGTTTAAGAATTTCTTAGATACCAACCGCTGCAATGATGATTGTACATGCTAGCTATTTAATTAAGATCAAATGCTGTTCTGTAAACTCTTGATTTATTTATTTAATTAAACTTTATTGCACTATACAACGGAAAGTAAAAATGGCGGACTTAATGCCATGAGGCATTCGCTACCAGTCAGGCATTTTAATTTGATTGAATTGATTGTGCCCCTTCGGCCGTTTTCTAAACCGTTAAAGAGCCATTTATTTTCTTCCACCATTGCTCTCTTCAACGGATTTGCGTTTTCCATATTGGTTGACCAAGGTTAGAGAAATTTCTTAGATACCAGATTTATAATTCCACGCACAATTGTTAGCTATCTGACGCCTAAGTGAAGTTCTTAAATATTTCATCATGCACAGATAGCCAATATCGGAAAATAGGGCTCTCCAGGTCGTTGTAGATGACCTTGAGGATCTCGTCCTGAGAGCGCCCCAGCCTGTCCCAGAAAGCGGCAACTCTCGCCCTAATTACGGCGAAGAAATCTGGCACCCGCGCCTCAGCGAACATGCTGGACGCGCTGCAGTAGCGCGGCAGCCGCATGAGCGTGCGAAATGCATCATTATATTGCACCCTCATGGTGCTGTACGACTTTCGCATAAATTTAGACCTCAGTTGGCAAGTGTAGAAACACTGACAAAATGCATTGAACAATGTCACTTTGACTTCGTTGCTACACTTACCAAATCTGCGTGCCAGCATGTTGCAGCGGACTGATAAGGCCCTCCTCTCCCGGTCAATATCCTTATCGTCTTTCAAATCCTCGTTTAATTCAATTCAATTCAATAGTTTTATTTCAGACCATGTGATAGTGCATATACTGTTAGTAACAAAATAAACTTAAAACTATGTTAGCAATTATTATTATACATTTTAAAAAAAGCGGCCAAGTGCGAGTCGGGCTCGCACATGAAGGGTTCCGTGAAATAAATTGCGGTTTACGATTTATGACGTATTAAAAAAAACTACTTATTAGATCTCGTTCAAACCAATTTTCTGTGGAAGTTTACATGGTAATGTACTCAGAGCATAGAATACTATATAATATATTCATACATCTGTGGTAATGTACATCATATATATATTTTTTTAGTTTTATCATTCTCTTATTTTAGAAGTTACAGGACACACATTTTACCACTTTGGAAGTGTCTTTCGCGCAAACTATTCAGTTTAGAAAAAAATTATGTTAGAAACCTCAATATCATTTTTGAAGACCTATCCATAGATACGTATGGGTTTGATAAAAAAAAAATTTTTCAGTTTCAGTTCTGAGTATGGGGACCCCTAAAACTTAATGTTTTTTTTTCGATTTTTGTGTGAAAATCTTAATGCGGTTCACATAATACATCTGGGTCATTGTCAGTCACAAAAACAAAAATCATCTTTCCGGTGGTCAAAAGTTACGGGCTTACGCTCACATATAATATGTTTTTATCACATAGGATTATAGAAGGGGCAACGCCGTTTATGCGGATTCAGAGATCAACCAAAAATTAGGCTTAGCTTTGGCAATGTCCACCGAAGAGACGCGAACCTAAATCTGACAATGACCCATCTACTTACCAAGTTTCAACAGTATAGCTCTTATAGTTTCGGAAAAAAGTGGCTGTGACATACGGACAGACAGACAGACAGACAGACGGACGGACATGACGAATCTATAAGGGTTCCGTTTTTTGCCATTTGGCTACGGAACCCTAAAAAGAACTGCAGTACTAATTGACATAAGTCAAAGTTGAACAGTTTAGGAGACGTCAGGCCCCCCTGCCGTACTCCACATTCCAACCTGTAATCTGTGGACAAAGTCCTGGCCCATCTCACCTGGTTTAATTGGTTTTGGTACCAGTACCTCAACAAACCTGTACAATCACCCGGAATATCTGCTTCCTCCAGTTTTGCCCAGAGAATATTGTAGTCCACTCTGTCGACGGCCTTGGAGAGGTCCAGGAAGCAGGCATAAATCGGTGTTTGAAAGTAGTAGTGCCAGACAGCAAATTATTATTCTTATTACTGACAACTTTAAAACTTGTTAGTTTATTTTATACAAAAATAAGTTGCTGTCAAAATGTTCATTTTTGGTACAAGCTTTTATTGCCGACTGTACTTTTCTGCATACCATCATCAACAACTCATTGAGACGATTATAACGAGCCCAAACTCGATAGGGTTGTGTCGTTTTATTGCGGAGTTCCTATGGCCAACTTCCTGCTCCAGCATTAGATCAGCTCCAAATCATCACAATATTGCATTGCCATGCGATATACACATGCATGCAAAATTTCAGCTCAATTGGATAACGGGAAGTGACTGAAAAATGAATTACAAATTTTGACGGACAACTTACATACTTACATATTTACATACATACAAACAGTGCAAGTCAATATAAAGCTAGTAAAAAAGAATGAATATACTTTGTCATAGTATTTTAATATAAATAGAAAACATGTGCACAAAAATCAAATACTTACTTTGTTCAAGTTAGAGCATCATGTTAGCGAAGTAATGTTTACCACTTTTTAGTGCAAGTATCAATATCGGTCACGGAGCGAATTCCAACGGTGCGCTATACAGCTATTTGCATCGGCAAGCTCCGCGGTTAGTTCTATCCCGATCGCACTTACATATAGCTAGAAAGGGACGGCACCCGCGGCTGGTGCGATCTAGCTGTGCATGTGGGGGTTAGGTAGGTTTGTGTGGGTGTTAGTAGTATTTACACACACAAAAGCACTACGCCTGTCAAAATACCGAATTCTGAGCGAGCGCTTTTTTGAAGAGCACTCTTAAGGCGACCTAACAGCGCTTGAGCCGAGCGAGCGAAGCGAGCGTGCCGCGGTAGCGGGCGGTGAAGCACTAAAACCGTTTTTTTACTAATATTAAAATAAAATAGTTTTTTGTGATATTCTATGAGACTGACTGAGGAGATAGTTATTCCGTGAGAAGTTTGCCTAACCATCCAATGAAAACTAAGAATTATTGTAAGTATAAATGGTTTATTATAAACACACGCAAGAGTTACGGAGATCCGTAGCAGAAATTAAATACTCCAAGCGTTGTCTAATCAGTTTATCTTATCATATACAGCGTGTATTTTTAATAAATATTACCTCAAATTGTAACCAGAGGTAGGTGTTAGGGCTATGAACCGATATTGCAAGAATTTTTTTCTTAACTACCAACTTTTTTTTTCCTTATTAAATAATTCAGCACGCAATGTATCAAGTACCTCACAATCTCACAAGTAACCCGCTTCTTTCATGTGTCAAATGAGTGTAAGCATTACATTGCTGCTCGATACATTTTCAAAAATTAATTACGCTTTGATAGTTAAGATTAAGACTAAATTACTATTTTCTTACAATATCGGTTCATAGTACTAAAAGCTATGTATGGTTACAATTTGAGGTAATATTAAACATACAGGCTGTATAAAACAAAGTTACAGAAAAAACAGTCCTCCTCCAATTTTCAATTACCATTTGCATTCCCCCCGAGACTTCCCAGAACCGCCACATGGCGCTGATCGTCGCTAACCATCCGGCCGACTAAAGTACTTAGTTATTTAACAAACGGTTCAGACGGTGTAATTGAATTACCAAACCGATTTTTAAATATTGTTAAATTAATTAATAATTATTACTAACTGTTTGACACTGCTTAACTTAACTTGAAACAGTTGACACTAAATCAGTACCCTGCTTGACTTACACAAAACAACAAGTCTGGAAAATAATTATATCTAACCAAAATCTATACAAGCGGCCCGTGGGTAGATTATACTCAGAAGCAATACAGCACTCTGCGCGTGCAATATAACAACGCGTTCAGGACGTTGATGGGGCTGCCGTGGCGGTGCAGCGCGTCGGGGATGTTCGCAGAGGCGGCAGTAGACTGTTTCTACACCACCATGCGTAAGAGATGTTCACAGAGGCGTGAGTAGACTGTTTCTACACCACCATGCATAACAGATGTTCGCAGAGGCGCGAGTAGACTGTTTCTACACCACCATGCATAACAGATGTTCGCAGAGGCGCGAGTAGACTGTTTCTACACCACCATGCGTAAGAGGTGTTCGCAGAGGCACGAGTAGACTGTTTCTACACCACCATGCGTAAGAGGTATTCACAGAGGCACGAGTAGACTGTTTCTACACCACCATGCGTAAGAGGTATTCACAGAGGCACGAGTAGACTGTTTCTACACCACCATGCGTAAGAGGTATTCACAGAGGCACGAGTAGACTGTTTCTACACCACCATGCGTAAGAGGTATTCACAGAGGCACGAGTAGACTGTTTCTACACCACCATGCGTAAGAGGTATTCACAGAGGCACGAGTAGACTGTTTCTACACCACCATGCGTAAGAGGTATTCACAGAGGCACGAGTAGACTGTTTCTACACCACCATGCGTAAGAGGTATTCACAGAGGCACGAGTAGACTGTTTCTACACCACCATGCGTAAGAGGTATTCACAGAGGCACGAGTAGACTGTTTCTACACCACCATGCGTAAGAGGTATTCACAGAGGCACGAGTAGACTGTTTCTACACCACCATGCGTAAGAGGTGTTCACAGAGGCGCGAGTAGACTGTTTCTACACCACCATGCGTAAGAGGTATTCACAGAGGCACGAGTAGACTGTTTCTACACCACCATGCGTAAGAGGTGTTCACAGAGGCGCGAGTAGACTGTTTCTACACCGCCATGCGTAAGAGGTGTTCGCAGAGGCGCGAGTAGACTGTTTCTACACCACCATGCGTAAGAGATGTTCGCAGAGGCGCGAGTAGACTGTTTCTACACCACCATGCGTAAGAGATGTTCTCAGAGGCGTGAGTAGACTGTTTCTACACCACCATGCGTAAGAGATGTTCGCAGAGGCGCGAGTAGACTGTTTCTACACCAGCATGCGTAAGAGATCTTCGCAGAGGCGCGAGTATACTGTTTCTACACCACCATGCGTAAGAGATGTTCGCAGAGGCGCGAGTAGGCTGTTCCTACACCACCATGCGTAAGAGATGTTCGCAGAGGCGCGAGTAGACTGTTTCTACACCACCATGCTTAAGAGATGTTTGCAGAGGCGCGAGTAGACTGTTTCTACACCACCATGCGTAAGAAATGCGCATCCCTGACTCGCCGTGCCTTCGCCGGCGCCAACACCGTCCTGAACATGATCACTAGCCGACTCGATTGCCCTTATATTAGTAATTGCTGTCTTCTGCACATACGTCCTAACTGTTACAATTGTTATTGAAATTGAATGCTGACATGTTTACATTTTTATTTTATTGTATATTTCTATTGTATAGAATTGTGTAGTAGTCATTTAATTTATGACATGATGATGTACGGTGTACCTAAGTACTAACATTTATTGTAAGCATGTACTAACATGATTGATCCAAGTTAGTCTTTGAATAAATTAATTTAATTTAATTTAGTTAAAATCTGACTATTAAGCTACTTTTAAAATGAAGACTGAGTAATGATACTAAAAATTACGTAAATAAATATTAAAATGCAAAAAAATAATGAATGTGCGTATTAGGGTCCTAGTTCCGCCGTGTGAGCGCCGGTCGCTGTAACACAAGCATCATAGTTTGTATTTACCGAGCATATTATTTCTATGCCTAATTTTAGTTCTATGCTTAAATAACCCTGTGTTTACATTCTTTTTGCATTAACTGTATTTCGGTGGACGTCTATAATTGGCTTCGTTATTACTTTATTAGCTATTCTCTAACAGGCCATGTTTGTCCCCAAAACAGCAAAATATGGTAACTAAGTACTTGACAAAAATACATATCTGTCTGCGGTGGAATTTGATCCGCCCTCTTTTATTGAGCGACATTCACAGTGCAGTAAAAAAAACATATCATTATTTAATTTACCGTTGTTATTGTGGCATACTTCGGCCCTAATGTGGCTCATTTTGTATCGCTCGCCGTTCGCGCACATTACGATTATTACATGCGAGCCGCGACCGCGACTCGCGGCTCCGCAGACATAAAAAAACGGCCAAGTGCGAGTCAGACTCGCACACGAAGGATTCCGTACCGTTATCTATAAAAAACAATTGTACTTTGTGTTTTTAGTATTTGTTGTTATAGCGGCAACAGAAATACATCATCTGTGAAAATTTCAGCTGGAACTATCACGGTATTAGTGAGATACTCGTACAGCCTGGTGACAGACAGACGGACGGACGGACGGACAGCGGAGTCTTAGTAATAGGGTCCCGTTTTACTCTTTGAGTACGGAACCCTAAAAAGTGTTATGGGATTATCTCGACGAGAACATATTTTTTAGCCCTTTCTCGCCCTCACTGTTGATAGCCGAAATGTCAGGATAAAAGCAGGCAAGGATTTCTAAGAATTCGAAGGCCGGATTTCCACATACAGTTTCTTTAAAGAAAGAAATATAGGTACATTTATTCACTAACACACAGGACACACATATTAAACAAAAAAAGAACAGTAAAAAACACATAGAACGTGTAACAAGTGTGTTATTTACTTACATTATGCTGAGGTGTCAGTCAGACACCTACAGTAGCGCTGATTTTCAGTCAGTACCGTTGGTGACTCACGGAAACGTCATACAATTATAACTATCTACACAACTATCTAGACACGCGGCAGCGTGTCAAGCCAAGTTCAAGCAAAGGAACTGGCTAGCCAGCGCCGAGTGTAATATTACACGAACCACTTGGTGCCACTTTTGACCCTTCTATAACTCAAAACCTCTTGTTAAAGACACGTAGTTTTATGTGTTAACGTTAGTAAACACATAAAACTACGTGTCTTTAATTATATCCATAAGGAAATCTAGAAGCCTAAATTTCATGAAGCTAGCTCAAACGGTTATAAAGATAAGAAGGTCAAAAAGTCGTAAATTTTAGCACTGACTGACTGACTGACATATAGTACCTAAGTCTAACCTACTTCCAGATGACCTAGAAGTATGAAATTTGGAATCCAGCTCGGTAATTTTGTGTAAGCGTAGGAAAAAAACGAAAATAAAAAAAAAGTTAAAAATCAAGGGGGAGTTTTATCAGAATAAAAAATATATATATACATAATACTTTAAGATCTCACATTTTTAAATAACAGCAATTGTTTTAGGTATCCAATAAAGCAAAGAAATAGAGTTTAAAGCTTGTTCATAATGTTATTTTGTTCCTATTAATACATATGTATATGGATTTTGCATAGAACTTGGCACTCATTTACTTAGATCTCTATTCTTTTTGCGGCGAAGCCCACAGCCATGCATAATTTTTGTATTGAACTTGGCTCTCCTTTTTTTTACATTTATGTTTTTGGTGGAATATAAGCACTACAGAAACACTCGTAGGCAAGAGAGGCGCTGGCTGACGCATGACCTAGTTTCTGCCCGCGACTCCGTCCACGTGGAACTCTTTTATATCGTAGCTCCATACAAACGTTCACCGGCCATTTTAACCGGTCTTACGGGATGATTTCCGAGATAAAAACTATCTTATGTCCTTCCCCGGGAGCCAAACTATCTCCATACCAAATTCCATTGAGATCAGCTCAGCGGTTTAAGCGTGAAGAGGCAAATCAATCACATTATTTTTTTACTTCTGTACTGATTCACGAATGCACATTTATGTCATGTTACAGTATTTTCTACTAAATAACTTATGTGGTGAATTGCTGTTGTGAATAATTGCATTTGTCTACTATTGTGAACAGGACGAAACGACCATGCGTAATAATAATTTGCACTGTGAATAATTGACTTTCAAAACAAAGTTTTAACCGACTTCAAATCAGTAGCCAAATAGCTTCAAGTTTGTCTATAAAATTTTAAGAGTTCCCTCGATTTCTCCGGGAAACCATCATCAGAACTGGATTTTGGTGACAACGGGACCAATCTGGAAGTATATGCTTTCAAACAAAGAAATAATTTTTCAAATCGGTTCATAAATTACGAAGTTATCGCGTAACATACACACATAAAAAAAACATACAGACGAATTGAGAACCTCCTCCTTTTTTGAAGTCAGTTAAAAATAAAGGGTGTAGTGAAATGCTTTTCTAAAGAATTCCGATTAGGAAGAAATACTCTTGTTTAAAGCCTAGCATAGTTTTGAATGAATGAATGTATTTACTTATTCAAAAACATATTTAGTCTCATTCAAAGTATACTCTCCAAGTTATTCGGTTAATTTTGAGACCACCGCGTACAAGACATTTGGAGTTAACTTCAACAGGCACAATTTATCAAGAGAAAAGGCCAATTACTTTCCTACATCCCACCCGCAATCTGGTGGACAGCGCAATGACATCCATATCGGGAAAATTCCTGGGACATTTTATTGAATAGTATTTCAGCAGCACTTCATCGCGCGCGTCTCGTCAAACACCCATAAACCCTCACCCATTCACAATACATTCAGCAGTGGCCAGTGAGCTCAGCTTCGGTATAAGTTGATCCCTAGGTTGCTAAAAACTACGAGTAAGCGCAAATCTTGTTTAAAACCGCATGTTGCAAACTAGTGGGTGAGCTTAGTGAATATCGCCCTAGCCAATCTCTAAGGAAAACGTTTTGTATTCGCCCGTGAGCTCGTCCCGAAGATAATTTGACTCCGTGGTTCTTAACAACTAAGCGTAATTGGAGGCCTGATTTATACTGGAGTGCCTGTAGCGTAGCGGTCGGTAATCGTTGTGAATTACACGACAGGCCGTCCGTCTCCGCCGGTTCACATGGGCTCATAATCGCCGCGACAAGTGCTCGGTTTTTGTGCGCGCGCCTTATACGGAGACTGCAGGTATTCACACCTATGGAACGCATCGCCACAATTGGACAAGTATACGTATGGAGTCTAATCACGCATAGTTGTTACGACTCTCGGGGTCCAGTTATACCAGCGACGCGCTGACGATCGAATACAAAATGTTTTTGACAAGAAAGCGCGGGCGGCGTAACGACGTCATTAACGATATAGCGAGCACTCTACGATATTAGCGTCACTATACAACACGTCTAAGCGGCTAGCAATTTAAGATGTCACCGCAAAATAATTGACGTTTATTCGAGATGAAGTGCAGCGGAAAATTAAGGCCATATATTGGTTGACGCGTCCGAGCGGCGGCGGCGGCGTGGTGGCTATATGAGCTTCGTTAAACACATGGGAGACGATACTAAACGTCTTCAAAAGAAGAATATAATTACCTAAATATGTAGTAAAGTAAATCGTTTAGATTTTTTATATTTTTGGGAAGATTTTAATTTTAAGGCTAGGTGCTTTTTACAATCAATTACATTACGGTGCAAGCCGTGCAAGTATCACGAAAAGTACCTAGAACAGGCGTGTATCGTGAATTGTCTCGTGAGAAACGACACTTTGAATGTTTACGATGCGTTATCTCACCTAAGGAACGCTGCGCAGAACACTGCGTGTCACTTGCAGCACCAGCCACAGGCTAACTGGTCCATACGTTCATGAGTAAAGTCAATGTTTACTAACGTCAAGTATCTGTATAAATCTAAGAGGAACGAATGCTTTATTATGACGAGGATAACGGGTACTGAGGCTAATCAACATATAAACTGTTCAACTATGAGCGAACACGAGCTGTAAATACGAATTGACAGTGACTGCAGTAAATTGAGTGGATACAGTGCATTGGGACTGCATCAGTGTATAAAGTATCGGCAAACGCGCCTGCGATTATTGACAGCCTTGGGTCGTGTACACCTCGCGTAAACATCAATCGGGGAAATAAAACCTCCTCGATAGCCTTATACAGTTAGCCCTCACACACACATGCACACAGAGACACACGCAGGCTGTGTGTGCACGCTACGCCAGTCGACGTGATAATTTACACTTATTAGGTTTCCCGTTTGGTGTTTATCGCTGCGCCCGCGCCGCCGTGCCGTTCCAAGAACACTAAACGTTTTACTTAAATTTAGAACGCAAAAAGTAAACATGCGATAGAAATTGAGTTCCCGCTAATTTTATACCTGTGATAGATGGGAAATTAACTAAGGAAATTGAGCACAACTTTTTTTATGAATATGCACCTTAAACATGTGTGGAACCTGTAATTTTCAGTCTTACGATTCACAGTAGTAGATGCGCCAGCATCAGTATGTCTAGCGGAAGCTATTCACGCATTCTACTTGCTTCTGTACGGGATATTTTACACGAGTCTATAATTTTAAAAAGGTTCAATAAATAAGCATAATTTCCTGCAGGTGCGGAAGTTGGTGCCGCGTAAAATACCGACAGCTTCGAGTTGAGAGCAGCGAGATGCGCCGTGCCGGAGTAAAGAGCCGGCCACGATGCGACCAATTGCTTAGAAGGAGACCAAACTATTATATTTAGCATGAGGGTCATTGTCAGTCACAAAAACAAAATTCGTCTTTTCTGTGGTCAATAGTTAAGGACTCATGTATGTATATATGTTTCATCGCATATAATTATAGAAGAGGCGACGCGGATTTAGAGTTCAACCAAAAATTTAATTTGATAGCCCTTAACTTAGGCGATGTCCACAGCCCCTCTATTCTGTAACTTGCTTTAGGCTCACCTCAACCCTCACCCTCAAATATATCTTCACCCCGCGATTCGTTGTAACTAAGCGTAGGTAGAGGTCTAGTTTCATTACGCGTAAGGCGTGGGATGAGACGAATGTGCGCGTAAAGAATAACAGCCCAGATGAGACGCGCACCTAAATCGGACAGTGACCCATCGTCTAATTAATTATACATATAGTAAGATACCGAAAAACCATTATCTCTACTTACTACGTATGCAAGAATATTCACACACACTTTGTCAGTACTTTGGTATCTTTGCACCCATAGTCCCATATGCGATAGCTCTGGGGCAGTGCGCAGCGTCAGGATTAAAAGTCATTAGTTCTCGCCCACAAAATAACGCTAATGGCGGTGTACTTTATACAGTGGAAAGTCTATTATCACTCCTGCTCCCCAAGATCGTTTTTGTTTTCTAGATTTAGTCACCTCCGCCAGTGTCCGTGCTCCATGTGTGTACGGGACTTGGGGTGTCGTTGTAAGTAAATGGCGAGCACTTGTCGTCACGACCGACGGCAGACGTCGTTATCTTGTAAACCACCTTCTTGTCGACACTAGTGCTCGTTTAAAGTACGTCGAAGAAACTTCTTCAAAATAATGTGTCTGATCCATACTTCCACACTATAATATTATAAATGCGAAAGTGTGTCTGTCTGTCCGTCTGTCCGTCTGTCTGTTACCTCTTCACGCTTAAACCGCTGAATGAATTTAGATGAAATATGTTAAAGGGATAATTTGAGTCCCGGGAAAGGACATAGGGTAGTTTATATCTTGGAACTCATCCCCCGAAAATTTGTATGGAGCTACGATATAAACGAGTTTCACGCGGGCGGAGTCGCGGGCGGAAGCTAGTTTTGTTAATATTTCAGTTGAATTTATTTTTGCACCACGGCGGTGATGCTGATGATGTTGACCCGTTCTTGATTTGGCAAATTGTTGTGTTGACATTGACACTTGACAGCTACAGACAGCTAGCTCATCCACGCAAGCACTAGTGAACGTCTAATGGTGGGTTTCAAAGATAGTCAGCAGCCAAATCAATATACATAGGTATCCTTCTCGATAATCTCGATACGATCTTGACAAAAACAATTTAATTTCACTCACTTTCATGACATTTTTCGCGCATAATCATCGGTTTTGACCTTTCATTAAAATGTTTCCCAGTCTCTGCAACCGTCTGTCCAACTCGTCGAGACATACACCTTCTCGTATAAAATATCCTTCTTAATTTTCTTCATTACATCTTCACTTAGTTACTTCGATTATCATAATGGCTGCAGTTACTTGATAACAAGCGAGAGCTGGTAGACAGGAAGGCGGTACTTGGTAGTGGATCAGTCGCGCATGGCGCGCACTCGCAGACTGCGAGGACCAGAACATTACATTTTACATGCATCATAATTCAAGTCTTAAATTACTCTTGCCTTCCTCTTGATTCCCAATATCGATGTCATCGACGTCATAACAATATAAAACGCGATAAATTAATATACATTCGCGAAACGGTGAACGGGAGAGTATCATAAAAAGAGGCCGTTTATTTTGACAAGCACCGTGGGACGGCTAACGAACGGACTGCCGCAAAAACTATTGAGATGTGAGTCGCACGCGGCGACCGTCAGCCGTGATGGACGGCGCCGGCGCAGGCGATTTCGAGATATGCAAATAATTACATACCAGTGACTGCAAGACTTGAAGTCAGTCCAGCGATTGCAGCTAGACTAACGGATATTGTCTGACTGCACGATCTAACCGAGTCTCTTATTAGCCGTGGATAGCACATAGAGAAATGCATGTCCGCTTGGTAGTCAATTGTATTTTTTTTTACAATCCATGATGCATTAATATATTCCCAATTTCCCAGAATGACATCAAAGTGGTTTCTCTTCGTCTTCTGTGATTATTCTGCTGCAGCATTGACTGACACCAATAAAATCACAGGCACAAAAGTTGCGAGAAGCGCCTTGTATGTCAAAATGTATCATCATATCAGCCGAAAAACGTCCACTGCTGGACATAGGCCTTCCCCAAGGAGTGTCAAAGTGACCGGTCCTGCGTCACCATCCAGCGGACTCCCGCGACAAAATGTATAGAATTATAGAAAACACAGTGTTCCGGCGATAATTAGAAGCGGAAGAATTATGTAAGTATGATAGGCCACAGCAATATCTTCACACCGGTTGACACACACGCGTTATTTTCCGAAACTGACGTTCGTGACAGCTGACTTCTTTTTGTGTCAGTGTAGGGGGTTATAAACTAACCTAAGCATGTTATTAAAAAAAACCAGTTGGACTCGCGCACGAAGGGTTCCGTACCATTATCTATAAAAACGGCAAAAAAATCACGTTTGTTGTATGGGAGCACCCCCTTTATTATTTTATTTTGTTTTTAGTATTTGTTGTTATAGCGGCAACAGAAATACATAATCTGTGAACATTTCAACTCTCTAGCTATCACGGTTCTCGAGATACAGTCTGGTGACAGACAGACGGACGGACGGACGGACGGACGGACGGACAGCGAAGTCTTAGTAATAGGGTCCCGTTTTACTCCTTGGGTACGGAACACTAAAAATGGACATTAAACCTAACGGCGCGGCGAAACCAAAGAGTGAATCTAACGCTTTTCCAGGAGCTTCATGTATTCAATCAATCAATCAAGCAAATCGTTTATTTCAGACTAAGTCCATATACAATTAATTTTTACAATTATTCATTTAAAATACAAAATACAAATATTCATCCTAAGTCTAAAAAAGGGACATACAAAACAAAGACACTACACTACATACAGTAAATTGGTTTGTCTGTCAGTAGATGAATCATGTGGCCATGGTTCAAACACTGACAGTCAAACCTAGCTGCAAATGCCCTCAGGATGCCGTTGGGGCTGGCTCGCACCCTGTGCGTCAGGGATGTGCATCGCTTGTGCATGGTAGTGTAGAAACAGTCTACCCTGGCTTCAGCAAACATTCCTGACGCGCTACAGTAGCGTGGAAGACCCATCAGCGCCCTGAAGGCATTGTTGTATTGTACACGAATGGCGCTGTATTCTTTTTGCGAATATGAGACCCACAGGCTGCTCGTGTAAAATGTTGTGCAAAAGGCTCTAAAAGAGTCACTTTAACCTCAGCAGAACAACGAGCAAATCTGCAAGCCACCATATTCGCCCTAACACACAGCGCCCTTCGTTCTCGCTCAATATCTGCATCGTCCTTCAAGACAGAGGTTACCACATGACCAAGGTAATAATTTATTGAATCAGGCGTTACTTTGCGGAAGTCCATGATATATTACGAGAACAATATTACTTTGCTATTCCGCTAAAAACGTGCTGGTCGATCAGCGGAGATCAAATGCAACTATTTGCGTAAAAACATGCAAATAATTACAAGATGTTGAAAGAATGATTGTCAGACAACGCATGGTTTTCCTCCAATAAATGTTTTGCGATGTTCTAGACGGCTCATTGGCTCAGTGGACGTGGCGCAAGCAACATCTCCTGCCAGCATCTCCTGATGATGCCTCGTAGAGAGGCGAAACACGTGTCGAGGTTTTTTCATTATTGGTGGTGGTTTGCTGTAATTATTTGCATGTTTTTACGCAAATAGTTGCATTTGATCTCCGCTGATCGACCAGCACGTTTTTAGCGGAATAGCAAAGGAATATTGTTCTCGTGTCTACTCTATTCAGCGGGGTACCGTATAGGCGAATAGGAGGCACAGGAGGCAGGTCTTTACCTTTGACTTGAAAGACCATGCATTCGCTCTTTTTTACATTATAGACCAAGCCGTTGTTTGAGCATTTTGAACACTTATCTTAAAGGTTGCCCCTTTGAGTTGGACGGCTATGAAACGTAGTTTAAAGTGGCGGGTAATAGGAAGGTACTTAATCTCACATTTACATTCTGGAATTAGGTAGCACGCTGGAACTTGCGCTTAAGCAGTAGGTAAGTAAGAAGGGGAAGATGCATTTCAGGTAAACCGATCGTTAATGGAACTAGAATGCCACGACTTGTAACGCAACCATACGTTTTGGTGAATTGCTGTTCAATTGTAATCCTTTGTTGCCGTGTCCTGTCACTCTCCCGCGCATTAGCATTCGATGTTATTCGGTAATTGCTCGCTCGCCTTGAGCGAGGGCTATTCTGCGGGTACTTACTGGCTCCTCTGTCATACAAAATACAAATTTTACAATTGGTTAAAATCTGCAATTTTTAAATGATTATTGTGTAAGATTATTATTATTTAAATACTGTTTTTCCGGGTCTAACGCGATCTTTATTTACCTTTATTTCTGACGTTTCGACACGGGTTGCACCGGTCATGTTCGCGTTAGACCCGGAAAAAACTGTATTTAAATATGTGTACAAAGCACGAGAGTTTAAAGTGTTATATTATTATTATTATATTGTAAAATACCATTTGATATGTAAAAATGCCCTTGTATTTGCAGAATAAATAATTGTTTTTGATTTTTTCGATTTTGTCAAGTTCAATGTTTAAAATAATCAAAATATTCTTCAACAGAGTCAAAACATTATTTTACTAGCTGGCTAGTAAAATAATTTACCTAAGTTTACGCTTGAATACATGTTTCCAATTTCAATTGAATTACAGTAGGTACGCGTTCTTGCTGTACAATTGTGTCTTACGAGCAGGACCAACGAGAGTCAGCATTCAATTTAGGATTCATAAAGCATACATTTGAATAAATGAAATCTTTTATTTCAGGTCTTCATCGACCAATATAACAGGTGTTAGTTACATTCTTTATTAATTATTAGGTTAGTTAGGTTAGGAAAACATTTGTAGCGTTGGGAAAACAATGGCCGTGTTTGACCCGCGGCCAGAATCACCCTGTGCGCTCGCGCACGGCACAGCTCGGGGCGTCACTTTCAATGCCGGGTAATTGCCCGCAATCCTTGACCCAAGCCACGCTGATCCCGAGGAGAGCGGTTTACTAACATCCACCAAGTAATCCGTCTGAGACCATCCGCCATGAAATAACCATCTACTTACTCGTAAATTACTGTTATGGTGGCCACACTCTGTTACTGTTACTACCCGCCGTAACGGGCCGGCACGTTAGCAGAATATGATCGCGTCGTTAAAATGCATGGATATTGCATCATTTAGGTACAGTTACCCGCGAAGTAAATAACAGAAACCAAACCGTGATAAGTCTGAAATAAAATGCCACAAGAGAAAGCTCGTGCGGCGCAGCACAAAGTACTTATAGGAGCGCGAGTCCTCGGATTGACAATATGCCTTTGTTTAAACTAGACAAGTTATTAAACCGATCGATGTTATCTTCTACAGAATTCTTAATATGGTCGAAAGCAATTTAGCGTCGCGGCGACCGGGGCTTAACTTTAACCTTCGATCTGCTCATTTGAAATGCTATTGTTCCGATGGTATCAGCGCTGCGCCTGCGCTCTGCTCGTTAAAGTCGGAATCAATTACTCAGTCATGCGCCCGCAGTGCCCGCGCGGTGCGGCTGGCGGGGGGAGGGGGGGCGCGTAGCACCCGGCGCGGGCGCGGGGCTCACTCATAACTATGGATCACATCCTATTGAATATTGTATGCTACAAATGAAATGTCGTTGGGTTTATTGCTGGTCCTTTTTGCAGGTGTAAATTATGAGCCACAATAAAAATGACGCGTTCTTGTACAAGTAAGGGCTAGCGTGTCATTCTAAAAAAAAACTATGAAGCTCTGATGAGTGGAGCATTGCGCAGACGCGGATGCTTCTTTTGTTCCCCGCCTAGTTCAACAAGCTGTTTCAGTCTCTGGTAACATCATATGCATATATATATATACTACTCCTCGCTACATAGTATACCAGTATTTGCACATGGTGCCAAAGAAATGATGTCCTATCAAATTTAAAGACAATATTCTCGAGTGTAGGTATACCGTGGAATAGAGATAAATGCATCAGTAGATTTCAATCAATTTATTTTTTGAAATCTAGATAATCCAGACCAACATAAATTAGCAGGAGGAGAAACCTCTCAAAATCCTGATAGCT
The DNA here is from genome assembly GCA_963854355.1 of Epinotia brunnichana. Lineage (NCBI taxonomy): Eukaryota > Metazoa > Arthropoda > Insecta > Lepidoptera > Tortricidae > Epinotia > Epinotia brunnichana. The sequence goes on along the minus strand of OY977952.1, from coordinate 221,698 downwards.
GGATAAAGCAGCTGTAAATACGTAGATGTCAACGATTACGTGAAGGTATCTGGCATATTGTTATTGTAAATATTTATGAGCACGGTAATGTTAGCCTGCGATCGACCGATCTCCCGGGACCACCAGTCTGAAAACCAGCGCTGGGCCTAGCTATTGTCACATGTTACTTTGTAAGTTATAATTTATTTTTCTTCATAATTTTTCATGTGACAATAAATACTTTTTCTTTCTTTCATATGTAATAGGACTGTCATGGAAAAGATATCACAGGAGGCATCATTTGAATGGCGGCTACAGCGATTTCTCCGCGCTACGCGTTTCAGTGGATCTACTTACCACGAAATGCAACGCCAACCTTGAGCCACAGCTTGAGCGCACACGACTCGGCTGCGCCTGCGCCGGCACCCGCGTTACCGCCGCTGCACGCTGTTGAAACCGCCCTCGGCTTTCTCGGACGTTACATATGTTGGACATGCTCAACGTTACAATGCTTGTGAGAATTCACGATCTTACAACACAGACAAGGACGATGGCGAAGAACTCACGAAGCAGCATATTATTGCTGCAATGAGCCTGTGTAATTTCTGGTAATGTTACGATCTACAACATCGCGATTATAATGAAGACGATCGGATAAAATAATCAGGAAAGTTCTGATACCTCTTGATTGAAAGACACATTATCTTGTACCATGCGGTTACAATACGCAACCCGGCTACAACTATTGTCACCAATCATCAAATCAATATATGTAACTAGGTACCGTTGATTCCATTGCCATTAAAAGGAATGGCGTCTCTTGAGGTGCCATCTGTACTAGTTTGTAGTAGTATTGTTATACCACACGATTTTTATAGCAATGTCAACTTTCAAAGTGTATAGGGATTCGCTATTTGCAGACCCTTCGACATTAACACAGCGTTTCTTTACTCCACCCATCTACCCTTGCTCCTCCAACCAGGGGTGCAGGAGCGATTAGGTATTCGACCTAATTATTTACACATTAATCAATAGGTACTCCGCGATACTGAAGGGGACTTTGGAACTGGTTAGCAATAGCTCCTCCGGCCGCGCGGCGCGTCTCGCAGCGTGACGCCGCGCATGCGCGCGGAGCAACTGCACATGTTCGCATATATTCAATAAATATGAACCTGTCCCATGTCGTATACCGAATCAAGACGTTAATGAATAAGCGACGTGACCTACTGACGTTGGGGATCGCAGTCACCGCATACTTACCTAGTATATTAACTTAAATTATGACATAAAATGTTAATGAGTTTCTATCCGTGAGATAGCATGAATCTATATTTGGATCCAGGCAACTAGTTATTGATACTACGAGAATTCATATCAACCTGCGACTTGAGTGATAATGATTACATTATGTCCATAGTCAATCCCTCAAAAACTCAGTCAAATAATTTACTTTAAAAACAAAGTTTTAACCGATTTCAAATCACTAGCCAAATTGCTTCAAGTTTGCCTATAAAGTTTGAAGAGTTCCTTCGATTTCTCCAGAATCTCATCATCAGAACTCGATTTTGGTGACAAGAAGAAAAATGTATTCAAATCGGTTCATAAATTACCGAGTTATCGCGTAACAAACACAAAAAAAAAATACGTTCTGATGAATTGAGAACCTCCTCCTTTTTTGGAGTCGGTTAATAAAAAGTACGGACTAGGGACTAGGGTCATGAGTAGGTACATGAGCCTCTCTGTTCCTCCCTTTATTTGCTGTCATTGCATTATAATTAGAACTACTGGCGCGTTCACGGTCACGGGAACAGAGGGATGATCACGTAACGTTTCAAACGCACGTTAGGACAATTCAGCTGTCATTTCCCATACAAAAGTGACATTTAGATCTACCTGACGCACCTACAATGCGTCACGTGATCGACCAGCAGGGGTAATCACGTAACGCGCGTTAGGACAATTCAACTGTCATTTTTCCATATAAAAAGTGACATTTAGATCTACCTGACGCGCATACAATGCGTTACGTGATCGACCAGCAGCTGAACAGAATGCCTGTCATCTGTTCAGTCTATCACATAATCGACCACAATATTACGAGTATATAATATATACCATTTATTTTCAGGCATCTAAGGCCCATAGTAACAAATATTTTAAAGACTAACCTTCGCCTTTGTGGTTTTGTACTTTGATCTATTGTGTGACATGTATATTTTTGAATCTGTTATTGTGTTCGTACAATAAAGTGCTTACATACATACATACTAACATACATACAGAACAATTATAAAATTAAAAACTTAATTTATAATGGCGTCATGAACACGACTTCATTTCAATTCTGACGTTTGTGTCTTCTATGCTGTAAATGTGTGAATTTAGCAAAGTCTGCTAACCAAGCTTGAAACAAACTCTCAGTTATTCTTGTAGTTATCTGTATAATGCGTAGCGGACGGCATGTGTTCCCGACGCAAACACATGCCCAGGTGCGCTGCTTGATCCGTATCTTGTTGCTCAAGCGCATGGCCGGAATTTCACCGAGAAATTTCAGTAACAGGAAAAAGGAGATGTAAATTGTACTTACATGCATACAAATTTAACGTGGTAGAGACAGATGAAATAAGACAATTTCAAATTCAACATATTACTTGACAGTTTTCCCTTAGCCACAGGTAGCCTGGAGATTTGTTCCGTCCTTTCGCATGCCAATACAATATCAATATAATGTGCGAAACAAATTGCCATTTAAAGCGGCCGGGACCAATTTGATCTCTTAGTGAAGATACATCACATCGGCTACCTATTCCCAAATATATTTAGGTAAGTACGCAGTGAATTTTCCATGTCCATTGGTTTCGCAAGTGCGCCACAAAACAGTTTGAAAATCCGCAAATTTAAGTATACGTAGAGATACTTCTTAGCTAAAGAACTTAGGTCATGAATAGTGATGGGAATCATAGGTCGATGCTCGGTTTGGTCCGTGTTTATGTTAATCCCGGGCGACGCCGCGCGGCGCGGCTAGCGAGCCCGCAGCCCGCGGGCCCACAACGTTTAGTTAATGTCCTTATTGCCTCGTAAATACTACGAAACGTGACACGTTCACTCGTCATTTAGCGACATTAAGACAAACTCACGCTTTTAAACCGGATATGTGCACATTGAGCAGTGATTTCTTTTACATTTGTTGTCGATTAGCCCACATGCAGCCTTCTCTAGTTACACAGGTGTTTCATTCTCATTATTGCTTAAGTCTGACAAAAACCTGTCGCCAGTTCCTCCGGTGAATGAGTTTACAGTTTACACTAGCGATATTAAAAACCCATATTTATTAACGGATGAGGATGGTATTTATGGGTCGTTAAGAGGGATTATCAGACGATGTGTCTGTCAACAATTCTCTAATGACCGAGAATATAAAGGTGTTATAATCCTGTGTTAATAAACTGTTTTATTTAAGTATCACAATGTTGTTAATTCACTAGTCAACGTATAAAAAGAATGAATATCAATAATAATGCTATTTGTAGGAGCAAAACGTTGCTAATTTAAGCGTATATTTGGAGTTGGGTTTGGCAGCGAAACGTGGACAATGACACAAAGGGACCATTAAAGACTGGAAGCGTTTGAAATATGGTGTTTGAGACGGAAAAAAAGCATGAGCTGGATTGAGAAAATAACAAACTAAGGCGTGTTAAGAAGGGTAAAAGAGAAGAGAGCGATCTTGAACAGCATCAGCACTATAAGTGGGAAAATGATGGTCATTTGATAGGGCACGATAACTTCTTTAAAACCATCGTGGAAGGAAAGAGAGGTAGGGGAAGACCACGGCGCAGTTATATGGACCAAATAAAGGCAAAAGCTGGTCGACACCAGCCTTTTGATTAGCTGATACGACACGACTGTCGTATCAGCCAATCAAAAGGCTGGCGTACGAGAAAGAAAAATTGAATATACTTCACTGAGAAGAGGATAACTCTTAAAATAATTACTTAATGGCGAAAAGTATGGTTCCCTGTATCTTGGACACACAATAAAGCCATACAAACAACCATGCGAACCTGGAGACATATGCAAGTGGGTACCTACCTAAGTAAAAATATGTATTTATAATTAGCCATACAGTCTTCATAATCAAGCAGTGTATGTAACCACTGCACTGCGTCAGTCGCACGTAGATTAGACAAATCGAAATCTTTTATTTTCCTAACATTTACAGCCAGAAGCCATTCATTGATTGACCGCCTCCGATTAACCCGATCATCAAGAGAATAACAAATAATTGGATGACCTGCGTATATTCCTAGTCACATACAAATGAGGCAGCACCGTGGGAGCCACCCCCGCCCCGGCCGGGCGAGTGCGCGCGCGCCGCAAGTCATGCGCGGTAATGACGGGCCCCTCGGCCACGCCCACCAGCCCAAAACACCACCACAAGCTTCTGTTCGCGTGATTGATGACTTTATCGCTAAATAATAGAAGCCCTTTTAAACTTGTCTAAATAAATACACGTTTGTTTGGAGATTATAACCCATGGATGGCGTGGCAACTGTTCGATTAGAAGAACTTTGGAGCAGGTTGAACCTTGGGAGAAAGTCAAGGCGAAGTAAGTCGAGTTATGGATGAACAGAGGCCGACAGGACAGGAAAATAATAGATTGATGTAGTTGATGAGGAGAAAAAACACTAAAAACTTCTCAGTTTGAATCAGGTCGGGTAAAAGTTTCTCCTTTGAGATTTAACTAAGTACTTTAGCCCTAAATGCTTTTTAGGGTTCCGTACTCAAAGAGTAAAACGGGACACTATTACTAAGACTTCGCTGTCCGTCTGTCCGTCCGTCTGTCTGTCACCAGGCTGATGTATCTCAAGAACCGTGATAGCAAGAGAGTTGAAATTTTCACAGGTTATGTATTTCTATTGCCGCTATAACAACAAATACTAAAAACAAAAATTTTTTTTTTAAAGGGGGCTTCCATACAACAAACATGGTTTTTTTGCCGTTTTTATAGATAATGATACGGAACCCTTAGTGTTTTGTTTTTTGATTTGAGCTAATGTTGCATTAGACCTAATGCATTTTTTTCTTAAATTTAAACTTAATAGGATTATTGCAATATAACGCTTAATCTGACCTAATGACTTCTAATTGATGATATACAATGAAAACCCGAAAAGTTCCCTGTTTCCAAGAAAAATGCGGGTTACCTATGTTTGGCCTAACAATTTTTTGCCTAGTTTTATTTAAACTTAATTTATTTAGTATAATATCTCACTTTATCTCATTTTTATTCGAGTGAAAATCATTTTGTATATAATTTAGTTTCACCTAATTTTAAGCAACCTAATTTTAAGTTTGTATAATCATATTTCGTATACTGTTTGACTGCCATAATTATATTTCGTCTAACATACATCGTCGCATATTTTTTTTTATAATCACTGTTAAGCTGAATTTTTTCGAAACCTGCATTAGTCTCGGAAATTACGCGAAATAGGCGCATTTATGACGTCGAGTTGCGGAAACCCAGCCCGCTTACAACCTATAGTCACGGAAATGAAACGGAAACAATAGATGTGAAAATTGTCATTTGGGATAAAAGTATTTCGAACAAATAATTGCTATGAAAAATGAAATTATACAAATTGACTTTAGACAAACAATTCATTATACTTAGTAATAGTTGTAAGACAAACTGAAATTAGGCAAAAACTTCAAGCCAGTCAAGGGAATCCCGAAAAATGCATTACGTCTAGTGAAACATTAGGTCTGTGACTAAGACACAGACTAAATGCCAATAAAGAGTAGAAGCCGTGATGTTGATCGCAGTGCAGAAGGCAATTCTTGACAGAAAACACTGCGTCGCTGATTTATCTATAGTTTTAGTCGATTGTTCTGTAATTCTGTTATTAAGATCGGAATTGCAATGGCCATACCAGAATAAAATGGAAAAAAAACAAATCCCCAAACAAGTTTCGAGTGCGTAGTACTTTTCGATCCAGTAGAAGCAACACACGAATACAAAAGAGTACAAAACGCGGTTTGAAAAGAATCAATAATCACGAGCGCGGTCCCGGACGGCGCCCGCGTCGCTTCGTTAGCGCACAATGCGCTAGCGCTGAATTAATTCACAACAAAAACCTTTGATTTATGTATTATTTACTGCTCAACGCACATTAAATTGGAGGTGTTTGATGAACGGCGTCAAACAAATTAAAATAATTTGGTTAAGTTTTTTGTGTTCAAATGATGATCATGTTTATGTAGTACTTACACATTTTTGCAATTTACTGAACTCAATCTAACTTAACTATCTCACCATCATCATTAGCCTCTAGATCTTTATCAGACGATTCAAGTAGTGACTTGTCAATTGGTAATATTGGTATTAGAGTTTATTTAGAATGGCTACTTATGTATGCGATAGTGGCATTATCTTCCTGACGAAACTATACCACTATGTACTGTTACGATAACAAGAAGATTAAATGGTGATCAGTGTAGAACCTCGCAGGCGTTGAACACGTTTGCCTCGACTGAAACAACCCTTCAGGATGAGTCAAAGCAGCTTATTGTACAAATTTGAGACATTCATTAACATATACATACATACATAATCACGCCTCTTTCCCAGAGGGGTAGGCAGAAACTCCAGGATTATTGTGAAATGTGTCTAACTGTAGGTTTTTTTTATACCCCACGCAGTACGTTAAACAAGTACGTAACAATAACGCTTTTTAAACAATAAACAAACTCTGGAAATAAAATCTACGGTTGTCATAGTAACTAAGCTAATTAAATTCCATATTGGTGGTTGAACTAAGTTGCGAGTTACAGATTGCAGAGTCCCGCGTCGCGGAGAAAGGCGGGTGCGTGACGAGACTGACGAGAGTGATGGTTTCAATTAATAGAAACAGTAGATTTGGCGCGCGCTGCGCCGGCGCACCATCCGTCTCCATCGCCCGCGCATCATTTAACTTAACCCAACTATTGACTCGCACATTTTTCACCGCGTCTAGTTACACTCGCTTATATTTGTCTAGATAAATAATGTTAGCTTAAGATTAATCGTGCGCGGGATTGAAATTAAGCCGACGATTATTTCGAGACAATCGGCGGTAATTAGCGAGCGGGCAGCCGTGATTGATGGGAGGGGGTCAGCCGGGGCGGCCGCGTCACGCGAACTGCAGCTTCCTAGTCCTGGACGAATCGAGGATGACCGAGGTCACCGACTCCTGCAAACTTTACAAATATTTATTACGAGACGATGGATGTTTAGTTGTGATGTTATGTTTTTTTCTTTTTTTCGGTTTTTACATGTTAAGAATTTTAAATTGTTCAGTGCTTGGTTCCTTACCTACTGTCAAACTGTATAAATTTTGTATGATTAAATAAATAAATTAGAGTAAAATTGTGTTTTCGAATCCGTTAATTGCATAGAATACTACGGAACTTGGTTAGCTCCGATTCCATTTACTGGGGGTCTGAGATGGAAAAGCAACATGCAGTGTCTTTTAGTTTTTGTACTTATTTATAGAAGGCAGCTCCTGTCATAGTGTATGTAGTTAGGTACATACAGTCAGCAAAAATGTTCGATATGCACTATACAATGTAGGTACCCCTATTCGCTTTTCATGCGAGTTCACTTTTTCTCTGTAGCTGTACGGTCAACTAATTTGATTCCAATTAGGCCATCATAGAACCTTGCCGTTGTAAATAAAAATAAAAATAAAATAATAAAAATAACTTTATTTAGCCTTCATACAGGTCATACACTGCTTACATAATAAGTAGGTAAGGTACACAATATCTAGTAACAATCAGTGAGTAAGCGTCCTCTGTTCCCCGTACTAGTAAAAACTGTATCACGGTGGAACAGGATTCCCCTCCCCTCGTAGTTGTTTATAATAAGTACTTAATGTTAATTCAAAAATGCTAAGGCCATCACAAAATATGTGGGTAGGTAAATTTAAACATAGAAAAGAAAAATATCAACGCGGTAGGCAAACAAAAAATAACAATATGAATAGTTGGCTCAACACTACACGCCCGCGATAAGCAAAAGGACGTATGTCGTTATGGATCGAGCACAACATATACCCCTTTGGTTCAGCGCGTCAGTGCGGATAACTAGTAAACAAGTAGCATATGCAAAATTAGCAAATTAATCTTATTAAAGGTTACAAGTTAATACTTAATAATTAGTATTGACTCTTCTGATTAAGTAATTAAATTATTATTTAAGTGTGTATATTTGGTGACGTATATTTTAATATCTAAAAATATTTACAATTCACTTACATTAGAATATGTATGTATATTTGTATGTACGTATGTATGTACACACATAATGTGTGTGTGTGTGTGTGTGTGTGTGTGTGTGTGTGTGTGTGTGTGTGTGTGTGTGTGTGTGTGTGTGTGTGTGTGTGTGTGTGTGTGTGTGTGTGTGTGTGTGTGTGTGTGTGTGTGTGTGTGTGTGTGTGTGTGTGTGTGTGTGTGTGTGTGTGTGTGTGTGTGTGTGTGTGTGTGTGTGTGTGTGTGTGTGTGTGTGTATGTGCGTGTCTTGCCATCTACTTACTTATTAGTTGTTCTGAAGAGTAAGAAGTAAGTACTCGTAAACTTATCTTTTTGCTTACTTTGTTGTAAATGCTTGGACCAAGGACAGTTACGAATCGTCTAGCAAACTCAGTATTGCGTTTCGGAACTACGTATACAATATCATTTCTTCTTCGTGATGCTGGAAAATCCGGTTGGTTTTTATGTTGGGTAAGAAGTAAATGTTTTATGAACAATTGCCTAACAGTTAGAACACATGTGTCATTGTACAGAGATGATGTTGGGTAACGAAATTTCTTAAATATCATAACTTTTAGTACCGCCCTTTGTGATCTTTCTAGTTTCAGCATCATTGTTTTTGCTGCTCCTTCCCAAATATTGATACAATAGCATATGACGGACTGGCATAGTGCATAATAGATTGAAATTAGTAGTGTTCGATCACACACATGTCTTAAGGTTTTAAAGATGTAGATCATTTTTCTGACACGACCTGTAAGACTGCTGATATGCTCTCGCCAGCTGAGGTTTTTATCTATCTGTATGCCTAAGTACCTTATTGATGGAGTCTCAGAGATCACATGGCAGTCGCAGTTTGTGCGAGTATCACAGCTTACATGGGCCTTAATGGATATCGTACCTGCTGCAGGCCGATTGTTATCTCTTATACTAAAGTTTATGAGCTTAGTTTTAGTTAAGTTAAGCGTTAGTAAGTTTTGGTTCAGCCATTGGGTAACCAACTTAAATCCCGTCTGTGCAATACTATTAACATCTGACCAAGATTCCCCATAGAACAGTATTACAGTATCATCAGCGAAGGTTATTATTTGTGCATTAGTGAGTGTAAGCCTACAGAGATCGTCTATGTACACGAGGAACAGTGTTGGCCCTAAGACGCTGCCTTGAGGCACGCCATAATCAATAGTTTCTTCTGTGCTATATTGGTTTCCCACTCTTACTGCCTGTGTCCTATCGGTCAAATAATTCTGAAAAAGTTCCAACGGTAAGCCCCGTATACCTCTATTTTCTAGTTTTTTATAAGTAGTGGGACAGAGACAGTGTCGAAAGCTTTTTTCAAGTCTAAAAATATGCCAGTAGCTTTTTTATTTTTGTCAAGTTTGTCTACAAGAAATGACGTTAATTGTTGACTGAAACCATGTTGGTTGAGACTTAGAAGATTATTATTTTCGAGGTAACATTTTAATCTCTAATTAATTATCTTTTCTAAGATTTTAGCTAGCGTGGGTAAAAGTGAAATAGGCCTATAGTTTTCTATGCAGTCTCTGTCTCTCTGTCCCCTGATGACGTATAAATAGGTACAACTACTGATTTTTTGAGCAAAGGTTACATATTATTGTTATGGGAAGAGCAAGAGTATTAAGTGCCAGTTTTAAAAAGTAAGAAGATATCTCATCCCATCCAGAAGAGTGAGTATTTTTAAGTGATAAAATTGTAGCCTTTACTTCCTGCTCATCGGTTGGTAGTATCGTCATTGAGTTTAATGGAGTAGTGCTTGGAGGCATCGTCTCAACTCGATCAGTTTCAGGCAGCCGAATGCCAGTCATAATAGTGGTAGCCAGTTCTTTACCAATGCTACGTCAATACGGGTTACTAGGATTATTGCGTCGCTATGTAGCAGTTAAAATGACATTGTTCTAAGGTGGCCTATAGGAATCAAATTGGTTGACTGTACATAAGAAGCTGTTTAAGTTTAATGCCATTGTTGCTCTGGGTAAAAAATCAGCTTCAACCTAAGTATTTGCGTCCGTTTTATTGTGTAATATCACTCAGTAATGTATCAGTAATAGATAGTTTGCGCACTTGCGGATTATAAATAGAACGTGCGTGCTTTGTAATGGTCCGTAATCATTCATTGCCAAAGATCGCTCTCGAACATTTCGGTTGTTATTCGTAGCAGATCTACGGCAGACGGGCTATTATGTTGGGAGTTATTGTTAGATTATAGTCGGGCGTAGAGGCGCGCTGGCGCAGGGCAATTATGTTATTAAATGTGAGCCGAGGAAAGTTCGGCGCGGGTTGCTCGCAGTCGGGCCCTTTTAGTTGAAGCACCTACATTATATTTTACCGTGATTTATTCTCAAGGGAGCTGTTTAACCCTAAACTTGGCAAAATAAAACAAAAACGTGCGTTCAAGTCTCGTTTGCGCTGTATAGAGCGCAAAAAATTGTTCTAGAAAAAAATGGAAAAAGATGACCAAAAAATGTGTGCATTATTAGATACAATGTCAATTTTAGGGTTAAAGACCTACGTAAATCTTTGCTCAAGTCACCTTTTTAAGCTTGCCGACTTTGGTAAAAATAGGGAAGCTCGGAAACTGGCTTTCTGATATAATTCAGGGGTTTACCTACTACATACATGTAAGTATAGGTACCTAATAATTATGATATACATTCAATAAGTGTCCATTGAAGCTAGCTTACTGTTTTCTCTTATCGCCCAATAGACCAATTTCATTTGGCGCAGTCGATAGGATCCAACACTATATTGTAATTTCCAATTGTAGGGTAAAAATTTGTCAATTTCGACCCGTTAAGGTTAAGTATCCCATTTTCTGATTCATCACCAAACCCTCGGGACGAATAAGTTTTCTTCGGATCAGATATACAGAACTCTGATAGGTGATATGGTTGCCAGCATTAGAAAACAAGTAAAATCAGAATCGTTGTCCAGTTTATCCTAGGTTAAACCTAGTTTTTTAAAGGTCGTTTATCCACAGTAATAACCGACTTTATAATATGCCGTCATAGGCGTTCTGCTATCTAATGACGAAACGCAAGAAGCCGCACGCGCATGACGCTCGCGGTGCGTGACGGCGCCCGCTAATAACAATATCACCGCACTCCCGCGCAATTACCTACCAATTAATATAACAATCCCTCTCCGCGTCCCGCCCCTCCCCGCGGAATGTAGCCGCGTAAGACGCCTTTTGGGCTCGTTACGGAGCGTGACTCGCGCGAGGAGCAGGAAGCTCGCACCCGTTGCGTTTGTTTAATAATCCGAATAATCTGACCAATGATTTCTCAATAGGAGTGATTTTCCCAGCGCGCCTAGGTTCAGTCGCGTTTTTGCCCTATACATCACCGGCCGGCGACGTGACAGCACGAGAACTGATTGCTAATTTCATTACTGGCCGGTACCCGATAGTCGTGTTCCGCGGCTGTTATTATTTATTCCAGGCTGTCAGTAACATTTGCATGCTATAAATGAGGGATAAATCTCCCGTGCGGTTAATTGAGGCGTTAATAGCCGCACGCATTAGAGCTGCTTTCTGCGGCCGCGCAAGCTAGCTGTGAGTCTTCCGTCATGCTGACACTTCAAAACACTGACGCTGATGATCTTGTCCGATTTCGGCCATAGCGACTTTGTGAGTGGGCATTAATGTTATTCAATAAGTGCTGCTATATTTTAATGCGCTCTCTAGTGGCTCTTCTTTTACTTGATCAGAGCACTAAATATTTAGAAAGTAAGTCATTAACGTCCTTCACGACATAGGTAAAACATACAGGGACAGTAATTTATCGGTATGAAATCAAGATGTCCAGCTTGAATGATACGCTAATACGGCACGCGTTTACGGTGCCGACCAATTATGGGGCGCTCGTTAGCTGAAATAAGTGCATAGGTAATCAAACTAGGGAAATGTTAATTTTAATCGCTGGCCGCGCTCGTACGAGCGGCAGCGGTGATTGCGTTCCCACGTGTCACCGCTCGCTGCGCGCGCGACGGACGGCAGCCGCGCACGCACGGGGATGCGCCAGTTTATGCAACATGTTGCTCATGGAAATTAACTAGATTTATAATTATGAGCAACGGTTATTTTTAGCGCAATCTCTCTGCCAATATGCAAGGGTATCAAGAGCGGAATTGCGAAACGTCAACTGGCATCTCGCAATGCTGTCGGCTATAAATGCTATAATATACATTTCATATCGCAAGTATGACTTCCGTTATGAGTTTGCTTCATACATTGAATCTCGTTTCGCAAGAAAAGTTGTTAGTTATTCTCGCGATTCAGAGGGCAAAAAGTGATCTGTCAAGTGTTTGGCCGACGGGCGCTGTATCTAGGAGTGTTATGTAGATACGCGGAACTGCTCGCCACGATCCGGTTGTTTATTGCTAATGGAAGGCGGAGGCGCCAAGCGGGGGAGGGAACGGGTAGAGGGGGTGAAGGGGGAGGTCTGGGAACAGCGCCCGCACAATTAATACCAACTTAATATCGCGCGGTGATGCGCGTCCTACGGGACTCTAGAACTAATTTATCCGAGAGATATTACGGCTGTCAGAAGCCCGCACGTGAAGCCACTCGAGTGGACCAATAACTCACGGCAACGTGAACAGCCACTAGTTAAACCTTTACTACTTATAATCCTTGACTACTCGGAGTAACATCATATCATTTTACATTATGAAATGTTTTTTAATTGAAATCAATTTACACTGATCTTCCGTTTAACGAACGTTAAACCAACAGACTACTGTAAAAATACAATACAAACCTAATTAATCTATGACAGTAAATTCACGTAAAACACGAGTGGGATAGGCCTGGTGTATGCTCTATGAAAGTGTACATAGCGTCTTTTACATTACATCCTCAGTCAAATTTGTCGCTTTCAAATTAAAGAGTCATTCATATCAATCTAAACTGACAAACGCCGTTCCTCGAATTGCCTTAGTGCTTCTTATAAACAGTTTATTCGTAACAACAACTCAATAGCCGCTTGAAGCTGTAACAGATGTCATAAAAAGTTCCCATAGCTGCCTCGAAGAAGTGCCCTCCACAGCACTCGAGTCTGAATCGTAATAGCAACGCGAGCGCCGCGTGCTTGTTTGGTTGTGTTTGTGTAGCGCTGCGCGGGCGGCGAGTCGAGGGCTCTCGTTGGTGCTGACGATGATGCCATAGCGACGGCTGCCGGACAGTTGTTGGCAGGAACCGTAGGATGGTTTAATGGTGGTGAATGACACAGTCATATGACTGATTTGGTGGCATTGTGATTAACAATTAATGTGCAATGAGACACAGATGAAGTGGAGACTTTATGGTACGTTTCTTGAAAGTTTGAGATACTTATCACGAAATTGTTTTTTTTTCTATACTCTAATTTTCCAAGTTGCTTTTCATTCAAACGAATGAAAAGCAACCTCATAAGTAATTTCTGAATGTCTACACGTATTATAATTTCATAATGTAAGTAACATGAAATGAAACGAATACTTCCGTTTCTTATGAGTGGTCACTCACTGTTTGCTGAAGATGACAAAGCAGATAGCACTCATAGCTGGCGCACCAAAATTGTAACTGCCGTGACAATGACAAGACCACTACCAAATTATGTTAAAGAAAATGAATCAGCTCCACAGCTCTTTATAAATGAGAGTTTGTCCAGTTCCCGACGCGACGCCTGAATTCGTCAGCACCGCGTGGCACCGTTAGCAATAACTTGACATTATTTATAACAAATAGTTGACGCACTCGAGAGCGCTCCGCGCCAGCGCAGCGCTGCGCGAGCGCAGATGCCCTCTTCAAACTAGGGCTGCCCCTGCCAGGCATGTAATACAGCGATAGCTAATAATGATCTTGAACCATTATAGAACGACTATGGCGTTATATAGTTGACTGACAGTGCGCGTGTCCTGTTGTCGAACGTTTCGCCTGTACATACATAAACTGTACATGCAGGGCCTTAGACGAGATATCTTATTTCATGGGTTCATGCTGAATCTGTCAAAAATGATGCGCTTAAAGCCACGCGTCACCTACAAATTCACTTCGAATAAATAGATCCCTGAATGGGTGGCAGCTTTGAGTGGTCACTAACTGAGCGCTTTCCTGTATGTTGAGACTTTCGTCCAGTTTGATGTCCGTTATATGTTAAGCCGAGCAACAGTTTCTACTTTCTAGCGGCTTGGGAACTTCCCGTCACTTGGCATACTCACCTCAACGTTAACGTCTACTTTAGTTTTGAAATTCATCTGAATAAACTAGTATCTATGCTACTTCATGAAATTAGGGATACAACTAAAAAAAATATATGATGTATATTACCATGCAAACTTCCACCGAAAATTGGTTTGAACGAGATCTTAGTAAGTAGTTTTTTTTAATACGTCATATTACGTTATTTTACGGAACCCTTCATGTGCGAGTCCGACTCGCACTTGGCCGCTTTTTTTGATTATATCTTTCCGTTTTTTTGCCTACTAACACTTAGCTTTTAAATTATTTTACGTACTATGGATTCTACGAGTATGAAATAAAAAAATATTTTAAGGTGTATTATAAACAAACCGATGACAATAATGCTGAAACTATGCAATACTGTTCATGTGAAAAATGTAACGAGAAGTTTGTTATGATTCAGTGTTTTATTTTCCTGATTGGCGCGTGAGTCAGCCCTGCGCCCGCGCCGCTCTCACGGTAATGAACTGCCGCGTGACTCTTGGTCCTCGCGGGCACAGCACACTCATCTGTTTAAATGTTTTGGCTGCAATACGAGTAACTACTGCTTAATAGAATATATTATTTTAATGGTTGACCTTTCCGTTGCTCCACTAAGGTTGCTGATACTGTTTTAATGGGGAGCCTGGTTTAGTAAGTTGCGGATCGGTGCTTGCGTTGAGTTGAACTTCTTCTCTTACTTAAGAGCTAGGTTCTTGTCGGTGTAGCTCAAAGTACTAGTTGCTCAAACTACCTACTAGAGTTGAACTATGGTTGCAATAAATGCTATGACTATCGTGTGTGCTATAATCGCGGAGGCAGCCCTCGGTCGGCGTCGCAGAATAATCTATCGGTTATTGAATAAAGTGCGTACGCACTGCTCTGTGGGAATTATGGCCGCGCACACGCGTCGCATTGTGATGGCTATTGTACTCGCACGGGGAACTTATTAGATGCACTTGGGACTCTGTTTTGCGACTAAACATTCAATTCAAATTTAATACCAATTTTATCAGATTATAAGTGCCCCACGCTCTAAGCCATCTTGAATGTGCTAAAACAAGAGCGAGCGCATGAACCAAGATGATTATTATATTGTATAATTCAACATATTTATGTAGCGACTTAGCGACCTATAACAGCTAGTACCTTTACCTACATGCAGCGTAACCGTGCGAGATTTAGTTCTAACTTAGAACTTCTAAGAGAATTCGATATTGTTTTATGATATTTAATTGGAAATATTGTGTTACATTTGTATGCATAATCATAGTTTGTATGTTATTATCAAAAAAACTTGTCTAAGTATGTCGTCTGTCCGTATAGGTAAGACGTCAAAGACATCAAATACCAAGTATCGTCTTTTTATGTGAATTTCTTTTTTGGTACTTGCAAGCTTTTATTGCGAACTGTACTTTTCTGTATACTGTCATCAACTACTCGAGACGATTCTAACGAGCCCAAACTCAACGGGTTTACGTCTGTTAAGTCCTGAATTCCGATTTTCGATGGTACCATAATATTGAATGGGGAACTTGCATGGGACTTCAATTTTGAATAAATTGCACTCAATTGATGCGGATATGTGTAGAGATATCATACAAAACGAAAAAAAAAACGATTGTTTTAGTAATATTTTGTATGACAAGTATAGACTAAAACGCAAATTTTGTGGAGATAATTGCAAATTAATGACTTACTCCATAGTAAACGCGCCGAGAATACTCGTATATGCTGTGACGTCATAGCATAAGCCCGTTTAATATAGAGCGTTTTCGGGGAGTGCCGGCGCGTGCAGATTTCAAATGCATATACTTAACATCAGAAAAATAAATCATAAGAAAGTTTTAATGCTACAGTTGTTTTAATGATACCCCACTTGATCTATTTACTAGACTTTGATTTTTTAACCCCCCTCATATTCGTCATTAAACAGAAAATGAAGAAATATATTTAATTTTTCATTTTCCATACACGTGTCTTAACCCTTTTAACAGTTGTTCCAAATTCCAAATTAATAGCTTAAGTAGTTCCTGAGATATTTAACTTTGTGACAGACGGACAGATGGACAGAGTCGCACCATAAGGGTTCCTTTTTTACCTTTTTGGTACGGAACACTAAAAATTACGATTTTTGCGATATCTCGCTCCGTTTACGTTGTTCTGTTCATGGTTTTTTACGAGTCCGCTTTAAACCTGGTAACGTTATTTTTTTTACTTTTATTTTTGTAGTTTAGATATAAAATTAAATAAACATAATGAAAGGATTAAAATAACTGTACAACCTTGCACTATTTTAGGAAATATGACGGTATTATACCGACCCGTATTCTTTGTCCGCGAGTGTACTCGTAATTTTAGCTATTAAATCATCGTCTAGTACCTGAGATAACACAAGAGCCTAAAGCCTCTGCTAGACGGTCGCCAACACGCCCCTCCGACCGAGCGACCTTGGTCGGCGTCGGCACCGACCGCTGTAGTATGAAATTTTGTTCCTAAATCTGTCAACACGGTCGGTGCGGACCAAGGTCGCTCGGTCGGAGGGGCGTGTTGGCGACCGTCTAGCAAAAGCCTTACTATTTGGGAAGTTAGAATTGTGCTCTCAACATGACTTGGCGACATTATCTTACTGAATCAATATTCGAAACCGAAACACCGTTTATAAAGTCCCGGAATCAAGTTTCCTCGCGTAGACTCATTAGTTGAATATTTTTAATAACTTTAAAACATATAAACACGGCACTAAACGTAATAGTACCATTTCATAATGGTAGTGCTGTTCAATTTATGAAGACAATATTGTCGGAGCGGCTCCGGCCCAATTTAAGGGGTACATTAATCATTAATCACCCGGTAATTGGGTGCAGGCGCAGCAATTCGGGCGATTAACGCAATGCGTCGCGACTAGCGATTATTACGATCATACACGTTTAATTGCTGTTGCATTAATTTCCCGCGCTATCCGGATATTTTTTTACAATAACGGTTGAAGGGTACACGGAAATAACAGGTTTAGATCCATTTTTTTAAACGAGTCTTTTTTCGCGCAATGCAGAGTTCACGATGAGTAGGTAACGTCACATTAAAATATCATTTAAAGATAGAAGTGACTAGACATGTTCTTTTCGTGTAACCTTACCCTTAAGTTTAATTTGTAGAACATTTAGCTAACATACTTAATCGCAAATACAATCCTTTCCTTAATACTATGAATATGAACGATGTCAAAAACCTCCTTTCACCCCACGGCTCGCGTGTCCCCTCCCCATCCACTATTCAGAGTATTCAGACAAAACCTATGATTTGGCAAGCATAGCTCAATATTATGAAATACATGTTGAAAAACTTGAAAAGCCCTCGAGGCTTAGAGTGACAAATAGGCAGCCATGTGAGACGATCCGAGAGCTTCGCTCTCAGACTCAATAGTATCTAAGGGCGGAATTACTCTTTTAAATTGATAGATGTTAGCGTTGTGGGTTTCAGGTCCAAATATGAAGGGATTGAAGCTTTCATTCGTTATCATCCTGTTAATTATGTATGTAAATAAGTTAGATATAAATTGCGTTAGATGCTATTCTAGGCTAAAATCAAGACTACAATTAAAAGCGTAGAAAACTCGCGTTTCGTCCAAAATAATTGGTTTAAAACATGCTTCAGCATACTAATTCAGTATTGTTGGATTAGTGTATCATTTAATGTGTGCTAGATCTAGATTTATGGATTCATAAATTAGACTAGTTAGGTTAATTGCAGGAATGGATCGCTGGCCAGCAAGAAAACGCGTGGACGGGCGCGCGGGCTGCAGGGATATTCTACCCGCGAAGTCGAGAAAAGTGATTATCGATCGGAGCGGACAGGCGATGGAGGCTCCCTGGAAAACGGGCCTTATACCCTTTAGTTAAGGTATATTTTCAGATGAGGAGTCGGATTAGTGGCGTGATCGTGTTAGTATTGGCTATAAATACCCCGGCGGGCCGAGGAGCGTTTCACTTTTCTATGGGACGTCGAAGCGAGATCACGCTGCAGAATACGAGGGCGGCCAGGCTAGGCTGACCTCTGGGCGCGTACTACTTCGAGGCGGAGCAAGGCTGGTCACCGCTGGGCTGCATTACGGCTGTTGCTGAGAGGAATTAGAGTTTGGTAAGGTCGCAAATGCCTTTGCGATCGTCTGGTGAGATTGAATATTTTATTTTAAAGTGTGACTAATCATAGTGAATTCTGGAATTTCTTAGGGGGTAATTATCTTGTGCGCACATTGTCTTGAATTGAGTGATTAATATTTAGGCAATATCTTTCTGCTCGTGAACTGATATGATCTTATATGATCACGTGTGTATTTTGAATATGTGGCGGTCTAATAGGTTTATCACCTAATAAATGCGCTTAAGACATCATCATATTAGAATTCCGTATACTCCCATGAAGTGAAGTGAACACGACTATTTATAGTACATGAATGTTCGCCAAGGAACGGTCCAATGGTAAATAATTCCTAATTGTATACCAGTATCTAGTGGTTAGTTGTAGGTACAAATGAGGGAAATCTTTATTAAAATATGTGCTAATATTATGTTGTAATTTATTTATGGCGGAGGAGCTGGCTTGTTACGAGCGTCGAGGGAGATCAGAAGGGCAGGAGCCCTGGGAACCAGAGAGGCGTTGGGTACGTGTCCCACTATTAAGAAATTAAAATCTGGTGAGTGACCTTTATAATCACTGTATTGAATGATTCTGAAACTTATTAATTTGTTTTTGGGCTATTATCTAACCATTTCAACGTTATCATACTTGAATTTGTGTATCGAAATCTAGTTCTACTGTATATAGTCTGGGGAATATGCTAGATAAAGTACGAGCGGTTTATGTATAGGTTATGAACGGATCTAGGTCATTGGTTAAATAACTGACGATATTACAGGAATGTTGTTTTGTTCTACATATATATTACTAGTTGATTTGTCACTGCGATATGATTGGGTTCCGTGCGCCCCCACGAGATAAAGTGATCAATTATTATACGACAACCTAGCTATAGCAATTGACTCGGGCCGTGGTACGCGTTACACTATGAGGATAGATTGTTAAGATGCGGATAAGCGACAAATATTACCACAAGTTCATATTAATATCCGGTGGTTAGTATAGGTGCTGATGGGTGGTTACTTTACTAGATTAACGCAACTGAATAAAGTAGTTATATACACTCGTGGCTGTGTGCTCGGTGTCGAGACAACCATATCCACAGGGCACATTGACGACCCTGGCCACACGAGAATTCTCCCGAAAGGGGCTTCTTAGTCAGCAGAGATGTGCCCGCACTAGAGCGCCAGTCATAGATGTGTAGACAGAGTGAGTGGCTGAGAGTCTTCAATCTTGCAAATTGAGGGACCTCACTGGTCGAGCTGCTGTCTTAGTTCTAACAACCCTCTTAACAAGGGTTACGGTTGTGTTGGTTTATGAAGTAATCAGATGTACTTATAGATATATTGTGTGGAATTCCTTGAATGAATGAATCTAGCGTAGTAAATTAGTTATGTACACCTGTGGCCGAGAGCTTAGCGTTGTGGACAACCATATCCAAAGAGCACATTGACGACCCTGACCAATACGAGAATTCGCCCGTTAAGGGGTTTCTTAGTCAGTAGAGATGATGATCGCGCTTAGGCCTCCGTCACGGATGTGTCAACGAAGGTAAGGTTGGTGAGACCTTTCAGTCTTGCAAACTGAAGAGTTTCGCTGGTCGAGCCGTCGTTTTGCTTTAACCGAAGCTTCTTACCGTGAAGCTAGCTATGTTGATTTTACAAGGAAATCCAACACTTTCGCTTTAGTAACGGCAATAATTAAGTAGGTATCTTGTTAGGTGGGGTCGTTATTATCGGGATCTCAACAAAAGTATCGCAGTGGGTTGGTAATTAATTATCATTCGTCAGTTCAACTGTGCATTGTCGTATATTTAACATTGTTCCGACTATAAAGTGCCTTTGAGTTGATTGGGTGAGATTGGTTGCTAAGACATTGTGTTACATCCATTGAGATATTTTGGGGGTGAATTGTATTATAAATAGCTTAGGAAAAGTCAGTACTAATTGGTATTAGATTTGATAGAAATAACGATAGGGTAGGCGGAATCAACAGATGAGGTGGGATTACTAGCGAGTACGAGCAGCCGCGAGCGAGCGAGAGGCGAGCGCTACAGTTCGCTAACAACTCTAAGATTCATCGTTAGGGAGAATCGATATTATACTAGACATTGCGTCATTCATGTACCTGGAAGTAAAACATGTACTAATATTCTATTTCAATAGACTATCATCGCATCATCATCAATATCTTGACATACGATTATTTTCGTTATATCATCGCATCATCATCAATATCTTGACATACGATTATTTTCGTTATATCATCGCATCATCATCAATATCTTGACATACGATTATTTTCGTTATTATATCATCGCATCATCATCAATATCTTGACTTCTTCACGATTATTTTCATTATTATGTCATCGCATCATCATCAATAGAGATCCCATCATGGCCAACACAAGTTGACCACTATTGTATTGCGAGTCTGTTTAAAGGGCGTCACCTACCACATCTATACCACACCTACAACTTAGTATAACAAGGAATTTATGCCCACTTTAGCCTCCATAGTTGTGCATCACTTAATGAAACTACAGAATTGTAAATTAATTCTAAGGAACCTGGTATAATTGTCTTACTTAAGTTATAGGTTCTACTAAAATGGGGTTAATGTACAACTTCAATTAACGTGTAACTGTTTCCCTTTATAGAAATACAAACTTCATACTTCTCGAAAAGGGCCTGGTTCTACTCACACAACGCGGGGCCTCATCACTAGACGAAATCACACGCCAAGCCACTTCACCAGCGCGAATCACGTATAGCTTAGGTCTAAATAGGTCTTCGAGGTTAGGTTCCAGAGATAATAAATTCTAGGTTAGATTACGGCATTGTAGGCCTGGAGTCGGACGGTTTTTTATTTGACCGAATCTCTTTCCGTCCGGCAATATCCTAGGAGATGATTTGGTCTGTTAAAGTACTCAAGCTCGATTACTTTAACATAAATAACGAGAGATTCTGTAGCTGTAGGATAGATTTACCTAGACTAGAATAAAACCCAACCTTTCTAGTAGGATCGGCCGGAACTAACTCGGTTTTTCTATTCGCTTTGGTACGAGTTAGTATTTATAGGATCAAAGTGGATATCTAGTACAATCGAGTCTTGATCTTACTGGATTAATTAATCAAAGGTTCTTTAACTTCAAAACAAACAAAATTAATTTGATATTTCTATGGTAAATAAATGATTTATTTTCTCGCTTACTATCTGTTTAATTTTATTCAATAGCTTTTCCTTCAGGTAGGATTCCATTTTCAGACGACTAGAAGCTTCTCAGGAGCTTCAGCTTTCAGCTAGGGGTTAATTTAAGTTCAGAATAGGAAACCATAAAAAGCAAGCCATTTAAGAGGTTGAATCGTTACATTTTGGTGAGGCCGTGATCAGGATGAAAATAGGGTTTTAAATTCACTTTTTAGTATCCCGGGTTACTACAGAATAGAGTATTTTAGATATAAAAAAAAATAAAATAAAAAAAAAAATAATAATAAAAGAAAAAAACATTTTTATTACGTGATTCGCTTGGTGAAAGGGCTAATTAATTTTATTTACAGATTTTTCTGTGTGTGGGTTATACAAATAACCCACATTTTGTTGCCGTGGAGTAGATAGAGAGATGGAGTTTGTATTTTTTTTTTTATGTTGTGTTGTGTATTATTTTCAGGACTTTCTTTCTTTTATTTTATTTCAAAGAGATTTTCACGCGCGATATGTACGTGAATTGTGTTGTGTATTATTTTCAGGACTTTCTTTCTTTTATTTAATTTCAAAGGGATTTTCACGCGCGGTACGTAGGTGAATTACTAATCAATAAGTTATATCACACTAAACTATGAAAAATATGCATAGAAATAATTTTGTTGTAGACGAAGGGCTAATATTATTTTGACAGAAATTCATTTGGGGGTACACATTTTTATTCCCGACTGTACTTTTCTACATATGTTTACCAACTGCTCATTGAGACGATTCTAACGAGCCCAAACTCGATGGGTTTGTGTCATTGTATCACGAAGTTCCTAGGCCCATCTTCCAACCCCAGCATCAGATTAGTTCCTTGTCATCATAACTTTAATTTGTCATGCGATTTATACATATGTGCGAAATTTTAGGCCGAACGGAAGTCGGAAAGTGAGTCTTATTTAAGAATTAAGTATAAACGTAACAGTACCTAAACACTCTTTTCATCGGACAGTCGTCTAAAAGTAGTGCCTATGCGATATTTGTAAATTAGGGGGGCAGCAATGTTTTGTGGGAGGGACTTACGATCTACCATTGCAATAGAGGAGGGTCTAATTTAAGAATTAAGTGGAAGCGTAATAGTAAATACTCTTTTCATCGGGCAGTAGTGTAAAAGTAGCGCCTACGCAAAATTTGTATAAAAAGGGGGCAGGAATGTTATGCGGAATGGCCTTACAACCTGCCAATGCCATAGCACAATTAAGTAGGTTCCATATACATCAGGCGGTTGCGGTAGTAGTTATAATAAAGTTTAGGTATAATGCTTTTATTCCAAAATAAAATAAAAATAAAATAAAACGGATCTAGATAACCTCAAGATAGTATTTTGTTAAATTAGCATCTTATGTATTTAGCTACGATTATTCATCCTTCATATTCAATTGTTGCATTTGAGTTCGCAAGAATAGTGTTGAGGTCATTGACATCTGTCCCGCGGTTGGGCAATTATTCGTTAAATAGTGGTTAGGAAAGTACCGGTGGATGATTATAGTACCAAGGACTTAGGAACTTACTTAAGAACTCATCACATAATAGGGGTTAGAGTTATAGGTAACTTTCGTAAGCTAGGGGAGAAAAGTAGGTACGCGTTATACCTAGCTAGTTGACCTAGTCAAATTGAATCCAATTCTCGGCGTTTACGTTAAATCGATCGCTACTAAGTATTGTCCGAAATCTTAAGTACCTATAACCTTGCGGATATTTTCTATGTAATCGTCTTTGTAAAGAAAGTAATTGTAAGAATAGATTAGTAGGTAATTCGCGCGAGTTATATTCATTAACCAGTTAAAATGATAGGAAACTGGAGCGGTTATCTGTTACAAGAAAATGCGCATTCGAATCGGATTAGTTCCGGCTAGAAATTCAAATACCTAAGATCAAAGGTACACTATAATGGACTTTGTTGTTAGGTCATTAAGGTCAAAAGGTAAGCTGTGTGTAGGTATTTAAATGGTTGTCATCGTGAGTCAGTGAACCGGTTGTATGTACGCGTGAGATTTCAATTTTTAATTACGTAGGTACATAAAACCACTTTGGCAGGGTTAAAATAGTGACAGGTTTGAAGATAAGCAACAAGTAAAGGGCACCTAAATACCTGGCTAACTCCACAGAGGTATATTCCTGGCATGGTAGGACTCGCACATTTCCACATAAATACGCGGCCACTCTATCACATTCACTTTATAATGTGCACCAGTTCAATTATCACTACATTGATTTATGTTTGAATACACACTAAACCACAGTAAACACTTTAAACTGATTAAATAATAGGCCTAAATATGCGAGAATTCGGCTCGTTGAAGCCCGCGCGCAAACTAAAAACAATTTTAAACATCGAACTTAGGTCCGGGCGGCCATTTTGGAATCTAGCGACGTCGCGGCGCCAGTAATCATAAAGATTTTTGGCGGGAAATTGTTGTTTAATTCGATGATAAAGGAGTAATATTAATTAACTATATGTCGCGTTCGCTTATAATTTGGTGGAATGGGTGAACAGTTTTAGGATCATAGGATAAATATTTATGTAATGCATTAAGGTCGGTCTTAAATAAAGCGCGTCGCACGTAAAATATTTTGACACGGAAAATAATGTAGCCAGTTAGATGCGTTAATATTGATAGTAACTTTATGATAATGGCATAGTGTAAATTATTTCTAATAACTAGGTAATAATATAGTTGCTTAACTTTTGAGGTGGTTTTTCTCACGGGCCGGAATTGATATCGGCGAATTAAATATATAGAGATAGTATGCGACAAAATTAGCTTTGTGTGGAGGTTGCGGGCTAAATATAAGAACTAATTAGAGCCTACATATTTTATATTGGTCAATTCTAATAGGTATGTTAAGTACCTTAAAGCGTCACGCGGGTTTACGTGGGTACAATGTAATGAAAAAAATAATAGATAGATTGCGCCTTACAAAACTTAGCAAAATAAAGTTTTAGACCCATCACACACTGTAGTTATAGCGGATTTCATTGTAATCAGTAGCTTAATTAACGCTAACGTACTTACGAACGTTCGAATTAGAAAATAGTAGATAACCCGTGTTGGCAAGAGAATGAAATAAAACGGATTCATTGAATCAGGATATTCCGAAATCCGTCTGTCTGGTTTAGTTACTTCATGAGTCATAATTATAGAGCGGGGTTTGTAAAGTTTCAGAGTAATTTAAATAATTAATTATAATTCCAGTCAAGTTAGGTTTTCATATATATATGCAAAACCAAGCACGCGTGATCTACGGTACGACATTATTAGTTAGCGAATAACTTTGATACTCAGGTTCTGAGGCGAAAGACTTCGCTGATAGGGATTTCCGAATCTCACGGGAGATTCAGCTCTAAGAAAGGGGGGGCAGAAGGCTTAGAATCGTAAGACAATGTGTGTCGGACATGAAATTGATTAACCGCAACGCACTTAATTATTAATAAGGTAGTGTTAAAGTCATGGGTTCTATCAATAGGGTTGAATGCAATTTAAATGTAGGTAGGTATAGTAAGTAAATATAGTACGGATCAATTCATTGATAGTTACGTTGATAGTAAAATTTATTACTTACGTATTTTAAACAATGGTTTCAGAATTTGTCAAGTATAAGATGGATAGTTGTCCCAGTCTGATACCGAAAGATTAAGAGCTTGTCAGACAAATACCATATATGTACCGGTTCACGTCAGGTTACGAAAGATATTCGCCATGTTTACATTATATGGTAACAGGGCAATTCGGAGAAATTATATTAGTAATACCAAGTTGTGCACGTGTTATTATTATTATGTACTTTAAGGCAGGAGTCGTATATATCGCATGGCACTTTAATTGGTTACCATAGTATGTGATACTGGAGTATGTAAACTAACTGTTCCACCTCTCTAGTCATTGTTGAGGTAATGTGAATTTCGAAATGGGTCGTTAATTTCGCAAGTTATCTTAACAGCGCACTGGACGATTGGTTTGTCCGGCGGGCTATGAATCGCGAGCGTCCGGGTTCGATCCCCGGTACGGAAAAATCTTTTTGTGTTTTTTTATTTTTGCTTTACTAACAATATTGTGGGCTACTACCTTTTAAACCTTTGGTTATTAAATTGAACGAATTTTACAATGTTTGGAGCAAGTTAAGGGTAATTGGGGATACTTATATATTTAGGCGTTTATAGTTTTAACATTATGCGATTTAGGTATTCATCAAATTGTGTATTTGTCTACGACATAGGGCCCGTCTATTTTTTTTCCATGAAGTACCTATGACAAAAATTACTTATCAGTTAATGTAAGAGGTTGTAATTAGGTATTATTTAAGGGTCTGCGGTATAATTTTACGGATGCATAAAATTATCATCGAGGCACTCGCGTAGGTTTATTGAACAGAACGTATGGTTGTTTATAAACGATATTCGTATTAGGGCATATTTCCAAGTTCGGTTACAAAACTAGCGCAAAATAGGTCAGATATTGGTCACGTAGGAAAATTAATCCGACCCGTGGCGGGGATATTTTGATACTAGCGACGAACGCAAGTGATATTTCTCTCATCCATGTAAGAAATAAGTAGTCGGCCGATGGATTAACTGTCGCATGAGTAAGATCGCGGTTGCTTTCCGTTCTTTCGTAACCGTTTAAAAGAGTTTAGTACCTTTACTGAATTCAGTGCTGGATTAAAATAGGCCTTATGGATTAAAATGGGGAGATTTTAGAAGAAGGAATTACTTACGGTCGGTTGACTAGACACACCCTAGTCGAGTTCCTGGTAGCACAGTATTCATTGTTTCACTAACTTCACTTTAAAACTAACTTTAATTAATAATACACAATATTGACTCAAACACGAGTAATGACACGTTGGAATAGGCTGAAATAGGAGGCAAAACACTCGTTGTTGCACTATACAAGTCAGACGTAACTGGAGCAATTTATTCCTTCAAATAATAGCAATCTAGACACTAGTTATTAAATTATTTGATTAATTACGACGAATGTTGTTTACAAAATTTGTCTAGCGAGGCCGCGGGAATTTGACATTTGCTGATTTGGGTTAAGATCTGTGGTGAGGCTTTAATGTACGGCCAAGTGGCGTGTTTAAACGGTTGTTACGGTTTAGGAAAAATTAGGAGTTGTGAATATATAAAGCCTAAGCTTACTTAGAGGTGGTAATTTAATTCTAATGGGGTTTTGTCATGTGGAATACGGTGGCGGAATGAAGGGGTTAATTCGGTTTCGAGTCAAATCATTTACGCGTTACAAGAGCATCTTACATTTATAAACTGTGTATCAGGCAAGTGAGGTATTGGGAATTATGTTAAATTTTTTTGACAAGAGAGTTCATATTTACTTAGACGGATTTTCCTTGCCTACTAACATTAAACTAGGACCTTTTATTAGATAGACCTTGCCAGTACGTTGTGTCTAGTTGATAAATCTAATGATTAATTTCCCTGCGCTTAAAGTTATTAAACTATAAATGTGATTAACAGGTCCTACCAATGTCAGAATTCGCGTCGATTTATAAGGGGCCTTTTGTAATTGGGGTTAGCATTGTGATTATAAAATACTCTGATACTACATTATATCCAAATGAGAAATCCTAGTAAGTGTTTGTATTCATACCAAAATTTGTAGACATCCCATTGAAATTGAGTCGCGCATTATGTTGGGTGTACATTATCGTTTGTAGGGCCATTATCGCTTGTATCGCGGGAGGATTAGCGTAGTCGGTTGTCCTTAATCCATTCGGTATGATAGCTTTTGCGAGGGTACTACCACAATTTTATTTAGCATTTTAGACGATAAATATCAAAAAAATAATGATAAGTAGAATAAGAAAAGTTATAGTCTGTGTTAAGAATAGTTACGCGATCCACTCACCGCTGGTTCAAATCGCGCGAATGAAACCGTAAGTACTTCGCGTTGTTCGTTTCACACTAGATCTTGATTCCGTGCTTAAAACTAGAATAGAATAGGCAACTTGTAAGTTTGTAAATAAGATATTATGTAGTCGAGATCGTAAGGCGTATCAATAGTGTGCGCTCACGGGAGGTCGTGCGTCGATAAGGTTAACCGACTTTCAAAAAGGGGAGGGCTCTCAGATGGGTTGTATTTTACTTCTTTAAATCAGGTTGGACGTTAATTAAAGGCGCCTATATAGGTTGTTCAACAACAAATTAGGTACTTGTTATAAAATATTAACAAAATGGTTGGTTGTAGTATGGGAATTTAGGTATTTTTAATGCGTAATATTTGTCGTCAGAAATATTTCTAAGTCAATAAATTGTCCAATATGTATTTCACGATAGGTTATACCGGTATCTATTTAGGTAGATTCGAGATCGCCGCGTTGGGGGTGGCAAAATTAGCACTGACCCCTGGTCTTATATTGATATTGAGAGGTTAGAGACCAGGTTATACTGGCTGTAAGCAATAAATCGATTTGAGTCGAATCAATCTGCATTGGCGAATATCAAAATTGGTGCAACGACCGCGGGATTGTCTCGCTATCAGCTGGGCTGTTATTCTGGGCGTACTAGGGAAGCACCTCACCTCACCTCACCTTTCACCACTAGCGAAAGTAGATCTATACCCGCAGCGCTGAGTCATCGTTACCATCGTCATCATATTAGCCGGTAGACAGCTACTGTTAGACAGGACTCCCCCAAAGAGTACTAGCGGTTATATCCCAATATTTAGTTGTTACGAATTGCGGAGTCTAGAGATATTTGTACGTGACCTTTTAGGATGACGTAAAATAAGTTACAGGATAACGGGACAGGAATGACTGATAAATTAAGTACTAGATGGTATAAATTTATAATTCTTTTTTTTGAGTTGGCGGGAAATTTTAATTTTGTTCTTGTCATCCCTTCCTTTCGGAGAAAGTAGGTATACGGCGGATTGACGTCTCATAGGTATAAAGGGGGAATCAGATAACCTGTTGTCGTGCGTGTCAAATTTTAGATACTTAAGTTGAAATTTTAGATCGCGGCTCATCTTGGTTTTAAGGGATTCCTGACGGGTATCATTTTCAAGTTATACGGGAATGCAGGTTCTAGATTTAAGATAAGTTTGGAATCCAGGATGGCTGATAAAATTTTTGAAAGAAAAAATCGGCGCGAGTATCATTTTCGAGTTATGCACGGATGCAGATTTCGAATTTTGGGGCTAAATTTGGAGTTCAATAGGGCAGGGTCGGCTTTGGAGAAGAAGAGGTCGCGGCTACCGTATTCGATTAGCTTGTGATTGTATATTTTGAATTCCGATACAGATGTGGGGTAAAGGCGACGGTGTTATGACAGCGTGACGGCAGTTGCAGTTGCGGGAGCGGAATTTCAAGCATCGATTGAATACTAATTATTGAAACTTACAGGTATCTTATGAGAACGAAGAGATGGAGTTCATAATAAAGGGAAGGATATGGGGCCGTGATCGTCTAGTGGTTAGGACCTTACGCAGTTATAATTATTCCGGCTTAAATTTATCTCAAGCATGGAATATGGTTATATATTTTGTCCACATGTTATGCGCTAGGTAGTGCATAAACAACGTTAAATATTTACATGAAATAATCCATTTATTACAGGTATATCTTAAGATGTATGATGCGTTTGTCAATACAATATTGACATCAGGCGTTAAATTTATGTGGGTCCTAATAGGGCGTGGGTGTAATCTTCATTTAGTAACCGGCGAATCTTACGTTTGCACAATATATGGTATTGGCGTAAGACTAATTTTAAACTTATGAATTATGTATTGCAATTTATCTGGTATTTACTACATAAATTATAGTATTACGAAAATTTGAGATCCAACTATAAAATTATTTAAGTTGCGAGAATGGGGGGCAGTTATTTAATTAATGACTGATAGGTAAATGGTAAATGGGATATGGCCTAAAATTTTGATATTTACGGGTTACTCTAGGAGGGTTAATTAAGTTTGACTTACTGTCTTTTATAATCTTCAAACATATGAAGGGCAGGTTAGTTGGCTGTGTGCGAATAGGGCTGTGCGGATCAATTAAAGCAGTAAAATTTTGTTTTGCAAAATAAGTAAAGTAGTAATATTATATTATCACTTTGTTCTACTCTTCATATCATAATTTTCTCGTCTTATAAAGTAAATGTAAATTCTCATAGCATATAACTTGGGAAGAACATTATATATCATTAATGTGGTTGTACTGTCGGATTCCGTTTAGTTGGTCTAAGTCGTGTTTAGGGCAAGGGGATTAATTAGGTTGGGAGGGTATATGTGTGTGTTCGTTGAGTTAAGAGATGTATGAGTCCACGTGAGAGGTAGTGCTGAAAGTGTGATTGTATGATAACAATGGGCTTTTACCGACTGGTCGGAGTTCGCAGTGCAACCTAGGTTTGTTGGTACTGATTGATCTCTCCAAACCATTTTACACCGGTGTTTCCGCAGTTATAGTTTGGTTAGGTTAAAGTCATAAAATGACAAGGTCCTTGTGTGACTAACTGTGGCGACACTATACTCTACAGAAGCTAAGCTGAAAGGCTAAGCTAGTCTTATCTTCGTCCTACACATCTCTTCGTGGCAAGGATACTTCCGACACCATATTCTTCGGGATGATTTGTCAACGAACATTCATTCTGAAACTTAAGTAATAATATTTTAACTTCCATTACTGGGAATTTATCAGGAATTTCCTATTATATGTTAAGTAATTTGCAATGTCAAGATTACAATCTTGCAAGGGTTCAATGAACATGGTTTGTTGAAATTAAATTTAGTAAGGCTGTTATTCTTACACGATGGTGAAGTGTTGCATTTTGTATTTGAGTAATGCAAACGTATTTTATAGTAGTTACGACATTTCTACAGTAAAGCTGGGTGGGGCTTGGACGCATGTAGTCGGATTCTCTATAGGATGTCAAGGCACTTCCTAGAGACCCCACGGGGTTGATGAATGTTACTGTGTGCGACTGGGTCACGTTCGGTATAGAGATAGAGTATCATCGCGAACGACGATTATAATTAAAGTTTGTTTGATGTTTTGTCAGTATTATCACTATCGTTAATGGTGTGATGGTGCTGTCAGGACATTGAAGGGATTAATGCAAAATTAACCCAGTAGTTTATGAACAGTTTGCCTCTAGTGTGGAATACAGTCTGAAGTCGGATATCCTAGTCAAGTAGAAACATTCTCCACTGGGTTTGCTTGGTGGTTATCTTTGTACTCAGTGTTCTGCTGTTCGCATGGGGAGTTATTGTAATAACATAGACCGAGATATGTGGTTGAACCTGGATCCTTGGTAGCCAGAAGGTATCTGAGGGTTCGGGGTGTTAGTGCAACATCGTGGTCATTAGGATCTATTGGGCTCACAACCTAGTACTTTGTGCGAATGGGAGTATTCTGGGGAAGTTTTCTAGCGGCGCCGACCGAGATATGTGGTCTAACTTGAGTTTGTGGTGGCCAGGGGGCATCTGTGGGCTCAAGGTGAAGCTAGAAGATAATTATATTGTGTCATCGGCCGAGATATGTGGCCTAACTTGTACTGACGGAAGCCAGAAGGCAACTGGAGGTGCAAGGTGATGCAGTATAGGGGTTTGTATTGCCAGCCGAGATATGTGGCTAAACTTGAGTTTGTGGTGGCCAGGGGGCATCTGTGGACTCAAGGTGGTACCGTAGGGATGGGTATGTGTATCATCAGCCGAGATATGTGGCTAAACTTGTGCTGACGGAAGCCAGAAGGTGACTGGAGGCACAAGGTGATACAGGGGCTATTCTTCAACGTCCATCACCAAGCAAACGTAGTGGTTAAACATTCACACGCCTAAAATACACTTGTTGGAGAGATCGATATATCAACGAATTGAAACTTCCCGAGTTATGGGGTTGGCATTTTTTGCAAATTATAATCATAGATTATTGGTCAGAATTAATTGGGAGAGTTATGTAAATAGACACAGCTAACAAATCTAGCCTTCAGTTAGAGTAATATTATATTTAAATTTGGTATAAGGACAGTAGGTTAACGGAATTATCTACTCAAAGTTATTTTAAATTCACCATTTATAGGTCGCAATTCCTTGTTTATTGCTTAAGTATGTTTTAGATTGTGATAATGCTTCGCTCAATATCGTAGATTTCTCGCTGTGCATGATCATGGGGCAGAATGAGACGATCCGAGAGCTTCGCTCTCAGACTCAATAGTATCTAAGGGCGGAATTACTCTTTTAAATTGATAGATGTTAGCGTTGTGGGTTTCAGGTCCAAATATGAAGGGATTGAAGCTTTCATTCGTTATCATCCTGTTAATTATGTATGTAAATAAGTTAGATATAAATTGCGTTAGATGCTATTCTAGGCTAAAATCAAGACTACAATTAAAAGCGTAGAAAACTCGCGTTTCGTCCAAAATAATTGGTTTAAAACATGCTTCAGCATACTAATTCAGTATTGTTGGATTAGTGTATCATTTAATGTGTGCTAGATCTAGATTTATGGATTCATAAATTAGACTAGTTAGGTTAATTGCAGGAATGGATCGCTGGCCAGCAAGAAAACGCGTGGACGGGCGCGCGGGCTGCAGGGATATTCTACCCGCGAAGTCGAGAAAAGTGATTATCGATCGGAGCGGACAGGCGATGGAGGCTCCCTGGAAAACGGGCCTTATACCCTTTAGTTAAGGTATATTTTCAGATGAGGAGTCGGATTAGTGGCGTGATCGTGTTAGTATTGGCTATAAATACCCCGGCGGGCCGAGGAGCGTTTCACTTTTCTATGGGACGTCGAAGCGAGATCACGCTGCAGAATACGAGGGCGGCCAGGCTAGGCTGACCTCTGGGCGCGTACTACTTCGAGGCGGAGCAAGGCTGGTCACCGCTGGGCTGCATTACGGCTGTTGCTGAGAGGAATTAGAGTTTGGTAAGGTCGCAAATGCCTTTGCGATCGTCTGGTGAGATTGAATATTTTATTTTAAAGTGTGACTAATCATAGTGAATTCTGGAATTTCTTAGGGGGTAATTATCTTGTGCGCACATTGTCTTGAATTGAGTGATTAATATTTAGGCAATATCTTTCTGCTCGTGAACTGATATGATCTTATATGATCACGTGTGTATTTTGAATATGTGGCGGTCTAATAGGTTTATCACCTAATAAATGCGCTTAAGACATCATCATATTAGAATTCCGTATACTCCCATGAAGTGAAGTGAACACGACTATTTATAGTACATGAATGTTCGCCAAGGAACGGTCCAATGGTAAATAATTCCTAATTGTATACCAGTATCTAGTGGTTAGTTGTAGGTACAAATGAGGGAAATCTTTATTAAAATATGTGCTAATATTATGTTGTAATTTATTTATGGCGGAGGAGCTGGCTTGTTACGAGCGTCGAGGGAGATCAGAAGGGCAGGAGCCCTGGGAACCAGAGAGGCGTTGGGTACGTGTCCCACTATTAAGAAATTAAAATCTGGTGAGTGACCTTTATAATCACTGTATTGAATGATTCTGAAACTTATTAATTTGTTTTTGGGCTATTATCTAACCATTTCAACGTTATCATACTTGAATTTGTGTATCGAAATCTAGTTCTACTGTATATAGTCTGGGGAATATGCTAGATAAAGTACGAGCGGTTTATGTATAGGTTATGAACGGATCTAGGTCATTGGTTAAATAACTGACGATATTACAGGAATGTTGTTTTGTTCTACATATATATTACTAGTTGATTTGTCACTGCGATATGATTGGGTTCCGTGCGCCCCCACGAGATAAAGTGATCAATTATTATACGACAACCTAGCTATAGCAATTGACTCGGGCCGTGGTACGCGTTACACTATGAGGATAGATTGTTAAGATGCGGATAAGCGACAAATATTACCACAAGTTCATATTAATATCCGGTGGTTAGTATAGGTGCTGATGGGTGGTTACTTTACTAGATTAACGCAACTGAATAAAGTAGTTATATACACTCGTGGCTGTGTGCTCGGTGTCGAGACAACCATATCCACAGGGCACATTGACGACCCTGGCCACACGAGAATTCTCCCGAAAGGGGCTTCTTAGTCAGCAGAGATGTGCCCGCACTAGAGCGCCAGTCATAGATGTGTAGACAGAGTGAGTGGCTGAGAGTCTTCAATCTTGCAAATTGAGGGACCTCACTGGTCGAGCTGCTGTCTTAGTTCTAACAACCCTCTTAACAAGGGTTACGGTTGTGTTGGTTTATGAAGTAATCAGATGTACTTATAGATATATTGTGTGGAATTCCTTGAATGAATGAATCTAGCGTAGTAAATTAGTTATGTACACCTGTGGCCGAGAGCTTAGCGTTGTGGACAACCATATCCAAAGAGCACATTGACGACCCTGACCAATACGAGAATTCGCCCGTTAAGGGGTTTCTTAGTCAGTAGAGATGATGATCGCGCTTAGGCCTCCGTCACGGATGTGTCAACGAAGGTAAGGTTGGTGAGACCTTTCAGTCTTGCAAACTGAAGAGTTTCGCTGGTCGAGCCGTCGTTTTGCTTTAACCGAAGCTTCTTACCGTGAAGCTAGCTATGTTGATTTTACAAGGAAATCCAACACTTTCGCTTTAGTAACGGCAATAATTAAGTAGGTATCTTGTTAGGTGGGGTCGTTATTATCGGGATCTCAACAAAAGTATCGCAGTGGGTTGGTAATTAATTATCATTCGTCAGTTCAACTGTGCATTGTCGTATATTTAACATTGTTCCGACTATAAAGTGCCTTTGAGTTGATTGGGTGAGATTGGTTGCTAAGACATTG
Source organism: Epinotia brunnichana (assembly GCA_963854355.1). NCBI lineage: Eukaryota > Metazoa > Arthropoda > Insecta > Lepidoptera > Tortricidae > Epinotia > Epinotia brunnichana. The sequence goes on along the minus strand of OY977952.1, from coordinate 187,051 downwards.
TGTTACATCCATTGAGATATTTTGGGGGTGAATTGTATTATAAATAGCTTAGGAAAAGTCAGTACTAATTGGTATTAGATTTGATAGAAATAACGATAGGGTAGGCGGAATCAACAGATGAGGTGGGATTACTAGCGAGTACGAGCAGCCGCGAGCGAGCGAGAGGCGAGCGCTACAGTTCGCTAACAACTCTAAGATTCATCGTTAGGGAGAATCGATATTATACTAGACATTGCGTCATTCATGTACCTGGAAGTAAAACATGTACTAATATTCTATTTCAATAGACTATCATCGCATCATCATCAATATCTTGACATACGATTATTTTCGTTATATCATCGCATCATCATCAATATCTTGACATACGATTATTTTCGTTATATCATCGCATCATCATCAATATCTTGACATACGATTATTTTCGTTATTATATCATCGCATCATCATCAATATCTTGACTTCTTCACGATTATTTTCATTATTATGTCATCGCATCATCATCAATAGAGATCCCATCATGGCCAACACAAGTTGACCACTATTGTATTGCGAGTCTGTTTAAAGGGCGTCACCTACCACATCTATACCACACCTACAACTTAGTATAACAAGGAATTTATGCCCACTTTAGCCTCCATAGTTGTGCATCACTTAATGAAACTACAGAATTGTAAATTAATTCTAAGGAACCTGGTATAATTGTCTTACTTAAGTTATAGGTTCTACTAAAATGGGGTTAATGTACAACTTCAATTAACGTGTAACTGTTTCCCTTTATAGAAATACAAACTTCATACTTCTCGAAAAGGGCCTGGTTCTACTCACACAACGCGGGGCCTCATCACTAGACGAAATCACACGCCAAGCCACTTCACCAGCGCGAATCACGTATAGCTTAGGTCTAAATAGGTCTTCGAGGTTAGGTTCCAGAGATAATAAATTCTAGGTTAGATTACGGCATTGTAGGCCTGGAGTCGGACGGTTTTTTATTTGACCGAATCTCTTTCCGTCCGGCAATATCCTAGGAGATGATTTGGTCTGTTAAAGTACTCAAGCTCGATTACTTTAACATAAATAACGAGAGATTCTGTAGCTGTAGGATAGATTTACCTAGACTAGAATAAAACCCAACCTTTCTAGTAGGATCGGCCGGAACTAACTCGGTTTTTCTATTCGCTTTGGTACGAGTTAGTATTTATAGGATCAAAGTGGATATCTAGTACAATCGAGTCTTGATCTTACTGGATTAATTAATCAAAGGTTCTTTAACTTCAAAACAAACAAAATTAATTTGATATTTCTATGGTAAATAAATGATTTATTTTCTCGCTTACTATCTGTTTAATTTTATTCAATAGCTTTTCCTTCAGGTAGGATTCCATTTTCAGACGACTAGAAGCTTCTCAGGAGCTTCAGCTTTCAGCTAGGGGTTAATTTAAGTTCAGAATAGGAAACCATAAAAAGCAAGCCATTTAAGAGGTTGAATCGTTACACATGGCGTGAATTGGATTTAGCATCGCACGTCGCGGGAAACATTCATCTGGTGAGTTATAGAGGTACGCGAATGTGGAAATTAAATTCCCATAGCGTTCCTACGCAAAGCTTTATACTCATACTCATACTACATATAGTTTAAAGCCTTTTCATATCTGCGTGCGTGTATTAAAATGATAGGGCTGGGCTGGTGGTGCGGGATATATGCGCTGAACAAGGACAATAATAATAATACATTTGAATACAATAGTTTACGGCAATTTGTGTATAAATAATGCATGGGGTCTGATGCGCCGCCGCGGCACCTGCCGGCCGCGATCAGCTGATAGCTGCTGCCTGTGCGCATCGCCCAGTACAGTTACAGGGTACACGTACAGGGTACTTATGCACGCAGCCGGGATTGCTGCTAGATATACACCACGGGACAGGTAAACGCTTTGTTTTCCAATTCAGAATCAAATGTTAGCGGACAAAAGTTAAAGTACCTTCCGGCCACACTTCAATCAAATGTTGTTTTCATTGCAAAAAGATGTACCAACATCATCAGTATAAATAAATTATAAATTCGATCTTCAATCAAATAAAACATCAAAAACATCCATGGACAAGTCATGCAGGGCGGTCATCGTCCACTTAACACAGATTACCGGAGTAGTAGTACGCCTTTTGGCTGGGGCGGTAGTGTAGTGTTTCGATGTACCGCGATAATATTATCTTTTTATTTAAGTGAGCGAATCGCCAACAAACTGCTTTGCAGTTTGGCGAATCTTTAGGTTAAGTTACTAAAATTGTATTTTTTTTGATTCCAATAAAAAAAAAAAAAAAAAAAAAAAAGATTTTTCAGGTCGTTACTTTGATTTGTCTTCAGGAATTCCTCGTGTAATCCCATTACATGTCAAGGTATGTCAGGTGTCACATGATTAGGAGTTGTCTTTGCCTCCTACACAGAGAAAGAGACAGGGAGCCGTTAATGCTCTGTTGAGTCTGCTCGGCAATGCCTTTCCGCACAAAATTCGATCTATGTAATATTGCCAATTAGGTAGATGGATTATCATAATTAATCAATTCAAGCAACAAAAGTCAACTTAACTTTTAAACGTTTCCTCGAGCATGGGAATTGGGAACTCTGGAGTACAACCTAACAACTCTAAGCACCTTTTTGTAGTCCGTGGCGAAGGCGGTCCGCAGCCGTAGCCGCGTCTCGGAAATGCAAATGGTACAAGTAACTAGGCACTTCCCGCGTGTCGCCGTCGCTGCGTGCACGCCGCCATTACAATATTTATATATTGAAATGCACTATCTGGGATCGCGCATGCGTAGCGCGAATATCGAGTGTGGCGGAAACCATAGCGCGCTGATTGAATTTTAAATTCCCCCTTTGCCTACTAAATGGCGTTCGCATTGATTCAGATCGGACTGATTTAGAGGCCTCGCTCACGAACAGGCGCGGGAACTCAGGGTCTGAGTGGCTGTTTAGATCGGGAGATTCCAGACGACAGGTCCGAACTGTACCGCTAGCTAATTGACCTATAAGTTCTCAGAGCAGAGATTTTGCTGGACTTTAGCGCTATTACATACATTGAGAAATAAGACATACTATTACTGCGACTGTTAATAAAGTGTTTGTCGAGTACAATAGTCCGGCAAATGGTCGAGTTGTAATTGTAAGATGGCATGAGCCCGGATATCGGCGGCGATATCGCAGTGCGTGCGCCGACGCATTATTTAACCGCGCGCGGCGATCGGCGCAGCACGCTGCCGGTGCGGCGCTGCAGACACCATCCTCGAACAGGACATCTCATGACAGAACTATAAACTGTTACGACTTGGCGTTGGCCTGCCACCTTGTATGATATTCAAATTTTCACTTACAAACAAACATCGAGTTTCTATTCTTTTCAACGAATTGATTTTTTTCATGACGATGGTAACCGAATCAGCACTACGCAAGTTACCAATTCGTATCATATTCCATTCCAGTGTTACGAAATTATAGCCCCCGGTCCCTCAAGTAAGCAGTTCATTATTCCAGATACTTTAAAACTATCTCGCTGATGTGAACAAAAACTCACACAAACAAATAAATGTTAACTTAATACATTACATAGATGCTAACAAATATTAATGTTGTTGTGTAAACAAGTTTAAGTATTTGTACACTGTAGATGCACGTGTGGTGGTCGCCCTCGCGTGCGCGCGCAGGTGTGCGCCCGCGCCGAACAAAACGCCGGGTCTCACACTCATCCCAGCCCCGGCCCACAATAAACAGTTACTTTTTGCTCTCGCTTGTTGACAAATAAACGTGGGCTGTTGACGCATAATCATCTTAACCGAGAGGCTTGTAGACAATAAAGGCGTATTGTGCGGTGCTAAATAGCTGTAATATCGCGGCATTCAAACGGCGCGCGCGCATCAATCTCCGCGGCTTTGTTCGTAATCCCTCGGATCCTTTGCTCCACAATTCACTTGGAGTAATGCGTGTAGAGTAAGCATAATCTTCAGACAACAGTAAAGCCTACCCTATTTGGATGGCAATTGTGCTGGATTATTTAAGATTTGAATGAGACGGATACTAAATCCTGGCTAGTAAAGTTCACGAACCTTCCTTGTTTTATGCAGATCGTTTACAAAATGTGTACACAATCTGCCCCTCGTGCCGCTCGCAGCCGCGTGATCGCGTCATCTGCTCCGCTGACCACTTTACTCGCCGAGTGCGCTCATTTAGACTAATGGATAAGATAACCTATTAATACTTTATTAGCATGTTCACATAATTTGGTATACCAATTCAGTTTATGGTTAATGATAAGTTCCACTTCACTTGAAGCTTCTTCATATTTGGCCTCACGGCTTTGTCGCTCATCTAGCCCTTATCCTTGTCTTTTGTTTGATGATTTGCGGAGTTCTAACTATTGACCTTTGCCTCACATCATTCTTTATTACCATCATGTTTTCATCATGTGTCAAAGCCGTTTGTTGTCCATTCCTAAACATAGGCCTCTTCCATATCCCTCCATGTATGGCGATCTTGTGCCTTCAGCATCCAGTCTCACCCTGCATCACATGTCGCCTGATATCGTCCACGGGTCTACCTTTTTTCTTATATAGTTAAAAGTTATACATTCATTTTCTTAACTACACATTCTATAAAATCATTTACTATACCTATAATCATTAATTTGTCATAAAAGTTATCTAATTACCTACAAAACTATATAATAACAAAGTCTCTAAAATTAATTGCATGTAACATTCAAAATCTAGAAACTCTGTAGATATACTAGTCATGGTCTAAAATAATCACATGTTCGAATATTTAAAATGTAGAATAGTTAAAAGTTATAATGATCATCATCATATCAGCCGAAAGACGTCCGCTGCTGGACATAGGCCTCCCCCAAAAAGAGTGCCACAATGGCCAGTCCTGCGCCACCCGCATCCAGCGGACTCCCGCGACCTTTACCAGGTCATAAGTCCACCTTGTGGGGGGCCTACCCACGCCGCGCCTTCCGGTACGTGGTTGCCACTCGAGAACCTTTCCGCCCCAACGGCCATCGGTTCTACGTGCAATGTGGCCCGCCCACTGCCACTTAAGTTTAGCTATTCGGAGGGCTATATCGGTTACCTTGGTTCTGCTGCGGACAGCCTCATTTCTGATGCGATCGCGCAGAGAAACTCCCAGCATAGCCCTCTCCATTGCCCTTTGAGTGACTTCGAGCCTTCTTATGAGGCCCATAGTATGCGACCACGTTTCCGTTCCATACGTTATCACTGGCAACACACACTGGTCAAAGACTCTCGTCTTGAGACGGTTGAGACACTACGGAATATTGGACGAAAAGAGGTGCGCAGCTTCCCGAATGCTGCCCAGCCGAGTTGGATTCGACGATTGACCTCTTTCTCAAAGTTAACAATGATCATAGTCGATCATAAAATGCGCCTATAGTTTAGCTGTCGGAGTTGTGTGTATATCATTAGGCAAGTAATCGTTGGTATTGTGATCAATAAATACTCGTATTAATTATTTTTCTCTTCATTAATATTTCGCCTATACCTTCAAGATTTGTTGAACAGTTTTGGTCGGCGTGTACCAAAGGGGTCCTATATTATGTTCAGTTCTGTTCTGGTGCTTCACCGGCCGCCGCCGTAAGTAGTTGTCTAGCTTTCTTATGTCCCCTGTTTTGAATTGGAGTGTGATCACGTCACGGCATTATTCCACTGCTCTGGGGCAGCATTCTCTACAACTACTTCCTATGCCAGTGCTTCCTTAAACCCCTCGTTGGTATATTAAAGCATGTAACCAGAGATGCTAAAATTACCATCACTGGTTCCAAATTATCAGTGACTGCGTGCCATGTGTCCGACATGATTCCGTTTGCATTTAAAACTGTTCGAAATCTCAAAATGTAAGTAGCTGCGAGTTTCGTTAAAGTTATACTGATTTTGCTAGACGGCTGAAATGTTTGTAAACGTTGTCGCGTGCCACGAGCCCTTGCCGGCCCACCGTCTGCGCCCGCGCCGGCCGCGGGCGAGGCGCGTGCTTCGCTGCGGCATCACCAACTCGAGCTTGCCATCGGGCTTATAATAAATACGAGCATTATGTAACGATTGGGCATGCTTGCACACGCACGCGCAGACAGATCTCGGGTATTATTGAATCAAGCGCGTCCTGGGGCGACCACTAGCTTTCTAGCCTCCGGCTCGAAGGACCAGTGATGGCGTAATTGCCTTTAAGGATAGGTTACATTTCGTGTGCAAGTGCTTAAGTGGCACACAATTAAAACGTAACGGGATCATGGTAATTCAAACCCGGGTCTGATCAGGGTTGACAAGAGTTTTAAGAAAAAGGGCAAAAGTATATACAACCTTTTCATGAGGTTACCAGAGGGTGGCAGAGATGCTGAATTTCTACGGTCATTACGTACGTAGGTACATCGCATTATTCATTGTTACATACAATTTATGATCACTATTTTTCGTAATAAATAAAATAAAAACTGTTTATTTCAGACCTAGATACGATCCATAGAGAGTTAGTAAGAGTTAGTTAGTTAGTAAGTACAAAAAATATAAAATAACAATAAGTAAATTATAACTATTTATTTGGCCTTCCCAATAACCATCTGCGACCAGTAAAACCTACGTTTCCTGTATAATAAATATAACAATCATGTCATTCCATTAGGATATCTCACGTTAGGTCACGGAGTACGTTTCTTAAGTACACAAGATGACCTCAATCATGCAACTTTAATTGAATACTACGGCTTTGTTCAAACTTTCTAAACCGAAATGAGTTTATAAATGATGGTTCAATTGATTAATTTATCATCATGCGTTCTTAATAAAAGCGAGCGCGGCTCGGATGCTCGCACTATTGTTATTAGTTATTAGCCGCGGCAGTCGCACTATTAATAATAGGTGCCCGGGCGCACGACGCGATTAATTACAGCTTCGATCGTATTTGTTGCGCGCGTGACGTCACGGCGGGAGGGGCGCCGTCAATCATACCATCACACGGGACCAGGGCTGTTATTCGCTACGCGTTAATGCGGCTCACCCCACCGGTCACCTGTTACGAAACTAGACCTCTACCTACGCTTAATTACTACGCATTGCGGTGTCAAGGTATAATTGTGGGTGAGCGTTGAGGTGAGCTTAAAACAAGTTACAGAATAAGGGACCTGCGTGCCCAGACGCAGACGCAGCTCGTTCAGCTTCCTGGTAGTCACGACGCCCACAACGACACGATCCGTGTAGCCGATGCTGGTGATGCCTCGACGTAAACTCGAAAAATTACAAAATCCATTGTTGCCTAAAGAGGAGGATTTTTTTGGTTCCCTTAGATGTTGACGGAAAGGAACGATTTTTGTGGCAATTCCCGAAAAAAGTATATGTCTAGAAAAGCACGTCAATCCGTTGATATGGATAAGATGATGATAATGATGATGTTGAATATTATAATGATGATGAAGAAGACACGACCAATGATATACTAGGTACCTACTCAAAGAAACTGAGCAGGTATTTAATGACAGATGCAGGTTGAGTTTCTTCATGCAGACTTAACCAGCGGACAGGAAGTCCAGAGATTTCTCCGATTACTCATTTCTGACGTAACCTTTCAAACTATTCCGTTCTGGATACAGATAGATTATAACTTGCACAGACTATAACTAATTATGTAGTACCTACCATCCGAATAGCCTTGCGTAGAATTTCACAAACATGAAGTATAGCTCGGACAAAAAATTGGCAATTTGGACCCGTAACGTTCCGAACGCGCGTCGGTACAATTTAACTGTCAATTTTCCATATAAAATTTAGACCTTTTTTTTTTATTTATTTCTTACTCAACAAAAATTACGATAAACTTAGTCTAAGTCTTCGCCAAACTGCATAACAGTTTGTTGGCGAATATACACTCTTTATAATTATCCTACCCGCACGTTCGTACAATGCGTTACGTGATCGACCTACTGATCTAAGATCACGTGCCACTGTTAGGGTAATAGTTATTGACGCGAACTTTATGATGTCGTATGTAACATAATGTTTGTTCTACATGTACTTATGCGCCGTGTGGCAACTCCTCGCGGCGACGATTAAGGCCGATTCCGAGCCGATCAACTTTCGGCCGCAACAATACCCCAACTACTGCTCATTGTGATGCTATCTATACGTCAGCCGAGTGACGTGCGTGTGACGTGCGTGACGGCTGTGACAGCCGGACACAAACACGCCTAATGCGGCGGCACAGCCATCGCGGCCCATTACGCGCCCGCCTGCCCTCTAACAGCCCAAATCAAACCGCTAATATTACTACTCGGTACAAAAGTGGTGCTTACTGAGGCCCGAAGAAGCTGTCAGCAAACACTTGAGCTTAACCCGGAGAAGAGCTTTTGAAACGACAGGCAGGATAGGATAGCTTTTAAATTAGTCAAACTTAGTCAACCGTCATTTCCAGTTAACCAAACGCACCTTTTACCAAAATTGTAACTCGACGACTTTGTCTTTTGTCAAATATGATGCAAATCATGCGTTTTGTTAGCGGTTGTTGCTGCCCTATGAAGAGAAATGCAATTAATTTTAGCATCTATTTCGTGAACATTAGCATACTGTGTTGTGTTTAGTTTAAAATATGAACACTGAACAGTATTCACGTCGGTGTCGGTACCCCGTGGCAACATATCATCAGCACAAGTGCGGCACACACTCACACACATGCGCGCGCGGACATGCACACCGGCGCGTCGCGTGCATCCGAGCTTTTAGTTAGGAGATGCGTATCTTAAAAGCTTTGCTTGCACGGATTTTTTAATGGCCCGCTTTTTGTCTGACGTGTGTTTGTGTGTTTTTTCTCGTGTTGCGCCCGCGCCCAACGGTAATAACATTCATTATTTATGCGCAGTAAGAACGCGACCGAGCCTGCTACTAAATCATATCTCGTTGGAAATGTTGCTTCTTAATTCTGTTGCTTACGGTTCGCGGAATCCTCGCCGGACTGTAAATTATCGACAGTAATACGTATCAATCACGTATGGATCTGCCGACCATCCGACTCCTTCAGTTTTCAATAGTTTGCAACAATGTATTTCGATCAAGCACAAGGATCGTGAATAATCGCCATGAAAAAGTCACGGAGCTCACTAACGCAGGGTTGTCCAAGAAGTGGACTAATTACGGAAGCTCATTACGGGCGTCCCTCGCTTCCTGCCGGCGCCGGCGTCCGGGAAGCCGCTGGGAACTAACGGGCTGCCAATTTGGCCGCCACCGTTCTTGGAGGCTCGCCGGAGCCGGAGTGACCCCGACCGCATCATTAGCCTAATCGCTGCGCCGACTATCGCGAACTATGTACAATTTTATTATGCACGCCGCGGTTAATGCGATCGTGCATGCTCTCATCAGCGCTGTGGGGTAACGGAACAGACGACATTAGTTTAGCACAACTGCTACTAGACTTTCTTAGAGTATGTATAAAACATCGTCATCAACACGACGCCCTGGCCCCGCAGCAGGACTGCAGCCCACTTGGTGCTTGGATGGTCTCTTCTCAGCTGTGGGCCGTGTCTATATACACCAATGCTAACGAAAGTGATTATCAACATCAGCTTCTACACGACCCACTGCTAGGCAGAGCTTTCTAAGAGATTAATGATAATGAATGAGAAGGAATCGGCTTTACCTCGCCTCCTTGGAATGCGAGTTTTGGGTCATATTGTCAAGAACTTTTTCCTCAAGTTTGCTGGAAATGTGTGTGTTGGTCAAAAAGCTAGGGATAGTGACAATGACTGTTATATTGTGAATATAATTTTCGAGAAACTGTCGCGGAATGAAAAGGTTGGAGATTAAGATCGGTTTTTGTTTGCTCAGTATAAGTTATCAGTATCTGCTTTATCGACCGAGTGTCAGACACGTTCCGTCATATTCATTTCACTCCTACCTACAGATACGTCCACTATGAGAATTGACCTCATTGCATTTTTGAAAGGCGAGTTAAGAAAAAAAAACGAATACAAGAAATAGCAATGATGACATTGACAGGAACTGTTACTCACATTTATAGTTTTAATCATTATACGCGAAGAGGATTTAATCATTTGATTTATCCTCAGAGCATAGAATACTAGAGAGAGGACAAGCCGCCGGCGGCCGTGTCGCAGCTGTATGCTCAATGGGCATACACTGCCATACTGTGCACGCGTGCTGATCGCAGAGAATATTACGTTTTTTCCCAAAATGCCTGATATGATGCGCGTTTATTGTCAAATAAGCGTGTAGGTATACAAGAGGGTGTGTTTTCGATATGTGCGTGCTTTGTCTTGTCAATTACTTGGGCGTTGTGTGGGTTAATGTACTTGCGACAGGCTCACTCTATACAAATCGGCCGCCATGTCCGATCTCCTTATATTCATACATCTGTGGATTTATCAAACTTGACACAATGTAATGGTAAGATCAAACTAATAAAAAGGTTTAAATTAGTTCAACTATTAATAGTCAAGGAACATTCGTCTAAGTAAATTTGAGCTTTGTTGTCAAACAATTAAATATAATTTTCAATACAACACTCTCGTCTGTTACATAGTTTAAAAAGGTAACATGTGCTTGCAACGCGTAAATGAATTTATTTGAAAACTGGTCAACATTTTCATTCCGCGACTGTACAACGGAGGATCCCGATAGACTCGGTTGCCTCCGATTAAAAACATTGAATAGAACGGAGAGACTATTCAATTCAATATATATTTATTTCAGGTTACTGGACCCATAATGTGTTAGTTACAATAAATTAAATTAAATTAAGTGTTAGTGACAAAATAAATTATTAAATACTACTCTTACATTAATTAACTTATTTATTTATTTAGTCCAGATATGAGACACTGGTGCATGCAATGACTGCCAGTGTCTCATAAATGGACAGTCAATACGGTCGGCGAAGACCGCCAGCAGGGCGATGCCGCCGGCGCGCGCGCGTCGCGCCGCAGAGGCCGCCCTCTTGCGCATGGTGCTGTAAAAACAGTCCACGCGCGCCTCCGCGAACATGCCCGAGGCACTGCAGTATCGCGGCAGCCGCAGCAGCACCCTGAAGGCGTCATTGTATTGAACGCGGAGAGCGTTGTATGCTTTCTTTGTGTAACTTACCCACAGGCTGCTCGAGTAAAAAGTAGTGCAATATCGTACATAAGAGCGTGATCTTTACACCAGTTGAGCAACGAGCGAACCTGCGGGCTATCATGTTAGCTCTGACTGACAACGCTCTCCGCTCCCGTTCAATATCGTCGTCAGATCATCGGACAGCACATGACCCAAATATTTAAAGCGGTGGGCCCGCTTCAAAGGAACACCGTTAAGACATACAGGTGGTACATCCGATGGGCATTTGGTCCCTGACTTAAAAACCATGTGTTCGCTCTTTTTTGCATTGTATTACAGACGAAGCATAAGCTCTGGCCGCTCATCGTCTTTTTTAACCCCCACGCAATAAGAGGGGTGTTATAAGTTTAAGGTGTCTGTGCATCGTAGCTCCTAAACGAATGGACCGATTATAATGCAGTTATTTTTTTGTCCAAAAGGTGTCCTGATCGAAATGGTTCTTAGCTACGTTTTAACAAAATCGGTTCATTCGGTCTTGAGATATTGAACTTTAAAATGAAAATGTCGGGGTTTTTTTTCTAAGTTGTTAATTATTTACGCATGGTCATGATCATTACAGTGTATTTACAGGGCTAGATATCTTTACAGTGTACCTAGTAGTACAAGACTAAGTATTAGGTGGTGGTATGTTTATGGCAGCCGTAACGTGAATGATGATATTGATGATTTATTTATTTAATCGTATGGCATACATTATTTGGCCTTTGAGTTTCCCACTTTTTACTATCACCCAGGGGACACGTGCAGGGTTATGGTAGGTGGCTCCTGCGGACGCAAGTGACAGTTGTCCCCCCTTTGTCAAGTGAGTGGGCAACTCGACTGTTAGACGTTCTTAAGCAGAACATTGATGATAATTATACAGGACGCGTACCTATACAACGGCTGTTTATTTATACCTAATGTGGAGCCCCCGATACACCAACCGAAAATTTTAAAAACGATATCGTTCATATCAATGATATTGAGACATTTTACCTCATCACCAGCTCATTGACTGCCACTGCTGAAAATATACCTCACTATTGTAAATTGCAAGTATTCTTTAAGTGGTCCTAAATATTAGGCCATCTACCCTGATTAATTAAAGTAGAATGCCAGCTATGTTACAGATAACTCGCACAGCTATAAATGATGCATAACCCCGTCACACAGACGACAAATTAAGACAGTTCTGGAGTAGCCAGGTGCGTTGCCGCTGTCACTGTTTATGATCATAAAGTTATAGCCTGTGTGAGCGCAAATGGCATTAGGCAATTGCGATCAGCTAATAAGGAAAAGCTAGCATGCAATATAAGTAGGATAATTCATAACATGTATTATTTATCAACTCTGTGCGGGCGCAGACGCGACAGCCGCGACACCTGCCACGGCATAAAACAACGCAGACCCTATCTTAAGTGCGTGTTGAGTCGAATCGACTAGACTCATCACTACCATAATTTGAGTTCTAGATTCGTAAAAGTTATTCCTAGTTGAAGGTCAAGGATACACTGGTTCACCATTCGGTCAGCCATTGCTTGTGAATTGGCCCAGCACCGGCGGGTCCAGCGCCTTCTGAGGAGTGGCGGGATATTAATGGGTCGCAAGCGCCGGACGGGAGGAGGGGTGACGGGCGATTGATCGATGGCGCGCCTGGCGAGCCCGCCATACCAGCCGCGGAACTTCTGAAGACAGTTACCGAAGCATACCGCGAATAAAATACAGTCCGTGAGATTCGGGTGAAATTGAGAATGTTGGCGTTGCTTTCCTTGACGTCGGGAATGACGTCGATAGGTGAAATGTTTTTGAAACCTAAAGAAAGTTTTAATTAACATCTCACGGTTGCGTTGTGTACGAAGCCTTGAATGTCAGTTGATTCTGCCTAGCTAAAGATTTGTACGTTTATGGCTGTACCTATTCATACATGTTCATTAAACCTATTTAATGGAGGTCATTGTTGTTCTACGTCCGTAGGAATAACCCTAGAAACCTAAAATTTATTTATATTAATTTAAGCTAAAATTAATTTTTTTTGTCTTTATCTGTCACTTTGACATGTCTTCTCGTAAGAATGGGACAAAACATATCTATATGTATATTTTATTTAACAGAGGCATTTTTAGGTTCATGTGTAATGTTCATGTGTGTGTGGTTAAGGTGTGAATAATTAAAAGGACATAACACCTCGAACAGACACCTCTATTAACTTAGGTATCACAGACAGCCCCATGTGCAGAGCGTGCATGGAGGCAGAAGAAACTACTGAACATATACCTACTACTGGACTGCAAGCAGGTAGAAGTAAACAGAATAAAGCACCAAGGCACTCACCAACTTTCTAGACGAGCTGGGGTGGTTAGAGTATGTATAGCGCCACACCGCCGTTTCACGCAAAATAGGCACAATTGCATATGTCGACTTGCGGAAAACGCCCAGTATAACTGACTAACTAAAAGGGTTAAGGTACACATTGGCACTTTCGAGAGAAGTCTGGGTTAGCACTGTTACCTTATAAACAACCTCAAAGTTTTTAGCTGACTTTATTTCAGAACATTTTATAACAACGTTTTAGTTTTCACATGGAACCACGGACGTGTATGTAAGTATTTAGTCATAATGTTATGACAGGCGAAACGGTCGCGCAACTTTCCTTTCAATTAATTCCCAGCCACGGCCCGCAATGAGTTCTGCAATAAAAGTTGTCGGCCGCTCGCTCTCAAGACAGCTTTGGCAGTTTATACATAAATAATTTCGGTATACATTCTGCATATGCAACCTACCTACGTAGGTTAAGTAGGTAACCACTTCTACATACAGGGTGTAACCTGTAACAGGACAGGAGCAAAAAATTAAACGGTAATAGATTATTATGCTGGTGAACAATATTATTGCCAAGTGGTTTTATTTAAAAAAATACCATTCAAAAAAACACTTCATAATAAGTTTACATGTCACACAAACAAACTGTCCTCAGTTTGGCGGAACATATTTTGTAAAATGAATAAAAACTAAAGTATTTTTTTAATCTTTAAAAAGAAAAAAAAAGAAATCGAAATTAAAAAATCACATAAATATCTTTTTAAAACAAAAATGCAAAACCTAAATGACTCAGTACATGATGTTACCTCAAAATCTGCATTGACTGAGCCAAGATACATTACTTGGAGATCATAACTTTAGATCAAAATGGGTTACTGGAAATGCTCTAAGAAAGCGCCCTTTTGAATATTTGCTCCTATTACAGGCCACACTCCGTATACAGGCCACAGCCTGTAGAAGAAACGGGACTATCAATCCTGATATTTAATTCTAATTCTTGAAAAATCAGCATAGTAACCAGTTACTTGTCTTGTTATTGGGATTACTAAAAGGTATTTATCACTTCCTTTCATCCGTGTACGTAGTTTAAAAAACCATGATGGGGCAAACAAGCATCCAAGCTGTCAGATGATGGTAATGATGACGGTGACGGTGATGATGACGATGACGGTGATGATGACGGTAAGCGAAAACCGTAATCTGTGGACACACAAATCCAGAGGACATACCACACAAACGCGCAGACATATTATATTATCTGTGTATTTATATAGGTACCTACCTACTTTTGCTATGTTAAAACGATGATAAAATATAGTTACTCATTAGTTATCCACATTTAAAAGCGTTAAGCAACCAACCACCACAAATACTACCAATAATGATAAGATAAGATTTCTTTGTTGTCAGAATGCCAAAATCGTTGAATGTTTGATTCAAAGACTTGAATGTAGCCTTACGAGTATGCATGCAGTGGTTGAACTCCAAGTCACACGCTACCACCAGCACTAACTGCAGCCCGAACGTTGCGCAAGTGTGATCATTGACGGTAATTGTGTGTTTGTAACAATTATAAGGATATTAGGCTGCGCGGGCGTCGATAATTAAACGGTGTTCGGGCTCCCGCGCGCCGGTGCAAGTCAAGCGCGCGCGCGGTGGCTATATTATGGTAATAAACTACTTAATCAAAGTATACATTATATACTATCATCCTAACACTTTAAACCCTGCATGTCTATATCTGCCAACACAGCGAATCCTCAAGTGAATAAACGGTCGGCAACGCGCTTGTGATTCTTCTGGAGTCACAAGTGTCCATAGGCTACGGTACCTGCTTAACATCAGGCGGGCCGTAAGATTGTTTGCCACCGTAGTTGTATTAAAAAAAAACTCTTGTGCTATGTACATAATAATTGTTGTCAATATCAACCAGCCCGTGCAACCCGTGTCGAAACGTCCCATCCCACTAAAAATATTACATGTAAAGTGATTGCCAAGACTCCCTAGCCCATAAAGCTTTCAGCGTTAAAAAGATATCAGTTTGCAAGTAGCGCCAAGCTTACTAGTTACTCCACACTGCTTAACTCTGCCAGCCACGCTCTACAAATTTTACATCTTGGCTAAAAAGTATAGCTTGTTGGGCACATCCCGGTCGCCGCATATATAGACTATCGCGCGTGCATACGCTATGAATTTATGATGATATTAATAATAAGCTACGGGTCTATATTTTTTAACCAAGATATATAGATTTGTAGAGCGTGGCTAAATTATATAAATGATTTTTTTTCTGCAAGTAGGCCGCAATAGCACTATTAGAAGTTTAGAAGTCAAAAACCTACTGCGTATCTGAAAAAGAAGACCACTGTTAAGAAGAAACGCCGAAACAAACTAAACAGTCAGTATTTTTTTGACAAAAAGAAGCTTTTTACAATGATAGTACTTAATAAATGATAATAATAACAAAGCCATTTTATTCCATATTTCTAAGGTACATTTCAAACGTTATTAGTAAGTTGTTAGTCAGTACATTACATTCATCAGGTACATTGTTGTTAGTATGGTTAGTTTTCTTTAATATAGAGAAGATAAAATAGATCTAATCCAATTCAGCAACTACAAAATAGCAGCATCGTTTATCGGGAGACGAGAGTTGGAGGCGGCGTTCTCATCCTCCTGGAAGAACACATCAAGTACACCGAGAAAACTGATCTAACTGACATGTCGATCAAGTACGTGTTGGAAGTCTGCGCGGCCGAGTTACTGGAACACAATACTTATTAATTACTATGTACTGGAATAGAAGGGAGGAAAATACATTCTACAACAGATTAGAACAGATCCTAAAATACACGAATACAAAATATGCTAAATATAATATTATAGGTGGAGATTTTAATATAAATATCGCAAAAAATTATACACACACAGTCAATTTCTTAGATCTTATGTCTGAATATAAATTTACTCAACATATCAAACAACCGACACATATTACACAATCTACGGCGTCATGTTTAGATTTAATTTTCACTAACTTCTATAATAAAGAATTGTTTTTAAGCGTAGAGGAACTCGGCTTTTCTGATCATCTCGGAACAGTATTACACATGAAAATAAAACAAAAAGAACAGGAATTAATAACCTGGAACATAGAAAAAATATTATTTAATAGTGCCAACATACAACAATGTAAAGCTGCTTTGAACTCTGTAAACTGGTCAGAGGTCATCGATATAAATAAAAACATTAACGAAAATTATTCGGCATTCAATGAAACACTCTCTAGAATCTTAAATCATTGTATACCAAAACGAAAATTAAAGCTAAAAACTAAATTAAGAAAACATTGGTTAACGGTTGGTATCAAGTTGGCTTGTAGAAACAAAAGATTATTAAAAATACTTACCACGAAATCAAATAGTCCAATACTACAGCAATATTATAACAAATACGACAAAATACTAAAAAGAGTAGTTACCATAGCAAAAAAAATACAATATATTAATAGAATGAAAAAATCTAGTAACTTAGTAAAAACAATGTGGAATATAATAAATGAAAAAACAAACAAGCAACAAAAAAAAGACAAGCGTAATATAAAACTAGACATCAATAATGTACTTACCTCCGATCCAAAACAAGTAGGTAATATTTTTAATAACTTTTTCGTTTCCATAGGAAAGACATCAGAAAACACAAACAAAACTTCAAAACACGTAGGTCGACCGGACCTGTGCTGCACCCTACTGAGAATTCAATGTTCCTTGCCCCTGTAAGCTATAAAGAAGTGCATACGATTATTAAAACACTAAAAAATAAGAACAGCCACGGAGTAGACGAGCTCCCGCCATCTTTAATAAGACAATGTGCAGACGAACTTACTCCACCTCTATGTGTTCTAATAAACCAATCCTTCGCAGAAGGCACTTTTCCAGACTTATTAAAATAGCTATAGTAAAGCCGATCCATAAAAAGAATTTAAAAACTGACCCAAATAATTACCGCCCCATTGCGCTTTTACCGACAGCTGCGAAAATATGTAAAAAAGTAATGTGCAATCAAATATATAGTTTCTGCGAAAAATATAAAATATTTGATGAATCACAAAAAGGTTTCCGGAAAAAACGATCGACTACCTTAGCAGTTTATAAATAAATCCAAGAAACACTCAATATAATAGACTCGAAACAATATGCAATAGGAATATTACTAGACATGACTAAAGCGTATGATAAAGTACATTATCCAATCCTTTTAAATAAACTATACGGCATCGGAATACGAGGATTAGGACATAAGTGGCTTGCATCATACCTAATGAATAGAACCCAGTATGTAGAAATAGAACATTACGACTTTAATATCAATAGAATTAAAAATGTGCAGTCCGACATTACAACCATCACATCATAAACTTTTTTCATTTTTTTTTTTCATTTTCATTTTTCATCATTTATACCACAGGGAAGTGTAATCGGCTGTCTTCTTTTTCTCATTTACATCAATGATCTTCCTAAAATTATACAAGAAACTTCAATCCTTTTCGCTGACGATATCTCTATACTTATATCCTGTCAAAATACATCACACATAAATAATAAAATAAATACCATCTTAGATAAAATCACACATTGCATGCACAACCACCACCTGGAAATCAACTACCAAAAGACAAAATTAATGACATTTCACCCATATCAGAAAGACCCGGTAACAATTAACTGTAACCACAATTATATAACATTAGAGGTCGACACATTTACGCTTTTAGGAATCGTTATAGACAAACACCTATCATGGAAACCACACTTAAAAAGTATTAAAACCAAACTTTCCAGATTTGCGTACGCGCTACGGGAAATAAAGAAAACCACCGACTTTGAGACCGCACTGGCAACATATTACGCGTACAGCTATTCCTGGATCAGCTATGGAATTATCCTCTGGGGAAATAGCAACGATGCTTCCACCATATTCACCCTGCAGAAAAAGCTTATAAAGAATACTAGTGAACCTAAAACAAATAGACAGTTGTAAGCCGCACTTTATCAAACACAGAATACTCACTCTACCATCCTTATACATCTTAGAAATATGTAAATTTGTCCGCAAATACTCAGAATTCTATACCAAACGAGAAGACACACCTGTACCATATGCATTAAGAAATAAAACCAGATTAATAGCACCACCCTCCCGGTTAAAACTCCACTCATCCGGCTCTTTAATAATGTCCATAAAATTATATAACAAACTACCAGAAAAAAATTAAAAAAGAAAGCAAAGAAAATAAATTTATGAAGTAAAACAAATTCTTCTAAATAAGGCGTATTATTCTATTTGTGAATACTTAGAAGACAAATTACTTTAACAAAGTAAGTTCTTATATCACTACTAGTAACCTAACACACACAAACATTAACTACAATTCGGCTTAAAGAGATTTATTATTTGTATTGACTTTTTTATATTTGTTTATTTATTAAGGACCTTCAACAATAAGCATACCATTACATAATACAGCACAAGCACAAATTAAAACCAAGTACCTTATTAATTACAGAAGGACACAGCATTCACCAATTAATAGTGAAAATAAAAATAAAAATAGATATATTATAAGCTTTGTTAGTTTTTAAGTTAGCATTTAATTTCAATACTATTACTTTTGCGATGCCCTTGCAGGGCTCATGTTTGATACGTCCATATTGTAAGGTGGTAGGTGTTACAATTTGTAACACCTACCACCTTTATGTAACATGTAACAACATGAATGCTAATAAATTACTTGATTACTTGATTAATTGAAATATGGACCACAGCCACCCCTTTTTGCGTAAAGGCCTCGTCCATCTTTTTTCACGATTCCCTGTCCTTGTCTAGTTCAATATTTTCCTGCTTCTTGTATAATGTCATCAACCCACCGTCTTATTGGTCTACCAACATTTATTTTCCCCTTTGGGCCTTTCCATCGTGTACTCTCTATGGTCCATATTTTGTCTGTATATCGTGAGATAAGTATGTCCAGCCCATTTCCACTTTAAATGCAGTGCCTGCTTGATGAGAGCGTATATATATTCTCACTTTATGTATTTATCTAATCTTCAACATGCTCCTTTCCATTGCTGTTTGAGTACATTGTTTTTTTTCTTTTATCTTTTTTGTAAATACTCAAGTTTGGCAGCCATGCAGTAAGCAAGGTAGGAGACATGTATCGAACACAATTTTTTTCAGATGAAGATTATAATTTCCCTTTAGAATTTCTTTCAGGGACCAAAATGTATTCCACGTTGCACTGATTCTCCTTGTTAACTAGTTCTTCTTAGTTGCCATTCATTCATGCCAAAAATTATAGTACTTATATGACCTACTTAAAATAAGTAAACCTGAATATGAACAGGCTGGTAGAATTAAGCCGTGTGCAGTAGGAAGCTTGGCGCTACTTGCGATCTGATATCTTTTTAACGCTGAAAGCTATATGAACTAGGGAGTTTTCTCAATTTTACGTTGGGTCCCAGGGCATGCAGGTATCGAGGGAAATGAAAAGGCTGATGAGCTTGCAAGAGCGGGGGCGAAGGGGACACACTGCGGACCAGAGCCGGTCTGTGGTATCCCCAAAAGCCTAACCAAGCTCACTCTAAAAGCCTATTGTTTCTGCAAGACCATTTAAGCCTGGAGAGATATCCCAGGATTAAAACATTCCAAGGCACTTATCAAAGCCTTTAGCAAAAAGGCGTCTTCTGACGCCTTGGCGCTAAGTAGGAACCGCCTACACATGCTGATCAGGGTGCTTACAGGGCACTGCTGCCTAAATAAGCACATGCAAACGATAGGACTGTGTGACACAAGGCAGTGCAGATTCTGCTTTGAAACAGAGGAGACGCCTACACATATCCTAACTGATTGCTCTTGCCTCATGCGCAGTCAACTCCTTCTTGGGCAAACACATCATGTGCCCGGAGGAGATCAAATTTCTTAAGATCAACAAAATCCTGCAATTCTTTGAGTTTGCAGGACTTGACCAAGAATTGTAGTAAGTGGCGATCACAATAGATCAGCGATGTTCGCAGTGATACAAGGGCTTTGGCAGCCCGGAAGTCACTACCAGAATAATAATAATAATAATAGGGAGTTAGGCATAATTTCACTTACTTGTAACTTTTGAAGTATTTTATCTACACAGTTGAAATTTCACACACACAATAAGTATAATGTGTTTAATCAATAAATAATCACTTGGATTAATAATATTCACAATTTTTTCTGATATCAAGCAATATATCAGTCACTAAGAAATTGAAGATTTTTAAGTTACTACTCGCGGATTTCACATGTTTAAGTTTAAGAACATTAGTTTATAGTATATTTAACACAAATAAACACTTAAATAACGGTAATTATAAAAATAATGCATAAATATCAATAACTAAAAATAACACTCCAAACACTCCCACGCCGTACTCTAACAAAAACACTATTGTCCGCCATATTGAATTCAATTATTTGCACGTCTGCAGTACGGGTGTGAAACTGTGAACCCCAGTTGACACCAAAAAAGCGGTAATTTTTATAAATATGTTTATTTCAGAGCCATCTACCGAAAAATTATGGTATTTTTTTCTTTGTATCTGTACTAATCCCAATGCATAATATGACCGCTATTACCAAGATACAAGGTTTCGTTTTGATTAAAAAAAATTTGAACATGACCATTACTTCGATCAACTATAGTTGACACCCGTACTGCAGCGGTGTTGCCGTACTGGCAACTCTGGTTGACACCCGTAGGTAAAGGGTTTAGTACATGTAAGTGGGATCTCATTCCTTTTTGTAAGGTAATTTCTAAAGAAGTGAAACCCCGTACAAACTTCCATCTCCTAATTTAACAGGCGGTCATTAACTAAAAATCATGAAATATGTAATCAAAATTTGAGGAAGTCTCATACAAAATTCCATCCCCTAGTTTAAGGGATTGGAGGGCAAAGGTTCCAGTTTTCAGGATATTTTTGTTGATTGTGTACCTACTAATAAACTAAGCATACATACCAAATTTCAGCTTTCTAGGACTTCAGGAAGTACCCTAAAGGTTTTGATGGTCAACGTGAGTGAGTGAGTGAGTCAGTGACGAAAACGGCGTTTTTCAGATATCAATAAAATCGCTATGCAATTGAAACTTTATATGTTTAACAAGTCTACTATTAACATCATATCCGGAGAATTTTGTTTGTCTGGTATAATCCAAACCCAAGTTATGAGGGTTCAAAAACACGACGAAGCGCTTCGAGAAAAGTGAGGTAGTGCAGTTGCACTTCGCTTGGTTCGTCTTGGCGGGGGCACTGCCGTGCCCCACACGCACACACACACACACACACACACACACACACACACACACACACACACACACACACACACACACACACACGCACACGCACACGCACACGCACACGCACACGCACACGCACACGCACACGCACACGCACACGCACACGCACACGCACACGCACACGCACACGCACACGCACACGCACACGCACACGCACACGCACACGCACACGCACACGCACACGCACACGCACACGCACACGCACACGCACACACACACACACACATTCATTAAATTAATTATTTTAATTCAAGTACGATATGTTAACCGCACTCGCAGTAGGCCAAGATACAGGCTCAGCCTAGTTTGGTCACTGATGGACAGCCTCGATTTAATGTTATATTTGTTTTTGTGAAATAAACTATTTTGTATTTGTATAGATAGTGTAGATGAAGTCGCATGCAGAGGAAAGCACCTACGAGTAAAGCGCTCTCCTAGCAGATTCTTGCCACTGAAAGTATTAAACGAACACTTTCTCAGTGACAAAACTAGTAAGAAGTAAATCCCGCAGCCGCTCGCAACTCGCGCGTAGCTTCAGATATTCTCATGCACTGGCCACTCTGCCCCAATTACACGTCGCACTTTCCCTCGCAGGTCGCTGACCGAGCGGCCATCACGTCGGCCACCAAACATTTCTCCACACAAATATCGCATAAATTAAAGTCTCCCGCCGTGCCCGCAACAGGATAAAATGTAAAAACTTTGAAGCGGAATTGTTTTACTTTATCACTGACTTATCGTCTACATCGCTTCGCTCAAAGTTCGAATGGATTGAAGAACGGAACGGAATTTCTACGAGGAACTTTCATATGAAAGACTATGTCACGTCATAGATTTTGCCTGTAGTTTTGTCGCAGTCAGGTGCATATCGGATTATACCCTGAAAAGGAAATATAATTGGTACCCATAGTATTATTAAGACATTTGTTACTAACAATATGGAACCTGGTTCTGAAATAAACTTATTCATTCATTAATTCATTCATAGTAGTTCTATTTCGATCAACTGTATGTGATGCTTTGGTTTCCTTCGTATTTTATCTTATATATTTCATCAATACGGCTGAAATTCCAGAAAAGGAATGCTACAAAGTTCACGGCAATGTTTAGAAAAGCCATTCACTATAAACCAGGCAGCTACTTAGCAGTACACGGGACCGCTGCCGTCGCCCGGAATTAGAAGCAGCGACCGCGACGCCGGCGCCGGTCGTGACAATTAGCGCCACGCTCGCGCGTGTAATTGCCGACGTGTGCCGTGACGTCACGACCCCCCTCTGCTGCCTGCCCCGCACACCCCCCTCGCCGCGACACCGAGACATGCGCCTCATTAGCCGCGCGACACCTCCCGCGATCTCTGACCCCGCCTGCACTGCGGAGACAGTAAGGACACGGTCTTGTAACAAGCTTTCATACTAAGTGCATCGATGACTGCCTCTTTGACACTTTTGTAACTAAAACCGACGTATTCTCCAAGCAGTTTTTACAGATTTTACCTATGTAATTTCAAGGTAAATAAACTTTAAGCATGGCGCGGGCTAATTGAAACGTTCTTTCAAAAATTTGATATAGAATATTATTTTAATTTGTCATGCTGTTAGATATATGAAAGGAACTGGACCGAAAACATCTCCTGCGTGTGCTTCAGTGGACTTGGACTCATGTTGGCGAAGGACAACTATTAAGGTACAACATACGGGTGAAAATGTCGAGTTTAACTTAACCCCTGACCGAACCATAACGTTTAAGATGAGCTAGTCTTGTAACAACGAACCCATCAATGACTGGTGAAGGTAATATAGCTGGGTAAGAGAATACCTTTTTAGGGTCAGTATCCTCAAGATCTGTGCGGGGTTGCGAGGTGGTGAACTCGGAAAAAATGGACCACCAAGAAGCGATGCGCGGGCGTGGCCGGCCACCTAATGATGGATTTTTTTATCGCCCACCGCCTCGCAACCTCGCATAGCTCTGTTGGATACTTCACTTACTCTGTCATACTGGTAAACGAGTGTATGACCCGCCTGTTGCCGGACACCGTGACCTACGACTAGGATCAAAATGTGACAATTACGTTGCAACCCGTCCAGCACCCGGCGGCGCGACCACCCGCTCGTCATAGGTATACTCGTATAACAATTATAACACGTCGCGGAACAGTGACGGAAACCGCGCATGAAATCGGACGAGGCCGTGACGACGGCGTGACGAGGCGTGACGTTGCGACTTAGCGACGGGTAATCAGGGAGCGACGTTACGGGACCCGAACAACGCTTGCTTTTAGTGAACTATTTATGGCCTAAATCTGACGGACGAGCCGCTATACACGAACTGCTTCATTTTGTAGCCCACACCGACTGTATAGCTGAAGCTACAAAACAAAGTCCGTCTGTGGCAGCTCTTAGCGATACTTAAGTAGAACAATGCACGATGCGGCATTTGTAGACATTTTCATATATCCGTTAAAGCTGTTCCTGCGTGGACAGAGACCTGCATGCATACTACCTACCCCAGAGTCTGCTTAAAGTTTGAGTTAAATACTCGTAGTATTCGG
This sequence comes from Epinotia brunnichana, assembly GCA_963854355.1. NCBI lineage: Eukaryota > Metazoa > Arthropoda > Insecta > Lepidoptera > Tortricidae > Epinotia > Epinotia brunnichana. The sequence goes on along the minus strand of OY977952.1, from coordinate 162,662 downwards.
CACCGTCCACTGCTGGCACTATAGGTACGTACAACAAGATGAGTAGGTACACGTGTTTGGACACTCACCGCGCTAGCGGCTCCCACGGCCGGCTTCATGTTCACAGCGCATAATTCATTAACTTTTGACTGTTTGTTAATCAAATAGCTAATAACATTATAACATAATCTGTAGTGGGCGCGAAAGCGGGTCGTCCAAGTTCTATGAATTATTACACTGTGTTTGCATCTCTACGTTTTCCTAATAATTATACAACTAAACTTTGTTCTATGGCTGACCAGTAGTACCTACAAGTAGCTAAGTTTAGCATCTGTGAGAAGACAACTGATGTCTGATGTCAAGTTATATTGGTAGTTTTGCACTGCATTATGTGCGATACACGAAAATACGTTTCTCCTAGAGTGAAAGCCTGTCATTGCACTGGCTGTGGCTGAAGTAGGTACTAGCAGCGCGCCTTGCCTGACGCCTGGCTGCACTTGGCTGTACTTTACCGTGTAATTTCATTTTTATTTAATTATACTATCGCCTTTCCCTATTCCACTAACCCGTGAGCCACGACGCGCGCGCTAGGAGGCCGCTCACAAAGCTCACCGACAAACCCTTCTCGACCAGTATAAACTGTGACCTCTACATACGTATGGTTGTTGCAAATCTAAGGTTCTGACATGACTAGGAGCTTGCACACGGCCGAGTATGAAGCGTTCCGGTAATATGTCTATTGCCCTGCTGCCTGTCGGCCGGCCGGCGTGCGAGGGGCGAGAGACTTGTTCACACGCCCTGCTGAACTCTGCGCGATGCATTCATTTCTCATTTTGATGAAACGCTTTTCATATTATATTGATCGCTGCTTACGGATTCCACTATTCTCTTGTACACAAACATTATTTCTATGTTTCAAAACAAAATAGTAAAATCATTAATTTTACGATCTTGATGGTTACGTTGTACGGGGATGTATCATTATTTCCCTCGCCGGTGTCTAGCGGCGGCGCGGGTAACGTAATGATAATGAAGCGCTCGGCAGCGGCTGCGCTATTGTTCCCGTTCAATTAAGTATCGACGACGTAATTGCTCGGGATCGCTATCAGTCGGTCGCGGAGCAAATTGAGCGCGAAATCGGTGCACGGACAATGGCGGCCAATCGCGGCGGCCCGCCTCCCCCCGCGCGCGCGCGCCTCCCCCCGCGCACGCGTCGCCGCACACAATGCTGAAACCTGAAGCGGGCACTGCCTCCTCGCCGGATGCCGCATTCGACGCGGCTCGGAGGACCAAACACAATGCAATTGCGATGGCCGCCGCAGCGGAGGGTGGGCCCCTGTGCTGCGCCATTGCAATTTTGACCAGAAAGCGAAAAAATGGGCTTCGAGGAAAGCTTGAGCGGCTTCCTTTAGGCGTTTCCCTTCAGCGGGCACCCGCAATCCGAGCCTCGCCACCCTCACGGCTGCCGCGATTGGCGCAGCCGCCATAACCTTCTCTAGTCGGAACAAAGAAACCGGCTCAATAATGTGTGACAATAAAACGACACGTCAACGTTTCCAAAACGATTCAAATGAGAATGAAACGCGCGTTGCACGCACACAGACTTTAAACTAATCGTAAAAGTTAAATCGATTTTGAAGACAATAGAGCTATTAGATGTGAGTAAAGTTTATCGGTAGGCAAAGGGTGCGCGGGCGCTACTGTGCCGATAGCGTGGAGACAATGGGGGTAATTAACGGGGGTCGTCGGGGCGGGGCGGGGCGGGGGCGGCCACCCGGGCGACAACATAATTGCCTCGCCATCGGGAATCGACTATTAACCGCCAGGTCGGGGCGCGACCCTGGGGCTAACGGTGGGTTTAATTGAACCATCTTCGATGAACCGCAATCTCAGCGATGGGCGGAATCAGGCGCCCTCTTACACACTACAGCCCGGGAGAACCTGCAAGACTTATTTCTGATGTTATTTGATATGATTAAGTTATTAGCAAAACCGCTATGAATGCTGAACTTAGACTAGCTTTGATGTAATTAAGATAAGAGACATGCGTCCTAGTGCTCGACGTTGCACTAGTGTATGACATCGGGCACTTCATCTCAAAGTGACATAGCTGAAATTCAAATGAAGAACTGTTGTACGAACTACATCATTTAAAAATCTAAAATACAACAAACATAGCTAAAACATATCTCAACAGAAAAGAATTCGATTAAAAAAAACTGGACTGTTCATCCGTTGTTAATCATCTGCTGTAATATTTTAGAAGTACTTAAACCATATCGATTCCCCCTCGGGACAGGCTACGCCTAGTGTGGGGGTCTGCATAAAATTAACTGTGAGTTATAATATTTTTTGGAAAATAACTATTTGTATAACTCCCCCTCATTCGCGTGGGGGGTTAAAAAAAAGCAAAAGAAGCGTCCGAATACAAGTCATACCTGGCCATAAAGTAGTGATTACCGCACATGCGTGCGGAAAACCCCACTTCCTAGCCAGAGAGAGACGTAGTTTTTTTTACTACCCACGGGCGGTAATAAAGAAAGCTTCTGATCGCATATTTATCGCCCTTTTCTCGGGCGTCAAATACCTGCGATATGAGACATTCTTTGTTTTACCGCCCCTGGTAAGTAATGTACAGTAAAGGGCACCAATACGTATTCACTCAAAGTTTCATAAATATGTTGTATACTACAACCTTATTGTTGCAGAAATAAGGTCTGTGTAGGTACCTACGTATATTTTTGAGACTTTGTGGTGTATACATATTGGTGCCCTTGAATGTACTATTACGTAAAGCAAATATATTTATTTTTATTACAATCTTGAGTGTGTTACTAGAGGGTTTATTATTGACTGCATCTCTAGCTGCACTTGTTCGGTAAAATTGTAGCGTGTCAGCGGCGGCGGCGGCGCGCAGGCGCCGATGCTCACGGCTCCCTTCTTTTGTTTACAAGCTCCTCGCTCCAGATTTACTAGACTTTATATAGATATATAGATTTACTTAGAGCAGGCAGGAGCAAGATTACTTATTTCAACACTTTATATGATTGGATTGATTGGGTACTAAAGCTAATTTATTGCTTTCTTCCCTTTTAAATATTCGCGTGCATTATGATAACATTGATAACCATGTGCTAGCCGTAGGGCAAAATACTAAATAAGTATTCAAGATTCACAGCCGTGGTAAATAGTGTCGCGGAAATACGAGTACGTGCGGTGAATGGTGATTGTTTGTGACCGTCAAATATGTCAAGTTGGGCCGTGAGGGTGAGGGGTCCGAGCCAAACCGCAACTGCCATCTGCCTCTTTGCCATATCTACAACTGTTATGATTCCCCACAAACAATAATACAAACTAGCATTTCAATTTCTAGCTATTTTCGACTTAACGACACCGACATCAAGGAAATGTTTTGCTATTCCTGCAAAAGAAATAATGTTTATATGAAATAGTCACCACACATACGTACTTTGAACGTAATTTACATTAATAAACAAAGTGATAAACTGCATAATAAAACCGTTTATTAATAGAGCACGTGTGGTCCAGACGACACAACATCGCGAGCACCTGCCGACTTCCCGCGGCACACACAGATTTGCGTTGCGGCCCAGACACAATGACATGTAATGGACTTGTTACTGTATGCGTGCCGGTAAATATGTAAAATAGTTTCATCTCCTGCTACGTGTCCTGGTGACCAGTAAAGTTGACCACACAGGAGCCACTGGTTTCATTACCCATTAACAGACCAATTAATGACTTGCGCCCAGCGACTTGGAAGAGCAATTAGCTCGCAACCTGTTTCATTACATTTTACAGCTTCTTCTTAATTGAATTAATTTGATGTAGATACAGGGAGACCTCACACAGTGGACGTAAGGGACAACGAACTATACAAAACACTGAATGTCACAGGGCAATGTTTATGATATGTCTAATATGAATTACACATTTACAAAACGAATGTAGTCAACATGTAGTGCGCTCGGCGGCGCATCTGCCGTTCCTGCATACGGACGGAACTTACCTACCACCACAGTAGCTTGTATGCATAAGTCTATTTTATTAAGTCTATGCCTATATATTACTATACAAAGTTAAAGCAATATCATTAGGGCATCTACTTGTATCTGGTCTTTTTTGTAATAAATTTAGTATAAAACATAAATATTAAGTACTAAGAAGCGAACCTTTTTAGGGTTCCTTAGTTAACTAGTTGTTGTGGCTTGCAATACCAACGCGTAGATCGTGCCCAATGAGACGACAGACTGTCCAGTTAGGTAGGAAGTAGTAAGTTAGGTCCAACTTCGAGAAAGAGGTCAATCGTCGAATCCGACTCGGCTGGGCATCAGCATTCGGGAAGCTACGGCACATCTTTTCGTCCAATATCCCGCAGTGTCTTAAAACGAGAGTCTTTGACCAGTGCAGTGTGTGTTGCCAGTGATGACATATGGCACTGAAACTTGGTCGCTTACAATGATGGGCCTCATAAAGGCTCAAAGTCACCCAAAGGGCAATGGAGAGGGCTATGTTGGGAGTTTCTCTGTGTGATCGCATCAGAAATGAGGCTATCCGCAGCAGAACCAAGGTAACCGATAAAGCCCTATGAATCGCGAAACTTAAGTGGCAGTAGGCGGGGCACATTGCACGTAGAACCGATGGCCGTTGGGGCGGAAAGGTTCTCGAGTGGCGACCACGTACCGGAAGGCGATCTCGCAGAGAAACTCCCAGCATTACTTAGCCCTCTCCATTGCCCTCCAGTGCTCCTATTACTTCAAGCAAAATCAAAGCTCTTTGTATCGGAGACTTTTCCTTTTTAAAGTCGGGGAGATTTATGATAATGAAGACCAAGTTCACCAAGGTGTTGCTCGTGTAGTTGCTGATGGGTGTGTTGAGTGTCGTCGGCGTCTGCGCATGTCGCGATGTGTTTCAATTAGGACTGACACGCGGCGGGGGCCCAGGGGGGCGGAGGGCGACACTATCGCCGCCATCGCCGGGACCGGCCAGTCGGCGTTAATCACGCGACGACATGAGAGTCATGAGACCAATTAAAACATGCTTCCAAAATTTCAAAATCCAACGCTCCTCTCAGCTCGGTCAAACCAATAAACATTTAGCTCCGACATAAACTACAATACCGCTCTCAAGTAGCCATTCCACCATCCTGTTAATCCTCTGACCAGATGGCAGTAGGTATACTTAATTATAGTTTCACGGTTTTGCACACATTATTTAAACGGGACCTGATTGAGTACCTAACCTTTTTTTTATGTAAAAAAAAACGTTTTCTAGTCATAATTTACTTTGAGGTTTCTTACGTGTTGCAACTGTTGCAAGTGATACAAGTCTATGATAAAGATCTAGTGCGGGTAGTTTGAGTCAGTATTCTCGAGACCAAGGATGTTGCAACTCGTCCGAAACATATACGGGATCCAGTCCCGTTAAATAAAAATAGACAGCAGTATGAGGAATCTGGCTCAGTTAGCTTAGCAAATACATCCCACTTTTTATATTACAAGTTTTGTCCGTGCGAAGAAGCCCGTGCTTTAGCACTCACTGCTGATGCTGACGGAAATAATGAAGGAACGATTCTAGAGTACTCCAGTGTATTTGTACGCCAATAAACCGACAACACTAGTAAGCAAAGCAACTTAGTATTAGAGCATGACTGCCGCGATTACAGCGTCGTAAAGATATGGCGGGCCGTCTTGGATCACAGCAAAAAGCGGCGCTATTACACGGGCCAATTTGTTCGAGGCAACGCATACGAGGGCGCGCTATCAGACTGTAACGCGGGAACATGAGCCCGCATGTACGCCATGTTTACATCTAGTTTTTATGACTGGGCATTACTATTCTTGACTTTGGAATCTACATTATGTTAAGGCCACCCATTCATTCGGTGAGCCTCACAACTTAACTTATGAATACGAATTAGATACAGAGTCTGTATCTGATTCGATACAGACGTTCTCGTTTCTCGTTTGGGCTATATAACTAAATGTACAAGAACAAAAAAAACTCATTTAAATACATTTTTAAAATAACTTCAGCGTTACTCACAAGAATATTGTTATTATTTTTCCTTACGATTATCTGATATACCAGATGGCAAATAATATCAATAGTAAGAAAGTAAGTACTTATGCCGGAGTTATGCTCTTAAATTCTATCAAGTACTTCAAAGTGCACCCACTCGGCCTGCTCGCTCAACTCTCGTGCCTTGCTTTAACAAAACATGAAATAAAATACACAACGCATCAGTCGTTTTACATTATATTTACCTACTATATAATACCTATTTACCTACCTAAACTATACATCTGACATATAGGGTTGCCAGATGTCCGGTATTTAAGCGTACAGTCCGGTATTTTCGAGGCCTGTCCGGTAAAAAATAAATGGTGATACCGGACAGAACAATGTCCGGTATTTTGAGGAAAGTCGGTACTACTGGTCACAAACGCGTACAAAAGTAGGCATATGAAATCCCTCAAACGCAAAACTCGCGCGCGCTCCTCGCTCGCTGTCTGTACTTGCGTCTGTGGACTCTCACTTCACTAATCACCTACTATAAAAAACCCGTATTTTTTGCGACCAAGCTTACACCCCCCCCCCCCTGTTTTGGGTTGTCCGGTATTTTGTCGCGACTCACCTGGCAATAGGTATTTGTGGTAAACGCAGAACAAAAACTTTATTCCGTGGTGGTAAGTGGTAACTGCACATGTTTATGAAATATTCTTGAAATTACAAATACCATTGTAATTAATTAAATATCTGGCAGGTCCCCGGAAGCAGCGCGGCGCGGGCGACCACCATCCACCATCTTTTAATTACAGAATCAGCACGTGCCGGAAAAACAGTCATGTCAACTATTTGCACCTAACATGACACGACGATAATTTAGGGGTGCCTTTTAATAAGAGTAATTAAAATGTTTAAAGCGCGCTTTAGCCCGGGCATTGTTTAAGGGGATTAGCCGCAGCGCCCGCAGCTGCGCGGGCGCACGCGGCGCGGGGAGCGAGGGCGAGGGGAGGGGGGGTCATTGTGATCGCTGTTAATTGTCGGACACTTGTCGCTTCCCAGAGCAGACTGTGGCAAGTGCGGAGCGATAAGGCCGGCTGTCCACGTAAAGCCATGCTAAAAAAAGATTTATAAGCATATTCATCCTCACTAATGCATATGCACAATTGCACATGGTAGGTATAGGGATACCTAATAAGCCATATGATACATTCAAATCGACGAAGTACAAGCTCAACGGTTACAGTTAATTACAATACCAGTGCCGTTAATTCAAATCTGTATGAGGAAGTTATGCGAGGAATATATAGGTAGGTAAGTTATTTTATTTGAAATCTATCGTAAGATTTCTGATGAGTAGGTAAGTATCTAACTAAAATGTCATGATGCACAGTCGTTCCTAATTCTGAGACTACTGGTCATGTTTGTATTGCTAATAAACTCCACGCTTATCTCACTCATCGCTCACTGGACGGCTACCGTTAAGATAAGGGTAGCGGTGAACCACGCCCTGACCCGCCGCTACCCCCCGGACACCGCTATTGCCCTAATGACCCATTTGTGCTCCCCGCCCCGCCCCGCACCGCACACCGCGTCTCGTGCCGGACAATGCACCCCTTGTAATTCATACTCCATACAACAATACGCTTAATTATGCTTCGCGAACTATCACTTCACATTCGGCCATTGTAATCATGTTTGCATACTGCCGGGCGCGACCGCATGGCGCGTCCTCTGACAAATAAACCATTCGATGCTACAATATATTTATAAAGTGTTTTTAATAAGGCCTGTCAATTAAAATGTTGTAAGAAGTTGAAGTGCAGCGCATCCCAGCTATCGATCAGGCCGCTCGCGTGCGATGTTAATTAAAGATAGGTGGCGATGGGAGATACGAGCGGGCGTCGACAGGACTTTCAAATTCGTTGCTGACAATCGCTGATATTTATTTCAAGATAGCGCTATCTTGGCTAACGACGCCGACGCCTGCGCCTGATTGCCGGCGCCCGCGCCGACAGCCGACTCTCCAACGGATTGTTTTGGGAGCTCTACTAGTCGTGACATTTGGGCCAGTTCCACTTGCATAAGTCTGAGGAACCTATTATTCATCTAACTAACAATCGCATTGCCACAAGCACACCAGTTATAAGTATAACCGCTTTGGTGGGAACGATAACCGGGGTCAAGTAATACTAGGAACGAGCTCACGGAATTCTTGTGAATTGTGAATAGACAGGCTGGCCTAGGCCGGCTGCGAGCCTCGAGCTCCGGCGTGTAGATGCCAATCAAACTTTCGATTTTGAAAACATAACAAAAGCTGGCAATTATTGGCAAAACCGTACATGGTGCTGACTGCTGGTGTGTTATGGCACCGAACAATCGCTGGTATTTACTTGACCCGCCGCGACATTGGCGCGGACGAGCCTTGGTTGCGACATGGCAGTTGCTGCTGCTCAAAATAAACATTGATATGTAGGCTTTCACTGGATCTCCGTACCTCTTGTCAAGTCCACGTGTAAGCTGGAATTCTAAATATTTACTCTTCTGTTTCTCCGAAGATGGGCGGCTGTTTCTCCACACAGTGAGTTTAGCGGAAACATTACATTCGACAAAATACGTACATACTCCCTGTCATTTTAAATTATCCGAAAGAGAATGAGCCGGGGAATGCTCCCGCGCCATGGGGTTGCGGGGGTGCGGTTCCGGGGTGGCGGGGGGAGGCAATCATGTAATTATATCATTCCCGCGCGGGCAGATCAAGCTCAGTTCGCAATAAGAGTTATCATCAGTTTCTTCTAACTGCGGGGACGATTTATATCGGAGCAGATAGCGAGGTCGTGCGCCCCCTCCCGCGCGCCGTGCTCCAAACATTAACTTAATTAAACTAATGAATGAGATTAACGAAGGGTCCGCGCGATGTGTATCTGCGCGCGCGCCGCCGCCGCCGCCCCGCCCGCGCATTCGTATCTGTCACCAATCCTAAACAAGATTATCGATTCGGCTTATCGTCTATCGCCGCTGACATTTGGTGACATCGATCATGCGCAACGAGTTAATTCCGTGGCTCTGGGAACGTCTGCGTCGTGTCGTGTCCCTGCCGGCGGAAAGGTCAGGCGATCGCGCGATAGCCCGCGATGCGGCGCGATACGTGCGATGCCGCGATATCGCGCGTATTTATTGCAGGGCGATCTAATTATTCCCCGCCCGCCCCGCCCGGCAGCCCGCTGACTCTGTACTACCGGGAGATCTAGATCTGCGCCCATTCAAGGATACATTAGCATAACTTATGAGCTCCTTGTTATGTTACAGGAGCCGTGTTCAGGCGCATAAATATTCCTCCGACGCGCTCAGTCATAACAGTCTCATTGCAACGTACGACGTGGCTATAAAATACGCATGTACTTATATAAAACCTTTGTAACTAATCTTATTTTAGAATTTTATAGCTTATTAGCAGCGTTACCACGCAACGTCAATTAGAAGTATACGTAATGCTCAAATACATGAATCACCAATAAGTAAATTATCAAATCTGTGTCCACGTGTCGCGTGTCGCGCGCTTCGTTAGCCCTCACGCACGCGACGGCATGAAGCGACAAATAACCACCACATTACTACACGTGTAATAATCACGATTTATATTCTGATTACACATATGACTAATGCCTATTTATGTTTGGGTATTGAGTGCGCAGCATTCCGCCGCCTAATCCGCCGGTGACTTGACGGTGGAAACCAACATTAATTACATATGAAAGAGTCCCGTGCGGTCGCACCCGCTTAATTAAAAATGTCGCAATGTTTGCAATGGACGCAATTACAAGCTTTCATTTCATATCAAATGGAAGAAACTACCAGTACGCAATAGCAACTAATAACTTAGTTTTTTACACTAGTTATCAATATTAATTTTCTAATGCAGGTACATATTCTACCTTTAATAAGCGAGCGCGAGTAAGTTATGGTGGGAAAGTTGTTGATATTTCGCGCGGATGCCTGCGCGCCCGGCGCTCTCCCGCCGCGGCATGCGACCGGAACTAAACTTCAAAAAATAATTAAGCTTCCTTGCAATTATGTAATATAAAAAAGAGGTAGATACGTTGTCTATACGAAATTTAGTGTTTAAAAGTGGCCACCACATTTTGACATCATTCGTTTCCATTGACGACGCGAAACTATGGCAAGCCGTGTCAGTTACCCGGGTTTTAGTGTGCCACTTTTGGAGCGCTTATAACATATCTACCTATATTTTATATTACATCATTGCTTCCTTGTATGACTCTACTCGCTTCGATACTAAAATGATAATATATATCACTGCTATTCAACTCGATATCGTATAGGATAATTAGCGAAAATAAAATGTAATTAGTTGCGTGTTTTTTTCCCTTTGTTCTTGCAGTTATTGCATTCTCCCTTCCTCCGCACAAGGAAAATGCAATTTAGTACATACTAGCTTTTGCCCGTGACTTCGTCCGCGTAGAACTCGTTTAAATCGTAGCTCGATACAAACTTTCACCCTCCATTTCTCTTTTAGGGGTAAATTTCCGATATAAAAACTATCATATGTCCTTCTCCGAGACTCAAACTATCTTTATCATTATCATCATCATCATCATATCAGCCGACAGACGTCCACTGCTGGACATTGGCCTCCCTCAAAGAGTTCCAAAGTTACCAATCCTGCGCCACCCGCATCCAGCGGACTCCCGCGACCTTTACCAGGTCATCAGTCCACCTTTGTGGGGTGGCTACCAACGCCGCGCCTACTAACTACCTATATACCAAATTGTATCTAAATGGGCTCCAATAGCTCCAAATAAATATTCACCCCCCATTTCACCCCCTTAGGAGATGATTTCCGGGATAAAAACTATCCTATGTCGTTTCCCGGAACTCAAACTATCTGTAAATCAATTTCATCTAAATGGGTCACTCACATCCAAATTTTCACCCCTCAGGGGAGGCTTTTAGGGATAAAACTATGCTATGTCCTTCCCCAGGACTCCCAACTATCGCTATACCGTAAATGGGTTCCATCCAATTTTTTACCCCCCATTTCACCTACTTAGAGGAAGATTTTCGGGATAAAAACTATCCGTTGTCATTCTCCGGGACTCAAATTATCTTTATACCAAATTTTATCAAAATAAGTCACAAACAAATTTCCACCCCCAATTACAGTTAGGGGATGATTTTCGGGATAAAACTATCCTATGTCCTTCCCCAGGACTCCAACTATCGCTATACCGTAAATGGGTTTCATCCAAATTTCCATCCACTATTTCACCCCCTTAGGGGATGATTTCCTCCTTTCATTTGTTCCGGAATAAAAAATATTCTATCTCCTTTCCTAGGGCCTCTCTCTATACCAAATTTCATCTACATGGGTTCAATCCAAATCTTCGACCCTCATTTCACCACCTCAGGAGATGATTTTTCGGGATAAATCTATCCTACGAGTATGTGCTTCCCCAGAACTACAACTCGCTATACCGTAAATGGGTTCCATCCAAATGTTCATTCCCCATTTCACCCCCTTAGAAGGTGATTTCTATTTTCGAATATCTTCCATGTACAGACTTTCGACCCTCTTCAGCTTTATTATATGTATAGATCATTGGGTGACAAGCAAAAGTCACTACCAAAACTGTCACTCCTCATCAAAACCTCGGTACGTCGTCGATATCGAGATACGACATTCAATTTAAGTATGTAGGTATTTATTAGTTAGTGACTTTTGCTCGTCACCCGACGATATATACAAATTATTGTCAGTACAGGATATTAAAAACGAAATAGCAACGCAAACTCTAGCACATATGAAAAAATTCCGCCAAGTAATTCAGTTCCTACTCGCAATTTGGCTCATTACTTCGCATCACATTGGAACTCTTTGGGAGAGGCCTATGTCCAGCAGTGGACGTCTTTCGGCTGATATGATGATGATGATGATGATGACTTCACATCACATTCACACATCAGCTGACGTATCAGAATGCGTGCGCGCAACGCAACACTCTGACATGCGAATGTGACGTAAATTGACGAATCAAAATGATAAGTTACGGCTATTAAAATGGGTCCAAATGAGAAAATATCGCCCACTCTGATGATTCTACGTAGATAATCTCGATGAGTGTCCACGCGCGGCATTTACGCGTTATCTGCGAGCGAAGTGCCGCAAGTGTAACGCACGCGGGTTACAAACCGCTACGAGTACGGCTAGCGCGACGTGTGACGCGGTCACTAGAGTAGTGTGCTTGCTAGTACCTATCAGTCCATTTATCGTAGATCGTAGTGCATTTATCCAGATCAGTTCATGCTCTGAGGATCAGTAATGAGTCTCTTTTTCTGGTCTAGTGAAGATTGAATTAAATTTGAAATAAATTGGAAAAAAATTGTCTCTACAACTTAACGCGAGTGCGTAACAACGTTATAGTGATTTAGTTACCTATGTGTAATTCAATAAAAAATAGGATACTGTTAGGAATTACAAAAAAAAACTATAGACATTTTTTCAGCTTTCATTGAACACCCCACATGTGTATGTTCATTGCATGGTTTGGGTGTAATTTACACCTTTGCAAGTGCGGCCGCGGCGTTTTTGATGACGTCATTACAGGGGAGACCGACTCCTTAGAGGTTGTCTCCCGGCAGTTTTGGAATCCAAGGGACAACAACAACAACAACAACATGCAACATGCTAAAATATGGCGCTGGTGCACTATTACTGTTTTAAGTTTTTATTATACCATGTCACTTCTAATTTTAGGATTTCAACAGTCCCAACCTCAACAATCACATTCAGGGTCACCGGAAAACTTTATACAGTGCCCCTACTGACCCCAGCCTCGATACTTCAAGGGTCAAAGAGACCTTAATATCCACAACAGCCGCATTCATTCTCACCGAAGCACAACTACCAACCCAGATCCTTCTCCAGCATCCGCCCCAAACCTCAATTCCACACCTAGGCCGTCACTTCTAGAAACCTTATCAAACCTGAAACAAACTACTTCTATTATTAAAAGAATCCCTGAGGAGCTCGGGTACGAGTTGCTAAAAATTTGGACGACGAAATAAAAGACGCCATTTCCCAAAATACTTCAGAAACCTTGGAGCAGATCCTTCACGTAAAAAACCAACCGCAGAAAGAAAGAAAGAACGAAAGAAAGAAAGAAATATTTTAATAACAATTGCTACAAGTCAGGGTACAATATTTACGAATATTTATTTATATATGTCAAACTATATTTTATACCTTTCAATTATCATTGGTATACTAAATAATTCTTCGTACGAATAGAATGACTCCTGCGTCAACCACTTTTTCAGTCTGACCTTGAATGCTGCGGTGGAAGTTGCATCTCTTGCGGAGTCTGGCAGGCGATTGTAAGTAGAGGGGCCTACATAGTACGCGGATCGCTCTGACTTGGCAAGTCTGTGTTTTTTTTTTATTATTTATTTATATGTTCAGTTCAAATTACATCTTACAAAACATTTATATTCTCGCCAAACTGTTACGTTTGACGAGTGATTCGGCGATCAGCCTTTTATGGTGTCTATTACTGCGCAGGTTGTAGTTTGTGTTAATGCCTCTGCGCTTGAACATATCCAAATTCTCGTGTGTGAACACTGAGATCTGGTAAATGAGTAAACAAGGCAGGGGCAGAATCTTGAGATCGCGAAAAAGGTCACGCGCTGGGGCATCCCTTGGCTTACCGGCCATCGCGCGGATGGCGCGCTTTTGCTGCGAGAACACACTCCTCCAGTCAGAGGCGCGACCCCAAAACTCCACGCCGTAAGTCAGGAGCGAGTGCACTGCCGCGTAATAGCACTCTCGCACAGAAACCCTTCCCGCGGTGGTCGTTAGTCTCCGCAGCGCAAAGCACGCACTCCCCACTCTCTTGCACAGTTCATCGATGTGCGCCTCCCATGTTAGCGCACTGTCTAGATGAAACCCTAGAAGGCGTGTGCCTTTCACGTGCTGTATAGGGGCACCGCCGGCGCACACCCTCATGTTTGGGTTTGAATGGCCGTTTAGCTTGACAGACATGAGGCTTGTTTTTTCTTTGTTTAAGGCCAAACCGTTTGTCTTGAACCATTGGTGCAATTGCTCCATGACTGAATTGAGTGCGGCTTCCAACTCCCGCTCAGCGGTTGTGCTGACGACTGCCGTGACGTCGTCGGAAAGGAACTTCGCTCACATCGCACATAAAGCAGAATTGTATTCATCCACACGACATCCAAAATCTATCGATATCCAAACCTACATAGATACAATAGCTCCTTAACTTGTTTAATAGAGTCCAAAATAGGCGAAGCCAATATAAAAAGTGCAGCCCGACTTTTGTTCTCCAGACACTGTTGCCAACATTAACCGCGCTACGGAGTAAGCATCCACCTGCCCCAGCTAACCACATACTCCCTGATCCACCAGACCCGTCCTTATCTTACCTGCAATTATCTCCCGAAGTAGCTCTAAGAGCAGTGTTGTCATTCCCAAGCGTCTCTGCAGGTGGCCTAGTTGGTCTGACGCCGCAACACCTAAAGGACCTAATCGGAAACTGCTCCACGGATACTTGTGAGTCCCTCTTAAGTTCTTTAATTTCTTTGATAAATTTCATGCTTGCAGGCAGGGTAATTAAGTTTTTTAACATTGAAAATGTTTTTTCGATCACTTCAGTATAGCGTCTAATTTCAGCGAGAGTGATACCTTGCCCTGGTCTCGTGAGTTTTAGGGCTACTGGGATGAGTGAGGTGTCAAAAGATGCCTCTTGGCAAGGCTTACAAAATTGTAAAAAGGAAAAACAAAAAAAATTAAAATCTTCTTTTAAAAGTTGCTAATGTAATTTTTTTTTGGTAAAAATGAAAAAAGCCCTCAGGGGTTAGCTGGCCTACATTTTGTAAAAAAGAGAACCTCTCTATCTCTCACGGTCTAGGCAGGAAGGTGCCCTTTATGTGGCGCAATTTCGAGTGCGGCTCGTTATGTTCTGCAATACGAGTGTCGTGTTGTTATTGGAGTGTTTATTTGAGGTTTCAGTGCTTATTCTAAATTATAATATATATTTATATATTGTGAGGCTTCTGTATTTATTTGTGATTAAAATTAAAAAAAAATGTTTTTGAATAAATTGTAATATTACTTTGAGTTTCGTTTTTAATGATAATGTAAGTTATAAAGTAAAACAAATAAAATGGTTTCGTATTACTTTAATTTAAAACATTATTAACAGAATATATAATTAAGCCCTTCTATCTCTTACGTGTAGCGCAATTACAGGGCGCACGTTTGTTTTTATTTTAAATTATAATATAGGTATATTTAGTATGATTTTTGAATAAATTGTAATATGAGTTTAGTTTTTAATTATAATGTAAGTTATAAAGTAAAACAAAAAAAATGTATATTTATTCATATAAACAATATTCAAAACAACATAGGTTATAAAATAATAAGTAGGTATTAACTAAACTAATTATTAAAAACTAAATTAACTTTAAAATACAACAAAACTAAACAACAGAACATTGTGCATTATGGGCCGTAAGAAAGGGATTACTAACGAGAGTGTATTAAAAGCCCGACGCCGAAGGCGGAGGGCTTTTAATGAGTCAAGTTTGTAATCCCCTTTCTGCCCGTGATACACTCCATGTTTTTCATCACATTCGCGAGGAAATAAATAACTACAAAAGACAGAAAAATCTAAAAGTTTCATACAACCGCACCAATCAAAAATTGACGAAATTGACAACTTCACTTCACTTACAGATTTGCGAGTGGAGGGCGAGGGGGCGTGGCCCCACGTAGCCTACTAGATTTGCTTTAACCAATCAGATCAAACACAAACTCATAACTCCCTCGGGAGTTATAAAAATCCATATCTCCCGCGGGAGGTAAATCGGCTATAGCTGCTCTATACACCTGCCTATAATACACCCTTTACGAGCAAGTGTGATGAAATAGTACATTACTTACCTAGGGCGGTTAAATTAATTTTCAATGTACCAGAAGGTCGTGAAAGGCACGAGATCTGTGATTTTTTTTTATACAACTACGGTGGCAAACAAGCTTACGGCCTGCCTGATGTTAAGCTGGTACCGTCGCCTATGGACACGTGTGACTCCAGAAGAATCACAAGCGCGTTGCCGTCCCTTTATTCACTTGAGGATTCGCTGTGTTGGCAGATATAGACATGCCGGTCCCTCTCTCCCAACACAGCGCACCCTAGGGAGCTCTGGCGACCTTACTCACCACCAGGAACACAACACCACATACTTCATAGCATGCAATAATATAGCAACACTACAAAGCAGTGTTGCTATTATGGCTGCGGTGTTCTGTAAGGTGGAGGTACCTACCCAGTTGGGCTGCTCCACATACGAGCGAGATGACATTCCGCTGTGCCCTACCTCTCTTAAGGGATGTGACAGATACGTAATATGGCGCAAAACTCTGCGCCCTTATAAAAAGGGACGGTAGCATCGGACCGATGGCGGTATAGGTACTACCTATCGCCGCTTGGCTGCCAAATGCAGGGTTTGATTCGGATAGATAAGATAATGGATTTGAATTCACGTCCATCTACATCGACACCAAGAGAGGAACGAGGCAGCTTAGTATTGACAATGATGATGGCGATGGTTACAGTGAAAGTTCAACAACTTATGAACTTTACCCTTACCTTGATAGCTTATTGAACAATCTTTATCATTATGAAACGGGGTCTATTATTTTTTTTGCCAAATTAATTACTAAAAAAGCTCAAAATTATATGCGCGAGTATTTTAGTTATATGTATAGTCTGCAGATGTTTGCGAGGACTTGGTGTTAGCTGTGACTGAGCGCTTTTGCTGCTGAGTACACATGTTAAGTAGTTAATATAAGGTGCAAGTAAACATTATGTGTTGGGTACCGTGTGAGCCCACGGAGGCATCGCGGTCGCGGCCGCTGCACGCGATGCGTGTGATTAATCCCTGATCCATGAAATCGCCTACCCTAGCCCCGACCCCTCACCTCACCTCTCGACTCGAACCACTACCACCCGCGCATTGTACTCCTCAGAAGCCTAATCATATACACTCATAAATAACACAGCCTTACACGTGTCAATAGTCATTAAACACGCATCCCACGGCTTGTACAAATTATAATTTCTATAAAATAGGAATTAGAAATTAATAAACGGATATGAATGTGTTTACAAATTGTGCTTCATGTTGCTTGCATTGTATGGATATACAGGATGTAATCGTTAAGTGTAGCCAGGCGATTATTTCGTAAATATAACAGATATTAGAAAACTTTAAACTGATATCGATAGTGCGTTACCCAATGAGTAAAATTACATTAATAACTTTTTTTAAATAAAAGCAGAAATATCCCAAACATTAACTTCAAACCCTCACATACATTTAGTACGCCGTTCGTTGAAAGACTAAGTACATACTTTATACGGTCTAGTCATTTCACCAATTTATCCACGTATCAATCAATTATCATTTTCAAGTAGTAACACGTACTGATCTATTATTATCTGACGGCTTTAAATTAATACAAAAGTTAGATCTATATTTTCATTCCATTACTTTATAAAGCAACCCACAAACGGAGTTTCACCCCGCAGTTCACCGAGCAAGTCCGTGATGTATGTTGTTAAAATGCATAATAGATAAAAAGTTTGGCTTTAAGGACTATATGCCAAACTTTGTTCCAGGCCATAATTGGTAAAAAAAAAGAAAGAAAGTTATTTTCATTCCCGCCAAACGTTTGCGGAAACAAAATAAACGTACTTCCTTAAAAAATAATGCTAGATTTATTATTACACTAGCTGTTGCCCGCGACTTCGTCC
Source organism: Epinotia brunnichana (assembly GCA_963854355.1). Lineage (NCBI taxonomy): Eukaryota > Metazoa > Arthropoda > Insecta > Lepidoptera > Tortricidae > Epinotia > Epinotia brunnichana. The sequence goes on along the minus strand of OY977952.1, from coordinate 144,801 downwards.
GCGTAGAAGATGTTATCGTCTAAATGAATAAATATTAAGAATGAATTTTCAAAAACATTGAAATTAGTTTTGAAGCCTTTTAGCAAACAGTCTAAAACCGAAGTTACAAATCGCTTACTTTCAAAATGTCTTGCTCTCCATACAAACTTTGAACACCCTTATAATCCCCTTTAGGGGATGAATTTCAAAAAAACGCTGAAATGAGTTTTGTAGTCTTTCAACAAACAGGCTATGATGGAAGTTACAAATCTCATACTTTAAAAATTTCTTGCTCTGCATACAAACTTTGAACCCCCCCTATTAACGCTCTTCGGGGAAAATTTTAAATGAAAACACTTAGTTTTTTTATTGTAATAAGTATTTTTTCTACATACTATCAAGTCTCTAGCTTAAAGAAAGTGTTTCCCATACGAACCTTGCACCCCTATTTGACCCCTTATTAGGTCAAATTTTTAAAAACGCTGGCATTACTTTTTTGTAATTTAATAAGTAGGTAATCTTTCAACAAAGTTTTAAGTTTCTACATAAAAAAAAGTTTCCCCCAAGTGGAGTGGAATTACTTGAAAATCTTGACATCGCAAATGGGACATTGCCGCCACGCCACGATATTTTCCATGTGACTACTTCAACTGTATTTATGATTAATGCATTTTGAAAATTAGTTCGCCGGTGACATCGTTACTTTGACCTTATGCTTGAAATATCATGTCAGATTGAGCTCTCAATTTATCGTGGGTGTTTTGGTGTTGGGGTGCAACCTCTGAATTTGACTTTTTTCTCTCTAATTATTATTTGATTATCTCTAGAAATTGGTTCAAATGACATCGTGACACTAGCACTAGCCTATTTAGTTAGAGACAACGCGTACCTATAATACGTGCGTAATTACTTAATTAGAGCTAACATGAAGCTATACACCTTTGTACACAGGTTACAATCTATCTATACATATAATAAAGCTGAAGAGGGTCGAAAGTCTGTACATGGAATATATTCGAAAAAAAATTGGCTAGGGATACTTAAAATCGATAACAGAACACGTTCCAACAGTTTTTAGATTTTTTGTCTGTTTGTCTGTTTATCTGTTTATCTGTTTGTCTGTTTATCTGTTTGTCTGTTTATGTGACCGCGCATCACGTGAAAACGGCTGAACCGATTAAGATGAAATTTGGTATAGAGATAGTTTGAGTCCTGGGGAAGGACTTAGGGTAGTCTTTATCCTGGAAATCAAACCCTAAGAGGATGAAATGGGGGGTGGAAATTTGTATGGAGCTACTTAAACCGCTGCATCGATTTGGATGAAATTTGGTATATAATTAGTTTGAGTCACAGGAAAGGTCAAAGAATAGGTTTAGCCCGAAAATCTTCCCTTTAGGGGGTAAAATGGGAAGGGGGGGGGGGGGTGAAAAATTGGATGTAACCCATTTTGATAAAATTTGGTTTAGAGGTCGTTTACGTTCTGGGGAAGGACATTGGATAGTTTTAATTCCGGAAATATTTCCCTGAGGGGGTGAAATGGGGGGTGACATTTTGGATGGACTCCGTTTAGATCAAATTTGGTATAGATATAGTTTGAGTCCCGGAGAATGACAATGGATAGTTTGAATCCCGAAAATCATCCCCCAAGGGGATGAAATAGAGATGAAAATGTGGATAAATCCCATTTAGTTAAAATTTGGTATAGAGATAGAAGGAGTCCCAGGGATGGACAATGCATAGTTTTTATCCTTAATCATCTCTTGAGGGGGTGAAATGAGGGGTGAAAATGTGGATAGAACCGATTTAGATGAAATTTGGTATGGAGATAGTTCAGAGTCCTGGGGAAGGACTTAAAATAATTTGTAGTCCAGAAATCATCTCCTAAGGGGGTGAAATGGGGTATGAAAATTTGGATGGAACCCATTTACGGTATAGCGAGTTGGAGTCTTAGTTTACTCCTGAAAATCATCCCATAAGGGGGTGTAATTGGGGGTGAAAATTTGTTTGTGACCCATTTTGACGAAATTTGGTTGAAAGATAGTTTGAGTCCCGGAGTATGACAACGGATAGTTTTAATCCCGAAAATCATCCCCTCAGGGATAAAATAGGGGGTAAAAATATGGATAAAACCCATTTAGATGAAATTTGGTAAATAGATAGAAGGAGTCCTAGAGAAGGACAATGCATAGCTTTTATCCCGAAAAATCATTTCCAGAGGTGGTGAAATGAGGGTTGAAGATTTGGATAGAACCTATTTAGATGAAATTTGGTATAGAGAGAGGTAGAGTCCTAGGAAAGAACATAGAATAATTTTTATTCCGGAACACATAAAAGAAGGAAATCATCCCCTAAGGGGGTGAGAAATGGTGGATGAACATTTGGATTGAACCCATTTACGGTAAAGCGATAGTTAAGGAAGGACATAGGATAGTTTTATCCCGAAAATCATCCCCTAAGGGGGTGTAATTGGGGGTGGAAATTTGTTTGACACATTTTGATAAAATTTGGTTGAAAGATAGTTTGAGTCCTGGAAAAGGATATATAATAGTTTCTATTCCAGAAATCATCCCCTAAGGGGGGTGAAATGGGGGTGAAAATTTTAATTTTGCCCGTTTAGATGAAATTCGGTTTAGAGATAGTTTGAGTCCTGGAGAATGACTGATGAATGAAATAGGGTGTGAAAATTTGGATGGAACCCATTTACGGTATAGCGGTAGTTGGGAGTCCTGGGGAATAGGAACATTACATAAGTAAATATATGTATGTTACGTTCCAAGGGTAAAGGTACCTTATGGCGGCCTTAGTTTTGAAGATGTTTTCTAAAACGGGGTAAAAAAAAGGACGTTTTATTATGGCTATTTTGAAAACTATTAGATGTAACATTTTTTTGAAGTATTTTTATTTTTAATATAAAATGTTTAAATTAAAAGGTAATTTAACCCTACGGTTTAGTAGAAAAGGTCCTTACGGCCGTGTGATATGAAAATATGCAAAATAATACTGAAAAAAGCCTACATGCATCTATACCCTTTCCTTCATACAATCCATACTAATATTACAAATGCGAAAGTAACTCTGTGTGTCTGTTACCTTTTCATGCTTAAACCGCTGAACCGTATGAGATGAAATTTGGTATAGAGATACTTTGAATTCCGGGGCCTTCCCAAAGAGTCCTTACTAAAGATAGATTTGATCTGGAAATTCATCACATAAGGGGGTGAAAAGGGGGGAGAAAGTTACGATATAAACGAGTTCCGCGCGGACGAAGTCGCGGGCAAAAGCTAGTAAATAAATACTTTACTTTAATTTACTTTATGAGATCTCGCCTTGTGAGAGAACAGTGTCACAGATGAAATATAAGAAAGTTACTAACAGTGTGCAGCTGCTTCGCTCGCGCGGTCGGTGAATGTTGCAGACTGCAGTCTGTTGTACCAGCTCTCACCATCTCTATGCCATGCTATACGCAATGTCCATTAGAATCTACAAAAAAATCCCGCAGCTTATAGAAACAAAGTTACATATAACACTTTTATCAATAAACTTAAAACTTACCTCCTTACTGAATGCCCATACTCTCTGCAGGAGTTCATGGGCCATTAAATTTTAACAATTTAATAGATGGTGCAAATGCAATTAAGTATGTTGTTATCTAATGTGCAGATTTTATATTAATATAAAATGTTGATTTTATACATATATGTATGTTTAGGTTAGTTTAGTATTTAAGTATGTTGCTACACCCTAGTAGGGTCCATGTCTGTACTGATTAAATGTTAAGAACATCCTGTAAATACCATGGTTGCAGCAAATAAATAAATATGAAATAATTGTGTTGCCTATTTTATTGTTCTCACTCATGACGTGGGGCATTTAAGAACGTTTTAACTCTATACACATTACACGGACTATTCGTATCTAAACCGGTTTCCTCCGTATGTTAGGTGCCTATTAGTTTCTAGTGTAATACTCAGAATTATACTAGGAACCCCGGTTTAATAATAGATAAATATGCGTAATCTGGGAATAGAATGTAACTGCTGTGCCCAGCACCTCATAACTCTCAAAATCTTAAATGTAAAAGATTGTAGCTATATATCTAATGTAGAATGAAGTGATTTTTAATGAAATAAACAGCTTTAATAAAATATTTTTTTTATTTTAAGCTAGTGTAGCCGTGATCGCTGTCCCAGCCAGCTAGCATCAGCGCCTGCGCCCGCGTTGGCAGCGTCTACTCGGCTAATTAATGGGCTTGTTAGACGATTTTGTGTTCTCATATTTATTCTGACCAATTATCATAAGCCCGCGCGCTAACTCAGCCCAATATTTATATGAACCCCGGTCGCGCACGGAACGAATCGCCCGAGCTTTATTAATGAATTATTTCTTTCAATATTTGTTAACTCCGGTGTTGAATAAACTATCGTGTAACCTGTCATGCTAATTATGATTTCTAATAGTAAGAAGGTTATTTATAGCTCCTGCCGTTAGGACTGAGAGGACTTTGGGTCCGGAGTAGATTAGCGTGAGCTTGCTTCTTTACTAGCCCTTATAAAGTATAAGAAGAGTTTGGTCTCTTACAACAACGCTCATCACTTGTAAGTTATAGTACGGGAAGGTCGGGAAGTAGTGGCATAAGGTACAAATTTTGGTATCGGATGAATTCACTTGGCACAGATGTAATATACGTAAAGCTAACCTAATTTAGCCCGGTAGCCATCCGCCACCCCCTGTAGGGTAGGCAGGGGGGGCATTCAAAGTTACACGCCGCCGTGCTTCAGAAAAAAAATCATATCAGCTTCTATTTACGTATCACCTCAAATGTGGTATCATTTTCTGATAAATTAGGCATGAGGAATTCATTTTTGAGACATTCAATGTATAGTTTCATAGAAAAAAAGAAAAATATTGACGAACATATCACAATCAGTTTGCAAAAATCTAAGGACTTTCCGACTTTGCGGCAAAACTAGAAAAGATACACGAAAGTAATGTACAACACAAATGATCTCATTTTAGCTTAACATTTCAGTTTTTTATTTTTAGATAAGAACAAAATTGGAAAATTTGTGCTAAAAAAACCAACAACGCAAAGCGAGTTTTCCCTACAAGATTAATTTTATCGAAAGTACAATTTTCCAGAAACCAGCACGAACTTTTAGTATGTTGTAAACCATGTTATGTGCACCGCAAAACTGCAGAGAGACAGTCTCTAAAGTGTCTAGTTCATCAGTAAAGACATAATCTTCATTGCCGCGGAGGCTTTTTGAAAAGTGGGAATTTCACCTGAATCATGTAATACACTTGGGAGCAAAGCAAAGCAAAAAACCTATTCTTTGACCTTTCCTGTGACTCAAACTAATTATATACCAAATTTCATCCAAATCGGTGCAGCGGTTTAAGTAGCTCCATACAAATTTCCACCCCCCATTTCATCCCCTTAGGGTTCGATTTCCAGGATAAAGACTACCCTAAGTCCTTCCCCAGGACTCAAACTATCTCTATACCAAATTTCATCTTAATCGGTTCAGCCGTTTTCACGTGATGCGCGGTCACATAAACAGACAAACAGGTAAACAGACAAACAGATAAACAGATAAACAGACAAACAGACAAAAAATCTAAAAACTGTTGGAACGTGTTCTGTTATCGATTTTAAGTATCCCTAGCCAATTTTTTTTCGAATATATTCCATGTACAGACTTTCGACCCTCTTCAGCTTTATTATATGTATAGATAGATAGATAGATATAGATGATCAAGTTTATGAGAACAGGACGAAAGATGAACAATCCAATATGTCATGATTTTTAACCCCCGACGCAAAAATGCCTGTGTGATGTGTGTCTGTCTATGGCATCGTAGCTCCTAAATCAATGGACCGATTTGAATGTGGTTTTTTATCCGAAAGCTGACGTGATTGAAGTGGTTCTTAGTTACGTTTCAACAAAATCGGTTTAACCGTTTTTGAGATATTGAACTTTGAAATGAAAATGTCGCGTTATTGCGCTAGTGTAGTGAAGTGTGACTCGGGTCAACGTCGAGCGGTGATCGTTGACACGTCACTAATTGTTGGCGCTGAATTAACCGCGATTAATGCGCGGCGCGGGGTGGGGCGGGCGGGCGTGAGGCCGGAGGGGGGAGGGGGGGAGGGGGGGAGGGGGGGGGGAGCGTGGGAACCGCGCGTGTCACCCTACACCACAGTAATTGCTCATTTAGACGATGACTCGCCGGGACACGTACCGAGACTACGTTTCGCATGTACTTGACGAAAGTGTGTCGGTGCTCGTCGTCGCTGCGCGCGCGCAGTTCCCAGCCCGCGCAGGAAACCATTAAGCACTGATTGGCTCGCAGCAGTGATACACTAAACATGTCATTTCGCACGCACACACGCGCAGCGACCGCCAGGGGCTCCTATAACTGATGACGGAAATTGGATTTGTAATTTAAATGACTTGATTTGATTCAGATCCATGTTTTGTAAGTAGGTAGTCGCGATTGATGACGAGAGCCGAGATGAGTTAGACGCGGCGAAGCTGCAGCTGCGGATGTGACGTCACGACGTTACTGGTGGCTCGTTACTAGTTACTACCCAGCTACATACATATCAGTGTAACGCGTATTTACCTTATAGTAAATATTATTCGTTATTTTTCTTCCTCAATCTGAAACTCTTCATTTGATAATCGCAGATCAATGGTGATAGGAAATGTTAGATCAGGTCGTAGCATCTGCTCTCTCTCTCTCTATCTCTCTCTTCTCTAGTTCTAACGGTAGATTAAATCCAGGAACATTCTATGTGACTATTAGGGCCTTCATAAGCTGCGCAGGCCTGCAGCCATCTTTGTTGAGTTGTAATCGACCTCGAAACCTCACATTTCAAACCTCAGACCACCACTAGATACGACGACGATCTCATAATTCATTTAAAAAAACCACAATTTGCTAAATGACCATTATCCTTGGATTGTCAAGGTTTCAAAAACAAATTATTTAAGTGGTGTCTAACTGTCTACGAAGAATGTTCTACACTTTGAAACCACAAATGCCTAATATTTTTTTCTCTGACCCTTTTCCTAGTTGCATGACATTGATTTATTATTTATTTTTCCCAATATTTATCTTTAATGTGATATTGTTACATTTTGTTTTTTTACTACGTTAATTCGACATTAAGATAACAATAAATAATAATGTCTAAACGATGTAACTGGTGACAGAAGAGCTGGCGGCGGCTTTCTCGCACAACCCATCTGCATTGCAATTCAGCGAGGAAATGCCGCCAGCATCCTCGGTACAATGTCTCGAGGGCCTTTCTCGCACAACCCATCTGCATTGCAATTCAGCGAGGAAATGCCGCCAGCTTCCTCGGTACAATGTCTCGAGGGCCTTTCTCGCACAACCCATCTGCATTGCAATTCAGCGAGGAAATGCCGCCAGCATCCTCGGTACAATGTCTCGAGGGCCTTTCTCGCACAACCCATCTGCATTGCAATTCAGCGAGGAAATGCCGCCAGCATCCTCGGTACAATGTCTCGAGGGCCTTTCTCGCACAACCCATCTGCATTGCAATTCAGCGAGGAAATGCCGCCAGCATCCTCGGTACAATGTCTCGAGGGCCTTTCTCGCACAACCCATCTGCATTGCAATTCAGCGAGGAAATGCCGCCAGCATCCTCGGTACAATGTCTCGAGGGCCTTTTTTAAATTTAACTTTGTTTTAATTTAGTTAATGATATTGACATCATATCAATTACATGCATATTGAGAGAGTATTGTACGCCGATTTCTGGTTGATTGTAATGTAATTAAATACTAACCCTACCACCATTTATATTAAGTATAACCACTCACTGGTATACAATAATTTGATATCAATTTATATTTATGGCTTAGTTCATTGTGCAAATGAATCCGAAGTAGACAGGAAACAAGGCAGATGTGTGCTTGTTTGCTCGGTAACCGATTAGTTCGGGAACGAGTCGCAAGTGCCCGCAATTGTCGAGCGATTTTAATTGTTGAGTAAGTTGTGTGGCTCGCCGCTGCAGAGTAGCAGAGACCGCATCCCATAAACCAGGCGGACAACTCCTCGGCTCCTGTAATCTGCGGTTTAGATTGCACTAGATGTTGGAAGAAGCTAAGTAATGATTTGACATTAGTCAGTGATTCCAGAGAATGTTCCATGTGATCGCGCTAGGAACAAAAGAGTACGTGAAATGCGGCAAGCACCCGCGAGCGAAATGCGAGAGATTTTTTTTTGCTGCTTAGCTGCTAGCTTTAGGGACTTCTACTATGATTGTATTATGTAGTTATTTATCATTCGGTATTAGTTGGAGTATGGTCTATAGATATTCAAATTATTCTAAACCGATACTATTAGCTTGTTCGGGCCGAGCGGCTGCCCGCCCCTTAAACGCCTCTCGTGTGAACGCGCCTCATTGGATTGCAAGGTGGCAACATTGTTTGCCTGTCAAATAGGGACACGTCAGAGGTCACTTGTCATAAATTTTACACGTACCACGTCAGAGTTCGGTGGAACAACGTGCTTTGATAACCTCACATGTCGACACGAATGTCGGAGGTTTTTTTGTTTGGATAATTGGTTGTAATCGCTCGTTTTGTGGACAAGTTCCGAGTGTTTGTTTGTGTATTGGTTGAAGTGTTAAGAGACTCGTGTTGGTGGCCTGAAGGCCCGAGTCGTTTTGGTGAAAACAGAACATTTGGTGATAATAGTGGCGGGAAGATTTGGCGCCTGGGATACGGACCCCGCATTGTTGCACAGCTCGGGGAACAACACGGCCCCGGACGCAGCTTGGGAGACTTGATTTAACTTGACTGACCATTGACGGATAACGGACAGACTTGACAAGATATCGCGTCGATGGGAATGGGTAAGCTAACTCCACATTTTGCTTTATCATACTGAAAAAAAGGACACTTTTGTTAGTCATTATTGGCATATATCGGACCCGCGAGACCGCGAGGCACGTTCAGCGTTGGGCGAGGACTGAACATAGCTATTGATATGAAATTGGTATGACGTGTGTCTCCCACGTGTTCCTCTAGAACTCAGAGAGACGGATACATGGCGTAGTAATTACTTGCTGGGTTCTATCACTAGCAACACCGGATCTTGAAAGGATATAGTTGGCAGACGTGCAGGCTCGGGGACCCGAAAACAATACCATCCACCATGGCTCAGAGCGATTGCATTTTAATATTATGGAAGGAGCGTTACATCGGGAAAAAGATACGTTAGTATTTTCCATAATCTAACATGAGGGGGAGTCTTAAAAATGCTACCGCATGTATTCGAGATGCGATGCTGGAGGAAAATGTTCCGTATCTCGAGGACTTAGAATCAACCTCTCGATTCTCAAAGAACTCAAAATTTAGAAGAAAACAAGGCTTCTAACATAATACCTTCGAAGAATTTTGATATTGATTTATGTACTTTGATATTAACTGGCGCTTAAAATAGGTATTTAAATAGATATCAGACTTTTTAACTCTATCTGACACAACACAGCTTACACAGTTGTCATCTACATAATATATAGTTTGCTAATACTTGGTTGTGATTGTAAAGCAGTTTAAAAAATTAGGTATAGGTAGGTAGGTTTTGGCCTTTTTAATAATTAATTTTGTAAAAAGCAGTTACGCTGATGATTAAAAGAATTAGTGCCGAGACAGATTGTTCCGATAGGATCAGTTGGTTAGTAGCGACGGGCCATGTATGCCTTTGCCTGTGGTCGCCGGTTCGAATCCGGCTCGGAGCCTTTTTTCAATATTTCCTTTAATTTGAAATCGAACGCCCTATACAGCAAGGTGGCGTTACCTTTTGGCAGCATCGAACAACCTGTAGCAACGATGTATTGTATATCTAGTTGGGGCAATTATCTAAATAATAAAAGTCGAGAAGCATTTTAATTAAAGTTTAAACCTTTTCCCGGTATCGTCGACGCATTCCGGGAGCTGCGCCGGCGCAGGCCACAGACTTGTAGCTAAATAGACGGCACATGTAGGTACATGCTCTACTAACATGCTCAACAATATGTTGTGATCGACTCCTAAGTATTTCAATGACGATAGAATCAATGTGATCTGTGAGGACGCAAGTATCAAACATTGGCGATTTATTCGAAAACAAGCTTGCCAATATTACGACAGACATTAGTGACGTTAGCAGGGTATTTTAGTGATAGAGTGGTACTACTATCAATTAAGTTTAATATTTAGATTCTCATATTGATTACCATTCATTCATCAATTAGGCCTACAGACAAATAAATCCTTTCCTATTCTATCATAAATGTGAAAGTTTGGATGTCTGGATGTATGTTACTCAATCACGCTTAAACGGCTGAACCGATTTGTATGAAATTTTGCACGAAGATAGTTTATGGCCTGGATTTAAATATAGGATAGTTTTTACCCCGGGTTTACGCAGTCAAAGTCGCGGGTGGAAACTAGGATTTATATAAATAGTAAATATTTGCGGACAATCTTACACCAATCGATCTAGTCGCAAACTAAGCAAAGCTTGTACTATGTGTACTAGACGTCGAATAACATACTTATATTCATAGAAAACATCCATGACTCAGGAACAAATATTCGTGCTCATCACACAAATAAATGCCCTTACCGGGATTCGAACCCAGGACCTCTTGCTTTGTAGGCAGGGTCACTACCAACTATTTAGGCTAAAGCGGTCATCATGTTCTAAAACTACTGTTCATCCGAGATCACAAAATAATTGTCCTAAGATCCAACATTTTGAGTTATGCTCTAGTCTGACCAGGTTCTGTTACAAGAGAGCAGGAAAATAGGAATTTAAAGAGGCAGCTATAAAATGAACACCACAAGCAGCTTCTCTGATAGAAATAGCTACTAGTTGAGACATAACTATGTCTGCGGTAAGCTTGTGTGTGCTCTCTGGTCCGTCTCCACCCACCGTGTAATGTACTCCCTCGAATAAACCGACCCCATTATAATTGCTATCACATTATTGTTCGACGGCATTTCATTGCTACTAAACATTGAATGCCGAGACCATTTCTTTGTCTGAGATTGAATGGAAGTGTTCCGTAATCAGAATAATACTTGTCTTTTAATCAGAATAATAGTGCTTAGAACTTGCACTGACAGTTTATGGATAGGGTATATAGGATAAAGCAATTTCCAATTTTCACAAAACTAGTCATATGATCGTTATGTGACGTTAATCCTTTCTCGATGGAGCCTAAAAGGCCATACTCCATACTCGTATCCACGACGTGTTTTTCATTATGCATACCAACATTTGATTGAACCTAGCTTTACTTTAAGAAATTCCATATCAACATAGTGTGGGCGACAGAATGTAGTATGTGAAAGATAGGGCCTACGGGTCACAAAGAGTAAGGATGTGTAAAGAAAAAGATAGCGCCTGAGTGGCCAACTAGTTAGAAAATAAATAAATGAATAGCTAACTGAAGTCTTTATTATAATTCCTTCACATAAGGACGGCAATAGTGCCCAGATTAAGCTCCTAAAGCAAAACGGCTCATATATGAAGCGCGTAATTTATTTAGGACTTGAGTACTATAAGTACAGACAAAGATAATAGCTTAAAGTAAAGATAAAGGTACCAGGTACCTCCAGTAATTATTTCATAAAGATCGATAGAGGGAGAACCCCTGATAATTGAGGGAGAGACAGCCAAATTATTTGTAAAGAAACCAACTTGAGACTATATCCCGATCTAGTCCGTCAACAAGGGACATCGGTGACTAGAGTTACGAAAAATGTGAAATAAAAATGTACACTACGTATGCATAGAGTTTTATTGCATATTATGGTGCAAGAATGGTCAAGGTTCAGGTTGATATCTCTGATTGGCTAAAAAGATTGGAGCAAAGTCAAACTTATGCTACCACGTTAATGTAAATGTGAAAATTGACAGGTGAGGTACGGAAGCAATTAAGGTATCATTAGAAAGATAAGGTAAATGCCCTTACGTATGTTTAATCATTTTTAATAATTAATGTTAATTTAAGCCACTAGGGCCTGGCACTGGGCCTTTTGATGTTACCAAACTTAATAATTTTACGTAAATATCGATTTTCCCAATTTAAACGGGAAAAGCTGAAAAACTAAAAGACATTGTAATGTATAGCCTACAAATAGTTCTTTTAAAGGAAAATATGTAAAAACCCTTAGGGTTTCCCTGAAAACCAGGAAAACGTAAAAAGTAGTTTTTTAATAGTGAAAGTGGGCGAGGTCTTTAAAATTGTATCCACCACCTTTGATGTCTGAGGAGTATAAAAGAGGCTATAATCGCCAATTATTTTTGTGTTCGCTCAGCCCCACCAGTGGGAGCTCCTAGGAAGCAGAGGAAAAGAAGAAGTAGGGAAATTGTGATAGGAAGTAGGAATTGTGATAGGGAAAGTAATAACCAGTAGTTTGTGTCTCATATTTTATTATACCGTTTCATTTATTTTCGCCAAGTATTATTTTATCGTCACCCCCCACCCCGTCCTTCAACAGTGCAGCTCAGTCTGCGGGATTAGTGCTCCCCTAGAGCACCTGCGCTATCAAAGCGCGTTACGGCCGTTTAAAACACGCTGAGCGGTTCAACCGCCGCGGTTCGCCCGCCGCGGTTTTTAAACGCCCCTTGTTAGGTGACTGTAGGGTCGCGAAGGTCGAACCTAGGCCTGTCGCATATCGACCCTGTCGACGCCACGCGTCGTCCACACATAGGTAGCACTACTTTTATTTTAATTTATTTAGAACACAAACAGTCGCATAAACAAAAATATAAGGTGTACACAAAGAGTACCAACAGATATAATAAAGCTAAAGACCTGGCGGTTCATTACTATATCAAATCTATGTTAACATAACAACCTAATCATAAGACATAGTAAAATCAAAACTTAAATGAAAAATGTATAAACTTAACAAATTAATTTATACTGGTCCTTGACGCAGTATGCATGCACAAGTTAAAGGCAGGTAATAATTAGTACATGGGATTAATGTTGACATTTTAGAGTTAGAACTTCAGGTGATGTGAACAGTAACATTTACCTTAGGTAAGTATTATTCTCGTGGATGAGCTGGAAATAACTTACATTTGACTAACAATTTAACACTTAACAATGTTTTGTGGAAAAGATCAATATCCTACTTATAAAACCATATATATTTAGTATTTTAATATCTTTAAATCACAATTAGTTGCGCGCGCGTTGATGTCTTTCCTATGACAGCTTACTGTTTGAAGAGTCGTCGTCACTCTTGTTTAGTTCTTACATTAGATCTCCGCCGACAACCAGCGCACAAGCGAGCATGATGACACTACAAACTCTCTCTCGGGATGTATATGGAGATGCTATTTAATGTGCTCGGGGAATATATTTGTATTTGACCTGCTTACCTATAACTTGAAAGGTTTGAATTTTGTGCATCATTTTCCCAATACAGTCAAGTCAATTCCTCTTTTTTTACCCTATTGATTTTATGCTGGATACTTTTTTGTGTTTTGTGAGCTTGTTATTCGATTACTAAGCAGGCAATAAAATCGTGTGAAACGTAATAAAATGAGTGCGAGTTCGGAATCCCGGCGGCGGCGGCGGCGCGCGCGCACCAAACAGAACAGAACAACGCGACGGCTGAACCGGTATTCTGTAACTTGTTTTAAGTTCACCTCAACACCTACAAATATATCTTGACACTACGATTTTCATTAACTAAGTGTCGGTAGAGGTCTAGTTTCGTTAGTTATTGATGGCGTGAGGCGCAGGAGCGCGTAAAGAATAACAGCCCGAAACTGGTATTCACAACGCGGCGGGCGAGGCCGGTGGATGGCAAACACCCGATAACGCGATTTTATTACGAATACCAAGATCAAGATATACTAGGGGGAGCGGTTCGGTGAGGTGGAACCAGTTGTGAATAGCAGACCAGCGACTCATCGCATCTGTGTCGACTCACCGCACCATACGCTTGTTGCGTCATGTTAACATTGATAACGTCGTGTTGCTAAATGGATAGTAAACCATCAAATGATTGTAATAAAGTATAAATTACAAAATATAATTCAAATCGTAAAAAGATATGAACCTTATAAGTTTAGAAAAAAAAGTTTTTTTTATTTATTGTCCAAGAGTAAATTTAAAGGTACCAATAGAATCCTTACGCTTTTATAGAAACAAATTTGTACGACAACTATGGACCTAAACGCAGTATTTCGCGACCGAAACAGCAATTTACTTCATTTTCCATGCAACGGTTATTAGTACAAATTGCACGGTGTGACGTCATACTTTAAAATCAATCAGTATAAAGCGTTTCGGCTGCTGTCAGCGAGGTCCGTCTTCAACTCGATTTTTTGGGTATTAATGTCCTTTAAATGTAGTTGATTCCATACAAACATTTGTTGATCTACAAAAACTGGTTCGAATGGCATCGTAAACAAATTTAAGGCCCATGCATTCCATATAACTTAACCCCGCAACTCACAACAACGATGCTTATCAAAGGTCAGGCTTAGATAATACCATGCCAATACTCTCAATAACACACCTCCGACAGTTAAGCTAGTGATGCTTGTGGCGACCACGAACCGGAAGGCGAGGCGTGGGTAGCCCCCCCCCCCACACAAGGTGGACTGATGACCTGGTAAAGGTCGCGGGAGTCTGCTGGATGCGGTTGGCGCAGGGCCGGCCATTGTGGCACTCTTTGGGGGAGGCATATGTCCAGCAGTGGACGTCTTTCGGCTGATATGATGATGATCATGATGAAGCTTCATACTGGTGGTTGGGGAGATGTGTCGCCGGTGAAGGTGGCGCTTGTGAATACCGGCGTGACGCGACGCGACTCGGGTTTCGTGCAAGCGATGTCCGCGGCGCGACCGTGGCCGTGACGCAGCGGACAACGTGACGACGGGGGCGACACACTTGACGGCTGCAGACGATGCGTCACGACACCTTGAATCGATTTGCTATTATGACAGGAACACGATTCGTGATGACAAATATGACAAAGCATAAGGATATCCCCACTGACAGTTTATTTATTAGAAAAACCAAGTTCTGAAGACTATTTTATAGTATTGTATAATGTATTTAATAAAAAAAGGTTTTTAAAAAGAGGGCGCGGTCCTGCGTCTCATTAAAATACCGCGCGCGCGCAGCCCTCGCGGGACCTCGCGTGACGTCATCACCCGCCGTCTATAGCGCGCCATCTACTTCTGCCTAATTAAGCACTTCGAGTAGGCATAGCCCAATAAGTTAGCACTACAATCAGAGCTTCTACCTTTTGACTCATTTTCATATTCATTTATTTCGTATTAATCATACATTGTCAATTGGGTAAGTACATCATCCTCCTAACGATATTATTCCCGGTTGTGCCCCTAAAGGACCCCGGGGTCCGCTTTGACACCTTATCCCAAGATTTGGCATAGGCACTAGTTTGACGAAAGCGACTGCCATCTGACCTTCCAACCCAGAGGGAAAACTAGACCTTATTGGGATAAGGACTGGTTTCCTCACGATGTTTTCCTTCATCGAAAAGCTAACGGTAAATATTCCGTACATAAGTTCCGAAAAACTCATTGGTACGAGCTGGGATTCAAACCCACGACCGCCGCTTGACATCCGCATGCCTGAACCACTAGGCTACCGTAGCTTCTACTAGGGTAAGTACGTTACAAATAAATTAAAATGAAAAACTAAAGTACCTACTGGGTTACAAATGTTACAATGTCCTATGAAATTAAAATCTATATTTTTATTACGCGAGCCCGATTTTTGTACATGCCATCAGATCTACAGTTATGGTCCGATTTTGATAAATGATATGTCACTGGATTCGTCTCATGCTGCAGATTTGCAATAAGGTCTTCGTTTTTTCATTTTTTATCGGTAAGTTACTAAAATATAAATTTAAAGAAATTACTGTGCGCTGACCACGTGACTTTATGCGTGACATCACGTGGCGTAACTTCTGTTTTGACTCGAGATGATAATGTAAAATAATAAACAAGAATTAAACTCAAACCTGTACTAAGTTCTTCAGCATGAGAAATTATAAATGTTGAGTCGGCCACATATGGATACAACACTAAGAAAAGTAAGAAAAATAGAAAGTAAACGGCCTTTTTAAATATTGTTTATTTACATAAGCTGACAGACGTATTGTGTCAAATGTGGTTTTTTTTTATTGACAGAGACGTCAGTATTACTTGCCATGTTCTTTTTTACTTCAGAAAAGTTTATATACAAACTTATTTTCTCATATTCGAGATGTTGGGAGAAGAATGAGGTTTAATTAAATCCATTAATTGTCGTGGACCCCATAGACGGCTTTTATAACCTTACTTAGTACAATGCCGTAGGCGCCGATAGGCTCCGCCTAATTTCCAGTATAAAGAAAGATGTAGAAAACGAAACTTGATTACAAAATTTTCTTTTGGCGACTTTGTTGACCTGACTTGAATACCATCCAAATTATTTCAGGTTCAGATAATTATATTTTGATTACAGGTAGGAGGTTGGTTATATAAATTTTGTAATTAAACGAGCAATATTTGTACATGTATATATTTGCAATCACGTTCCCGGAAACGGCTCTAACGATTTCGATTAAATTTGTAATACAGGGGTTTACGGGGGCGAGATATCGATCTAGATAGGTCTCATGTCCGGGAAAATTCGTTTTCTCCGTATTTTCTCCATTTTCACCCGAGCAGAGCTCGGTCGCCCAGGGACTAAATTGTAATTTTTTCAAAACGATATGACTTAATACTGGAAACCATAAATTAGTAGATATACTAATAATAAACACTATAAACAGGTGTAATGTCTGTGAAATGTAAGTTTGTATGTTGGGGGTAATCTCAGAAACTATACCCATCCTATTCTAAAAACCCTTTGTTCAGTAGGTAGGTTATATGTATGTATGTATGTAAGCACTTTATTGTACACAAAACAGGTTAAAACATAAACATGATATGTAAGATTAAGTAAAGTAGGTACAAAGGCGAACTTATCCCTATAAGAGATCTCGGGGGGAATATAAGGGATATGTAGAATGGCCCTACAGGCCCCGTAGCATGGATGGCGTTATCACGCGATAAGTGATAGGATAAGCGCGTTGTCTCATTCTGTCGAACGGTGTCAGCCAGGGACGGATGCTCTATCCTGTCACTTATCGCGTGATAAGGCCATCCATGCTACGGGGCCTGGATTAAGTATGTGCTATATTTTATACCGTCGCTCCGCCTAGATTCTTTGTATACGCGGCGGAGTAGCTAGTAATATAATATATGTCATTAAAATTTAATATCAATGTCATTTCTAATCAAGTGTCAGCTCGACATATTTATAGATAAAACCTAGTAGGTATGAGGTATGAGTGAATTACTTATCTGGCTTACTGAGCAACAGTAGTTTTCCACCGGCAAGGTTAGACGAGATGAATGCTTTTTAGGGTTCCGTACTCAAAGAGTAAAACGGGACCCTATTACTAAGACTCCGCTGTCCGTCCGTCCGTCCGTCCGCCCGTCCGTCCGTCCGTCCGTGCGTCCGTCTGTCGATAATTCAATCTCAGTTGAATTGAGATGAGATACGTACAATAGGTACCCGCGAATATAACTAAGCCATTTAAAGGGTTAGAATAAAACAAACGCAGGAGTTGAGTTATCCTCACAGGCAGAGGTCTGGCCTGGCCCACATGACGCAGCGAGGACGCCGCGCCGTGAGAAACATCACTAATTAAGCGAAACTGCAAAAATGTGCCGCGGGTCGGTCCTCAGAAGCGGCGGGCGAGGCCCGAGGCGATGCGGGGGGGGAGTGAGGTTTCATTAAAATACCCGCCGGGTGACTAATCTGCGCCGATCGGGGACGCGAATAAACGATGGAAAAAGGTCAATACTTACTGATAAACTGTAAATGAACTCGGAATTCGTCGAGTCGGGAGCCGAAAGCCGAGTACGACTTTGGTTCCAACACAAAGGCCGGGTATAGCCTGCTGTTGACGCAAGATGCGTGCCTATCAATGATGAGTAAACACTTTATAAATAAAATAAATAAAAATCATTTATTTCAGAGCATGCATGGGTCCATATAATATGTTAGTACCTAACAAACGACTCCTAGTGTTAGAAAATACAGAAAACAATAACAAATTAAATTAAATTAGAGAGAAAGAGAGAGAGAGAGCAGGAAGAAGGCCTACAAGTCAGATCCAACTCCAAGTGGGTGGGAGGCCATCCACATGACTGTATGGATCCAATGTTCTTGGATGGTGCAGTCCAACCTTCTAGCCACAACTGTTAGGGTGCTATTGGCGCTGCCGCGAATGCGTTGCATCAGTGAGGCTGCTCGCTTGCGTATTATGGCATGATATCCATCAACGCGCGCCTCGGCGAACATACCCGATGCGCTGCAATAACGCGGCAGCCCCATCAGCAACCTAAACGCGTTGTTACCCCTTTGCATTTGCAGAGCCCTTGGTATACCTGACCCACAGGCTACACGTGTAGAAGGTTTATGCTTAGATAGGAAGTCTTGTGGCAGGGGCGATCCGAGTGCAATCAACAAGTTTCAGGAGTTCATACCGTACGATATCTGACACGACCAGAGGTTTGAGAAAAAGGATCTCCGCAGTGAATTTGTTCATAAAAATACAGGGTGGAATTTCATAAACTGTACATAATAAAAGGAGAAAAATTTCAGCCAATTTCATCGGTGAAACGGTGTTTTTTTTTTTTTTCTAGTCATTAGTTTTTTTTTTACAGAATTTTAAAAATTTTTGTAAAAACTCGGGTAATACACCTAATTCAGACGGTATAACTTTTGATCCAATGGTCCTAAAATGAAAATAAAAAATGCAGAGTATTACCAAGGGACAGGTTAATAATTCTTAATAACAATAAAAAACCAACTAGAAGAGAAAATCCGCAAAAAAATTATTGTTTTTGAAAAATGGCTACAAAAATTACGAATTTTAAAAGAAAAACACAATTTTCTGAAAAAAACGCATATTTAGTTACCATTTTTTTTGCTTAGTATTAAACCTCACTTAATGCCGATTCTAAAACCGTTTTTAAACTGTCTCAGACTTTGAAAATGACGCTATGGGAAGGGAAAAGCGGAGGGTATTTTTTGTCAGAGAGATCGCGCACTCGATGCGGGGGGTGTGTGTCCGCGTGGGCTCGCCCTTCGGGCCTTCGGCCCTCGGGCTCGCGTAGAGAGCGTGCTCTGAAGGGACGCTTCGGGCCTTCGGCCCTACGCGGAGCTCGGCCTTCGGCCTTCGCGTACCTGGAAGCTCACCTTCGGGCCTTCGGCCCTCAGGTTCGCTTAAAGACACTTGGGGAGCGTAGGGTTTCCGCAAGCGCGCTTTGAAGGAACGCTTCGGGCCTTCGGCCCTACGCGGAGCTCGGCCTTCGGCCTTCGCCTGCCACGAAGCTCACCTTCGGGCCTTCAGCCCTCAGGTTCGCTTTTAACACACTCGGGGGTTAGTGAGTGGTAGCACAACCTTAAACTCCCGCAGCTCGGCCTACGGCCTCGCAGGACTCTTCGGGCCTTCGGCCCTACGCGGAGCTCGGCCTTCGGCCTTCGCCTACTACGAAAGACACTCGGGGGCATAGACGCACAGTCCTATACTCCCGCAGCTCAGCCTACGGCCTTCGCGTGCCTCGTTTTCTCCTGACACAATTGATCTCCGGGAAGGAGTCATGGTGGGGGTTAGGTTTTGATATGGGCGTATAGAGGTCGGCGAGGTTACCACCAGAAAAATCTGACTTCTTCGGATTTGGCTCTAAGTAAAAAATTGCTCTACTGCCCGGCTAAACGGTAACAGCTAGGTTAGGGGTGCTCGACCAAATGTCATAGAGAACTGCGTGCAGTTTTTTTTCAAAATGGTCCTAGAGCTTTGAAATTTGGCTAGCGGGATTCTGTAGGGCTCTAGATTCTGAAAATATTTCGAGTATCGAGTATCGAGACCCCTATTCAAAAGTCAAGCGGTTTGGCCGGAAAAAAAAAACGAAAAAATTCCCCATACAAAATTTTTTTTAGAGCTAAAAAAAAAAAAAAATATTTTCAGAATCTAGAGCCCTACAGAATCCCGCTAGCCAAATTTCAAAGCTCTAGGACCATTTTGAAAAAAAATAAAAAAAAAAACTTCGTTTTTAATTTTTTTCCGCCAACAAACACTGCACGCAGTTTTCTATGACATTTGGTCGAGCACCCCTAACCTAGCTGTTACCGTTTAGCCGGGCAGTAGAGCAATTTTTTACTTAGAGCCAAATCCGAAGAAGTCAGATTTTTCTGGTGGTAACCTCGCCGACCTCTATACACCCATATCAAAACCTAACCCCCACCATGACTCCTTCCCGGAGATCAATTGTGTCAGGAGAAAACGAGGCACGCGAAGGCCGTAGGCCGAGCTGCGGGAGTATAGGACTGTGCGTCTATGCCCCCGAGTGTCTTTCGTAGTAGGCGAAGGCCGAAGGCCGAGCTCCGCGTAGGGCCGAAGGCCCGAAGCGTCCTGCGAGGCCGTAGGCCGAGCTGCGGGAGTTTAAGGTTGTGCTACCACTCACTAACCCCCGAGTGTGTTAAAAGCGAACCTGAGGGCCGAAGGCCCGAAGGTGAGCTTCGTGGCAGGCGAAGGCCGAAGGCCGAGCTCCGCGTAGGGCCGAAGGCCCGAAGCGTCCCTTCAAAGCGCGCTTGCGGAAACCCTACGCCCCCCAAGTGTCTTTAAGCGAACCTGAGGGCCGAAGGCCCGAAGGTGAGCTTCCAGGTACGCGAAGGCCGAAGGCCGAGCTCCGCGTAGGGCCGAAGGCCCGAAGCGTCCCTTCAGAGCACGCTCTCTACGCGAGCCCGAGGGCCGAAGGCCCGAAGGGCGAGCCCACGCGGACACACACCCCCCGCATCGAGTGCGCGATCTCTCTGACAAAAAATACCCTCCGCTTTTCCCTTCCCATAGCGTCATTTTCAAAGTCTGAGACAGTTTAAAAACGGTTTTAGAATCGGCATTAAGTGAGGTTTAATACTAAGCAAAAAAAATGGTAACTAAATCTGCGTTTTTTTCAGAAAATTGTGTTTTTCTTTTAAAATTCGTAATTTTTGTAGCCATTTTTCAAAAACAATATTTTTTTTTGCGGATTTTCTCTCCTAGTTAGTTTTTTATTGTTATTAAGAATTATTAACCTGTCCCTTGGTAATACTCTGCATTTTTTATTTTCATTTTAGGACCATTGGATCAAAAGTTATACCGTCTGAATTATCCCGAGTTTTTACAAAAATTTTCAAAATTCTGTAAAAAAAAACTAATGACTAGAAAAAAAAAAAAAACACCGTTTCACCGATGAAATTGGCTGAAATTTTTCTCCTTTTATTATGTACAGTTTATGAAATTCCACCCTGTATCTCGCATATTTTGCACTGGTACAGTCGCCATCACATACATACTATAGGTGTTCAAAAATATCGGCACATGCACCCTAATGCCTTGAAAATTGAGGTGTGTTCCGATGTTTGTAACACCAACTTAGACAAGCTACATCAGAAGCTGTGCTGCTAACCTGCATTTGTCATTGACCTTTAATCATATTACGTAAATAAGCCACTCAAAAGACATTCTCGTGTACACAGGTTAAGAGGATGTAGAGGCCTGATGCAACTGACATAATCACTTGAAGTACTTACCTTTCAAATTGATACAGAAAAAAATCGTCGGCAGGACGATACGACCGGATAATTTATGCTGATCACTGCCATCCTGGGCTGGATACATTTGTAGTATGTAGTACAGGATTATAATTAAAACGACTAGCTGATGGCGAGGCTGTGTGCAGGGCACTCGTCGGACTATAAAAGTCCGCGCATGATTTGTATGTATTAATTAAACGAGTTTATAAAAACAAAACTATGTTAATGCATACGCTGCACCTGCGGCCCCTCCCCCGCACTCCGCACCCCAAGCCCCTCCCGCCGCCACAAGTTTTTTCCTATCTATTTATCGGCTCGATTTGCACACTACATGGGAGTCCTTTTTTCAGTTTTTTGTGATCGTATAATTACACAGGTGGTCAGCTCGACGCACGTGTCATTCATGATTGACCCATATTATGGAGCAGTTATGTAACGAACGAGTCGATGTCGCCTGCTCGCAATATAGACGCTTGTAATGGGGTGTTGATCTCGCGATATGCCGCGCCGATAAATCGTCCGCGCGAACCTTAGTATTGTCCGATCTCCATATACGCTGACGCTTTATCTACGAATCAGTTATTTATTGTGAGGCGCAACTAGTCGCCGGGTTCGACCGACTACACGTCATTAGAGCCGCAGTGGTGTAACGTCGCCATTGTCGCCCACCACAGGCCAGCGAGGGCTGGTAAGGTGCTGTCCGACTCAAACTATGTATACTGGTCGTCTCATGACCGCATGAAAACACCGCTATTTGAAACTTGTTTTGTAGGGTTCCGTACCTCGAAAGGAAAAAACGGAACCCTTATAGGATCACTTTGTTGTCCGTCCGTCCGTCTGTCAAGACCCTTTCTCTCAGGAACGCGTGGAGGTATCAAGATGTTTTTTTTATATCAAATACTTAAGTCTACTGTCCCTTATTGAAGCTGTGAAAAAATCAAACATCTAAGTCAACGCAATCAAAGATACAACTCTAAAGGGAATCAAAACCTACAGGGTACTTCCCGTGAATCTTAAAATTTGGTACGAAGCAACGTCTTATAGCACAGATAAAGGAAAAATTACGAAATCCGTTAATTTTTAGTAACACCACTGAAATTTAATGTCCAGTATAAACTGTCCGGAACCCTCGGTGCGCGAGTCTGACTCGCACTTGACCGGTTTTTTTTTGTTTTGTTAAAACTGTTTACCCATCAGTAACTAAAGGGCTTAAAACAATGGGATGTATTTCATACATAATACTTATATAGGTAGGTATAGTTATACGCTATCAAATCCGTTTAAATAGTTTTATTTTATTATAGATGTTTTTTAATAGTGACCACCACCACTCCACCACCAGTTCCACCCACCTCAAAGACTTCTACATACGCCAGTAGTATTTAATACTACTTAACAGCAATCGAATCTTCAAATCGTTGATGCAGTGTTATTTGGTGAAGTTCGGTCCTGCGGCCGCGGTGGGAACAGGCAGGAATTCGTCTATTCATATCTTATTAGCGGCGACAATGGGCCGGCGTGCCGCGCCGCCGCGCTAACAGACTCGATTACATGCGAATCAGCCCGGGACAAGGCGCTGACGAATTCGACACGAATTCCGACACTCGTTCCCCAAGAAGGAAGTTCATATGCCTAATGTCATAAACGAGACTTATTAGCGGTCGCATATATGTAGTTACCTACATACTACATAGTAATCAAAAAGTTCCTTCTCTTCAGGTGTTCTTCTTTCCGAAGCGCTAGTAGAGCTTTAAAGTCTAAACATGGTACGGTTTGCGGCATTTGCGGTGGATTATCAAATTCACTTATTCATAGTCAATACTCACCATTATAACTTTGTGTATAAAATAAATAAGTTTCTGTCAAAATTTAATTTTTGGTACAAGCTTATATTGGTGACTGTACTTTTCTGTATACCATCATCAACTACTCATTGAGATGATTCTAACGAGCCCAAACTCAACGGGGTTACGACGGTTAAATACGGAATTCCCAATGGCCACTTCTGTCTCCATCATCAGATCAGCTCGATGGTACCATAATATTGAATTGTCATCCAAACTATACTAGAACCCAAAATTTCATCTCAATCGAATTACGGCAAGTGACTGAAAAATGGATTGCAAATTTTGACGGACAACTTACATACTTACATATTTAGATACATACGAACAGTGCAAGTTAATATAAAGCTTGTAAAAAAGAAGCGTTTCTTTCAGACCATATACAGGTTCGGAAGTTAAAACGGGGCAGTAAGGGCAGCTACTAGATCCCTGCCCCGTTTTAACTTTCCACCCTGTATACGATCCGAAGTTAGTAACAATAACGAAAAATTAAATAAAAACCAAAAAATTCAATTATATTTTTTTTAAGTTACTTGAACTAACACATTAATGATTTTATTTTTTCTTGTAATGTATGGATCTTCGTTATCTGTAATAAATGATTGATTGATTGATATCTATGTCAGCAGGTATTTTATAATAAGTATCTATATTATAACTAGAACTAACTGTGAGGCTGTTCTTTTTCGCTTTATGGCAAAAAAGTAGACAGCATGTGCCTCCGCAAACATACCCGACAGTGCTTTGGCTGCCTCAGCACTACTCAGCAGTACTTATCCACAAGGTTGTTTCTTAGTTCTATGTGTGACCGCCAGGGGGGGTGTATAGATTGTTTATACAAATCTTTGACGCAGTCGCTAGCGAGTAAAGTAAAAGCGACTCACGTCAAACCCGTAGTAAGGGTACTGGACACTTATTTAGATTGTCCCGTTGTTGCGTAAAACTTACCCACAGACTGCAGGTCCAAAACGTCTGACAGTATGCTTTAAATACAGTCAGTTTAACTTGCGTGTTGTTACGCCCTGCAAATCTGCAGGCAAGCATATTGCCCCTTATAGCCATGACCCTCCGTTCCCTCTCATAGTCAGCTTCTTGTCGCTAACTGATAATCTAGCCCAACTATAGGCCCTATATTTAAACCTTTACCCTATATTTGAAATTTACATTACGTTACTGTACATAACGTAAACGCACAGCCCACATGATGCTGCGGGGGAGTCATTCACAGCCTTAATTCGTAATTTAGCTCATCTTGGCCTCGGACTACGGGCTACGGCGTAGCGCACGTAACTATGTGGATTATTCGACGCTCATGCCATTATTGTTTCTTCCTAGTCGCGATTCTGCACAATATGGATTCCACACAGTTGCTTTTGATCACATTCCTTATTCTTTAATATGGTACGCATTTTTTTCATTACCATTTTTTCTGGGTAACTGAATAATTATAATTAAGATTACGTTTGCTTTTGAGGAGTAAAGGTACAATTAATGAGTAATGAAAATGTATCACCATTCTCACCAAAACCGACTTTATACGAACAAAATTGCTAATTAGTCCAACTTGACTTTTAGCAACCGGACTAAGTAGCAACTGGAGTAATTAGCAAAAAAGTCGGTTCTGGCGCTTCGCCGGCCGCTGCCGCGGCACGCTCGCTTCGCTCGCTCGGCTCGCGCGCTGTAGGGTCGCAGTTCTTCCTAACACTCCTCCTCGCTTCGCTCGTCGTCGTACCTACACTGACCTGCCTTAGAGTAAAATAGGTACGTAAATACCTGCGAAGAATAAAGAATGTGATCAAAAGCAACTGTGTGGAATCCATATTGTGCAGAATCGCGACTAGGAAGAAACCGGATTGTATAAAACTACTGACTGCGAAGAATAAGGAATGTGATCAAAAGCAACTGTGTGGAATC
Organism: Epinotia brunnichana; assembly: GCA_963854355.1. Classification (NCBI taxonomy): domain Eukaryota; kingdom Metazoa; phylum Arthropoda; class Insecta; order Lepidoptera; family Tortricidae; genus Epinotia; species Epinotia brunnichana. Next base: position 119,364 of record OY977952.1, on the reverse strand, counting down.
CATATTGTGCAGAATCGCGACTAGGAAGAAACAATAATGGCATGAGCGTCGAATAATCCAACTATGTGCACGCGAGGAAGAGTTATACATATTCAGTAGGCATAATATAATATCAGCAAGAGGGCGTTAACTAGTCAAATCTTGAAGCTGGACGAAAAGTGTGCAACTACACGTACGAGTAGACTTCCTGCAGCCGATCTCATTTATACCTAGCGATGGGCAGCTTGTAATTTTCAAAAGTGAAAGTTTCATTTAAATTTCACTTAAGTTGCTTTAAATTTCTGATATGTTTCTAAGCAATCAGTCACAATAGTCATTCTTATTAATACTTTCTTTGTAATTTGCTTACTGGCACAAAACTTCTGAATTAAGACAGCTCATTACTTGCCATCAAACTTAACAGTTTGGCGAGAATATAAATGTTTTGTAAGATGTAATAATATTTATATAATAAAAAAATTAAAAAAAAAATTAGACCAATCAAAGTAGTCATGATGGAAACATTTCGGAAACTTAAGTGAAATTTTAGAAGTAATATTTCTTTCAGGAAAATTACACAAGTTTCTACGGCTGAAATGCGTCACAGTTTAGGAAAATTATGAAATGTTTCAGAAATTGCCCATCACTATTTATACAATAAGGGTGTAGATTCAAAAAAAATTACGATGCCCTTCGGACCAGTTTTCGGAGAGGAATAAATTTTAGCCTCGCTGGTGGCAGACGAAACGCTTCATATTAATTGACTTAAAAGTATTATATACTAATACAACACTCTCCCAACTGAAATAGTTTACTCGGCAAGCGATGCAATATTTATTAAAAGGATAAAAATTCTATTAGTTGACGAGGCATGCATATAGCATAGATTAATTTAATGTAAGAAAAAATATATTCCTTAATTATTAGCATATATGTAACCAACGAGAAATGTAACAAATTGACTTGTAAAATGTTATACTTTCATCAATGAAATATATGAATATGCATATGAATCCGCTATTTATACTAATCGCTGTATGGAAAATCAAGTAAATTGCTGTTTCGGTTGGGATAACTACGTTTAAGTCCATAGCTGTAATACAATTATGTTTCTATAAAAGCGTCAGGATTCTATTGGTACCTAGTTTTAAATTTACTATTGGACAATAAAAATAATGCGTAATTTTTGGAAACTTTCAAGGTACATCCATATCTTTGTATGTTATTTTTTATTTATTAATATTTTATTACAATAATTTGATGGTTTACTATCCATTTAGCAACACGACTTTATACATGTTAACATGAGCCTGCACCCCTTTTACTCAGCATGACACTCGCATTAAGGTTTTTGTGTCCGCCGCGTAAACTAGCCCGCGCCGCTGTGAACTGCTGACGCACGCAGCGTTTATAGACCACCGTTTTTTATACTTTCCTAATAATAGGGAACAATGATGATTCGAAGCAGAGACCAAATCTAATAAGAGTTGATGAAACGGGTGTAATTTGATTTGACTCCTCTCACGACCGCGGCGGCACGTTCCAGATACGCTCGACGTTCGGTTTGACCGTGACCAGCTCATTGTAGGGGTAAATAATTAATTCCAAAATTATCGCGCGTGATCGGTAGATTAAGTTGGATTCGATGAGGCATGCTGTGAATGGTTCGCGTTTAGCCCCGAAGCTCCAACAAAAGCGAGCGGCCGGTGAGGATAGCGCAGCGGCGCGGGCGCAGCGCGCCGCCGGGATCGCAAATTAAATCTGCGCAGTGCGCCCTCGGGCGGGGGTGCAGGGCTTTCTAATTGCAGCGGGGCGGGGGTGCGGGGCGTTTGGGGTCGACGGCCTGTGCCGCGTGCAGGTGTGCCGCCCGCGCCCCGCGCCTGACATAACACTGGACTGGTTCTGACATAACCCGCCGCCGCCGCCGCCGCGCGGGAGCGAGCGGGACGCGCGGCCGCCGCGGACCCGCGCCAGCGGGAATAGCCCAGCACTCCCGGCAGGTACATACGGTACAGGTATAGCGAGTGTTTTTGTCTCGGATCGATTCCCAGCCTCCGTCCGGCGCCCTCCCCCCTCGCCCCGGCGCGCAGCTTCCTCGGCCGCATCTGCTTCTGCGCTATAATATATAATATAGTATTGATTGACTGACTGTTATTATGTAATCCGGCGAACATTAGCTCGGATAACCGTCTACCTCTCGGCTAATATATTGTCACGATTAGTTCTTCGATCCATTAGGTACACTAATTAATTTGTTTCTAGCCGAGTCCCGTTTCATTCTAGACAATAATCGATTAACCATAAGATTGCGTGCTTCTATATCCCCTTATCAAACTCTCCTCAATCTGGATGATATCACCGATGAAAAACTAATTTGCAAATCATGGCGTTCATGACATGAACAACCAAAGTTACTATCAGACGGCTGGGTTTTAACTAGTTCACGTGCACAATATGTCCATTTACGTCACAACATAAGGCAAAAATATAATAATTGAATTGAAACCTACCAAAACATAAAGATAACATAGTACAGGTTGTTTGGTCCATCGTTTGCCAACTTAAACAGACAGGTAGGTTATGTCGGGTCATTTACTAACTATTCCAGACTACAAAAAAAATTGTGCCCACGGATTTTTTTATCATAGGAAATGTCAAATGACCCAACCTACCTGCCGTTTTAATTTTGCAAACGATGGACCAAACACCCTGTATAATTGGCAGTGTGATGTGACACCTGCCCAGCTAGCACACTAATCGGACATATATTTACGTTCGGACGTATAACTTTACGATTGTGCCCATTTTTACGTTACTTAGCTAACATGGTAATCACGCATCATATATTTATGCCATAGCGTAAAATATACGTAGCAAAATTATTACATTCATTTCATTCGTTCAATAGTAGTCTATGGTTAGAAGCCTATTATAATACTACCTTATTAAAGAGTAATGATAAGCACTGCACAGTTTACTAAACATTTGTTCCCCTGTATTAAGTTGTGTTATAATAGTTTTTGTTTTTATTTACGTTACTCCCACCCCACAAAAAGTTTTACGTAGTGGTTTTAAGTAATTTAGCGAGTACCAAAACACATGTTAGTTTATAATAGAATCAATAATATTTGTAAATTTGTGTAATATACTTTATTACAACACAAACAAAAAATCATAATTATTGCGTTATTTATACTAATTTATAGTTAGTAATCATGATCTAGCTAAAATTAAAAATGCTAGATCATTGTTTCAGGAGACGATAGGAGTTTTGAGACTGAAACCGTATGTGTTGTGACAGAAATCGGAGAAATCCTGCGAAAATTATATTGTTTTCATAGTGTTAAAATTTATCCGGGGTCTCGAGTGACCTACATAAAATTTCGTCCGTCAACGGCTCATATCGTCAAGTTTTATGTGCCAAAATCAAGAGCATGTTAGCATTTGACGTAAAGCAAATAGTTTTATGTGCAAGACATATAAATGGTCACATTTTACGTAAATGATGGTATAGCATGTTAGCTCATGACGGTAAAATTTTATACGTCGGTTGTGGACATAAAACATGTGCATAAAAGTCGTCATTTTGCTAGTGTGCTAGCCGGGCTGTTTACTATTTATTGGCAAGTGCGAGCTCTCGAGCCGGCCAGCGGTGACGTCGCGCCAGCCGTCGCCGTCGCCGACAGCTCGCAAGGGAAGTCCTGCTCCCGTAACGAGCGGCGACTGCGCGCGGCGACACGCATGTTTAATGAACCGCGCGGGGGTGGGGACGGCCACGGGCGCGGGGGGGAGGTAAATGAGCGCAGTCAATTAGTGCTGCAGATGGACGATAACGCTGACGGCCCTTCCGGCGCCCGCGTCGCTCCCAAGCAATTAGCAGACCTGCGGGCTCATGCCCTGCGGTCGGGAGGCAAGGAGTAGCGTGTTGGAGGTATTGTCGGATTTGGCAATGTGCCGGTATGTGTCGATATCTGGCATCGGTGCCCACGCGCCGATAGCATCGCCACGCCCGCGCATTGTCTTCAGCGCCGCCGCTGTCGATGACGCTCATTTGACAAATTACCTGATTGCCCTCATTTGTAATGTTCTCTCCTACACGCTTATCTGAAACGAAATATTCAATTCAAAAACTTACCACAACCCCAAAGTCCGAACCGTGTGAAGAGGGATTGTTGCTCTTTGGATGATTTTGTAATGTGAAAATTAATGAGTCTATCTGAGGATTGCGGTTCTAAAGTGCCTACAACTTATGCGGGTATTATAAGCTGCAGTTAAACAAAAATGAAGAGACGATTGAGGTGGCTGGGTCAACTACGGCACCAGCGATGGAATACATTTTTAAGCACCGCACGAGCAATCACTGAAAGTTAAATGAAGATCGCTTATCTATGTTGCGCGCGGTTTGGTGAATGGGCAGTTGTCGGCGGTTTTTGCGCGCGCACAATGCGCCATCAGCGACCGGCGCGGCGTCGCCGCAAAAACCCGGCCGGCTCCCAGCGATGGTTTATATCGAAAAACTCACCGCATTGTGCGTTACATTGTGTTTTACTGTCTATCTTCTATCCTGAAATTTACAGCCGCCCCCGCCGCATTCAACGTTTTCTTGCGAGATTGCTTGCCTGCCTGGCTCCGCTGAAAGCATTCTCCGACCGCCGTGTGGCGAAAAAGCGGTTTTATTGTGTTCCAGGACCGCTGGAGTAATTGGCGGGTGCTCGGGGCGGGAGGCTCGGCCGGTGCACTTACTTCTCTCCCACACAATTAGTCGAACCAAGAAACAACTTGTCTTTGCCTTGCCAAGAGCAAACTTAACTCTGAACAACCATTGATATTTTTGTTGGTACTGCAGGTAATAGAAGATCAACTTCAAGATCATCAAAGATGTTTACATACATGTTACCTAAGTGAATTAATAAATGCCAGCCCAGTTTACTTACTCCCAAATTTATAAGTTACAATGATCACATAACAAACAAATTGTAAAAGAGCTCGTAAACCGGAAACCACGATTATTAAATAGGCAAAACATAAATAGTGAAGTAGCCGGCACCCGCGCCGACGGCGGTGCGGGTGCGGCCGGAACACGCTATCGTTTCCGCACGGCTCGCTGACACGCATTCGCTTGATATTGATAACACTTCTCAAAACAACTCGTCAAAACAACTTTAAACCTAACCATCCATGTGTTTTAATATTCTAAAGAACGGTCGTTAAATTGAACGTAAGCTTCAAAACAAAAACCTGTCCAAACAGTTTGTATGAAGGTAATTCACTTTTGAAACTGTTGTACAGAGTAGTAATTTCGAACTGTGATGTGCTTATTGATATTTAGTTCTTTGCTAGGATTATCATGGGTGACAAACTGACGCATGCGGATAAACTGAAATCTATTTCCTCAATTTTGGGATCACCGACAAAAAGAAACATTACTTAGGTACTTTTTATCTCCCAAAATAGTAATGTAAAAAAATGGTTACAGTCCGCTAATTTCATGATACCTAGTAGAAGAGAATACGCCACGAGCCCAGCCTAGCAGCGCTGAACTCTCTTCGAGGTCTATAACATAAATAGTTATATTCATATTCATATTCATTTATTGCTTCATGTGTTTTACAATAGGTCTTAAAAGATAATACAGGTCGCAACATGAACCCTGCTAGGGCACAGCAATTTAACTTATGAACTAGGTAAGTATTATTTATGAGCGTATAAAATTAATAATAATTATTATTAGTGGCAATTACATAATATCATTAAATACAAAAACATAAAAATTTAATTAAAATAATTCATAGGACATTCATTGAACATAATAAAATTGTAATAAAAAACTAATATGAAACATGTTTAAATTAATTGGTTCCATCATTCAATTTGGTATAGAATAATTCGATTTATGTCAATACGTAGCAGATTTTACATGTTCTTATCGATTAAAAATTCATTTAAACAGTAGTATGCTTTTTTTAACAGTACTTGTTTCAATTTAGAATTAAACTTGTTAAAGTGCTGTTCATCTTTTATTTCTTGCGGAATATGATTATATATTTTAACTGCCATACCGTAGGGTCCACAGTTTACCATTTTTAACTTGGAGGTAGGCAGACCTAGCCGGTTTTGGGGACGCAAGCTCGGGTGACGGGACTCTAGAGTGAAAAGATGTAAATTTTTCTTTACAAATGCGCTAACTTCCAGAATATAAATGCAAGTCAGTGTCAAGATCTTATATTTAATAAAGTGTGGTTTACAGCTGTCTATTTGACTTATGTTGACTATTATCCTGATACATTTTTTTTGGGCTCTAAATAGTTGGATGGTGTCCGATGCACCACCCCACAGCCAATGCCGTATTGGAGGATGGAATGGGCATAAGCATAATAAGCGCAGATTGCGGCCTTAATATCTGTTACTTTTTTTAATTCATAAAGCGCATAAGTAAATTTACTTAGTTTCGTTCTTAATATATTAATATGTTCCTTCCAGTTCACAGCAGAATCAATATTTATACCTAGCAGGCAGAAAGTATCAGTACATTCCAATTTGTGGTTTTTATATGTGTAATCGATTTCGAGCTTACGTTTTTGATTGGGCTTAAACTGCATGAGTTTCGTTTTAGTAAAGTTAATTTGTAGATTGTGATCACTTAACCAATTTATTATATCTGTAAGAGTGTTATCTAAAGTTTCATGCAGGTTTACTTCATTTTGGCAAGGAAGTATTACAGATATATCATCTGCATAAAGCGAGCAACAACTGTCTATTATCTTAGGCAAGTCATTAATGTTGATTAAAAAAAGAATGCATCCTAATACGCTGCCCTGTGGTATTGATTGTAGTACTTTACCATCTTTAGATTGGATTTTTTGAATGGTACTTGTTTTATAGTCATGGCATTTTATTTCTACGCGTTGTATGCGGTTTGTTAGGTAAGAAAAAGAGCCACTTATGGGCATAACCCCTTACACCAATCCCATAGAGCTTGTTTAATAGTATACGATAAAGTACCCTATCGTATGCTTTGCTCATATCCAATAGGACACCCACAGCATATTTCTTTGAGTTGATTATATCCAGTATTCCCTTGACGTATTTAAAGACTGCGAGTGTAGTTGATCGGTTCCTCCTAAAACCACATTGCGAGTCACTGAAAATATTATTCGCCTCACAAAACGAGTATAGACGGTTACTAATTGCTAGTTCGAATATTTTTGCAAATATCGACAGTAGTGCTATCGGTCTATAATTATTAAGATCCGTCCGGTCCCCTTTCTTATGAATAGGTTTAATGATGGAAATTTTCAAGAGGTTGGGGACGGTTCCTTCTACAAATGACTGGTTTATAAGGTGGCTCAGAGGTGTGCTCAGCTCTTCCGCACACAATTTAATACATAAGTATAGGTGGCATTTCGTCCACACCAAAACTTCGCTTGTTTTTAAGACTACGCATAATTTTACATACCTCCTGGGGGTTAACAGGCCCGAGAAACATTGAATTTAGAGGCTGGTCCACAACTGGCTGACCACGCGGTACCTGACTAGGGCTGTCTGTGTCATTACCAACTGTCAGATAATATGTGTTAAATTCATTTGATATTGTAAATGGGTCGCTTGTTATGTTATTTTTTATTTTTATTTCCATATTTTTTTTGTTTTTTATTTCTTGTTTATTTGTATGTTTTTTGACTATGTTCCACATTGTTCTTGTAACATTTGCGGCTTTAGAAATTTTACGTATATAGCTTAGTTTTTTCGAAATTGTAACAGTGTGTTTTAAAGTTTTTTCGTAATTCTTGTAGTCTTTTCTTAGTATAGGATTATTACTCTGTGTTGTAAGTATTTTTGACAGACGCTTATGTCTGCAAGATATTTTTATTCCTGTAGTTAACCAAGTTGTTTTGGGATTATTTTTAATTTTTGTTTTTACCTTTGGTATACATGTATCCAGTACATTGTTCAACTTATTATGAAACCAATTGTAATTTTCATTTACATTATTATTGTTGCTATTTAAAGTGATAGGTGAGAAATCAATCTTTTTCAACTCTTGTTTGAAATGTTGCATGTTTTTTTCCGTAAACTGTCTCTTTTCTATCGTCCAGTTTTTTTGCATAGCATATGAATTTGTAGGAATGTTGACGAGTATGCCCTTGTGGTCTGAAAACCCGTATTCATTAACATTAACAATGGTTTGTTTACTATGGAAATTAACAAATATTAGGTCAATACAGGTCGCGGTCGTAGGTGTAATCCTAGTTGGTTTTGTTACGAGTTGGCTAAAACTAAAGCTACTCATTATATAATAAAGGAATACTTCAACGACAAATTCGTATAAGTACATTATTATTTTTGTAGTATTTTAGACTATATGAATGTTATGGAATTCAAGAATTTCTTCCCTCTTATTAAATTTAAGTTTAATTTTTACTTGCTCTAAAGCAAAAATTTTAGGATTATAAATTTAGGATAGGTACGTTTCAAAAACTTTTGTGAATTGTTATATTATTTTATATATTATGCTACGCCCTTACAGGGTTACCATGTATGACCTTACCTTATTTGTAACACCTTTGTAACCATGGTTTCTGCATTAAATAAACATAAACATAAACATATTTAAGAGGTTCGCGGTCAAAGAAGATTTTTCAAAAACATTTATGTTAAAGTCGCCTCCGATAACAATATGTTTATTATTATATTTTTTTTGCACATATTGTAAAATATTTGTTAGTATGTCTTAAATATCTGTCTTTGTTCTATCTGGTAAATACACATTTATGACAATTAAGTTATTCTTAGGACATTCTATGGCACATACTTCAACACTTTTCTCTACTGACATTTTTACTATATCTTTCCGCTCTATAAAGTCTATTTCTTCCTGTAGAAAAATACATACTCCGCCGCCCTCGCTCTTTATACGGCAGAAGGACGAAGCTAACTTATATCCATTGACACGTAGTAAGTCTCGTTTTATATCGGTAATCCATGTTTCTTGAAAGCAGAGTGCGTGTATAGTTTTATTCTCATTGGTGGCAAATTCTATCAGGTGAGTTTTATTTTTCATACTGCGCATATTTTGGAATAAGACGTTAGTTTTGTTCACGAAAAAACCCTTGTTTAGGGGATGCGAGTAGCTGAATGGTCATGTTTGGACTTAAGTCGTCCGATATTCTATCTCTTTGTATAGCTATTTCAAAGGTATCTTTATTTGGTGGATTGCGCTGCGTAGGAAAGCCTTCGTTTTGTAGGGGAGCCGTGTTTTACTGGTTACCATTAACATACACCATATCCTTCTTTACGATTGGGTTTAAACCTTTTGCACGGGCATCTTTTAGAGTCTCTCTCAAGATGTATCTTCTTTTGAGCTCTTCTTGGTCCATGAACTTTGAAACTGCCAAGCCAGTATTTCTAAGGCTAAAGCTGTTGTGGAGGATATAGTTTATCATTCTCTTGTTAATGAACTCAATTGTACACGTATACGCAACAGGGATTTGTACAAGCTTAAGCAACCAGTTTTTAAGACAGCCTTGTACAACAAAAACTGTTACATGATGTCTATCAGAGTTTATAACAATATTCCCATAGACATAAGAAATCTGCCATATACATTGTTCTTGTCAAAACTTCGTCGTTGGCTCCATGACAATTGTTTTTATAATATAAATGAATTTATGCATTTTAGAACGTAGAATTTATAATTTTTGTTTTCTGGTTTTTGATTATTTTTTGATTGTAATTTGTAATTTGCATGCCACTAAAATGGTGAATTATGCTGACCATATTATTTTAAAAATCCATCAATTATGTAATGTAATGTACCATAATTCTGCAAATAAATAATTTTTGATTTTGATTTTTGATTTTGATTTTGATTTTAATTGGTCTTCGATTTCCACGTTTACCTATTCTTGTTACGCTGTCGATGAATCCGTCGATATCTATTCCGAGGATGTCGTAAAATATGTGACTGATTCTCTTTATCAGAATGTATTCGTTTTCTCCTCTCAGTTCGTTTAATCCATACAGGACTAAAGAGTTTTTGACGATATTGTAGTCGCGTGTATCAGTGACTATGTTTGGTTGACTTTCAGTTTTTTTACAGATGCAGTCTAACTCTTGTCTTAGCTTTTTATTTTCCGATTGAAGCTTTTGTATGGTATCGTTTATCTCATTTATTTTTCCCTTTATTTCTGTTTGTGATTCTGTCAATACTGCTGTGTTGTGAGCGACTTCCGTTTTTAAGGTGGTCATCCTTGTGTTAAACTCTTTCATTATTGTATTCGTGATATTTTCTGTAATTGATTTTGTTAGATCTATTTTCATGACATTAAATTCTGTTCTTATTAAATGGCTAAATCTCTCGTAAGTAATAGTATCAGACGATGCATCTATTTGTCCACGCGAGTCTTCACCATGTTGGTTTTGTGGGTATGATGGCGTTGGTTCTATTTTTGTATCTCCTAACATGTTTATTGTTATATCGGATTCGCCAGCGATGGATATGTCTGTAATCTGCAGGCTCTGGGTCTGGTCCTCACGCTCTGTGGCTGGGTGGCTCTGTGAATATTTGTAATACAAGCTTGCTGGGGATGCCGGAGCATCGTCATCATTTCGTTGACGCCTTGTAATATTTTCGCAGCAGGGGCATTTCCAATGGGTGCCCAGTTCAAGTTTACGTTCTCTAAATTGTGCGGTGGTTATATTTAGACAACGATAATGATACAGACCTTTACAGAGTGTACATACGAGTAAATCTCCCCTTTAAATTTTTGCGTTGCATGCCGCGCAATTCATTGTAAGCTTTGTATTGATAAAGAGTCAGCACTTGGTAATACGGTATATCAGACCAATGATTATTATTCTCTTCGTATTGTATTTATTTAAATTTATAAAAATTATAAATTCCTAAGTAGGCAGATAATCATACTCTTTGGAACGTACCCACAGATTATTTCTGAACGCAACTGTTTTGTCACTGCTTTTGAACGTAGCCTTTCTGGCGTATCAACTGTCAAGTTAATGTTATGACATTTACGGTGTGATTTTTATCAGCTGATGTTGCGGTACATCATAATCGTTTTCAAAATTTTGAAGATCGTTATTTCGCTTTTGTATGTGTGCGTGAATCAGACATTGTGATTGTACAGACGCGGAAACTAATCTATATGTAATTCGTACAACTCACGGTTTCTGGTGGAAAAAACACTGGTGCACTTCGATGAGGTTATGTTCTTCGTAAATTTCACAAACTCGGCAGTATGCAATGTAATCCATGTAAGTATATTAATATTATGTTAGCAGCGATTATTTATAAGTATTGACAGTCTGACAGCTGCTGTTATCACTCAATACCTGCGTATTGATTGGTTTGATAGGCACATATTTTAAAGTCATATATTTACGTGCAACAAATATAAATTTAATATGAAACTACATACACCGAGTCAGACATACTTTTAGTATTGGTACTCTGCAACATTGTAGCACTGAGCAAGGAAACAGCGAGGCGTCGACGCGTTAATTGCGGCTTATCGCGTGTTATGTCACATCCCGCCGACCACCGCCGGCGACCCACTGCCTCACTGCGGTGCGATGTCGCCATTGTGTCCACGTGGTGCGGTGACACCAGCGTCACCGCGGTCACCCACGCCGCGGCGGTACCACCGCGATTAATACACATTCCTAACTTCTACCAAGACGTGTTTACCTTCAGGAAGGACATGCAATCTTTTACCCCGCCGAGTGCTATTCGTACTCCTTTCACGAGAATTTAGTTATAGGCAGACGTGAAGTGTGAAATTGTGTGGTGGGCTCGAGTGTGTGGGAAGGGAACGCTGCGCATTCCTTTGGTTCCACCATACGAATAGTAGTATACATCTCTAGATATTTAAAGCCTAATGACGAAATTGTCTTTTTCATTTTAATACAATTAAAGACTAAGGGTCTCGTTCGACGCCGGAATTCGTTTACAAAAAACGAAAGCGCGACATCGGCCCATCAGCCGCTTCCACCGAATTAACCGGAGATAAGCCGCCCCGCGGCCCGCCCCCGCGCGCCCTTAATTAAAACGTCCTGCGCGGCTGACGAGCGGCGCGGCGCGGCGGCGGCGGCGGCGCGGGCGCGGCGCGCCCTGGTACCTGCGCCCGCGCAAACGCGGTTTATTTTTGTTCCCGCGACAACCTGCGATCACGATCTCGACGCATTCCTCGCTCGTTACTCAGCGCGGCTGCATATCGCTATTTGTTAACGTTTCATTATAATTAATCCTCGATGGAATATTTCCATCGCGGCCGTGTATTAATCTTGTCACGAATTAATTAATTTAAAACCATCGTCCGATACAATACGTCGATTATATTGATGGCGACCGCCGCCGGAGACTGCGCCGCCGCTCCTTGGGCACTCGCCAGCTCACACCACGAGACGGCAACAAGGGCGCACCTCCACTATATAAACGCGCACCTCCATTAAACGCGCATCTTCACTAAACGCGCACCTCCACTAAACGTGCACCTCCACTAAACGTCTGTAATAACTGAAAAATGCACAACACATCTTTTATAATATTAATTTAGATAAGTAGATGTAATAATTTGTTCTTAAATTCTCAATACCGTCAATCAAGTAGATACCTGCCGGATACCGTAAGCAAATAAAGCGAATTTGTAAACGAAATGTAAAACGTTCCATAAAGAGGTCGGTTACCCGCGTAATGCCGCCGTGCGCAGAGCAACCAATACTCCGCCTTTTTAATCAAAGACAAATTTTAATACAGATAATTGTAATCACAATCGCAATCCTCCAAAGTTTAACGCTTCAAATCGAATTATGCCAGAAAAGGATGGTCTTAATACCTGCGAATGACCAGTTGAGAAGCTCGATAAACAGAGATCCGCAGTGAATTTGTTCAACGTGGAGGCTCGTAAAGCGAGGATGAATAGAGTTGGCGTCGATTCACGTCGCACTGAATGCGCCGGTGGTGGCGCGGTGGCCCTTAGGTGCGAGTTGCGAGCTGTGATCCGTGAGGTGCGCGTCACGCTAACGAGCGACGCCCGCGCACCCGCCGCGATTTACTGTCCCAACAGTGACGGAAGAATCTAAACTACACAATAACTACACTGTCATGAAAACATCAAGCTAATATGTACCTACCTACCTAGTCTACACACATATTAAATGATTTGCATAATGTGTATATGTCACCGTTAGATTGTGAACACCGTCAGTTTATAATCTTACCCGTTATATTATAAACTGACGGAATATTGTGAACTGCCAAAACCATTCACAATTTAACGCAATATTTTTCGTTAGTTTATAAACTTTCAGTGTCGAATCGTCAAATTGTCAACTGAGATCAAATCGGCTTGCTACGGAACGTACACAAAGACTAGGTAGGTTAGGTTAGTTAGGTATCTTCAATTGCCCGAAGGGCAAAGCGCCCAGAAATAGGAGCCCCGCGCAGCGGGGCTCCGTTGACACTGCTGGATGCCGAAATAAATGGAAGAAAATGTCTGAATAACAAAAAAAAAACTACCATGTTCTGACATAAGTGGAAACTGATGCAAGTGGAATAATTCGCTCAACCAAACAGCGCACAGGTTGCGTTCGAATCAGGCAAATTTGATTCAGTTCACAATTTGACGATATTACATTGTTAGTTTATAAACTAACGTAAATGAATGCGTAAAATTATGAATTATTTTGGCAGTTCACAATATTCCGTCAGTTTACAATATAACGAGTAAGATTATAAACTGACGGTTTTCACAATCTAACGGTGACATATACATATTGAAAATCTGTCCCTTTTTGCACATATTAACATCAATGCCGTTATGACGAGTCGATCGATGTCTAGGTGCGCGGTTGACGGCGTGAAACGTTGCACAATGCACTCTGTCCGCGCAGCAGCTGCGCCCGCGCCGCCCGCCCGCACCCGCGGCCGCACTTCACACCACATGCGACCCCTTTTATCTTAATCACGTCGCTCCCACGCTACTGTGGTGTAACTCGTTGGCAGTGCTTTGTAGCCATCTGCCCAAAGTCTAACATCCAAATTAGATGACAATATTTGCATAACAGTATCTAAAAAAACCGGCCAAGTGCGAGTCGGACTCGCGCACGAAGGATTCCGTACCATTATCTATAAAAATATTTTTTTTTTCTATTTTTAGTAGGTACGAGTATTTGTTGTTATAACGGCAACAGAAATACATCATCTGTGAAATTTTCAACTTGGACTAGTGAGATACAGCCAGACAGACAGACAGACAGACAGACAGACAGACAGACAGACAGACAGACAGACAGACAGACAGACAGACAGACAGACAGACAGACAGACAGACAGACAGACAGACAGACAGACAGACAGACAGACAGACAGACAGACAGACAGACAGACAGACAGACAGACAGACAGACAGACAGACAGACAGACAGACAGACAGACAGACAGACAGACAGACAGACAGACAGACAGACAGACAGACAGACAGACAGACAGACAGACAGACAGACAGACAGACAGACAGACAGACAGACAGACAGACAGACAGACAGACAGACAGACAGACAGACAGACAGACATACAGACAGACAGACAGACAAACAGACAGACAGACAGACATACAGACAGACAGACAGACAGACAAACAGACAGACAGACAGACAGACAGACATACAGACAGACAGACCCCGTCCCGTTTTACTCTTTGAGTACGGAACCCTAAAAACAATGATTATCGTACAATACCAGGTAGTAATCTAATTATCCATGCCCAATTGACAATGGCTGTAGTTGGATCCTAACAATAAAGAAGGCTCCTTAATATCTAAAACGCCACTTGTGGTAAGAGATACCCATTTCCGCATGGTAAGTATGCGCAATTGCGCTTTCACCTCATTGCCGTCAACCACACTGGATCTTCACCGGCAGCCAGTTTCCTAAGAAAGGGTCTGAAGCGGGCAGTAGCCGGGTCAACGACAGCGGAGTCGCGCCGGAAGTCACCGGTTACCGCCACCGCCAGGAAAAACCGCCCATTGTGGCAGATCACAGCCAATGCCTCTGCGATATTTCGCAAAAACTCCCGGCATTGTAGCGCTTATTACGACATGCCAGAGTTAGATCGTTCATGGAGGACGGGATGCGTTGAGTTCTTGCAGGCCGCGTCGGTGGCAAGCAAGCAAACTATTTAAACCCACTTACACAATACACAATAAATCAATTCTGAAAATGTGTAGTTAGTTGTAATAACGGTTAAACAATAAAGTTTCTTCTATTTCTATTTCTATAATATGTGTCATTAAAATACCTTTCAATCAAAGTATTGATTAAAAGGGATGCCCTTCTAATCAATTCGGTTGCTGATTGTAAAATATCTTGGAATCTGAATACTGATAGTAGACTCATTAAACTACAATAGTGAGACATTAAAATAAAGTGCCAGCGAGATGACCAGCACATCGACAAATTTTAACTATTACCGGTTAATGTTTCAGAAACCCTTTCATAGTGAACTTCAATATTAGTTGCGATCGCCACAGATACGAGTATCTCACTACCGTTTATACTGCGGAAGTGACTTTCAGTTCCTGTGTGAGTTATGGGTACCCATTACAGTTATTTATAAGAATTTTAGCAGCAACCATTTAGTATTGTGCCAACTTGAAGACTTTCAAGTAATGTTTCTGCTTCCGTCCCCATGTTGCATTACCGGTAAAGGGGATGTGACTTGACATGCTACGTTGAATCGACATTGACACCGGCATGCAGGTCGCGGGTCGCACCGCATCACGCCGACGACGACGCGCGCCCGCCGCCGCACTACACCGCTCGCCGCCGCACTACACCGCTCGCCGCCGCACTACACCGCTCGCCCCCGCCTCGGCTCGTCGCTCACACACCGACATTTACATACATACATACATACCATTACGCCTTTATCCCTAAAAGGGGTAGGCAGAGCACATGAAACTTGTGTTCCAGTGCCACTTTTAGCATAAATGTGGGTATAAAAGATCGACAAAATGTGATGTTGCAGTGATAGGTTGCTAGCCCATCGCCCACAACACACTTCAACCCTGTTCCCTTAGTCGACTCTTACGACACCCACGACATTTAAATTTCCATAAACATGTTATTACGGTTTGCGGCCGACTCATATACCGCTTTAGTCGTTTATTTTTTATATTTATCTGATACCTCGTAAAATATGCAATATTATCATCGTTTACAACGTGCTTCACTTCGTGTTTGAATTGTAGCAATTACTCTGAATGACTTTGCGCGACGAGTGGGAGGAGAGGCCCACCGGTGGGCCGGGCTGCGCTAGCGCCCCGCTGTCTAGACTACCTAGACCCCACTCTGTGCTAACATCATCCGGTTGTTGACAAAGTTGATGAGAAATAAATGATGGGTTTCTCACGCGTCTCACCTGGCAGGGGCTGTTTGCCGGCGGCGCGGGCGGTAATGGGCGCGACACGCGTAAATTGCGTATCATCATCCAATAATATTTGATGTGCGCCGAGCAAACAGCCCGCGCGTCCCGGGCGGCGCGCGGGGGCGGGGTGTTTGCCGCACCTGGCCGGCTCTTGTTTTTCTAACAACCAGTTTCTGACAAAGTTTGGAGTTAATTTGAGCCTCTCCCCGCCGGCTGCACCTGTCCCCGCGTGTGTCAACAGCGCGCTGATCCCGCGCCGACGCCGCGCCGCCGCTAATCCCGCCGCTCCTCCCGGCTTTGTGTCACGCTGTCGTAGTGTCGTCACAACTCCTGCCTGTCCTCGCGCGGCCGAGCGACCGCCGCGCCGCGGCGACAGCCACTACACATGTCACGTCGGATCACATTTTCCGACCGGTCGTACATTTCCCACGCTACATTAAACAAGATTAAGAAACTAATTAAGCTTGCATTATTTGTTTTTGACGGCGCGTCGAGTGGAATGAGCTTTCTGCAATAAAGGATTAGACTAAGTCTAGTCTAGACTAAGCATTACTGTCAGCCGCCGGGCTTAGCGCTGCGTCACCGCTCACTCGCCTGTCTCAATACCATTTTAGATACTAATCTCAAATTATTTAATTTAGAAATCTCCTTACCTATAGGTATCTGCATCAAAAAACAACCGGACCGCTGCGAAACAAGTTGTACCAACTTAAGTGCCTTTGTACAGTCGCCATCACATACATCGGAGCAAACAAGCACGTCACAAACATCGGAGCACACCTCTATTTTCAAGGCATTAGGGTGCATGTGCCGATATTTTTTAACACCTATAGTGTACCTATGTATGTGATGGCGACTGTACCGACTTAACCTTTTTCATCTGTATTTTAACAATGTCTTCTGTACAATAAAGTATTTCCATACATACATATAGGTATATATAGGTATCCCATAAAAAATATTCCATGTAAAGAATAGGCCAAATCTCAAAACTGTTCCACTGAAAAAAGTTGTGAGATTTCGTAGAGCCAAGTCAGGCATTCTTATTAATATTTATTTGCTTGCTAATAAATAAAATTCTACAACTTGGGAATCACACAACTTTACTACAACTTTATTAATTTTGCATACTCGTAAGACTATGTAAAATGAAACATGACAAATGCAAGGTTGGAATCTCCTTTTATTTAAGTAATAAAAATACTTGTGTCAGGAGACACCGCTCTTCCATAAACTGCGTATGGGAACAACCAATTAATGCGGGATTAACTAATAAACCATGTACCCACTCATAAAAAAATATTATTTATTTATTTGGTGTTACCGAATTTATTTTATATGAGTTTTAGTTATACCTACATGATTTATATAATATTAAAAGTATTAAAACACACATAAAAAAAAGGATTAAACTTCGAGCTTACATTAGTTACCTACATTCCATTTCAATTATTTACTTAATTTATATTTCAATTAGGTATATACGTGCCTCTTTATTTTGCTCGACTTGGCGGAAGCACTGCCCGCGCCCCCAGATTTTCTTTGAAATAAGTACATACAATACAAATACAAATTATTTATTTACCATAACAACGTTACATGCGATTAAATTAAACTATTCTGTTAACATACACATTTTTAACAAACAGAGAAAGATATCCGTCAGCCCCAAACTAGGCACAACCTGTATCTTGGGAGCCGAGAGTACAGATTTTACAAGTATAATTTAAAATAAAGGAACAAGATGACCGTGCTAAGAAAATATTAAATCTAAAATAATAAGATAAGTGTGTGAGTGTGAATGTGTGCGTGTGTGAATGTGTGCGTGTGTGTAACACAATTTAATAATACGCATTATTTGCTACCTTCATCTTTGACGAAACCATTGGTCTGGCAGACATCCCTTTGTTCAGGTAATTCCTGAAGGATGCGTATATGAGTACATTCAGCAGCTCTCGTATTAAACCACACTTGATTTACTTGATTCCTTCATGCGTTTTGACAGTCGTCAGCATTCCACTAGCCACTCTGGGAATTACAGCTTCGGTGTTATTACGAAAGCTGCTTTTAAGTTTATGGCGGCTGAATGTTATTAGCGTCGTTATTCATGCATAGTATGAAATTCGTGCGCATTTACTCGCGGGAGTGCATTCGCAGGCATAGGCCGGGAGATGTAGGTTCTGAAGGTTCGGAGCAACCAGTTGGCTAAAAATAAACAGGTCACGGCGCGCCGCCGGCGGAGCACTCGGGCGCGGGGGCGCGCGGGGGGCGGGGTGCTCATTAAACCGGTCCGCGGGAGCGCGCCCGCGCCGGCCGGCCGCTGCACTTGCTAAATGATTTTGTTCCACATGAATATGTAGTGGAGTTTACCGCGGGGTGTCATAAAGCTGATGCGCTATTGTTTCGCTTCGTTCGGCGAGGTGCGGCTCTCTCCGCGCGACGGCGACAGCTCCACGTTATTGAATGCTTCCCGTGTGCTAGCCAGGCCAGCCCTCGCTGCAGTCCACAATGCGCCGTCATCCATCTTGCTACATCGACACATTGATGTTCTGCTCGCTGATTGGAACAAATCCATTATAAATACATATTGATATCTATTGATTGATTGAAAACAATCACTCGTATTGAGCATGGCATATTCATACCTCATTGTATTATTCCGAAGCTCACGGGTGATCGTATGATGGGGTGTTTCGATGCCTTGGCGTGTCGATCGGCAGGCAGACCAATTGTATAATGAAATTGCTGACATTCGACTTCAGAGTTGATTTATAATAACTGTTGTTAGGGTATCAATATATTCAATCCCAACGCGACTGGACTGATCCCTAAATATGGACCCGGCACACAGACGAAACACGTCGCAATACTTATCTACTTAGTACAGGGTCCGCAAATATACCAACCAAATCATAGTAATTTTTTTTTATTTATCTCATCTCTCATATCATCATCTCAATAAAATCTTTGAACCCTCTTTTACGGATAAATTAAAAAAAAACGTTGAAATTAATTTTCTATTTTTGGACAAACAGTCTAAAACCGAAGTTACAAATCTCATACTTTAAAAATGCCTTGCTCTCTCTCTACACAAACTTTAAACCCCCTTTTAACACTCTCTAAGGGGATGAATTTGAAAAAAATCTGAAATTCGTTTCGTAGTCTTAAAAGACTAAGATTATTATGTTAAAAGTTAAAATACAGAATAAGACCAAAGTTCCAAATCTCTTACTTCAAAAATTTCTTGCTCTCCATATAAACTTTGAACCCCCTTTAAACCCCCTTTTAATTTTTCTAAACGCTGAAAGCACTTTTTTCGTATTGTACATTGTACCTAATAAGTAACCTTTCTACTAACTTTTAAGTCTCTAGTTCAGACAAAGTGTTGCTCATACACTTGCCTCCCTTTTTAACCCCCTTAGGGGTATAATTAGCTAAAACTCTGAAAGAAACTTTTTGTATTTCAATAAGTAATATTACTACACAGTTTAAGTCTCTAGCTCTAAAAAAAGTGTTTCCCACACAAACCTTGCACTGCACCCCTAGTTAACCCCCTTAGGGGTGGTTTTTACTAAAACACTGAAAGTACTTTATTTGTGTTTAAATAGGTAATCGTTCTACAAAGTTTCAACTCTCTAGCCCAAAAAAGTGTTCCCCATACAAACCTTGCACCCCTTATTTACCCCCTTGCGGCGGGATTTTTCTTAAACGCTGAAACAGCTTTATTTGTATTTTAATAAGTAATCTTTCCACAAAATTTCATGTCTCTAGCTCAAAAAAAAAATGTTCCCCATACAAACCTTGTACCCCTTGTTATAACCACCTTAGGGTTGAGTTTTCTAAAACGCTGTTTTTTTTTTTTATATTCTTATAAAAGCAAATATGCAAATGATGATTTTGTAAGCAAATGTCTTGTCTTACCGGGACCTAAAGAAATTAGCCGAGGACCGAGAGAACTGGCGCCTATTACTCCACCACCGACTAGAGCCAAGCTCTTAAATGTTGATGTTGGTGATGAATAAGTAATAGTTTTTAAAGTTTCTATCTTTAAAAAAATCCCCATACAAACCTTGCACCCCTTTTTAACCCCCTCAAGGG
Source organism: Epinotia brunnichana (assembly GCA_963854355.1). NCBI lineage: Eukaryota > Metazoa > Arthropoda > Insecta > Lepidoptera > Tortricidae > Epinotia > Epinotia brunnichana. The sequence continues at coordinate 98,845 of OY977952.1, read as the reverse complement.
TCGTATTTTCTAAAACGCTGAAATTACTTTATTTGTATTTAAATAAGTAATCTTTCTCTTGTTGCTTTTCTCTAAGTTGCGCTGCCATTTTGTAAAAAATACAATTTGCTAAGTCGTGTTAAAATATTGCAAGTTTTATTATTTTCCAACATTTTCATATCATTACAAATTGAATTTTTTCAGTACTTTTATTGAAATTAGGTGTTTAATCTGTTTAACATCAAATTATGGGTAAATGCCGTTAGTTTTAGACTTCACTAGTTTTAGACGATAGTACCTATTTAACTAATGTTCAAACATTGATTAAACAGTTATTTTTATTAATTCATAACGGGCCTAATTAGGAAACCAGGTGCCCACCAGCAACACTATTTAGGGTTCCGTACCTCAAAAGGGAAAAACGGAACCCTAAGGATCACTTTGTTGTCCGTCTCTTTGTCTAGTCCCTTTATGCGGAACGCCTTTAAATATCGAGTTGAAACTATAACAATATATTATACTCAAGACTACAGTCCCTTCTTCAAGCTGACAAAAAATCAAACTTCTAAGTTAACGTAAAAAAAGCGGCCAAGTGCGAGTCAGACTCGCACATGAAGGGTTCCGTTAAATAAATTGCTTTTTACGATTTATGACGTATTAAAAAAAACTACTTACTAGATCTCGTTCAAACCAATTTTCGTTGAAAGTTTGCATGGTAATGAACATCATATATTTTTTTTAGATTTATCATTCTCTTATTTTAGAAGTAACAGGGGGGGGGGGGGGGACACACATTTTACCACTTTGGATGTGTCTCACGCGCAAACTATTTTTGAAGAAGAAGAAGAAATTTCTTTTGAAAACAAAAATGCAAAAACTATTACATGATGTTACCTCAAAATCTGCATTGACTGCTGGGCTATGATGTCGTGGTGCCAAGATACATTACTTGGAGGTCATAACTTTAAATCAAAATTTCTCTGAATCCAAAAATAAATAATAATGAATTGGACACAAGAGGTTTCTGCAAATGCTCTCAGGAAGCGTCCTTTTGAATATTTGCTCATATTACAGGCCACACCCCGTATAACGTACAAAGCATTTTTTACGCAAACGACCAGCAGTTGTTAGTTTTATTATGTAAATCAACAATGCTAGGTGTATACTAGCATTTGTTAGGCCAGATAATGTTGACACACGCGATAACAATTCATCCACATCCACAACGATAACTGATGAAATGGCAACCATGCTAAGCCCGCTGGAAGTTTTTCAGGCATGCCAATACATTTTTATGATTTCCTGTTTATTCCGCATCAAAAAATAAACTAAGAATATGACAACTTGACAAATTTGAGAGCACTTTATGCAATGCAGAATGCGTCCAGCTTTTTTTAGAGTTTTATATGCACCAATAGGGAACTTGCATCTTAATATTTTATTACGAAAAACAAAAGTATAATCCAGCATTAAAACAACTGTTATATGCATTTGAAATCTGCGCGCGCCGGCACCCCCCGTAAACGCTCTATACTAAACGGGCTTATGCTATGACGTCACAGCGTAGCCTTTACTATGGAGTAAGTCATTAATTTGCGATTACTCCACAAAATTTACGTTTAAGTCTATACTTGTCATACAAAATATAATTTCTAATTTAATATTCTATGTAACTGTTACGTTATTTTATCGAAAAAATAAAAAATACATTTTCGTCATTTTAACGTTAGGTAAAACTAATAAAATCGTTTTTTTTTTCATTTGTATGATATCTCTACGTATATCCGCATCGATTGAGTGCAATTTATTCGAAATTGAAGTCCCATGCAAGTTCCCCATTAAAACAGCGGAAAATTCAGAAATAAACTTTAACTCCACTTATTTTGGATTTTTCACATACGATTGTAATGTACTCGTAGGTAGCCCGAGGTAATGGCAGCGCATAGGTCCTGTTGCTTGCTCTCCGGCAGCAGCTACCATACCCTGACCCTGAGATGGTGCTACTAGGTGTCTTATAAATATTAAATAAATAAATAAATATTACGGGACAATCTTACACAAATCAACCTAGGCCCACGGTAAGCTCATCTTCATCCTAAGTATATACTACTACCGTGTGCTAGGATTCTTGAACGCTAAACTCTTTGTGGGTAAGCTCGAGGAGTAGTTAGTCGTGCGCATGCAATTGTTTTACACCAACGACTGTACTGTGTACGAGTATTGAAATGAATGAACTCAGTAATAAGAGTTAAGTATTTAGTCATCTGTTGCGAGTGCGCAGGCCTTGCCCGAGGGCTGCGCGCGCAGCTGGGCGGCGGCGTCGGGAGCTGCTGTCCCGGTCCCGGGCCGCGGGCTGTGGGCCGCGGCCGCCGCGCGCGCCGCACCCCGCGCCCGCGCACCCCACACCCCCGCACGACGTGCCCGAGGGAATCACGCCACGACCTCTGCTACAGGAAATAAAGTAATATCGTCGACAGGAAATGCTGCATAATACGAGAACTAGCAGATACCTAATCGACGACGATCCGTGCGGACCCCCTGCACTAGCCTCGCACGCGCTCACACGTTTAGACTAGTAAATATTATCTCGGTTAAAGGAACTTATGAAACCTTGACTCAAAATAAAGTGATTGGTAGAAAACCAAATAGACGCGCTAAATGAGCGACAGAAAATAAATTTTTACCGTCTCATAACATAACGGACATATTTTAAATATTTATCTTAATTTTTAATAGGTATAATTATGCAAATGATACCTGGGCGCTCGCATCGGCAACATCGCGGCCGATACAGCGGTCTTTGCCAATTTCTAATCTGCATAATTAATAATCCCATATAAGAGAACGACTTAAAAACGAAATGGACTTAGATTTGCAAAGTCCAACAAACCGAACTCCATTAGACAAGAATCAATTAATTATAATTAGTATGAAATTCAATCTTCAAGAAGACGAGAGGCGGCCGTTGAGTCGAGAACTCGGAAATATCCGAATTGGTTTTTGTTTAGTCGCTTGATTACGAATACACGGTGCCTCCATTCTGCGCCTCATACTTAATTCAATTTAATATTGAAACTATCTATTTACAGGAGGATCCTTCTCTGACACTTTCACTTACCAATACAACCCATATTCAATTTCATGACCATGCTGTATGCCGCATGTACACTCAGTATTCACACACGCAATAAAAATATTTTAATGGCGTCTCAGCCACCACAGTAATATTATGAGCGTAGTTGCGTAGCAGCTGTAGTTCAGCATTCAAATAACAAATAAATAAAACGCATCATCGATCAATTATGAATGGACTTTTATGCCTTACAGTAAAGGCCCTGCTGCCACCGCGAGGTCAAGCAGTTTCCCTGGCGATGTACTGCGGCGGCGGCGGCGGCGGCGGCGGGCGAGTCGTGTCGGCGGTCGGCGTCGGGGCTGCCGCAGACCGCAACATGCAGCTGGGGATGCATCGCTCAAAACTCTCTAATTTACTTTCCTAGTAAGGGCCGAGCCACAGCTCGCGTGTATCGAGAGCATGCTGCCCAAAACTTGGCAAAATGTGTCAACGACATGTAGATCTGGCGACCATAAATTCCAAGTGACGATGCAAACTGCGCCCAACCCAACTGCGAACTGTCGAGTTCTGTTTGTACTGTAACAAGTATAATACAATATTCAAATTTGCTATCCGAAACACATTAACGTCCCTTCCCTATTCTTCTTCTTTAAATTTAAGAGTTATCCTCTTGTCGGTGGAGTATTTTCCACTTCTCTCTGTCGTACGCCATCCCCTTCCCTATATGTAATAAAAAATAAAAAAAACCTTTGTTCTATTCACACACATGGCAACAATTTCGTATTTTATATATTGAATTTATTGTTTAAAATTTAAAATATGTGTAAGTCGCCTCTGCGGTGTAGGCCTCCCCCAGTTTCCACCATCTTTCTCTGTCTCTAGCTTGTCTTTTCCAGTCTGGGCCCCATTTTTCGTTAAATACATATATCTTCAGCTTTTCCTTGGTCTACCTGTACTTGATGTTATGGCCATCTCTAGGTAACCACTCCACGAGTTTTGTGGTCCACCTATCATAATATGGCATTCTACATGCATCTCCTGCTTTTTAAATTTCTTATTTTTTCTCCAGATCATCAATTACTTTTGTTTTCTTTCTTATTTCTAAATGTTTAATGTTATCTGATATTTTTATGCTGAGCATACTCCTTTCCATTTTGCGTTGAGATCATCAATTACTTTTGTTTTCTTTCTTATTTCTAAATGTTTAATGTTATCTGATATTTTTATGCTGAGCATACTCCTTTCCATTTTGCGTTGATGTACCTACAGCTAGTTTATTTTCCTTTTTGTACGTAGATACCATGTTTGGCAGCCATACGTCAAACTGGATATTAGGATCACTATGTCATATACATAATTTGCTTTTTATTCTTATGTCTATGTATTTATTTTCCGCTAATATGTACCTATAATGTTTCTTTAGTTTTGCCATACCTAACTGATGATAAAAAAAACGATTTTCCAGTCATTTTGATGATCGACTACTCAATGATAATGGCTGTAAAATCACATGATTAAAATGAAAAAGAACTAACCGAAATACCACCGCAATGCATTATTAAGTGTGATTTAAACCAAATAAAATCTGAAATCCTTTTATCCTGTCAGCGTTATATCATCAACTATCGACCCGCCCCGGCTTCGCACGGGTTTATGTGCATAATACATGCATGTATGGTTTGTATTATACATATAAACCTTCCTCTTGAATCACTCTATCTATTAAAAAAACCGCATCAAAATCCGTTGCGTAGTTTTAAAGATTTACGCATACATAGGGACAGACAGACAGACAGCGGGAAGCGACTTTGTTTTATACTTTGTATTGATGCTAATACGGTTGTATGCACGGTATTCATGCATCAGTAGAACTCTATTGATAAACTTATCAGCCCTACCTGAGGCTACTAATTAAATTTAGAAGTAGAGTTCTCGAAGTTAAAAGGTATATAATGAATTATTTATGATACTATCTATTTATCGTTAACCAGGTAGCAACATTAAACCGCATACCATAATTAAAGCTTACAAAAGTGAAAACCCAAAATAAAGTGATAGGTAGAGGTGTTCTATGTCATCATCAAGTTATTTTACGTACCTTTTTTTTCATAAACAATTATCACCGTTTCTGCCTACCATTATTAAGATATATTTTTCTCTAAAACTAATTAAAAAATGATTAGCCCAACGGTCTCAAACTATATCTGCATTCCATCTTGAAATTCGCGCAGAGCACCGCCGCCCGCTGCGCCCGAGCAACGTCAATAAAAATAAATCAAATCAGTGCAGCGAGAGGCGGGAGAGTGCGCGAGGGCCGGGAGGGGGCGCCGAGCGCGGCGAGGCGAGCCCGCGCCGCAGTCCCAACTAGAGCCCCACGGCGCGCGCACGCCGCCTCTCACGACCCGACGCGACCCATGCGCGCACACGCGCCCGCTCAGTGCGACAGTGACTACGAGTGCAGTGATAGAGTCTCGAGCCGCGGCGCCAAGCGCGGCCAGTGCAGCGGCGGCCTCTCGCGGCCGGCGGGCATGCGCCCTCGCCGGCAGCGCCGGGGCCCCGGCTGACGTCGCCGGCCCCATGCGCCGCGCCCGCGCCGCCGTCGCGCCGTCCGACCCCGCGTCGGCGTCGGCGCCGCACCGCGCCGCCGCCCTAGCGCTGTTGCTGCTCGCCTTCGCGCATGTACGTCTCCTCCATCTGCGCTGTTTGTCGTTGCCGACCGTACGTCTGTAGCCGCAACACATAGCCTTGACCACTTCACTGCGACCTCTAGGTCTCTCGAACAACATGTTTAATATCAGCTTTGAACCCGCTACCCTATCGGAGAGTAGCATTTTGATATTTCCATCGCTGTCATGGTGTGTCAAAGTTCCCCTAGTCTACTAATACTTTGTGTGCTATCCTTCGTGTCACCAGAATTAGAAAATTCTACAGTGATTTTATTTGGTGCAAAAATCCTCGTCAAATAACATGAAACACCGGGAAATTAAATTCCAGAGCGGTTGACCTTGTAAGAGCATTCGATAAGTGAAGCCTGGTGAGCCGGTGCGGATACATCGACATTCAGCTCACATCGTTATGCAAATGTCTGTGGGAATCCGTCCCGAGCGCGGGGTGCGCTGTCGCCGGCACTCGCCGCCGCAAACTCACGTGCGAAACCAAAGCCAACAAATGGAATTGGAAACGCGGAAATTGCTCTCAGAAAAAAAGCCGAGATACCAGAGTGATCTGTGTATCAGTATAAATGAGCATTGGTCGGTGGTCGCATTGACGGTTTCCGCTGGCCGCATCCGCTGCGATTATCTGCTCATGAGTCTGCGCCTTATCTGCCGGCCCGCGCCCGCGCCGCGCGTGACACGCACGACAATGCGCGCGCGCTTATACAATAATCTCATCGCGCACCCCGGCCACGGCTGCTCCATCATATGGAACTGGGAAATATTTCGCTCCAGAGGTCATTGGCATCGTGACCCCTAACGTAATATAGGCAATCAAAATAATAATTGAAATCTTGGGCTGTAAGAGTGTACGTATGATAAACTTACTAACCACTTGGTAACTTTATCTATTTGAGAGGCACCTGACCGCAACGATTAGAGATTAGTTAAATGGTTTTCCAACACGGGCAATGTTTTTGTGTAATGTAGGTAGGTACTTATCTAAGTAGGTATACGAGTATCAAATGATAGTTTGTTCAACACACATCATGTTGAGACATTCATCACTACTTGCCCATATCTAAAAACGGATTACTAATGTATGGATGGGCAAAAAACTTTTCCCAGAGTATCATCATCGTTTATTTATTGCAATATCACTGCAATGTTAGGAAGAGGAGGACTTACTGATCGTTTATAACTTATCTTCTTAGTATTCATTTAGCGTGTAATAGGATTTAGTTAGTAGTAGTTGCTTTATTTTGTTTATGTACTTTTTTTCGTCTACTTCTTTTATAGAGGTAGGTAAATTATTATAAATCTTAATCGACATTATTAATGGGCCTGAGGATAGCAGGTTCAGTTTGCCGGGCGGTGGAATGAGTCTATTTTTATGACGGATAGGTCGTGAAGAGGGAATGTCTTCGCGTTTTACGTGGTTTTACATAGAACTCTTTATGCTTCCGTACAAACTTGCATGTCTCAAATATGTATATACTAGAAAGAGTTAGTAATTTATGTTTTATAAAGTAAGGCTTGCAGCTGTCAGTTTGCTTGATATTGACCAATATTCGGATTAGTTTTTTCTGGATGGTGGAGACAGAAGGCGCTGTGCGGTTTCCCTAGAGCATAATGCCATATGTGAGCCAAGCGTAAGCATAATAAGTAGATAGCGCGGTTTCCAGGTTTGTGGATTTCTTAACTTCCCGAAGCGTGTAAATGAATTTTGACAATTTAGCTTTAATTTTGTTTATGTGGAATTTCTACGTAATATCAATGCCCAGTAGTGCAAATTTTTGTACAGTTTCTAGTTGGATATTATTATTTTCATAGTTGATACTTAGAGGAGTTGTCTGGTACGGGTTAAACGTCATGATTTTCGTTTTAGAAAAGTTTATTTCCAGGTTATGGTCTGTCATCCATGTAGTTATTTCGTTAAATACGGAGTTGAGCTTCTGATTGTTGTTTTATGTCATTTTGACAAGCTGTAATTAACGAAACATCATCGGAAAATAATACGCACGTTTCTTTTGTTACTTTTGGGAGGGCGTTGATGTATAGGAACAACAAACATCCTTTTACCTTGCGGTATGGAAGCATTAATAATCTTTGTTTCCGATTGTACACGCGTTATTTTTCCGGTTTTATGATTGAAGTGTTCTATTTCCACGAGCTGTTTTCTATCTTTTAGGTACGATGACAGTCATTTAAAGGTAATTCCGTGAATACCTATTCCATACATTTTTTGGAATAGTATACTGTGTTGGACCTTGTCGTAAGCTTTTGTCATATCCAAGAGTATACCTATAGCATATTGTTTTGAGTTTAAAATATTTAGTATCTGTAAACTGTAGACCTTTGTTTCCGGAAACCGTTTTGACATTCATTAAGTATTTCATATTTTTTGCAAAAACCGTAGATGCGATTGCACATGGCTTTTTCAAAGACTTTAGAAGCGGTTGGCAGAAGAGCGTTCGGCCGATAATTGTTCGGATCTGTTTTTTTATCCTTTTTGTGTATTGGTTTAATTACTGCTACTTTTAGTAATTCTGGGAAGGACCCTTCTTCGAAGGATTGATTGATTAGAAGACACAAAGGTATGGCCAGTTGATCAGCACAGCGGCGCATTAGAGATGATGGCAATTCGTCAATACCATAGCTGCTTTTATTTTTCAATCTCTTAATAATTTTCGCTGTTTCTTGATAATTAACCGTGCCAGAAACATAGAGTTTTCAATTTGTTGGAGCACGGGCCGCCCGGTAGCGGCACAGTTAGGGTTATTACCTATAGATGCGAAGAAAGAATTAAGAGTCCGCAGCAAGGTCCGCTCAACGCCGCGTTGAGATCGCGCGCTTACGCTTTAAAATGTTGTTGTTTCACCTAGAGGGAGACAGGGCGCTAGCAGTAAAGCGAGAGCGCGCTAGCGGGGAGGCGGAGCTATACATGTCGCAGTTAAAATATTGCAGTAAAATATCTTCATACAACGGCGAAATTATTGCGGTAAATAAAATATAACAGTAGAACATCTCCATACCGAGATAACAATACAGTTTATACAGTACGTAAGTGCGGCTAGGCAAATTTAAACTGATTATTTAACCTACTAAAAACGTAACTAAAAACGTAAATGGCTACAAGTTAAATGAAAACAGAGCAAAGTTGCAAAGCAGACCTAAATGGACATGTTGGGAGTACTACAAACACATACCAAAGAGTACATGGTGATCAGGGCTATGGAAAGTTGAATGAGGAAGGTGAATCTATACTACAATTCGCGGCAACTCATGATCTCGCTATTATTAATACATTTTTCACAAAAGGAGATCAACACCTAATAACATACAAGAGCGGTGGAAACAGCACACAAATAGATTATATCCTGGCAAACCGAGGAAACCTTGGACTGTTCAAAGATTGTAAAGTAATACCCGGGGAATCCCTGACCACACAACACAGAATCTTAGTTGCAGAACTCCAAATGAAAAAACCTATAAAAGTAAAGAAGGATTTAACACCAAGAATACGGTGGCATAGACTGGAACGAGAAGGAGGACACCAACTTTGCAATCAAATAGAGGAAGAACTATCAGTCATAAACAACAACGACAGCGCTGAAGCAATGTGGAACTCCTTCCAAAACCTATGTGATCTGAAAGCAACTGAGCACCTGGGTATGTCGAAAGGGCCTCTTAGAAACGACAAAGAAGCAGGCTGGTGGAAAGACGATGTGAGAGAAAAGGTCGCGCAAAAAAAGACCGTTTTTAAACTGTGGCAACAAACTAACGATGAAGCAGATAAAGCAGCGTACACAAAAGCAAAAAAAGAGGCAAAGCGGGCGGTAGCACAGGCTAAGGCTAGCTCTGATAATAATTTTTACGCAAAACTCGAAGCGGCCAGTAATGACCGAGAACTTTTCCGGATTGCGAAACACAGGAAAACTAACAGCAAAGATATGAAGACCATCAAATACATCAAAAATGAAGACGGCCGCCTGCTCACATCGGACTGTGATATCCAGATGAGATGGAAAGAGTACTATTCACAACTACTCAACGAAACATACCCTAGCAAAGTGCCAATAGAACCAGCGCTCCCTTCAGCAGGTCCAATCCCGTGCATACTACCCGAAGAAGTACATGCAGCCATCACGGCTATGGCTAACAACAAGGCTACGGGACCAGACCGTATACCTGCTGAACTATGGAAAAAGCTAGGCACGAAAGGAGTGGTATTTCTGACCAATCTCTTCAATAAGATCCTGATTGAAGGTATACCAAGTGAATGGAGAAAAAGTCACCTGATCCCATTCTACAAGAATAAGGGTGATATTAGACTCTGCGGAAATTATAGAGCCATAAAACTTTTATCTCATACGTTCAAGATATGGGAGCGTATTATCAGCAGAAGACTACTCCAGCTCACTGAGGTCACAGAGAACCAGTGTGGCTTCGTCGCTGGAAGATCGACCACTGACGCAATACATACCATCAGGATCCTAATGGAAAAGTTCAGGGATAACAGAGCTGATCTACACATGGTGTTTATAGACCTAGAAAAAGCCTTCGACAGGGTCCCAAGGAACCTAATCTGGAAGGCACTACAAGCACAAAACGTACCAGAGAACTACGTCAATATTATTAACGATATGTACGACGATGTCACAACCAGAGTACACTGCCCAGCCGGAGTGAGTGATGAGTTCGAAGTGAAGGTCGGTGTCCACCAGGGGTCAGCTCTGAGCCTCCTTCTTTTTAATTTAGTAATGAATCACGTAACTGCCAGATTGCAACAACCGCCGCCGTGGAATCTGCTCTATGCGGACGATATAGTCCTCATCAGCGAGGAAACGCACGACCTACAGCAAAAGTTGGAGGAATGGAGAGTTGCCTTGGAGGACGTAGGCCTACGGATAAGCCGCCAGAAGACCGAATACCTGCATTGTAACTTTAGCGGTAGCCGAGATTTACATACCATCTCTCTCCAAGGAACACCATTAAACCAAATTAGCAGCTTCAAATACCTCGGCTCAGTAATTTCCAATGACGGGACTATTGATGCTGATGTCATCCACAGAATAAACACGGGTTGGATGAAGTGGAAAGAGCTAACTGGGGTTTTATGCGATCAAAGAATGCCGGTACCCGTCAAAGGAATGGTCTATAAATCAGCTGTCCGTCCAGCCATGGTGTATGGCGCCGAGTGCTGGCCTCTTAAGAAACAACAAGAAGACAAATTACATGCTGCTGAAATGAGGATGCTGCGCTGGGCCGGTGGTGTCACCCTGCTGGACCGTGTCCGTAACATCTATATCCGTGGTAGTTTTAAAGTAAGACCTATTCCCGAAAAGATAACTGAGGGACGACTGAGATGGTACGGGCATGTTATGCGCCAAGAACCTGAACACATGACTCGAAAGGTGCTAGATATTGTCCCTCCGCCTAAGAGACGAGGAAGACCCCGACTGACATGGATGGCTACTGTAAGGAGGGATATGCAAGAAGCCCAAATCCAATCAGAGACGACCCAGGACCGAAAATCCTGGCGAAACATAACTAGGAGAGCCGACCCCAAATAATGGGAACAGGACAAGGGAAAGAAGAAGAAGTAGAACATCTCCATACCGAGATAACAATACAGTTTATACAGTACGTAAGTGCGGCTAGGCAAATTTAAACTGATTATTTAACCTACTAAAAACGTAACTAAAAACGTAAATGGCTACAAGTTAAATGAAAACAGAGCAAAGTTGTTAAATATTATCCGTTACCTTTGTTTTGTTGTTTCCTGTTTTTTATATTAGTCTTTCTACCAATGAATTAACTATTGGTCATTAGAAAAATCCGTAATAGGCTAGGTCCCTAAAAAAAACAATTAGTCCGTAATCCGTATTATAGATGATCAAAAATATTAGACACGTATTTTTTCTTTTGGTCACTAAACAAAAAATGTCGAAGTTATAAGTGCGCGTAACGTCACGGTTCATACGTTTGTGAAGTCACGCGGACTATCTACGCGCCATAACTTCGTCATTTTTACAGACTTCAAAAAAGCAGGAGGTTCTATGTTTGGTTGTGTGTATTTTTAAAATAGGTGTCCAATATCTTATGATCAATAAAAATACGCACTAATTAGAATCCAGATCTTTTTTCCTAGGAACCTACCCTATAAATATTTATTCACATTGAAGATTTGGTGTATTGAAGGAAATAAAAAAGATCATAAATTATTGTTTTTATTTTTGGTAAAAAATATTTTTATTTCAAATTTTTAGGAACTGTCACGTATCGGTAACTTTCTAGGTAGACGCGGATCTATAATTTCAGGAAGTATACTTTCCATGTAAAATTTGCTCAATTTTTTACTATTATCTCCCAGAATTCTGCATCCTTTTCAATTTTTTCTAGCAATATTCCCTTTGGAGTCCACACCACGAAGATGCAGTATCTTTTTTTTGAAATATTTCACTGGCCTTGGACTTGATAATAGTACTTGTGGTTCCGTTTTAATTTTAATTTCTCGGGATCTGTTTCGTCTATTACACAGAAGGTATTTTTTTTCTTTAAAATGGCTTCGGTTGGGGTCATGTTTCATTTCATTCATCAGTATGTACGTACACACACACCACCAGTATCACCAAGAAAAATCAAATCCGTTTTATCAGTCCAAGTCGTGAATTGACCGCGATTATCGTAGGAAGATAATTCACCAAAACAATACGTCGCTCCCGCGCACAGCAAATGGGTCACTAAGTATTGTCACTAAACTAAGCGCACGGCAAGGAGTAGCTATGATAAGGGCGGTGCGTACCCCCCCCCCGACCGTTCCCCGCGCTAGAGTAATTCGCTGCAGTTTCGCATCAAATTTTTGTAATTTATTTTATGGTTTTCGTAGTTACGCTCTCATTTTAAAACTACAAGATCAATTTTGATAAATCTTTTTTCTTTTCAAACTGCATAGTTTAATCGACACCGGAAATTGGTTTTGACTTCAATCTAAACTATATTTTGGTCGTAGTAGGCCGCCAAACTGAACAACTTTCTGGGGTCTAAAAATGCAAAACTTGTACTCGCTCTATTTTCTTTCTATTAACATTTCAAGAGTCATAAACTAGTTTTAGCCCTAGATATATCTTACCTCATTATATTTAGAGAATGTCATGATAATGTGACATGTTATATTAAAGTAAGGACGTAACTACGTTTGTATGAAGAATCGAGCTTGCTGCGGACTCTTAAGGTTTTCAGCTACTTGCCTCGGCTCGGCAACTAAGTTTTGTTGATCTGTAGTTCGAGAGTGGGTTTTTTTTCTCTGGGTTTTTTGTTCGTCGTTTATTACACTCCACATTGTTTTTACTTTATTACTTGATTTTTTTATTTTATTCGCATTGTTAATTTTCGGGAAGTAATAACCGATCTGTTCAATATTTTTTCGTACGATTTATAGTATTTTTTGATTTTAGTGTTAGCAATTTTAATAGGCGTTTATTTCGGCAAGAGAGTTTAATACCCGTTGTAAATCAGTGCGTCTTGTAGTGTGTTTTTAATTTTATATTCCGTTTTGGTATACATTTATCTAAAATACTTCTTAATGTTTGTGTAAATAATGTATAGTTTTCATCAATATTTTTATCGCCAGTTATGATTGATCCAAATTGTTAAGTTCTAATCCATAACTTTCTATGTTCTTCGAGCTAAATTGTCTTTTTTCTGCTTGCCACACTATTTCTTTTTTGCGTTGTTGAGGTAGATTTTCATATAAAATAATGCCAGAGTGATCAGTAAAGCCTAATTCTTCAACAGTTGTATAAATATCCTTATGATCAAAATTAGTAAATATAAAATCAATACATGCCGTAGATATGCCGTTTGTGTGACACGCGTCGGCACTTTTATAAGCTGGGTAAACTTATACTCTAACATTGTATTTATTTATTAAATGACTACCTACTTTTTGGATTATCGACCAATATATTAATAATAAAATCACCTGCTAGGATAATGTTATAGCTCGAATATTTACTATTTATGTGGTCTAACGTTTGCTTTAACCTATTATAAAATAAATCTGCCTCTCGCCTATTCCGATACATTGTAATTAAAATAGTATTCTGCTCAGTTAATTCAACTGCACACATTTCAAATTCAAATTCAAATTCAAATAAATGTATTGCCAAAAAGAACACAAAATACAACTTTTAACATAAGTACATTTAAAAAACTTAAACAATATCTTAGAATTAAAACTTAAAGTACTCAATTGGGTTGGATTGGGCAATGGGTGCTCGTCTCAGCATGTGCAAGGCTTGGAGCCTTGCGCTGGTTTTCAGACGAGTCCCTTCGACAGGGTTGGTCGTAACACTACGTCTATCTACTTGTACAATACAGTGGATCCCAATAATATTAATCATACGTCTTGTGTTGAGTGTTTAGATGTATAAGGAATAGGTATAGAATAACTACAAATGACTAATTACAACTAAATACCAGTATTAATATTAATAATTTTAATAAATGGCTTGTCTATCTATATATATATATATATATATATTTTACCTACGTTTATAATAAGATTGTAGGTATGTGGGTGATGCGTGTTTGTTGTTATGTGGTATGCTGATGTTTTTTTGTGTCGTGTTGTGTGTTGTGTTGCGTGTTGTGTTGTGTTGCGTGGGTTTCAAATTTGCCTCTGCAGTTCGAGGAAATGATTTCTAGTACGTATTCGATAGACAATTTCGTAATATCTTCCCTCAGTGTGTATTCGATGTGGCCCTTTACTAAAATACATACGGACGCCTCCACCAGTCCTCGTTTCTCGACAGAATGCTGCTGATACTTTATATCCGGAAAGTTGGATTAAGCCTAATTTGTCATTTGATAGCCATGTTTCCGAAATACATTATGGCATGGTACGTTGAGTTTCATGTAGATAAGCTTCTAACAGATGATGTTTATTAAGTATTTATTTATGCTTTGAATATTTTGGTACCTACAACATTTTAAAGTCATGTTCTTTGGTTGCGAACTGATCCGCTTTTGTTGTTGTAGGGCTTGTTTTATATTCGAAAGAACCAAGATCCTGATTATGTAGTCTCTCCGTCTTGTTTAGTGCATCAGCTATGTTTTGATTTTTGATGGTAGATAATTAAGTGTTTGTTATTGGTTTCGAAAAAACGTTCTAGACATATTTGACTCCTTTGCAGTCTTATCCTTGATTTCGTTATGTACAAAATTCTGACTAGAGTTTAAAACTGGTGTAAAGTCACATCACACCCAAACTATTTTTCTCAAGTTATCATTTGGCAAAGAACCATTACTTAGTCAAAACAATTAATCGCAATTTTACAGTTAGGTACCAACATATTTGTGGGCAAATTATTGGTAACAAATACCTAGTTACTCGGTCATGTTTCATTTGACCACTTATCATTTAGTCAAATGTATCCTTTGACATAACAGACTCTACACAAAATATTGCATGACACCGTATATATATATATATATATATATATAACGCACTGTGGAAAGAACATCATTTTTTATAACGAACTCATTCTATAATATCCATGTAATATAATATACCTAACAATCAAAAGTATCAAAACCTATAAGAGACATTGAGTCTAACTTCTTTTAATTGAGTCTGAGCAATTTTTTTTCACTTCATCATACTACACTAATCCTCTAGACTTTTGTAGGAACATACTTACATAATGTAAGTACCTACCTATTACTAAAATATGTTCGGTTCTGGCGCTTCGCCGGCCGCTGCCGCGGCTCGCTCACTTCGCTCGCTCAGCTCGCGCGCTGTATGGACGCCACGCTTCGCTCATCGTCGTACCTACCTACTTAACTGAGACCTTCATAAGGTACCTAGATTATGCTATAAGTTGAGTGTGCGAAGTGACTATTTGCAGAAAGCTTTTTCTGGAATATAATTTAGCCAAAGGAAAACGTTTGTTTAATGTAATGAACAAATAATAATCTTAATAAAACTTGTCAAAGTAAAATGATGCCAAATGATCTTCTACTTCTTTAAATTTGAGAGTCTCTTATCGGTGGAGTATTTTCCACTTCATTAGACTAAATTAATAAAATGCGAAATATATAGCTTTTTCAGAGGTCCTTTTAATGAACAATTCTATAGAAGATGCCAGCCCCATCTTCGCATTCGCAAGGTCGGATTTGTCATCTTGTGCCTCTGATCCTTATGGAGACAGCTCTTAGGACTGAAATTTGTAATACATAATTAATAATAAAATGCGAAACGTAAATGTGCTAAAGATTCGCTTGGGAAATGAACTACTGTACAATAAGTTTTATAGGAAGTAAAGTTTGGCGAAAAATATGTTGCCCGACGGCCAGTAGCCACCTCTAAAAACATTATGGCTCGTTATTTTAAATTGTTTTAAGCCTTTTAAGGAAATGTTAATAAAGTTGTTTTTCATCGAATACCTACATGTTTGAAGAGGCAAACCAAATACCTAGTTATATCAGGTCAATTAATCTGCATTAATGGTAGGCGTGGGACTGTAAGTGTGACCAGTAAAGTTGAATAAAAGTTCCAAATGCGATGCGCTCCGATGGAGGACTCATCGGAGCGCATTACTAATATTATTAAGGAAAATCCATGGATGACACAATCTAACAACTAAACAGAGTACCTACCTAACTATAATACTAAGGAATATCAACCATAACGAGCGGTCGAAAAACTCCACATGCAGTTAAAAGCTCCTGAAGAAAACATGCAGAACGATTCTGCGGTCCAAGATTTCGATAGGATGCCTACATTATGGACAGCGACCTCCCAAAATGCGTTTTATACTCGTATGGTAATGTACCTATTCCTTTTTCCGTCTGTAAATGTCGGGGCATTGTGCGTGATGTGAACACGCCTAAGACTTCCGCAACACAGAATCCTGTCTCGTGCAAAATCCGCGACTAAGATCAACCCAGTCAACGTCCCCAGTAACAGTGATAAGCACCCACAGGGGATCTTGTGTCCTGCGTGAGCCTGGTGACACCTGGCCATTGTAAGTATTGCAACGCACGTGCAATGCCTGCAATGCTGCGAGACAGTCTCGGGGCGAGATGCACTCAGCAGGCCTTTAAACCCGTTATTACCGAGTCGAAGCCAACTCCGTCTGCGACGCACTAGTAATGTCCAATGTTACAATATGCTGTTTTAATCCTTACTGTCAATTCAACCAAACTGGAATAGAGTTAATTCCGAGATCAGCCCACACAATGTTGACGTTCAAACTATTAAGATTAAGTTCTCGTTTGTATCATCTAAAGTAAACATAAACAATTTAGTGATAGGATCGATGCTCCCCCACCTACCGTTGTCCTGGTTGACACTTGACGGAGCCTGGGGTACACTTTGGCACCTAATCCCAACATTTGGCGTAAGCACTAGTTTTTCGAAAGCGACGTCATCTGACCTACCTTAAACCGGTAACCGGATGTTTTCCTTCACTCAACTCAAACTCAAAAGTGTTTATTTGTTAAGCATGTACCTAACATCTGGTTAGTGGTGTTAAGATAAAAATGTTAGCATGACCAAGAACGATATCACTATGTTTTGCCCTTTGGCTTACAAAAACAAGCTTACAATATGTATTCTATAAGTAATCAATTAAAATTCGAAATAATTCAATATAATATTTATGTCAATGTACAATTTTAAAAAGCTAAACCAAAAAATAGATAAACAATTCAGCACTCAAAAGTTACCGTTTAATAACAAATTATTGTAGGTACATATTAAATTGTCCTCAAAACTTTATTGTGCCAGAAAAAAAACACTTCTGTGGAAAGCACGTTTAATGGCAAACACTAGCGTTATGAGCTTATGAGAAATGAAATCATGGATATCGAAGGTATTAGATAATGTTTATCAATACTTGGATAAATACGTAGTGATACTTCAGGTGTTTAGAAAAAAATGTTAACTTCCTCGAAATACACTTCGTTAATTTCATTATATTAATGCCAAGTGAAGAAGCCATTAACTGTTGTTGAAAGTATTATAGGTTCAAATTTATATATGCTTTAAGTTTAACGGGCTCTGTTTACGGTTAAGGTTTTTTTAAACATGAGCTGTACTCAACATGTCCCTGTAAAATCCTTTCATTCGCATTTTAAATAAGTAGGGTCGTTTCGCCGGTAACGCGACCACCTTCGGTTGGCGACCACTTGACGGACTAGGCTGCTTCAATTAAAGATATTAACATTTCTACAAACCCAACAGAAAACTAATTAGTTATTAACTATTCTTGAATAGTGTCAGAATAAGAATAAATACACTTTAAAACCCAAAGCTTAATCCAAAGCAAGAAAAAATAACCTCAATTCACACATTTCACACATTGCTTCCGAAAAGTGTTGACGTGCAGTGAATCTGTAAAAAAAATAACGCGACAGTTGGCGCGAAAACTTTAGTTACGTCACTTAATTTTATTATTATGCTGAAATTAGTTACTTGATTGCTTAAATGATTTAGCTATTGTAATAATTTCGTTGAAATTCGGCATATTATAAAAATAGATTTAAATAAAATGGGGTGGTCGCGTACCCAAAAAAATTATTACCAAAGAAGTCGGATAGCGACCACATCGTTTTTCTTTTTCTTTCCTTATGGATTCTTGCGGCACCCGCGATATTTAGCTTGGCAAGCTAATTGTGTCGGTAGGTATTTAAGCCGCGCCAATCCATGCTATGTCTATAGTAGGTATATGTAATATAATAATAATATATAATTATAAAATGAGTAATTCATATGATTATATGATATGGTTATATTACAAATGCGAAAGTGTGTCTGTCTGTCTGTTACCTCTTCACGCTTAAACCGATGGACCGATTTTGATGAAATTTGGTATGGAGATAGTTTGAGTCCCGGGAAAAGACGTAGGATAGTTTTTATCCCCGAAATAATACCCTAAGAGGCTGAAATAGGGGTTGAAATTTTGTACGGAGCTACGATATAAACGAGACACACTGACGGAGTCGTGGGCAGAAGCTAGTGTAGGTAAGTAGAATTTAATCTAAAAGTTACATAAAAGCTTGTAAAATGGTGGCATTTAGATACTTACTATGAACGACATGTGTGACTGTAATAGCAATATATATAATAGCACTATGGTGTGAGCGAGATGGCGCGCCGTTTTCGATTCTATTTTGCATTGACAAGCAATGTAAAGTAGATTTAGAAGAGTAACAATTTGTAGTAGTATAAGGGCAGTCAGGTCAGGTAGGTCCAACTTTGAGAAAGAGGTCAATCGTCGAATCCGACTCGGCTGGGCAGCGTTCGGGAAGCTACGCTATGGCACATCTTTTCTTCTAAAATTTCCGCAGTGTCTGAAGACGAGAGTCTTTGACCAGTGCGTGTTGCCAGTGATCACGTGTGGCACCGAAACGTGGTCTCAAAGTCACCCAAAGGGCAATGGAGAGAGGGCTATGCTCGGAGTTTCTCTGCGTGATCGCATCAGAAATGAGGCTATCCGCAGCATAACCAAGGTAATCGATATAGCCCTAAGCCGCTAAAGTTAAGTGGCAGTGGGCGGGGCACATTGCACGTAGAACCGATGGCCGTTGAGGCGGAAAGGTTCTCGAGTGGCGACCACACAAGTTGACTGATGGCCTGGTAACGATCGCAGGAATCCGATGGATGCGGGTGGCGCAGAACCGGTCATTATGGCACTCTTTGGGGGAGGCCTATGTCCAGCAATGGACGTCTTTCGACTGATATGATGATGATGATGATGCATCGTTTTATTAACTACTTAAACACTATTTGCAAGAGTGGTCGCCAACTAGCTAACAGGTGGTCGCAAACCGACTAAAGCGGTCGCTATCCAGCGAATTCGCTATTTTGAAACCTTTTCCATATTTTTTCCTAATCTATGGATGAAAGTGCTATATTTTATTGTAGGTTTCAAAACTTGACTATACTCAGAACCTATACGAATACCATCTATTATGTGTGTACATTGAATAGGTATACATTTACTAATCTAAAGTGAACAACTCGGCTAAGTGGTCGCTAACCGGCGAAACGACCCTATGTCTTTCGGATCGTTCCTTCATTTCGCAATCAGTGTCAAGAACAAAAAAGTTAATGTAAGTTGGTAAAATTAAAAGCAATTTACCTGACATATTATATTATGTGTTTACATATAAGTATTACCTATTACTTACCTACAGTTAAATCTACAAAAATATATTTATACTTTATTTTGGTTACAGAATACAACATCAAAATAAAAATAAATAATCAAATCAAAAAAAACTATAGGTAGTATCAGTAAGTTATCAATGTTATCATGTAACTTTGCTCGTATCACTTCGTAAATAGTAGAATATTTCCAATTCAAGCAACATTTTTTATACATTTGAAAAAAAACTGTACCCAGCTCGGGAATCGAACCCGGTTGTTTTGAAACAATAAACTTACTCTTTTTCTATTTAAATATCGATTGTGTATGTCTTAAGCTGTAAATGTCTCTAAGAAACATGATGTCTAAAATAAATAAAATGCATTATTTTGACATACTTTCATTTATCATAGTAGGTGTTCGAAGTGACCACCGTTACAATATTCAACAAGTTCAGGCATGTAAAATTGTCTCTATGGCTGTTTGTACCTCTCTACTTGTTACATACACCTTATCATGTGGCATTAGCATTGTATTAAATCTTTAAGGAAGTTTTGTTATCTACAGTAATCAAACACTAACAATCAATCAATCAATTGAAAAGCCCACTTAAAGTAAGTATGTAGATATTGTAGATAGAAAGACGTGTTAAACCTCATTTGATAATGGAACGTGACGGTGTGACTGGCCGAATAGCAATAAAAAGAAAAAAAAAAGAAAACTCGAGTGTCAAATGTTTTGGCGGGAACTGAAAATTGGAAAAGTTGTAAACAAAGCTAATCCACGTGTATGGAAAATGAAAAATTGAAAAGTATATTTTTGCTTTCTATAAAAAAGGACGCATACGAGGGGGGGGGGGGGGGGGGGGGCAAAAATTAAAAGTCTAGTAAGTAGGCTAAGTGGGGTATCATATGAAAGGTCTTGATTTGCACATTCCAAAAACAGTGCAAACACATTTTATTTTCTATAGTGGTAAAATTTTGATTACCTAACATAGGAAAATGTAGACAAAAATACCATTCCCCCCCTTAGCTCGGAAGTTAACCGAGCGAAAAATTTGAAAATAATATATATTATTAATATTAACGTAAATATTACTTGGAAAAGTATAACGAGACCTCTATATATCATATTTTTTTTGATCTTCTAAAATTATTTAATATTTAAGTTTGTAATTTAATACATTTGTATTAAAAAAAAAATCCTTCTAATTTGTATGGAAGTATTTAAGTACCTTTCAGCAAACAAAAAAGAATTATCGAAATTGGGTCACTTGATAAATAATTATCTCTTACAAACCAACATAGAGTCGCATTTGACCGGTTTTTTTTTATATTATTAGGTTTAGTTGGGTTCACACAATTGATTTCTGATAGGATTACGTAGTAGAAGCCGGTGATTGTAAATGTTAAGTGTAGTACCTAATTATACTAGTCACGAAATAGAAACGCGTCTGAATAGAACGTCGTATTGAGCTGTTCCGAGTTGACAGCTGCCACACAAGCACTCATCTTCTCTCGTCTATACATGGTGTCCGGTAAATAATGGATAACCTTAAAACCACGAATAGGGCACCTTATACTGGTTCAGAAAATCGACTTTGAGGTTAAGTAAAAGTCCCCTGCTTTTCGAGATATTCGCACTTTTCGAAAAGCGAATTGTAGGTACCAAAACAAGGTGTTTAAAAGTGAACATTTATAGCAACATCTTTATTTGTAAAGATGTAAATGGCATGTGTTATACCATTTTAGAATCAGTATTAGATAAACAATTTTTTAGGAAGTTGACCACTCTGGTCCTCATACATTTTTTTTTCACCACAAGCAATCAAACTTGTAGAACATTTTAAAGAAAAATGTGATCCTATTAATTAAGACCTAATTAAACAGGCATGTTCGAAACAAACAAATCTGGCATGTTCGCGATAGCGCGACTCGATGACTTTTTTGCCATTAGGAGAAAAAGAGTCGCCTCCATGCTAAGGCGAGTGCGCAGCAGCAGCAACGGTCTTCTCGGGGCGTTGGCTGAAAGACTCGACTGCCCGATGATGAAGTTTTGGGTTGAGGTGGCTATAGGGAGAGTTAAGTAGCCTTGGTGTTCTCTTCACTCTCTCAATAGCCAACTCTTTGGAAAACCTAAAATTTTATGTATTTTTACAAAGCTTTTATTTTCTTACTTTATTTTATTTTTTGTTCCCAATACTAACATAACACGTAAGATTTTACTAACAAAACTATGGATCTGTATGGTCTGAATTAAATGTTTTTTATTTTCTATTTATTTTTATTTTAAACAGAAATCGGTCTGGCCTTGCTCTAAAAGTGATGCTAATGAACGTGTATTAGAGTTTTATGGTGGCCAGACCGATTTCTGTTTAAGACCTAATCTTATTGAATATAATCACATTTTTATTTAAAATGTTCTACAAGTTTGATTGCTTGTGGTGAAAAAAAAATGTTTGAAGACCAGAGAGGCCAACTTCCTAAAAAAATAGTTTATCTAATTCTGATTCTAAAATGGTATAACACATGCCATTTAAATCTTTACAAATAAAGATGATGCTATAAATGTTTACTTTTACGAGTAAACACCTTGTTTTGGTACAACTCGCTCTTCGAAAAGTGCGAATATCTCGAAAACCAGGGGACTTTTACTAAACCTCAAAGTCGATTTTCTGGACCAGTATAAGGTGCCCTATTCGTGGTTAGAAGGTTGTCCATTATTTACCGGACACCCTGTATAATTAATATTTTGTTACAATGTAGGTTTTATGTTTTAGTACTTAATTCGTTTAATATTGTAATGTGCACGCCCTGGCTTTAGCTGTTAAGGTAAAAATTGTTTTAGAGGAAATAAATAAATAACACTATAGTGAAAGATATTTCCGGAGATTATTATGTAGACTATGTAGAGCACACGATCATACAACCTTACAGACATTTCCTCTTTATAATATTGCTTGCTGCCCACGCGTCTCCTCTCGCGTAAACTGCGAATGAACTATTCAAGCGGCTAGAGAAAATCCATTAAAATCGATTAATTAAATCACAATTCGTTATACTTAAACAGTGTTAACCAAAACTGCAAAACCTGTTTAATATTTATGATTAGTGATACCTACTCATAAATAGTATAATAATAACCCACCAAAAACAAAAATGTGAAAATGGGAGCCAAGTTATCACCATTAAGAATATGCGTGGTTGTCAACTTCGCCGACATAAGAATTGAGATCTAAATGGGTGTCAAGTTCAGTAGATAATCCTAAAATAAAATGTATTCTTAAAAACTATTTACATATACCAAATTTCATGTTTCTATGTTGTATACATTTTGAGTCATATTTAAGTGGCCCCAACTGGTTCGTGTAATAACACACGGCTGCTGCATCGCCATCGCCAGTTCCTTTTGGCTTTGAACTTGGCTGGAGACGCTGCTGCGTGTCTAGATTAAAATACATCTAGGTATGTTTATCAATCAGAAATGAGGCTATCCGCAGCAGAACCAAGGTAATCGATATAGCCCTCCGAACTGCTAAACTTAAGTGGCAGTGGGCGGGGTACATTGCACGTAGAACCGATGGCCGTTGGGGCGGAAAGGTTCTCGAGTGGCGACCACGTACCGGCGCAGCGCGGCGTGGGTAGGCCCCCCACAAGGTGGACTGATGACCTGGTAAAGGTCGCGGGAGTCCGCTGGATGCGGGTGGCGCAGGACCGGCCATTGTGGCACCCTTTGGGGGAGGCCTATGTCCAGCAGTGGACGTCTTTCGGCTGATATGATGATGATGATGATGTTTATCTAATGACCGTACATTTTAAGAACCCGTTTAACCGCGGTGTGTACCTAATACCTAGGTACCTACCTAAGGTTAGATTAGGTACAGTCAACTGTAAACATATGGGCATAGGTACCTACAATTTGCTCATATATATATATATATATATATATATATATTTATTTCTCATCCCATCACTCTACTGTCAGCGGATTTAAGGTTTTGGTACATATTTATGAGAGGATTAAATCGATACCTACATAGTTTTGCAGTTGAGTGTACCAGTCTACAACTCGTTTCTTAATCCCACGACGGCAATGTAAAGTGTAAACAAAGTGACTCCACAATTAAAGTTGCACCTCGGGGGTTCTTAAAGTACCTACTTATAGGTACCAAGTTCCAGCAACGAAATTAAATTATTAAAAGTTAATCAACGATTGGCGTTGTTGAACAAAATGTTTACGTGCAAGCGAAATATATATTTATTTGCAAAGAACACAGTACAAAGGGATGTCACAATATTATACAATGGTTTCATGTATTTAGAGTTTTTCGGAATTTATGTACCTACGGAATATTTACCGTTAGCTTTTGGGTGAAGGAAAACATCGTGAGGAAACCGGTCTAATCCCAATTAGGTCTAGTTTTCCATCTGGGTTGGAAGGTCAGATGGCAGTCGCTTTCGTAAAACTAGTGTATATGCCAAATCTTGGGATTAGGTGTCAAAGGGGTCCCCGGGCTCCTTTAGGGGCACAACCGGGAATAACGCTAGTAGGATGATGATGGTTTCATGTATTCAGCCGGCGTGAAAATATTTATTAAAATCTAACATTCAATTCACAATGTTCACATAAGTCGTAGGTATAGATGTAGTCTTATTATATTGAGTAAAAAAAATCCTTCGTTAATACCAGGCCCTGGACTGAATACCTAGATTCATTCCAAGGGCTTAAAAATCAAAACCTACACCCCTGTTACGTTCAATTTAGCCGAAATTGCATCATTTTAAAGATATCATGAACTTTCCATACTGATGAGATGATGAGAACTACTCCGTGAGGAAAACCCTGAGCATCCCAAATCACCCCCGAGGAAGAGGAAGACCACCTGCAACGTGGTGGTCCAATGTCGAAAAAGAGATGAGGACACTTAACCTGACTACATCGACAACCCAGGATAGAATATCCTGGCGCCAACGTACGAGGAGGCCCGACCCCATCTAAAATGGGAAATGGGCTGGGCAAAGAAGATGAACTTTCCATACATGACTACATTCTCTTAACGCCATGATAGAAAAACCGGCCAAGTGCGAGTCGGACTCGCGCACGAAGGGCTCCGTATCATTATCTATAAAAACACCATTTTATTCTGTGTTTTTAGTATTTGTTGTTATAGCGGCAACAGAAATACATCATCTGTGAAAATTTCAGCTGGAACTATTACGGTATCAGTGAGATACAGCCTAGTGACAGACAGACGGACGGACGGACGGACGGACGGACGGACAGCGGAGTCTTATTAATAGGGTCCCGTTTTACTCTTTGAGTACGGAACCCTAAAAAAAATAAAAAATTGATATGCTGTTGTACGTCATCAAGTCATCATCATGCATTTGGAATTTGGACAGTTCACCGGTCACATCTAAGTATACCACCCCCGCCCCGTATCACGTGTCCGTGCGTTTTGTTTAACCCAATCGAGGCCACGCATCGCTACGTGTGTTACGCCGTAGCGCGTAGCAGTGTTTTCCCGCTCTGTAGCGGCAATCGAGGCCACGCATCGCTTCGTGTTGTACGCCGTAGCGGGTAGCAGCGTTTTCCCGCTCTGTAGCGGAAGTCGCACGTAGAGGAATGGCTCATAAGTCTTATGCGAGGCTCTGAAGAAGCTGAGACAAACCAATCAGCGTTGTTGGTAAACAGAGCCGCGTGAGGGGGGCGTGAATAGAAAGGCAGCGCTCGCGGTGGGCGTGCCGCGCGGGGGGCGGCGCCGCGCGCCCCGCCCCCTGCGCGCGCGCTGGTCCGCGACCGCTCTATGAACTAGGAAGCGTGAGAAACGAACTATAACTTCACACTTTGCACGGCAAATAAAGTAGGTATTTACCTACCGCCATAACCTCATAAATCTTATACTCTTAATAACCTGTAATACATTTCCCTGAAGAAAATAAACAAGGTTCACGTTACCTATACAAGTGATTTGTGTGTGACAAAGAACTTTGAGACTTGAGACATGCAAACTTAGTAAATATAGGAGCGTTTTACTAAGTAGGAATAGGTATTTTGTCACGGATCTCTCGGCTAATTCCCACCTGTTACCACCAATTTGTTACCAGGTGGGATTTTCCCCCCATCTTTTACCACTAAAGTACTCGGTGGTAACTACTAATACTAAGTGCCTTTTTGGAAAGCTTAATAATAATAACCGTAGGTAGATGTTAATTTAATAATCCGCCAGCCAAGGGTCATACGATTCTTATAACATTAAGACCTCTTTTTAAACCAAGTTAATGAAAAAAGTAATAAATAGTCTAACTACACTCACGGACAAACAATACGGGACAGTACGAAAAACTAGAATACTTATCTCCTAAAATAATAGAGCTAGGAGCATGAATGAAACTGTATACAATTGTAGATCATTCTATAGTTAATCAAACAACACCAAAGGTTTGAAACGTTATGATTATAGAAAAATTAACAGTTCACTTCACACTGTAATCTATTCACCTGTAATTGGGGGTACATAAGTGCCCAAATATAAAATGTACCCACTTATTGTAATTTAATGTTATGTACTCTGTTGGTGTCCCGAATAAATAATAACAGTTGGTAATAGATACATCACATATAATACAATAAAAACTTTAAACATACGAACAGTGCAAGTTAATATAAAAGACGTAGGTACCTAAGTGCCGTGAGTTTCAAAGATAAGATCTTCTAAAACTTACGATATACTCGTAAGTATGATAGTAATTTTTAATGTGGGTTAGCTAATAGAATGTACAGAAACTTTCATTATACGTGGTCCGACACGGACATGGGCAGTTTTTAGGGTTCCGTAGCCAAAATGGCAAAAACGGAACCCTTATAGTTTCGTCATGTCCGTCTGTCCGTCTGTCCGTATGTCACAGACATTTTACTCGAAAACTATAGGTTGTATTTGAATGAAATTTGGAGTAAAGGTGTATTTTGATGACCGCTAGGTATCTAGTTACGCAATGAAATGACTAAAAAAATTTTTTTTACAGGGGCACTCCATACTTGTAACTCCATAGGGTTCCGTAGCCAAAATGGCAAAAACGGAACCCTTATAGTTTCGTCATGTCCGTCTGTCCGTCTGTCCGTATGTCACAGGCATTTTACTCGAAAACTATAGGTTGTATTTGAATGAAATTTGGAGTAAAGGTGTATTTTGATGACCGCTATCTAGTTATGCAATGAAATGACTAAAAAAATTTTTTTTACAGGGGCACTCCCTCCATACTTGTAACACCATGTCAAAAAAAAATAATTTCACACTAAGTACATATGTGGCACATGAAACGATAGGTCTTCTAAAATAACTAGAAGGTTACTCATTACATTACATTATACATCTCTGGGGTACTAAATTAATATCATAAACTTATTGTTAATTCTGATACAGACCTTATATCGAATGTATTTGATAATATTTTACAATTTTGGATTTTTTTAGTTTTCATTTAGTGACATTTAGTTTGTTAACCATTTGGGTACTAATTGGTTAAAATCTGCAATTTTAAAATGATTATTGTGTAAGATAATTAATATTATATTGTAGAATACCATTTGACATATAAAAGTGCCCTTGTGGCCTATTTGCAGAATAAATAATAGATTTTGATTTTTGACTCAGCACTTTTTTTGATTTTGTGCATACACTCGGAGATAATCGCCACGAAAGGCATGAAAATTGTGTCCCCCCCCCCCCCCTCTAACTTTCGAACGGTGGAAGTAAAAAATTTGATAAAAATCAAGGACATAGTGCTTATTAAATACTTTCACCGAAAAGTGTTTTGAAAAAGATCGGTTTAAAGGTATTCGAGTAATTGCTGAAAAACTGCTTTCCCTATAGAAAAGTATGTAAGGTTTGTATGACGATACGACCTTTCTAATATAATATAATGTCGTTCACTAATATGCATGATAACGACTATTACAAGCATACTGATTATCAGTGGCGTATTTTGACTACAATACATAAATCCATATCCGAAATGCGAAAGTTACTCTGTCTGTTTGTTGTACCTTTTCAATGAAATTAGGTATGGAGGTAGTTTTGAGTTTTTAAAGCCTGAGAAGGACATAGTTTTTTTTTCATCGTGGAAGTCATCCGTTAAAGGGATGAATAGAGGTATTATGGAATTAAGTGCGATAATTGATGCGGCGGCGCATGTGCCGGCTGTCATGTCATGCTCATGTCTAATAGCAGCAATAGCATATTTTTGCTCTTAGATTTTTTAGGCGTTCAACATTAAATTGTGCGTTTAAGGTTGGTTTAAGGTGACTAACAGGTATACGCGGACGAAGTCGCGGCTAAATGTTTGTATAGTTATAATTAAAAAAAATGTTGTTAGAATAAAAACAATTTGTTGCAGAAAAACGGGGAAAGATCAATATTGACAAATTGTTTTATATATAGACCCGCATACGGTTTGAAATCGAAGATCAAATTTTGAAACCGGCATTTTGACCTTTAATTATTAATTGTTGTTAATCAGCTCGAACTTATTTAATTAAAATAGTCAACAGATGATTCGTTACTTAAACTAAAACTGTCCATTAAAGAAACATCTTAAATAGGTAAGTAGTTTGCAGGTAAGAAAAGTTTTATTAACGACTCACCTACGTCGGCAATATATTGAATAAGAAGTGAATTTTTAATAAGTTATTAATTAGTTACGGTAGGAAATCAGAACGGCAGGGGTTCACCTTCGGTCTCATATCAAATCACTGAAATATAGGTGATGAAGAGGTTCTCGGTCAGGCCTTGATGGTCTTCAATTTTTGCCGTGCAATTTGGGTGCATCTTGACCCACAGGTAAATAATTTATAATTTGCATTAAGACCTATGTCCAGCAGTGGACGTTTGTCGGCTGATATGATGATGATGATGATGATGATGACAAGTGATTCACAAATATTAGCCTCTGATATCTATTTTATAGTAGAAACTTAGAGTAGCTGTATTGACTCCTTTAACTTACCTGGTTTTGTAAAAGTAGTAAGAACAACTTCTGAACACGCATCTTCGAATCCAGGATATGGAGTCTTAGCATGGGCAAAAACAAGTCTTAGACAGTATTGTCAGACAGTAGTGTAGAAATTATTATGAGCAAGCAAGCAACATAGCTGGACATGTTGAATCAGTTTCTTTTAAATATATTTATTTATTTAATTTGTTTATTTCGAACCACATATAGTTCATATACAATCATTTAAATAAAGTACACATTAAAAATAAAATAAGACATTAAAATAAGACAATACAATTATTAGCTACAACATGTAAGGAGTTCCAGTGCTCCACCATCGGGCATTCCAGCCTATCAACAATGGTGTTCAGGAGGCTGTTGTCGCTGCCTCGCACACGGCGCATCAGAGAAGCAACTCGTTTTCGAATTATAGCATGAAAACTATCAACTCTAGCCTCTGCAAACATTCCTGATGCGCTGCAAAAGCGAGGCAGCCCCAACAACATCCTGAAACCATTATTGTACTGGACGCGTAAGGCATTGAGAGCTCTCTGCGTGCACTTGGTCCACAAGCTACACGTGTAGAAAGTCTGACAAAATGCCTTAAAAAGGGTTATTTTGACATCCCTCGTACAACGTGCGAACCTGCGGACCAACATGTTGCTCCTCACTGCCAATGCCCTACGCTCCCGCTCCACATCGAGATCATCTGAGAGGTCCTCGGTGACCCAGTGCCCCAGATACTTGAACTTTGTGACTTTAGTCAACTCCGTTCCTCCAAGTTTAAGCGGTGGCACAGATTTCACACAGAATAATACAAGGTTATTTGCAAATTATAGGTCTCCCAAATGCGCCTTCGAAACGTTAATGGACTCTGTAGTTTTTGGAGATATTAACGAAAACTATCTTGAAGGTTTAGTTTTAGTAATTTTAATTTAATAATAGTTTAAATTTAGATTAATACAAGATTAAGTAACAGTTTAGTATCTTCATAACTTAGCATCTTTAACCATTCCGTTAGAGACCTCTTACAATTATATTTCCTTTGTTGATAAATATTAATTTTAACATTTATTTTATAATAAAGGTATGCTGCACGTGTCTTATACTGCCTTTTAGCAAACAAAGATCTATATGTCGTAAGTGGGGCAATGGTGTTTTTACGTCTTCTAGTTAGAAGCGTTGGATTAAATTTTAGTGTTTTATGTAACTTTAATGTTGTATGGAGGATATACAGTTTTCGCATTGATAATTGGTCACTAATCTTATACAGTTCATTTGTGGGAAATCTGTATGGCCTCAAGTACATTACCTTTAACAGACACCGTTGCCCTCTTTCAACCTCCAAGAATTTGGATTTAGTTGCTCCACCCCAGACGGTGATACAGTATTTAGGTCATGATGGATTCCGCTAACGATACATATAGTTGGTTAAGAAGTGTCTTGTTTGCAATATATTTTTCTCGTTACTGCTGAAAACTGCTTTCGGTGATGACCAACAGGGTATCCATCTGCATACAAGGGCTGACGGAAGACTTTATAACATCTCACTTCTGAAGTCAAAGCGCAATCGAGACGACCTGTTTGTGGATAATTTGCTATTTGCTGACGATGCTGCCTTCATTACCACGTCGCAGCGCGAGCTCCAAGCTATTATAGACAAGTTTTCTCGCGCTTGTTCCCTATTCTCTATGTCCATAAATGCCAAAAAAACTGTTGTGATGGCGCAAGGGTGTGCGGAAATACCAAAAATCGTGTTGGATGGCACCCCGCTAGAATTAGTCGACAAATTCTGCTACCTCGGGTCGACCGTCACAAGCCATCTCTCACCGGATGCAGAGATCGATGTTCGTATAGGCAAAGTTCAGTACAAGAGTATGGCAAAACAAACATCTTACCAAAAGGACCAAAATAATCGTGTATCAGACGTGTATCCTGAGCATACTCTTGTACGGAGCTGTGACCTGGACTTCGTATGCCAAACACGAGCGCCGGCTCAACTCCTTCCACATGCGCTGCGTCCGAAACATCCTGGGTATTCATTGGAAGGATAGAGTTACAAACGAACGAGTACTGGAAATTGCACAGCTGCCCAGTCTCTTTGCGCTGCTGAAGCAGAGACGGCTACGATGGCTTGGACATGTGCATCGCATGCAGCCATCGCGTTTGCCGCGTCGTGTAATGCTTGGCGCTATAGCGGACGCCAAAAGAAGCATCGGTCGGCCGATGTTGCGTTATAAAGACTGTGCCAAGCGAGACATGCACGCGTTCAACATCCAGGCGCGTAACTGGGAGGAGCTTGCTGGTGACAGGGACAAATGGCGTAAATTGACGTTGGAAGGGCGTACAACTCATGACGAAGCCTGGTCTAGAATTCTCGCGAATAAGCGATCCAAGAGGCACCAGCATAGCATCTGTTCCCCGCGAGCAAGTTTAATTTGCATGACTTGCGGTCGTGCGTGCCGCTCCCGTATCGGCTTATATAGCCATAAGAGACGTTGTCTCTCCCCTTAACACTGTTTTTTATAGTCTGTAATAGACTGAAAGGCCTATGATGATGTTTGCAATATGTCGAAGAATTTTAAAGATCCATACCAATTTTAAAGATCCATACCAATTTTCGAATTCTACCATTTACAAATTCAATATGCTGATGCCAAGATAGGCGCTGGTCTAAGATGACACCAAGGTATTTAGTGGAACTAGCCCTCTCAATGTCCTTACAGTTACATAGAAGGCGATCAGTAAGTGAACAGGTGTATATTTTGAGGTTTAGGTTAGTCTGTGGTTGAGTGCTATTGTACTTGGTAAAACAAATGTAGTTCGTTTTTTTTACGTTTAAAGTGAGGAGGTTGAATTTTAGCCACGAGGATACCCTACCAAGACCCACATTTGCATTCACGATGTTAAAGTTTTATACATGTTTACTTAATATTTTATCAATTAAATAGTCTCTTCGTAATAGTTGTTTAGATATATTTATGCGAAATGCTGGATAAACATATTTTCTGCAACCCTGTGTTATCACGCGAGGAGGAAAATGTTAAGACCTGATCTGCTGTGCAGCGAAATTACTGATTGAATAGGTAGTGATTACATCACGACGCTAACAAAATCCTGTGTTTATCACACAATGTAGATCCTCGTTTAGCACATTATTAAACGAGCGAGCGAAGTCCTCCGAGTCTACAGTAACAATCCGACATTTGTACGAATGTATGTATGTATAATTACATATTTCTTCGCTGATACTCGGTTCCGTACGAAATCTGTTAGGCGAATGAATAGGATAACAATATTTTATCAAATTAGTCAAGACGCCTACAGTTTGGGGAGATACACTAGTCGTAATGTAGTAGTGTATAGTAGTAGGCACGGAACCCTTCGTTGTGCGTGGTCCGAAACGCACTTGGCCGCTTTTTTATAACATATATTTTTGTCATTGGATCTGACCACTTTTGTTTATTGACCACTATAATGGGGCTCAATCCTAGGTCAGTTTATATTTTTTGTCAAAATCATACATAGAACGCTTTTGCCCCTTTACTAAGTATTTTTAAAGATAGGTACACCTAAATACACAAAATTTATTTATTTTTTCTAGAAAATTCACCGCGTTTTTTTTTTGAATACGGCAATTAGGTACCTACCAAAAAATGCTGCATTTTATAGCCTATATAACCTACGCCCAATGAGCGAAAGTGTAGGTTGTATCGGTGACCCCTGCGTTAGTTATAAAGCAAGGAGCCGAAGGGTCTTTGTCTTACGTTCCTTATCTACGTACAATTCAATGAAATAGACGGTTGCCATTTTGTATTTTTATGCACTTATTATTTTTGTTTAAAATGTATTTATTTCCTCGCAAATGTGACGAAACACATTATGTGTGACGTAGGTACGGTAAGAATTTTACAAGGTCAAGTCATCAAAGCTCTTTGCCTCCGGCGATGGGCTCCTAAGAGAATTTATGCCCTAGGATGCGCTTCGTTGGGAGTGAGGGACCTGCATGTCTCTATCTGCCAACACAGCGAATCCTCAAGTGAATAAAGGGTCGTCCACGCGCTTGTGGTTCTTCTGGAGTCACAAGTGTACATAGGCGACGGTACCAGCTTAACATCAGGCAGGTCGTAAGCTTGTTTGCCACCGTCGTTGTATAAAATAAAATAAAATGGGTTCGAAAAAAGAAGCGGGTTGTGTCGGAGATACAACCGGTTATTAAGTTTAAGTGGATACTTCTTTGTTGGCTATGGAACCCTAATATATCAGAATTAATTCACTAAAATCTGTATAGGTACAGATACTTAAATCGGTATATATGGCAACATTGACTGACGTAGCTCATTTGACTCGCGATACATTGAAAATGGCGGTCATGTCAGCATTATTTTCATGTCCGCCACATAAACTAAATAACATTTTGTGATTAACAACTAATGGCAAATAATGAAGGATTAAAACATGTAACAAACAATTATTTGAAATCAGATTAGGCTTTTCTACAAAAAGTTATTCCGGAAGTCACGTGATACATTTTGAACTTTACCCCTATACAAGAACGCGAGCAAAGAAGTATCCACTTCAAAACATCTCTTACCGTACTTGTGGCACAATATACTCGTACTAAGTATTATCGTTTTCTTTATACTTGCCTAGCTAGGGAGTATACCCATTCTAGTCTAGCATTGGATTGGCTGTCTACACTATTCACTAGGGTGGGCTGGAATTAAAAGGTAGAAAATGAAATGAAATATTTTTATTGATAACATACCTAGTTATAGTATGACCTATAGTATGTAGGTATGTAGGTACAATATTAAGGATGACTCACGCTAGAACAGGCCGTGTCCGGCCCGGGCAGTTTTCTCAGAAAAACGACGGCGTTTTTTGCGCGGCCGAGCCATACCCAAGCCCGACAGAGCTACGGCCGGGTCGTGCCTACAACGAGCCACTTCCGAGCCTCGCCCGTGGCTCAGCCGGCCCGTTCTAGCGTAAGTCATCCTTTAATCATAGTTATAATTATACTCGTAGACCGTCAATCCCTCAGAGCATAGAATACTAGAGAGAGGACAAGCCGCCGGCGGCCGTGTCGCAGCTGTATGCTCAATGGGCATACACTGCCATACTGTGCACGCGTGCTGCGAGCAGAGAATATTACGTTTTTTCCCAAAATGCCTGATATGATGCGCGTTTATTGTCAAATAAGCGTGTAGGTATACAAGTGTGTGTGTTTTAGATGTGTGCGTGCTTTGTCTTGTCAATTACTTGGGCGTTGTGTGGGTTAATGTACTTGCGACAGGCTCACTCTATACAAATCGGCCGCCATGTCCGATCTCCTTATATTCATACATCTGTGGTCAATCCACAGTCACTGAGCTGGATTGCTCACTGGAATGGGTATATTCCAGTGCCGGTTCATATTATTCCAGTTGCATTCAAGCACTTGACCGGGATGCTATTGCAATAAATGTGAACCGAGCATAACTAAATACAATCATTAATGTACAACATTTTATTTGTTTGTTACAGATGGCGGCGGGCGCGGGAGTGTTTGAGCTGCAGATTCTTGAGTTCAGCAACTACCGGCTACAGCTGGCGAGCGGCGCGTGTTGCGGCGGCGCGGGCACAGCTGGGGGCGGAGCGGAGGGCGGGGTGGGGTGCACCGCGCCCTGCCGCACACGGTTCTCGCTGTGTCTCAAGGAGTACCAGTCGGCCGCCGCGCCCGGCGCCTGCTCCTTCGGCCGCGCCGCCTCGCCCGTGCTCGGCACCGACTCCTTCACGCTCGCCGAGCCTCTGTACACGCTAGCGTTACCCTTCTCCTTTCGCTGGACGGTAACTACCTACGGGTTTCACTCTGTTTGTACCTGTAATGTACGGGCCCTATAGTCCCCCGTATGTAATTTTTTCCTATGGTTGACATTGTCATTATTCAGAAACTTCATAGTTGCGCAATGTGTCAGCATTGACTTCATAGCCGCGGGGGACTTTAGTTGTGCTCATCTATCTAGCGACAAGTAAACAAAAAAGATTTTTCAAAAAACCCAACAATGAAAATTGTTGTTAAGCCAACTTTAAATCGTTATGAATCCTAAACACCTATCCCAACTCCCAACAAAATCCTATTTTAACAAAAAAATACTTAAAAAACCTAATAATGATTTTAAAATACCTATTCAACGATACCCCACAAGTTCGTATACTTTTTTTTTCTTTTGTGCAATATGGCATCTGGTGGCTGCCATTTAGAATTTTGGCAAGCTTAAAACGAATCGATTTAGTATGATTCATTAAAATTGACCCACGCGTTTGATCTCTATACCAAGACCTACCATTGTCAGTATGACGTTCCAGGTGTAACCAACCTTATTATGGTAATACGAAATATAATCGTCAGAATCGATGTAAGACTGATGGGAAATAGGTACATAGATATTTCATTTATTTATCATAATATATTGAAAGAATAAATTAACTAAATAATTCTAAAGAAAACATTCGTCCCGTCCAGACGGACGTATGTAGGTACTCGTAAGATACTGAAAATGAAGTGAGGAGTAAAATGGCATGGGCGCCACCATTTGGCCACACCCACACGACTAAGTATTGACTATAGTTGGTGTACTTTTTAATTAAAATACCAAAGACATACTATACTATTTTTGTGTCATAACTGAATACCAAACGTTCTTGTCACCCGAAGTGTTACCATTGTAATACGAATATTTCTACCACAAAACAGTTTTTATATTATATTCTTACGATTGGTTTTTATAGAAGCATTTTTATTAACACAGGGTACGAGTATCTATCTAACTTTAAAATTGCTAATGAATTAGTTACTAACGTGCATTTTTTCGACAAGAATAAATTTACTATTGATGGAATGTTTCATTTCAATGGCAACCACAGTACAACCACAGACAGTAGTAGATTTAATGGAATTTAATTATGATTCTTGGTATAGAGTGCCATAAAGGAACAAATATACATACATACATAGACTGGTAAACACATTACCCTCCTTTGCGTCTCGCAGTCAGGTAAACTAACTGAATTGGTTTTTTTTCGAATAGTTGAAACTGTAAAAAGCGGCCAAGTGCGAGTCGGACTCGCACATGAAGGGTTCCGTTAAATAAATTGCTTTTTACGATGTATGGCGTATTAAAAAAAACTACTTACTAGATCTCGTTCAAACCAATTTTCGTTGAAAGTTTGCATGGTAATGTACATCATATATTTTTTTTTAGATTTATCATTCTCTTATTTTAGAATTTACAGGGGGGACGACACACATTGTACCACTTTGGAAGTGTCTCTCGCGCAAACTATTCAGTTTAGAAAAAAATGATGTTAAAAACCTCAATATCATTTTTAAAGACCTATCCATAGATACCCCACACGTATGGGTTTGATGAAAATAAAATTTTTGAGGTTCAGTTCTTAGTATGGGGAACCCCAAAATTTATTGTTTTTTTTATATTTTTGGGTAAAAATCTTAATGCGGTTTACAGAATACATCTACTTACCAAGTTTCAACAGTATAGCTCTTATAGTTTCGGAAAAAAGTGGCTGTGACCTACGGACGGACAGACAGACAGACAGACAGACATGACGAATCTATAAGGGTTAAATTTTTTGCCATTTGGCTACGGAACCCTAAAAATGAAACCTTTGCAACCGTGCCTGGTTGGTGTGAACGGGTTCTTACTAGCCATTATTTTGCAGCGCTCGTTTACGCTGATCCTCCAAGCCCACGACGACTACAACTACACGATAGCGGAGGGCGAGGAGTCGGGGCTGATCGTGGAGGCTTGGTGGTCGGGCATCGTGGAACCCGGCGCCGCGTGGCACGCGCTGCGCCACGCGGGCGCGGCGGCGGGCGTCGCATACCGCGTGCGCGTCTCGTGCGCGCCCAACTACTACAACACCACGTGCACCACCTTCTGTCGCGCGCGCGACGACAAGTTCGGCCACTACGCGTGCGACGACACCGGCGCCAAGCGCTGCCTGCCCGGCTGGCGCGGCGACAACTGCGAGCAGCGTACGTATCCGCAACCCAAGCAACACAACAACCATAACAACAATAAATAACAATCTGTCTAAAACCAGAGAGCATGTAGGGTCGTTAATGTCATTATGCCGGCTACGCGACCACGTGGAGGTTTTTTCAATTGAAGATAACATAATCTCTACAGAACCTATTGAAACAGTTAGCCGTAGGCATTACTGTTTATACTTAAAAAATAGGAATTTACTAAAAATACTAAAAAACATGCTTTCAGTTCACTAACCCAGCTAAGTGGTCGCTATTCGGCACAATGACAATATGTGGTCGCTAACCGACTCGTTCCTATTGTTGTGGCGCTTCTATCGATTTCACCAATAACCACTATCTCCAAATCCGTTGTGACTAAGCTGCGCCCTGAAAACTAACATAGCTGCTTACTTACTTACTTACTTACCATACTGTTTTGGTTGCAGCCGTTTGTAAGGAGGGCTGCCACCACACTCACGGCCGCTGTGATCGTCCTGGCGATTGCGAGTAAGATTTCTGTTTTCAATTGTTTATTATACGTCACTATTACTAATAAGTATGCATTAACACCATTTTCAAAGATATTATCTTAGATATTTTGAGGATGATGGATTTGTAGTATGAAAGTGTGTGTGTGTGTGTTTGCAGCTGCCGGCCGGGCTGGCGAGGTGCGCTGTGCTCGCAGTGCCAGCCGTACCCCGGCTGCAAGCACGGCTACTGCAACGGCTCCTCCTGGGACTGTACCTGCGACACCAACTGGGGAGGCATCCTCTGCGACCAGGACCTCAACTACTGCGGCACGCACGAGCCCTGCCAGCACGGCGGCACCTGCGAGAACACGGCCCCTGACCAGTACCTGTGCACCTGCGCCGAAGGGTTCTCCGGCGCAGACTGCGAGCGGGTCGATAACCCGTGCGCGCCGCAGCCATGCGCGCACGGCGCGTGCTCGCTGCGCGCGGCGCCGCCCGGCTTCAGCTGCGCGTGCGCCGCGGGCTGGGGCGGTGCTCTGTGCGACGAAGATCTGGATGACTGCGCCAGCCAGCCCTGCGCGCACGGTGCCACCTGCCGCGACCGCCTCAACGCCTTCACCTGCGAGTGCGCGCCCGGCTGGACCGGCCCCACCTGCACCGAGGGTGAGTATCCACCTCAGAGCATAGAATAGGTACTAGAGAGAGGACAAGCCGCCGGCGGCCGCGTCGCAGTTGTTAACTCAATGGGCATACTCTGTCGCTAGTTCACCGTCCGT
Source organism: Epinotia brunnichana (assembly GCA_963854355.1). Classification (NCBI taxonomy): domain Eukaryota; kingdom Metazoa; phylum Arthropoda; class Insecta; order Lepidoptera; family Tortricidae; genus Epinotia; species Epinotia brunnichana. The sequence goes on along the minus strand of OY977952.1, from coordinate 60,709 downwards.
TGTTACCGAGTGTGCACGCGTGCTGTTCGCAGAGAATAAATATTACTTTTCTTCCCAAAATGCCTGATATGATGCGCGTGTCTTATCCAATAAGAGCGTAGGTATACAAGTGTGTGTGCTTTAGATGTGTGCGTGCTTTGACTAGTCAATTATTTGTGCTTTGTGTGGGTTAATAAACTTGCATGGCGTCAATACAAATCGGCCGGCATGTCCGATCTCCTTATATTCACACATCTGTGGTATCCACAGTCTACTTTGGCCGTCACATCTATCCGAGGTTGGGAGTGGTACCAAACATGATGCTGATTGTTGACAGACGTGGACGAGTGCGCAGCGGTCCCTGTAGGCACGGAGATGGTGGAAGGCGCACTGGGCCCGTGCGTGAACGCGGCGGCGTGCAGTAACACGCCGGGTGGATATCTGTGCTCGTGCCTGGCGGGCTGGACGGGCCGCGACTGCGAGTCCAACGTGGACGACTGCACGGGCCAGTGCCTGAACGGGGCGACGTGCATCGACCTGGTGGACGACTTCCACTGCGCGTGCGCGGCGGGCTACGCGGGCCGCACGTGCGAGCGTGACGTGGACGACTGTGCGCCGCGCCCGTGCCGCAACGGCGGCGAGTGCGTCGACCTGCTGGACGCCTACCGCTGCATCTGCCCCGTCGGTTTCTCCGGCGTCGATTGTGAGGTAACCGCCCGCGCCCTCAACGCTTGCTGCGTTTACTTCATTCTCATCTTTCCTTCACTTAACTAATCGTTTCTCTTACCTTTCACCATTCAGGTTACGTTGCACTAACACACTAACGAGACTTCTGCTTTTTTAGCTGTCCTCCTGTTCTGGAAGATATTGTCCGGTAAGTACTTAAAAATTGTACTTCAATTATGACGGTTCGCACACACTGAGACTCGAATGCTCGTTATGACATGAATACGTACAATTACTTCTACTGTGTAAAATCATGTATCAATTTCAAATAACTATAACCTTTCGTGCTGGAAGCGGAATATATTTATTCTGCGCGTCGACATTTAAATGAGTGCTTCCATTTGGGGCGGGATGTTCGCGAGCTAGTCTGTAGGAATGCAGTACGATATGCATACCGCTCCGCCTCTGCGCAATGCCTAATACTACCTATTCCGCAAATGTAATATTGACAGCATTCCAACAAGTGAGAGTGTGAGCGTGCAGTAAACCTAGCGACAACACTGCGTTTGATTACTTATATTTACGACCCGTTCTGATTCTGACAACTATACAGGATGGAAATAGATTTTGGGTCAGTGATGGCAGCTACCAGATCCCGTGTTGCTAGGTGAAAATCGTCCTAGGAGACCTTCCTTCGATTTCAAATTAATGAAGATTGGCCTGTACAGATTTTGGAAAAAACATACAGGGTATAGTTGTTATTTTCTAAGCCGTCCGTTCCGCACTAAAGAACGCCGCACTGCAGAACGGACGGCTTAGAAAATAACAACTATACGAGAAAATGGTCATTTTTGACAAACTTTTTTTTTATGCTAATCGATCCCATTCCTGTCTAGGATCAAAAGCTTGTATTTGACCAAAAAAATTTTTTCGTCTAGAAAGCCATAAATCGAGAAAATCTTTCCCGATACAATTTGTATGAAAATGAATAAAGTTTTTTTACGTGTATTTTTTTATGTCAATCGATTCCATTTCTATCCAGTATCAATAGTTTCCTTGGGGTCAACTTTCGGCAATGTACAAAAAATGCAGAAATTAAAGAATTTTTCCCCATAAAAAATGTATGAAAACAGTTTTCTTTAATTTCTGGCTTTTTTGTAGCATTTGAGGATGCGAGTTTGTACTAGCGTGGACAAACCCTGCTTGACGCCGAGTTGTTGTAGTATGGAGATATTTGTTCGGAATTCGGTCCAAGATACTCCAAGCATTCCCCTCCAGCACCACATCTCTAAAGCGTCTATTTTTCTTTTTAGGGTTACGTAGCCAAATGGCAAAAAACGGAACCCTTATAGATTCGTCATGTCTGTCCGTCTGTCTGTCTGTCTGTCTGTCTGTCCGTCCGTATGTCACAGCCATTTTTTTCCGAAACCATAAGAGCCATACTGTTGAAACTTGGTATGTAGATGTATTCTGTGAACCGCATTAAGATTTTAATTTTTTTTCATCAAACCCATACGTGTGGGGTATCAATAGATAGGTCTTTAAAAATGATATTAAGGTTTCTAATATCGTTTTTTTCTAAACTGAATAGTTTGCGCGAGAGACACGTCCAAAGTGGTAAAATGTGTCCCCCCCCCCTGCAACTTCTAAAATAAGAGAATGATAAAACTAAAAAAATATATCAAACTTCCACCGAAAATTGGTTTGAACGAGATCTAGTTAGTAGTTTTTTTTTTTTATACGTCATAAATCGTAAACCGCAATTTATTTTACGGAACCCTTCATGTGCGGGTCCGACTCGCACTTGGCCGCTTTTTCAATCTCTCATTAAGAAGTAATTTTAGTTGAACCAAATTGATTGGGCACATAATCTATAAAGATGTAATGTGTACCTATTTGTGTGTCGTCGCGTGATGTGTGACGTGTGACATGTGTGTTGGTGTGCAGGACGACCGCGACCACTGCGCGGGCGCACCGTGCGCGAACGGCGCGCCGTGCTACACGGCGCAGAGCGACTACTACTGCCACTGCGCGCCGGGCTGGACCGGCAAGAACTGCACGCAGCGCGCGCCGCGGGACCGCGATCGTTAGTATATTACTGTTCATATTGTAGTTATAACAAAAATATGTAAGGGCTTACATATATTAGAAGTACGGGGTTTACCCATTTTACCCACTAATGTATCCAACTCTATTTGTACTGGGCATGGTGGTGTACAACCAGCTGCGGGTGCGCAGAGAGCTGTGCCTGGCCACCTACATATTTAAATTACTTCGGGGTAAAATATACAACAGCCAGGTATTGAGTGGTGTGACTGTGTGTGTTCCCGATAGGTACGTGTGGCGTAGACTCCGGCCGCGGCTGCTAGCCGAGCCGCGCGGGCGCACCAACCTGCTTGGTAGGGCACCGATGACGCGAGCAGCGCGTACCCTCAATCTCATAGCGGAAAATATTGATTTGTTTTCGTGTTCTCTGAATGAATTCACAAAGGCAGCATTGCTCGTAATTTGTTATAAGAGTACCACGTAAAAAAAAAGTTTTATTATAAAATAGTTACACTGTTGTCTCAGGTTCGATGCCTGTAAAAATAGTTGTAAGTGTGGATAATAAATAAATATTAATTTCTACGTGTTAATGTCTTATTCTGAGCAACTGAATTATTATTATCTATATATATATAACTTTTTTTGTATGTAGCATACAATTGTAGCGGTTGTTATCGAAATGAATATAGATTTGCTTGTTTGTGATTAATAATATATACCACAAAACTAAATACTTAATATTTGCGAGAGGTTTGAATACGACGTTTGGTCAAAATTATACACGCATAAATAAAAACCACTTTTTGAAATGTACATATTCTTATATTTTTTTATATTATTCTGCAGTACCCCGTAGGGATGAACTACTAGGCAATATATTTCAGTGAAATAAATACGCTGAAAACATAATAGTACAAAAATATCTCACTGTGAAATTTGAAATTGAGAAGTCGGTCATTCGCCATTTTGCATGTTTTGTGACCCCGGTTTTCACAATGATTTACGTGTGAAAACTTAGCGTATAGTAATGTTTGTTGGTAACTTACCTAGAAAATATATTTATATTTGCATACATAACAAAAAAACACATCAATATATATATGCAGAAAAACCAATTTTTTCACTGATAAATGCAAAGAAACCGCTTTTCGGTAAGCCCGACTTCATAACTGATTTACTCAGCCAATCATTGACGTTGCTCAAATAGCAGGATGTAACCATAGACTAGAGAAACAGAGCTTTTCAAGGATGTGTCACACTGCCTATACTTTACATTGAATGAATAATAAAACAACAAAGAAAAACTGCGAAGTTTAGAATGTCCATTACCTCCTGCAATGAAACGCCTGCCCATGTGTGTGTGAGCATTTCATAAACGTTCTCTGTGCATGATAAGGATCCTGCCTTGGTGGTTCACCTGTTGTCTGTGCATGATAAGGATCCTAACTTGGTAGTTTATCGGTTGTCTGTGTATGTTGAGGATCCTAGCGAGGTTGTTTATCCGCTGTCTGTGAATGATACGGATCCTGAAACTAAGCATTTGTGTTCAAATCCAAGAAAAGTCATATAATATTACATTTATATGCTGAATTTATTATTATGAATATACATAATTTGTTTCTATCGATCATAACACAAACGAAACACCCTGTACGCTGTTACTTTCAAAAGTCAACGGTCGATTTTGAAATTGACAGGTTGTTGTGTCATATACGACGTCCTCCATTGTGTAGGTACTTGCGCGTGTGTGCGTGTGGTATTCGATACAGCTCGATAACATTATATTTTGGCAAGTTTTTAGGAATTACTGGGACAAACCGAGATATTCAGATTCTCCGTGACATTCCTTCAATATCATATAACTCTTGAGATTTACGAGAAGAGCATAACTTTATAACAATTGAAAGAAAAAAGAACAAAAAGTTAAGTGAAACTAATGGAGGTGTTGAAAAGAAGATAATTTGAAAATCATTTAGCACTTGAAATTTATCAAAACTGAATTGAGATTAGATAAAGAACAATAAAATATAACTTTTACATACATTTAATTCTCATTTTCTGTTATTTTTTCACCTGCGACGGCTGCGACTTGCACGCCTTGGTGACAGTTTTCAATTCCGCTTTACAACCGAATGAACGAATTAATTTCCGAACTGATGCTTGTCTATGATTTATCGCTTATCCAATTTTAGTTCAATAGAATAATGGACCCTCGAATTTTAGAGATAAGGTATTTAAAGCTACTGTGTACTATTTAAGCTGATGATCTTTCTATATAAATGAATAAATAAAATAAATAAATAAATATAGTCTGTAAAGCAGCGGTGGTGGAGAGGTTGACGTAATGGAGTCCAGAGACACCGAGTTCGATACATGGTCTAGTGTGCACGGTTATTTTTTTTTCTTTGTTCTTTGTATCAATGGCACAATCAAGACCTGTCTCTGTTTGTAAATGAATAATTTCGGTGCGCAGGAGCAGCGGTTGAGAGCGAGCCGTGCGTCAGCGGCGCGGCGTGCGAGCACGGGCAGTGCGTGCGCGCGCCGCCCGCGCCGCCGCGCTGCGCGTGCGCGCCCGGACACGCCGGGCCCACCTGCCAAGAACGTGAGTGACAACTACGACGCTTAACTATTATGATCTTGCTCAAAAAACCGGTCAAGTGTGAGTCGGACTCGCGCACGAAGGGTTCCGTACCATTATCTATAAAAACTGCAAAAAAATCACGTTTGTTGTATGGGAGCACCCTGTAGCCTAGTTGGTAGTGACCCTGCCTACGAAGCCGGAGGTCCCGGGTTCGAATCCTGGTAAGCGCATTTATTTGTGTGATGACCACGAATATTTGTTCCTGAGTCATGGATGTTTTCTATGTATTTAAGTATTGATTTATCTAGGTATATAAGTATGTTTATCGTTGTCTAGTACCCATAGTACCAGCTTTGCTTAATTTGGGAATATGTCGATCTGTGTAAGATTGTAAAAGAAAAAATAAAGAAAAAATATTTATTTATTCTGTTTTTTAGTACCTATTTGTTGTTTTAGCGGCAACAGAAGTACATCATCTGTGAAAATTTCAATTGGCTAACTATCACGGTTGATGAGATACAGCTTGGTTTGTTTAATCGTATGACATACATTATATGGCCTTTGGGTTTGTCACTCTTTAGCACCACCCAGGGGACACGTGCAGGGTTGTGGTAGGTAGCTCCTGCGGGTGCTCGCCTTGTCGGGGCGGGGGGGCTTAGTAACCGTGGACTGGTCACCCACGGCGAAGCTAAGAGGCACCCAGGGCCGGCCTGTTTGGGCTGCCGGCTGGCCCGAAGAGGGCGCTCCTAGCGGGCTTGCCTAAGCCCGCTTAGGATGCGTTAGGGAGGGACCGCAGAAGAAGTTCTCACGCGCTATCTTCTGCGGCCGAGGTGGGATCGCAGGGGGAGAGGCGTGTTGGTATAACGGTGCGCCACTCTCCCTAACCCCTGCGAACTTGGCGGGGCTGTTCCGCTGAAGCGGTATTGGTGGGACCGCAGAGGAAGAGGAATGCCGGTATTACGGTGCGCCGCTTTCCCTATCCTCTGCGGCCGAGTCGTGGTCGGTGGCGGAACCACAGACCTGATCCGCCACCGGGTGCTGGATTTTCCGCACCCATGATCTCCTCGTAGCGGACTCAGGGGGGTCCGCTACTGAACAGGTGGAGATCGAGGAGGCAGGCGCGCCAAAACATCTGGCGTGCCTCACGTGGAGGGCCCCCGGGCATCCGCAAAGGAGCCGCTTGCGGGGTTGCGGATGTGTGCGCAAGCGTTCCCGTGACCTCGCCATAAGGCGGCGAGGTGGCAAGTGGGGGGGTTTTTAGTGGGTACACCGTGGGTCTCATTAGCCCATACGGGAGTCCCACATAACCACTCGGGTCACCCCCTGCACCCGGGTGGTATGCGTAACGCATTTTCCCCCCTAAACAAAAAAAAAAAAAAAAAGGTAGCTCCTGCGGACGCAAGTGACAGTTGTCCCCCCTTTGTCAAGTGAGTGGGCAACTCGACTGTTAGAGGTTCTTAAGCCGCCCGAGGGCATCTAACTTGGCTTAACGACTACTGTCATAGACAGCAGCCGGGATCAACTGCTTAGCGTGCCTTCCAAAGCACGGAAGCGCTCATTTATAGTAACCACTCAAATATTATAGGCGGTCACCCATTCAAAGACTGATCGCTGCCGTCTACGTTATCGTATTCGACTCGCAGGCGCCGCTGGGCTATGATCGCTTCGAACAGCCTGGTGACAGATGGACAGACAGACAGACAGACAGACAGCGGAGTCTTATTAATAGGGTCCCGTTTTACTCTTTGAGTACGGAACCCTAAAAAACACTAGTGTGCATAGGCACACTAGTGTAGTAGTAGTTATAGAACTAGACATAAAACTACTTCTTTCCACAATATAATATTTCCCTGTGACGAGACTGTGAATGAACGCGCTCGATCGTTGCAGGCGTGGAGGAGTGCGCGGCGGGATGCGGCGCGGGCGGCGCCTGCGTCGACGTGGGCGGCGCTCCGCGCTGTGTGTGTCGCGCCGGCTTCAGCGGGCCCCACTGCGAACACGGTAAATACCGAATTGTGCTACCTCCAATATGTGAAAGGTTCTTGAGAAGTCTCTTTGTCCATTAAGCTTATTTGGATCTAATATAGTGTCAGAAATTACACGTTGAAGCTAGGAATGGTTCACAATTGCTAATCAGAATAATTGTCCTGCTTTTCAGAGATCGACGAGTGCGCAGGCAGCCCGTGCCGCAACAACGCAACCTGCATTGACGCTGTCGCTGACTTCACCTGCGTCTGCCGCGACGGCTGGACGGGTGAGGAGGGGAGGGGACCACACATTATTACCACACTCGCTGCCAACAATCGCGATGCGCTACGCTCGTAGCCGATCCCGTGGTTCCTGGCAGTGAAAGTCAAGTGTTAATAGCCTGTCTATACATATCTTGGTTGGGATCTTCATGCAACATATTTTCGACAGGAAAAAACTGTGCAATTCGAGTGGAAGACGGTGCTGCGCGATGCGTGGAGGGATCGTGCGCTAACGGCGGCACCTGCGTGCGCGAGGCGGGCGTGTGGCGCTGCTCATGCACCACGGGCTGGACGGGCTCGGCGTGCGAGGCCCCCGCGGCTCCACCGCCAGCGCCACCCTGCGCCTGCGCACACGGCGGCACGTGCGCGGCGGCCGGCGCAGGCTGGGCGTGCGCCTGCGCACCGGGCTGGACGGGCGCGCACTGCGAGCTCGCACTGGACGCGTGCGCGGCAGCACCGTGCCGCAACGGCGGGCGCTGCGTGGGCGGCGCGGGCTGGCGCGCGTGCGAGTGCGCGCCGGGCTGGACGGGCGCGGAGTGCGGGGCACGCGCGGCGCCGCCCGCCGCCGACTGCGGCCCCGCGTGTCCCGCGCCCGCCACTTGCGTCCGGGACCCGGACCCCGAGCGCCCTGCGCGCTGCGTCTGCCCCCGCGCCTCCAGGCGCTGCCTAGAACGTGAGTCTCACCGAAATGTTTCTTCTGGTCCCTGCAAGAAATATTTATTTTTGTACTCGACGATTAAAATGTGTGTATTAAGATTTCATAGAGAATACTGCAACGTCACTCTTTTCATCGTTGAATAGTCTGTTACTTCCAAAACAACCGAAATAACTGTTTCAATACGCTCTAGACAACCGAAAAAAAATTTAAAATAGAACTAAAATAAATTCGACCAATCACGTGCCTGCTTTACCGAACTGTAATGAATTGGACCAATAGAATCGCTTTGATTATTGAGTTTACTCGTTGATGTCGTACGCTCGTTGATGTCTTTTAAGATATCAACGAGCGTACGAGCGATAGGCTGCAATTCGTTTCAACAGTATCGAGTTTGTTTAATTAGTTCAGTTGACTCGTAGAAAATTAATGTTAATGAACTCGTACAAAAAGTATTGTTCACAATAGTGTTATAATCAAGCTTTTTGATCTCGTACCTTACTTAGGCCACTCAGCAATCTTCGTGGCCTAAACACGGTACTCGACTAAAAAGCTCTCTATTATAACACGATTGTGAAAAATACTATTTCCCGTCTCTGACTTTTAAGGCGCTTTATGCCTAATGCTACGTCCCATTTCTCTGCTCAAAAAGCATGTTTACTGGGAAGTCGCATATCTGTAAACATGCTCGACGATCCGTCTAGACGTAGATACGTTGATGCACGATGGTTAATTTTGAATGAATGAATGAATGAATGATATTTATTCAGGTAACACAACATAAGTAACACAAGACAAAATAAAAACATTTTGGCTCAATCCTCTACTTTAGGGGCCCTAACATTTGCATAATCGTCATGTGCGATTTAGCGGCTACAAGTGAAAACGCACTCGATATTATCTAAGCACATTTTGCTCGAAATGCAATGTTCAAGGACTAGTCTCTACGCTACAGTTACCGTATCGTATGCAACCGTATGCATAACACACAACACTATAATAATGATTTGGATATTCCAATGTAGTTTATAGAGTTACGTTGATATTCAATTGGGTGTTGAAATCTTTCTCTTGTGATCAGAAATCGCTGGGCTGGAGTTGGACGACGGGTTTTCGGAGTGGGGCGTAGAAGGCGAGGAGGAGGGCGGGGAGGGCGGCGGCGCGTGCGGCGCGGACAACGGCACGTGGTGGTGGGGCTGCAACGCGTGCTGGTGCCGCGCCGGCGCGCCCGTGTGCACGCGGCTCTGGTGCGGCCTGCCCGACTGCCTCGCGCCCGGCGCGCAGCCCTGCCGCACTGACGAGGTACGCTCACTTGCACAACTGCCCGATTGTTATGGTTCGAGCAGTTCCGATAAGTAGCACAACTCTAATGGTGAGCAAGCCATGCTAACGAGATGACTTTAAAAGTGAAAGGCCATAAAGTCGAATTTTTGGTTTGAATTAGACATTTCAATACACTCCTGTCGAACATTAAATTCTGCAAGATTTTCGTAACGTTGTATGATGTGGTTCCAGGTGTGCGTCCCGGCTGCGCCGTCGCTGTGCCTGCGTGCTCCGTGCGCGCCGCTGGGCGAGTGCCGGCGCGTGGCGGGGCGGCGCGTGGAGCCGCCCGCGCTGCCAGCGCCGGCCGCCTGCTGGCCGGGCGCGCGCCCCGCCGCGCTCGCGCCCGCGCCCGCCCCCGCCACCGCCGGCTGCGCACGCGTGTCCCTGCAGCTGGCGCGCGAGCGGCTGGCGCGCGGCGCGCACGTGGAGCGCGCGTGCAGTGCGCTGCGGCGCGCGCTCGCCGCCGCGCTGGCAACGCGCGCCGACCCTGTGCCGCCGCCGCCGCTAGTGCTACTCTGTGATCTCGCCGTCGACGACGACGACGCACTTGATCTCGCTATTGTAAGTGGCTTCTAGTATTTGACTTCAAGTTGGAACGCAGCTCCCAAATTCGTAAACTGGTGAGTCTTTGTGAAAGTTATGCGGTGGCCCATGGACTCAAATATAATGGTAACAAAAGTGAGATTATGGTCTTCAAGGCCGGAAATAAGACCTACTCTGACGTGCCGCCTGTCTTACTCGCCGGAGTCACTCTAAAGAGAGTCACACAATTTAAATATTTGGGTCACTGGGTCACCGATGACTTAAAAGACAATGTTGACATCGAGCGAGAGCGGAGATCGTTAGCCGTCCGGAGCAACATGTTAGCCCGCAGGTTCGTACGGTGTACGGGGGAAGTCAAACTTGCACTATTTAAAGCATATTGCGTTTCCTTGTACACTTGCGGCCTGTGGGTCGACTACAAGCAGCGGGTGTATAATGGTATTCGAGTGCAGTACAACAATGCGTTCAGGGTGCTGATGGGGCTGCCGCGCTGGTGCAGCGCATCCGAGATTATTATAATTATTGTAACTTGGAGTCTGTCCGTCTGTAACAGCCAGTTTTTTCAACATGGTATCTCTTGTTGGCATTCGGCCAAATTTAAATAAATAATAAAAGATTTAATGCCATATTATAATTTAACCGCACTTTTAAACTACTAACATTAACAACTGAGAATACGACGGAATAACTATTAGTATTGCCATTTGTGAGCCTATAGAACAACTAGGTATGTAATTTAGGAAGACGTCTATATTTTGGACTCATAACTGGAATTATTTAATTTCAGTGGGTCGGAGAGGAGGAGAGTCTGGAGGGCGCTTCAAGCGCCAGCGCGCTGGCGACGGCGGTGCGAGCGCTGAGCGAGCTGGTGGCTCGCCGGCGCCTCGCGCACCACGCGCTGCTGGGCGCCGCGCTGCGCTTGCGCGTGCCGCCCGCGCCGCCCGCGCCCGCGCCCGCCGGCACCGGCCCCGGCCTGCTGGCCGTGGCGGCCGGCGCGCCCGTGCTGCTGCTGGCGGCGGCGGCGGGCGCCGCGCTCGCCGTGCGCCGGCGCCGCGCCGCCGCCGAACGCTCGCGCCGCTGCGACGAGGAGAAGTCCAACAACCTGCAGAACGAGGAGAACCTTCGGCGCTACGCGAACCCGCTGCGCGAGTCTCCGCGCGCGGCGGGCGGTGGCGCGGCGCGCGCGGGCGAGCCGCTGCCACGCGCGCACTCGCTGTACAAGGCGCAGAACGCGGACGCGCGCAACCACACGCCGCCGCGCGACAAGGAGCTGACGAAGCGCGCGCTGCCGCCGGACGCGCCGCCGCCGCCCGCGCCGGCGCCCGCGGCGCGCCACCCGCCGCCCGAGCGCCTCACGGTGCTCGTGTAGTGATACCCGCGCCAGCAGGCCTAGCCTAGCCCTAGCTCTAGTACCTACCCGCCCGCGTCGCCGGGACACGACTGCCGTTGATATTTATTGTGAACGAGTGATGTCGCGATTGTAAATATGTATTTTTGTAAATAATGTTACAAGAGTGTTTTGTGTATGTTTCGAAATGGAGCGACGAAATTTATATATTTTTGTAAAATAGAAGGTTGTATGTTGAAATAGAAAAATATCGTTGCAATAAAAAGCTACTGAGTTAATTTAAGTTTCTTTTTGTCCCTTGATTATTTTATTTTAACTACTACTATAATAGTGGCGGTCGTGAGCTGTCGTTCGAGCGTCGAGCTGTCGAGCGTGTCGAATTCGCGAGCCAGTCTTTAAAGGGTACTCGTAATTCTACCATTTCGTGCAAATCAGAAGAATTGGAGAGAATTTTTTATTTGTATTGTTTTTCTATGCTACAATATAATTTTCTCCAATATGCTCGGAAATGTCCGCCTTACTGTAGCAAAAATAGTCCGTGAACTTCCTGGTTACTGCAAGCGAAAATTTAAAAAGTTAAAAGTCATTATTGTACAACTTCAGCGAACTTCAGGAAACTGTATGAAATTCCTTTCCTGTATAGTTTTGTACCTTTTAACCATATGTTTTGACTAAGACAAATCACTGCAAACAGCCAACTGCTATAGATCGTTTCAAGGCCTAGCAATTTATCTCAACTTGCTAATAAATAAATAAATATTAGGGAACAATTTTACACAAATCGAACTAGCCCCATAGTAATAAGCTCAATAAGGCTTGTGTTATGGATAGTAGACGACAATATATAATATAATTAAATTTGGATGTAACCCGTTTTGATAAAATTTGGTTTAGAGGTAGTTTAAGTTCTGGGAAAGGACATTGGATAGTTTTTATCCCGGAAATTTCCCCTAAGGGGATGTAATGGGGGTCGAAATTTTGAATGGACTCCGTTTAGATCAAATTTGGTATAGCGATAGTTTGAGTCCCGGAGAATCACAAGGGATACTTTGCATCCCGAAAATCATCCCCTAAGGGGATGAAATAGGGGTGAAAATGTGGATAAAACCCTTTTAGTTAAAATTTGGTAAAGAGATAGAAGGAGTCCCAGGGAAGGACAATTAATAGTGTTATCCTGAAAAATCCTCTCCTGAGGGGGTGAAATGAGGGGTGAAAATTTGGATAGAAATAGAACTCATTTAGATCTAAAATAATTTTTAGTCCAGAAATCATCTCGTAAGGGGGTGAAATGGGGGATGAAAATTTGGATGGAACCCATTTACGGTATAGCGACAGTTGGAGTCCTGGGGAAGGACATAGAATAGTTTTATCCCGAAAATCATATCCTAAGGGGGTGTAATCGGAGGTGGAAATTTGTTTGTGACCCATTTTGATAAAATTTGGTTGAAAGATAGTTTGAGTCCTGGAAAAGGACATTTGGTAGTTTTATTCCAGAAATCATCCCCTACGGGGGTGAAATGGGGGTGAAAATTTGTATGGAACCCATTTACGGTATAGCGATAGTTGGAGTCCTGGGGAAGGACATAGGATAATTTTTTCCCGAAAATCATCCCCTAAAGGGGTTTAATTACAGGTGGAAATTTGTTTGTGACCCATTTAGATAAAATTTCATCACCTTCAGGACCTTCAGCTTCGTAGGCAGCGTCACTACCCACTAGGCTAACCGGTCGTCAAAATGATAAGATAATTATATAATGAAAGGAATGTATGGCTCTCTCTTTCCAACTATTGCAAGTTGGTGTGACAAATTGCGCCCGTTTGTAGTGTATTAAGTTTTCCCGGGTGCTCTTGTTTTTAAATAGTCATAGAAAAATCTCTTACTTTTGTAAGTGATCGATGTGACGTTTTTAAAAATGTCTCAATCAGTTTGAAACGAAGAAATAAAAATATTTATCGATATAAAATCCATAACGAACTAAAATGCGTTTAGATTTCAATCCCGTTTAATGTTTAATAAGTTAACATTTAAAATTGTCATCAATTCATATATTTTAATTATTTTAAGTATGTAAATTGAAACTGGCACTACAAGTCATGCCGTGTATCTACATACTTACTTTAAAAAAATAAGTCGGGTGGAAACTTGATAGAGTTGATAGGTTATTGACATATTTACTCGCTGTTTTAAGATTATTGAAAATATTATTTGATTTCCTCGCATTTTTGGAGAAAAGCACTAGGTATATCTACCTCGGCGGGAATGGCAATTCGTGAATTGCAATTTCCTGGCCTCTGCAATAATGTACTATCATTTTAAATTGCACGTTAAATTTACCAAGATACAGGCATTTGTTTTGTGCCTGATGCCTTGAAAGGTACTTAACTAAATGTAAACAAACAAAACCACGTGACTTGGTCATTCAGCCAATAAGATAATACCATAGATACAAAAGATTGCTATGATTGGTTGAATGACCAAGTCACGTGGTTTTGTTTGTTTACATTTAGCTATTGCATTTCAACCTATTGCACTGGTTATGCAACTGAATTTGACGGGATTCCTATTTAGGAGCAGGTGAGTGAAAGACTAGTTCACATTTCCGAGTTGATGCCGCTTCGCTTGTACTTGTAGATCTAATTTTTACGGGGCCCGAATGCCATATTTATACCATGAATTTCCTAGCCCGGCCACCCGCCCGCCCCGCCGTTTTGGCGGGAAAACGACTGCGGGCGGGAAATATCGGCGCGAAACAACATTCTTATTTATTTATCATCAATCTTAGGCTAATATGAGCATTATTTACAGTGCTAACAATTATAGTATTACAACAAAACAATAAGAAACTCATTCCTACATTGCGTAAATAAGTTTTATTCTTAAGTTATGTACAAGCTTCTATCGGTATTTATTGAGAAGGTCGTCCTGCACATTTCTCCCGCCGTGGAACGCCCGGCTGGCGTTCCAGCTCGCTCGGGTGCAGGTCGTCATCCTTGGTAGGCAGAATCGCGAGCTTCTTGGTCGGTCTTCGCAGCACTCCGCCCTTTGTTTTGATGTCCACCACTCTTGTCGCGCCGTCGGGTCCCGGGTACTTGGCGATCACTCTACCCATGGGCCAGGTATTTCGTGGGAGGGTCCCGTCGCCGATGAGTACGATGTCGTCGATTTCTATGGGCCGGCCGCGCCTATACGGCTCCCGCCGGTCTTAAAGTGTAGGCAGGTCCCATCAATTCCAGGAGTGGTCCGCTAGTCGTTGGCTCGTTCTCCACGTTGCTCGGCCGACTAAGTCCTTGTCGTCGAAGGTGCCGGGCGACTGCACTCTTCTGGACCTGCCGAGTAGGAAGTGATTAGGTGATAGCGCTTCAGGGTGTGACGATTCCCCTCTTTAAAAAGGTTTATCTTTTATGTTTTAACCTATTCTGAACTTAACCTAAACCCTAGCTGAAGGCTGAAGCTCCTGTGAAACCACTACTTAGCTGAAAATGGAATCCTACCTGAAGGAATAGCTAATGAATAGAAATTAAACAGTTAGTAAGCGAAGAAATTAGATCATTTATTTAATATAGGAATATCGAATTGATTTTATTTGTTTTGAAGCTAAAGAAACTTTGATTAATTAATCCAGTAAAATCAAGACTCGGCTGCACTGGATATCCACTTTGATTCTAGAGTTCCGGCCGACCCTACTAGAAGGTTGGATTTTATACTAGTCTAAATAGAGCTGCCCTAAAACTTACTTTGACATAATAAACCTTTGATTATTTATGTCAAAGTAAGCAAGCTAGCATACTTTGACAGACCACCTCGTCAACTAAGGATAAGTCGAGTGGAAAGAGAGGTGAACAGAGAAAAAACCACTGACTCCAGTCCTAAAACGCTGTAACCTAACCTAGTAAGTATTATCCCTGGCACAGAATAAGTAATCCTGGAATCTAACCTCGAAGACCTAATTGACCCTAGGCTATACGTGATTCGCACTGGTGAAGCGCCTTGGCGTGGTATGACATCTAGAGTAGAACCCTGCGTTGTGTCCCAGGCCCTTTTCGAGAAGGATGGAGTTTGCATTTCTATAAAGGAAAGTTTACACGTTAATAGAAGTCGTACAATAATACCCATTCAAGTACATAGAACTTTCAAAGACTTAGATAAGACAAATATACTAGTTCCTTAGAATTAATCTACGAATCCGTAGTTTAATTAAGTAATGCACAACTATGAAAGCCAATGTAGTTATAGATTCCATGATCGATTAAACGGTGGAAAGCTGCAATTTATACTATGTCGTAGTGACGCCCATTTAAAATAGACACGAAATACAACATTGGACAACTTGTGATCGTTATTATGATGAGAACAATATCGATGATGATGCGATGATTTAACGATGAAGACAATTATGATATGATGGAGACGAGATTTTTATGATGATGTGATATTCTACTGAAATATAATATTAGTACACGACACACGTACTACCTACAAGTACATAACCCGCATCACGTCAAGCATAATGTCGATTCTTCCTAGCGACGAATCATTGAATTAATTGCGAACTGTGACGCTCGCCTCTCGCTCGCCTACAGCTGCGCGTGCTCACTAGTAATCCCCACCTCAACTGTTGATTCCGCCCACCCTATCGCTATTTATATCAAATCAAATACAAATTAGTGTTAAAAATTACCTAATCAATTTATAGTGCAATTCATCCCAAGAATACTTCAAAGGTCGTAGCACAATGGTTTAGCAACCAATTCCACCCGATCAAACTCAAAGGCACTTATAGTCGAGACGTTATTAGATATACGACAATGCACAGTTGAGCTGACGAATGAAAATTAATCACCAACCCATTGTGATACCTTTATTGAGAACCCGATCGTAACAACCCCACGCAAGGAATGACCTACTTAAATATTGCTATTATTAAAAGCGAAAGTGTTGGATTCCCTTGTAAAATCAACACAACAAAACTTCTTGATAAAAAGCCCTTGGTTAAAGCAAAACGATGGCTGGGCCAATGAAACCTTTCAATTTGCAAGATTGAAAACCCTCACAGACTTCGCCTTAGTCTACACATCCATGACGGGTGCTTAAGCGCGATCACATTTCTCCTGACTAAGAAACTCCTTCTCGGGAGAATTCTCATATGGCCAGTGTCCTCAATGTGCTCTTTAGATATGGTTGTCCACAACGCCAAGCTCTCGGCCACAGGTGTACATAAACTAAATTACTATGCTAGGTTCATTCAATCAAGGAATACCACACAATATCTATATATCGAGGGTTGCCTGGTGAAACCCGATAAGTGACAAAAAGTGAGATTTTAAGCTAAAAGTCGTTTTATAGTAATTCGATATCGCTCTATTTAGTGGTAAATACAGATAAGTAGATTTTATACGTATCACGGAAATAGGCCGAGTATTAACCCAATAAGTGCTTAACTTCAACTTTTATTGATGTACTAAACACTAATAAGTATATTTAAGGCTTCAGTTTTTAGTAGGTATTACTTAAAGGAACCACATAATATATATTTATAGGTATTTAGTGCAAAGATATTTGTACAAAATTAAACTAAACACATAATGTAGAACCAGATACTAGTGTTTACCGGGTTTTACTTGATTACGATTCATGCTTAAAAAATATTTTAATGAAAACCAGAATACGTTAAAGACATTTGTCGGGTTTTACTTTTACGATACTACACAGTAGACGTACAAAGTACTAAAGAGGAAAATCCAATAAAAATACTTACAGTATTTATATGAAAGAAATCTTTAAGAAATACTATGTAAAGTCTTAGTTATCGGGTACTCGCATGAGCCTTTAACAAAACTCATTGAAACGTTATCCGGGCCGATTCCGGGGAAGAACCCAATACGTACGGTTGACGACTCCAAGGTCACGCGCAGTCAAGTAGGTACCTACATTTAGAGTTGTCGTCCAAAATAAAATTAATAATGCTATGGCCTATTAATCTGTATTTAATGAGCAACTAAACTCAGTATTGACAGGTGTAAATAAAATATTGTTGATAATATTTTTATACAGGTAGGTATGTCGGTACAAAAGTGCGCCAACGAAACGAGATAGCACTATCTGTGCTTCGACTAGAGCGACTTATCGGGTTTTCAAACTTAGTTTTTTGCGCAAATTTAAGTGTTTCTAATGTTACACAATAATAGTTATGTAGGCTAATTGGTTCTGTTTGATTAAATTATTCATTCCAGTAGGATCAGTTGCGTTTAAATTGCCAGATTTTCTATGACTGGTCTTAATAATTCTTCGGCAAATGAAAACCCAAGTTGTGATCTGCGAAAAAATAAAGATGACAGTGGCTCTTCCGATCTTGATCAATCGCAAATGGATATCGTCGCCCAAATGCACAATATTGTCAACGATGATTATAGTATGGAAGACTCGCATGATGATACCTTTATTTGGCAGTAACTATTCGTATGAAGCTCCCAGTTTCAGGCCTGTTTTTACGGCTAACCAATCCACCCACAACTTCTTTGTCTGACTGACCGCTTCTTGCACTTCCTTATCTAACCAGACATTATTTTCCTATCTTCCTTTACACCTCTTACTTACTCCACATACTTCATTTGCCACATGCGCTAGGTACTTGCTTTCTAAAGTTATCGCATAGAATATCAATCTCACAAGAATCATTCATTCCTTCCAATTTCGTTTTTAATTTACTTACATACTCATCCATCCCTCACCTTTCATCTTGCAGATTTTTTACTTTTATTCTTACCAAAGTACTGAAATGTTTACGGAATCTCTGTCGCCATCCTCTAAATAGACCTATTCGGCTTAAAACCAGGAAATGGTCAGTATGGATCGTGACCCACGGTTCACTCTGGCATAAAGAATATTCTTCCTCAATCTATTTATTACATTCTCGGCCTCCCTATGTACAAATGAATCCATTTCTGGGAGAACATTGTGTTACTCACACAAAGATTCCTGTCGAGGCAAATTTCTAACAAGCATTTTCCATTCTCATTCACTCTCGTCATCGCTTTGCATTCCTAGTACTCTTTCAAATCCCTCTCTCTGTACTCCTACCCTCCCGTTAAAATTGCTTGTATTAATCTCCTAAAATATCCCTTTATTCCTCCCAAAACGTTTGCCTTTCATCCTGTGTTCGTTGTGAGGTTCCCGTGCCCTGATCTACGGGAGCGTAAACCCCAACAACAAATATGCGCATCAATCCGACTTTCATTCTGATCCAAATCAATTTGGGACTCACGCATTCAAACACATTCACGCACTCAGTCATCTTTGCGGAGAGTATGACACCGACTCCCTTACAGCCTCGGTCCGAACTGGGCGCCCCTGACCAGTATGCTGTGTAGGATCTTGTAGCACCCTTTCCGCTTCGTCTCATTCACACACAAAACATCAATCTTTCTTTCGTTCATCAACTGCAATACCATTCAACTTCTTATCCATTCCTCCACAAACATTCAAAGTAGCAAAACGGCTCTCCGTGAGCCGCTTCTCGGCCCCGCGAGAAACGATACACCGCCATGCAGAAGCTCGAGTCTCCACGTCCACACACACTTGTTTTTATTAAGTGGGGGACATTTCAGTGCATTTGCAAATGTTGTCGGCACCATGCGGATGATTAGGTACATTTGTTTTAAATCTCCATTGCTTTCCCACGAGTAGTAGGGATTTAGAGGTCCACCCCAGCAGTCCTGTGACCGTCAACACAGACACCCTCCATTTGAAAGCAGACTCCATCTGGCCATGCATCCTACAGCACAGGTCAATAGCACTTTGGATTGGGGGTTTTCTCCTAGAAAGGTTGCAGCACAATGCTGACGAGGCCCATCTCCCCAGTTTATACTCGTATTTTAGAGTTTTCCTTCTCCTAGACGGGTTGCAGCACAATGATAACGAGGCCCATCTCCACAGGACACAGACGAACAATAATACTATACTTAGCTATAAACTTACTAATTCTTAATGGTTTTCTATTGTTCTATAGCAAAGTTTCACGCTGCTCGACACTAGATGGGGTGAGACGTCTAGAATTTTCTAGCATCGAATGTTCTGGAACCCGGAAATTACTAGCGTTTCCGCCCAGTAGCGGAGAGTAGCAAAACCTTTGTCTTTCTGTTAGGGTTTGACTTGAGTTTGAGCTTTCTTCTGCAATTAGCGCTCGTCACGATCAGTCGACGGAAATTGTAAATTGTAATTGTTAGTTTGTTTTGTGCGTTTGTGCCAGTCCATAACTTAATAGTGTTTCCCTGTAAATTTAATATCAATACACAGGTGTATTTGTAGTCAATTTCAAAATCGATGTGCCTTTTAAGTTATCTATTTTCTACTTACGATTAGTGTCCCTGGTTTGTAATAGTTGTAGTACAGTGAATACACGTATTTAAATTCATCCGTTTGTTTTGGTTCTCGTCATAAGTTTCCCGATTTACATAGTGAGTCCGCTGTCCTCAACGGTATATTTGATTTCATCATAAACCAACGCAACCGCACCTCTTGATAGGAGGTTTGTTAAGACTAAGACGGAAGCTCGACCAGTGAGGACCCTCAATTTGCAAGATTGAGAACTCTCAGCCACTCACTCCGTCTAGACATTGTAACAATCGAACCTAGCTGTCAAATAAAATATCGCGAAAGAACTAAATTAAACTCTTAAAACTCTGAAATGGCCAAAATGATTCGTCTAGGTAGGACCCCGTAATGTTGTGAACCGTAAAACCCAAAATCTTTAATGTGAATGCTTGTCAGGCAAATTAACTCTTCGTCTACTCAAGATCCTGTCCTACGTAAACTATGATCTTCCTAGCCCTTTTCTACCAAGTCCAAGTGAATAACATGAAATTAATAAAATGTTTTATTTTTGTTGGTAAAAAACCCCGACGACCACACGCTTGTTAAGCAAAGACGTAACTTTTATATTTCTTATTATCAAGATTATTTAGTTTTCCCTATACTAAGCTAGAATGTTTCCCTAGGTACTTTGTTTTTATAGCAAAAATACTATCGACAGGTAGTGGCAAAAAGGTACCCCTTTGAATGCCACTTGCTACGTCATTGCCAGGATGAGGAATGAGCGTCCTAGTCCACTTTACCTACTCAGCTTTCCAAGAGTTTAAGACTCGGAGAATGAGATTACTAGCGTTTCTGACCTATTGGACTGATTGAGAAGAAACGCCGAAACAAACTCATCAGTATTCTTTAAGTTTAATATTGCTAAGACTTCTTATAATCTCTATTCATAATCAATCATCTGTATACGATAAACATGCAATCATTAGAAGTACTGAAACAGCCGAAGTCATATGTGATCTTCGAAGGTAAATGCAATTTAAAGTAGCTATATAAGATTTATAAGAGTATTATTCCGCCCGTAACTACAGTCATCAGCGGCCTGCTTCGCCTCCCGCTGGTCCCTTTAACAGAATTGTTTCATTCTACAATGCCTCTGTTTCCCTAACCAGTAGTATCGAATATCACTTGTTTTTATTTCGGAATTTCCGGGACAGAGAAATTCGGTTATTCGCCTCTGGGACTCGATCCATCAGCTTCATATTATTTCTCGCTTTTGCTACTGCTCGTACTTTCATTCTTCATACTTATCTTTCTAGCAATCTTCATCTATCATTCGTATGTGGGTGGGATTCCCACCTAACTATCGACTTCTTTTTTTTTTTTTTTTTTTTTTTTTTTTTATGTCAGGTTAGGTTAGGTTAGGTTAGGTTAGGTTAGGTTAGGTTAGGTTAGGTTGCCGGAGGTAACGGAGGGTGAACTGGGAGCAGCGGTGCTACGGCTCCGAGCCAAAAACACTGCTCCCGGCCCCGACGGAGTTCCCGGCCGGGCCTGGGTTCTGGCCCTGGGTCCGCTGGAAGCGCGGTTGAGGGCGCTATTTGGCACATGTCTAACGCAGGGACAGTTTCCCCGTGTGTGGAAGTCGGGGAAACTGGTCCTTTTGCGTAAGGAGGGGCGACTACCGGACTCACCTTCGGCCTATAGACCAATTGTGTTGCTGGACGAGGCCAGCAAACTGTTTGAGCGGGTAGTGGCTGCCCGTCTCAACCGGCATCTGGAGGGGACAGGTCCAAATCTTAGCGACCACCAGTTTGGATTCCGCCGGGGCAAGTCCACTATCGACGCTATTGCGCGAGTGAAAGCCCTGGCGGATGAAGCAGTTTCCCACGGGCAGGTAGTATTGGCGGTGTCTCTTGACATCGCCAACGCGTTCAACTCCCTGCCCTGGGCCTGCATCACGGCTGCACTGAAGCGTCACGCGGTGCCTGAGTACCTGCGGAAGACGGTTGAGGACTACCTCACCGATAGAGCCGTCAGGTATCCAGCGCAGGGAGATTGGAAGGAGAAGAGACTGTCGTGCGGTGTCCCACAGGGGTCGGTTCTTGGCCCACTCCTGTGGAACATTGGGTACGACTGGGTGCTGAGGGCGGGCAATCTGCCAGGGGTCAAGGTGACATGTTACGCCGACGACACCTTGGTGACAGCCCGCGGTAGCTCGTACCGGGAGGCGGTGATTCGGGCCACGGCAGGCGTGGCAACAGTGGTGGCCCGAATCAGAAGGTTGGGGCTGGAGGTGGCCCTTAACAAATCCGAGGCCCTGTGTTTTCATGGGCCCCGGAAGGCCCCTCCGGCAGGTTCCAACCTAGTAGTGGGAGGAGCGTCCATCGGTGTCAAGTCGACAATGCGGTACCTAGGCATAATCCTTGACAGCCGTTGGACGTTCAAAGAGCACTTTAGGTGCCTAGCTCCTAAATTAGTAGGAGCGGCGTCGGCACTCAGCCGGCTGCTACCAAACGTGGGCGGGCCAAACGCAAGCTGCCGCAGACTGTACGCGGGAGTGGTGCGGTCAATGGCTTTGTACGGAGCGCCCATTTGGGCCGGATCCCTGAGCGCCCAAAATCAAGCCCAGCTGCGAAGGCCGCAGCGGGTCATGGCGGTCAGGATGGCGAGAGCATACCGCACCGTCTCGCACGAGGCGGCTTGCGTGCTGGCGGGGACTCCGCCCTGGGACCTCGACGCCTTGGTTCTGGCCGATGTATATTGGCGTGTCACCGAGGCGCAACAGGACAGGGGTGTGCAACCACTCCTGGAGGAGATCAGGCGGTGGAGATCTGACTCCCGCCGTGTCCTCCTTCAGAAGTGGAAAGAAAGGCTGGAGGTGCCAAGTGCTGGCCACTGGACCATCGGAGCAATCCGGCCCGTCCTGGAAAGATGGGTCGGAAGGAAGGGGGGGTTTCTCTCATTTCACCTTGCGCAGATTCTCTCGGGGCATGGCTGTTTCGGGAGATATCTGTGCAGGGTGGCGGGACGGGAACCGACAGCGGAATGCCATGAGTGCGGCGACGCCGAAGATACGGCGCAGCACACGCTGGCGGTGTGCCCAGCTTGGGCAGAGCAGCGGGCCACACTCGTGGCCGTGGTGGGGCATGACCTCTCCCTGCCCGCCGTGGTGGAAGCCATGGTGGGGAGCGACAGGTCGTGGAAGGCGGCGGCTTCCTTCTGCGAGGACGTGATGACGCAGAAGGAGGCAGCGGAGCGTATGAGGGAGGACAATCCGGCCTCCCAACCGATGCGCCGCAAACGCGTGGGGCGACGGCGGTTGGCCTACGACCGCCGATTTCCCCCATAAGGGTACCTGTGGGCGACGGGCACGGGGATGTCTGTCGCCTACACAAAGGTCCCTGAGTGGTGGGCGTGCCGTCTCTCGGTGCGCCCCTTTGCAGAGGTAGGGGGAAATTGCTTCCCCGGAGTTGTGTCCGCAGTGCGGACAGCCGCTGGCAAGGTTGCGGAAGTGTGCCCAGGGCGTTCCCGTGGCCTCGCTTTCTAGCGTAGAGGCGGCAAATAGAGGGGTTTTTAGTGGGTAAACCATAGGCCTCATCAGCCGTCATGGGAGTCCCACATAACCACCAGGGTCCACCCCCACACCCTGGTGGTATGCGAAAAGCATTTTCCCCGCTTAAAAAAAAAAAAAAAAAAAAAAAAAAAAAAAAAAAAAAGGTTAGGTTAGGTTAGGTTAGGTTGGTGAGGGGTGCTAGGTCGGGTAACCTCCTCGAGTGTCTGGACTCTACCGATTCCTCTTGATTCGGTTGATCCGCAGGAATGGGTAGTGTCTTGGCCGGTGCGCCCTGGAGACAACGGCAAGTGATAATTTAGTGAACCCTAAGTTATCGCTTGCTGGTGTTACCAATAACCCGACACGGGGGGGATCGGGGGGTTCCGCCCAGGGAATCGTAAGATTCCCCAGGTGCGGCTTGAGGGAGAGGCCATTGCCGTTTGCCTCTATAATAAATAACGGACCCGGAACCCTGACAAATCCTCTGCTATCAGAGGATTCATGTTAGGCGCGGGGGCTGCGACTGCCAGGCCGGGGCCGAGTTGTGGCTGCGAGGGAGAAAACCTCTATAAAAAGTTACAAGGGGACCTGAGAGGGTGAATCCGAGGTCTATCACCCTCTCCCGGCGTAGAGGTCCTTTAGTCGGGTCAGGAAGCGTGTGGTGTCGCCCTGCACGCTTACGACGAGAGGGGGGGCTTTTGCCTCAGTAGTGAGGGCAGCTGCGGCTGTTGCCGAGGGGCGTCGTGGTGAAATGTTCGCGATCCCATGACGCCCCTACTACACGGCAGAGAGGGCATACCTTGGTGGTTTTAGACGGTAGTCCGGGGGGTTCCCGGGAGTCCGTCATACCCATCCTAGTACCTCGGCTAGGTGGGATGCGTAAAGGCATTTCCCCAAGTAAAAAAAAAAAAAAAAAAAATAAAAAAAAAAAAAAAAAAAAAAGGTTAGGTTGGTGACCTCGAGGGCTCCCCCTATGGAGTCCGCACCATAGGGGCACTCCTCGGGTCGTTGGACAGTTGGCTGGAGAGGGCCCATGGCAAGGTGGGGTTCAGACTTGCGCAGGTGATGACCGGACATGGCTGTTTCGGTCATTACCTGTACAGGATTAAAAGAGAGGGTAGCCCCGCCTGCCATGAGTGCGGCGCGGAGGACGATACGGCCCAGCACACCTTGGAGTGGTGCACTCGCTGGGCCGAAGAGCGCCGCACAATGGTGTTGGCCCTCGGAGTGGATGACCTCTCGCTGTCCAACGTGGTGGCGGCCATGTTGAGGAGCGAGAGATCTTGGGAGGCGGTGGCCGCCTTCTGCGAAGTCGTCATATCGCAGAAGGAGGCCGCGGAGCGGGAGCGCGAGGAAAATGCGGACGCACTCCCGCTCCGGCGCAGACGGAGGGGTCGAAGGCGTGCGCGGTTTGCTGCCGCGGGCCGCGTCTTCCCCCAGTAGGGCCAGTGGGTTGGGGGCCCACATTGCACATGGCCCTACACGTCTGGGGGGAAGGTCAAGCGTCTCTGACCTTCCCCTCCCTTGGCGCGGGTGTCCTGGCGTAGCAGCCAGGGCCGCCGGGGGTCGTCGTGGTAAGAAATGCTGCATCCCATGACGGTCCCCTTAACGGCAGGAGAGGATGACGCCGCTGGGGTTTTAGTGGGTAGGCTCCTCCCCTCCCTCCACCTTATGCGGAGGGGGTTGCGGAAGGAGAGATCCCCACATAACCCCCCACTATGGCCTTCCCCGGGCCGGGGGGTATGTGCAAACACATTTCCCCAGCGTCAAAAAAAAAAAAAAAAAAAGGTTAGGTTAGGTTAGGTTCCCCCCCGACGTGCTGTCACCTTGTTGTGGTGGGGGGGCTTGCGTGTTCCTAGGATCCCCGAGGCTATACCGGATAGGGCCACCCATACCGGGAAGGCGAGGGGGGAGGGACCAGACGAAGAACAGCACACGAGGAGGCGCTCTAGTTCCTCTGTTACAGCAGAGGGTACTCCAGAGATGACCAAGGAGAGAGGGACCCCATATAGGGGATGAAGAGCAAGGAGGGTAGTTCTAGCCAAACTACCAATAGGGGAGCCTACGCCAGCTCCCCTCGAATCCCGGAGCCCGCAGCACTCTCCCAACGACCCCCATCAGTGGCGGTATGGGGTACGGGAGGTGCCAGCATTTTGCACGCGGACCGGAGGGCTTGCCTTAATTGGCCGGCCCGCGGGAAGGAAAACCCTATAAAACCCGACAGTAAAGTCGTAAAAACCTCTGGATACCGGGCGACCTTCAGAGTATATAGTCACACCCGCGGAATGGGCGTCACCCGGGGGTGTAGCATAAATCGACCCTACTCGTGGGATAAAAAATGTCAAATAATAATAAAAAAAATTCAGAAACTGGGATGGCTCAAAACGACAACAACGGCGAAGTAATCATGGACACTGATATGCATAGCGGGGAAATGGTGGAGGTGGACGCCACGTTGGCGTGCACCGTAACACCAACCAAGGTAGGGAAACGGACCGGACTAAGGAGTCAGGGATCGATATCGGACGTGCGGGGGGATCTCACCCGTTGCGACCAGGAGCAGCTATCTCGAGCGCCAACACCGACGAGCAGCAGGAAGGCGTCAGAGTCGGAAGACAACGACAGCCTGGCCACTGTGCGTTCGCGCTCGTTGTCACCACTGGGGCGCTTATGGCAGTCAAATGAATCTGACAAGAAACGAAGAAAGCTATTAGTGGCTGGATCTGGCAGTGAAGATGAGCAGGTGGAGATGGTAGATCCCGTGTCTCCTTCAGTACAGAGACCGAGAGCAACACCGCAAACCAAGGCGGATTTTATGAGCAGAGCAGCTGCGCAGGCGCAATACAACGCCGAACTGCGCGAGACGGCAAAGTTGAGGGCGGAGGAAGAGGTCGACAAAATGACCATCCAAACCCGCCAATCTCTTGGCTATATTTCAGGAGACGAAGTGGAAGCAGTGCCTGCTGCTGTGCTCCGCAAGCAGGTGATGGACAGCCTGGCTGTTATCGAAAAGGTGCAGAAGACGTCTGGTAACCTCAAAGGTGGTCACCAACGCAAGTTGAAGGATTCTTGTGGAGCCCTCAAGGATATCTTTGGTATCCTGGAGAAGCGCACGTCAACGGAGGAGGTCAGGCACCTGGAAGCGTGCAACTCACGGCTGCAAACGGAAGTGGCTGAAATGAAGGAAAAACTGGACCGGCTTGAGATAGAAATAAGAGCAGTGCCTAAGGCACCCTCTCAGGACGAGGCCCAGCCAAGTGCGCTCCCGCGTGTGGATCATACGGAGCCACCATCGGACCGGGCAACAATCGTTGCTCTGATGAATGCCCGATTCGAAGCGCTGGAGATGGAAGGGCGGCTGTTGCCTGCTAAGAACCTGCGGCCTCGACTGAAGGCTGATGGAAGGCGGGTGAATGATGAAACTTCACAGCTGCCCGAAAAGGCGCAAGCAGCAGAACCAGCACCAGATGGAAGTAAGACGCCTCCCACGGCCACGGCAAAAGGTGCCCAACCCGGGGGCAAAAAGAAACCCAGAAGAAAGAAGGGCAAAATTAGCTCTCAGGCTGCTGCGGCTGCTGCGGCAGCTTCGGCAGCTACAGAGCCGCGACCACTGCCTCCTGCGCCGGCGGCGATGACTCAGCAGTGGAACAAGGTTGCTGGCTCCGGGGCAAAGGGTGAAGCTGCAACGCAACTCCACGCGCAGCCCCTACCCAAGGCGAAAGCACGCCCTAAATCGGAGCGTCGCAAGCTCCGCCCTCCAAGGTCTGCGGCAGTGGTGCTGACGCTGCAACCAGAGGCGGAAGCTAAAGGAGTAACATATGCAAAGGTGCTCGCAGAGGCCAAGAACAAGGTTAACCTCGCTGACCTCGGCATCGTGAACCTCCGTTTTAGGCGTGCAGTGACGGGTGCGCGAGTCCTGGAGTTGCCGGGAGCCACCAGTGGTGAAAAGGCTGACAAGCTGGCAAAAGAGCTGGCCGAAAAGCTAGGGGAGGGAGTCAAGGTCTCCAGGCCAACAAAATGCGCGGAGCTGCGCTTATCTAATCTGGATGACTCCGTAACTCCCGCTGAGGTGGTCGCCGCCGTCGCGCGAGCTGGTGGCTGTGCGGAGGACCAGGTGAAGACCGGTGAGATTCGTTCAGATTACACTGGCCTCGGCACTCTTTGGGTGCGCTGCCCGGTCACGGCGGCGAAGAAGGTGGCCGAAAACGGTCGTTTCTTGGTGGGGTGGTCTTCGGCTCAGGTCAAAATACTTGAGTCAAGAACAATGCGATGCTTCCGGTGCCTGGAGAGCGGGCACGTCAAAGCGCAATGCCAGTCCCTGACGGACCGCAGTGAACTGTGCTACCGTTGCGGTCAGCCAGGCCACAAGTCGGCACAGTGCACGGCCGCGCCTCTTTGTGTGCTGTGCAAAGCTGCGGGCAAATCGGCGGATCACGTCCTGGGCTCAAAATTGTGCTCTGCACCACGCCCGAGAAGGATAAAGAGCGTTGGCGATGGCCCCCGGGTCTCCTCGCAGCGTTCTCAGCCAGCCTCAACAACACCTGAGGCTCGCAACGAGGTGGTGGAGGAAATGGCCCTAGATTAATGGCCACCCAATTTCTGCAGGCGAACATCAACCATTCGGCCAGGGCCCAAGACTTGTTGACTCAAAGCCTGGCGGAGTGGTTGATTGGAGTGGGCATTGTCGCCGAGCCATATTCTGTTCCTCCTAGGGACAATTGGGTTGGTGACCTGGACGGCCTAGTGGCCATTGTCACCGGATCATACGCTGGTTCCCCGCTGCCCCAAAGAGTGGAAAAGGGCCACGGCTACGTTGCGGCGTGGATAGGTGAAACTATGGTGGTTGGGGCGTATTTCTCGCCGAACCGATGTTTGGCTGAATTCGAGCAGTTTTTGGTGGAGATCGGAGCCATGATCGGCAGAAGTCGTCCTGGCATGGTACTCGTGGCGGGTGATCTCAACGCCAAGTGTACGGCGTGGGGGTCACCGGCAACGGACGCCCGCGGGATGGAGCTGGAGGAGTGGGCGGTTGCTACCGGGCTGGCTGTGCTCAACCGTGGGTCTACCAACACATGCGTTCGGCAACAGGGCGGCTCCATTGTGGACGTCACGTTCGCTAACGCTGCCCTGGCGCGCCGTGTTCGAGGCTGGAAGGTACTGGAGGATGTGGAAACGTTGTCGGACCACCGATATATTCGGTTCGAGGATTCCACTCTTCCGGACAACCAGAGTGGCCTAAATCAGCCTTTGCAAAGAGATGGCCCGCGTTGGGCACTTAAGCGCTTGGACCGGGATGCGTTGGTGGAAGCAGCCTTGGTGCAGGCCTGGCTGCCAGCATTCGACGGTCCGATGGATGTCAACGCGGAGGCCGAGAGGATGGGGAGTGCCATGGTGGAGGTATGCGACGCAGCCATGCCGCGGGTCGGCCCCGTTCCCCCGAGGCGCAGAGTGTACTGGTGGTCCGAGGAGCTCGCGCAGCTACGCGAGTCCTGCGTTGCAGCGAGACGTCCGTACACTCACAGCCGGAGGCGTCGAATACGTGACGTGCCAGAAGAGGAGCGGCTGTACGCTGCATACAGGGAGGCCGTCAAGTTGCTGCAGGGGGCAATAGGCAGGGCCAAGGACCTGGCCGAGAAGGAGATGCTGGAGACTCTCAACAGCGACCCGTGGGGAAGGCCGTACAGGATGGTGAGGCGCAAGCTCCACCCCTGGGCACCCCCACTCACGCAAAGCCTCCCGCCACAGCTCCTTGACCGGGTGGTCGATGGCCTGTTCCCGACGAGAGAGGAGCACACACCTCCACCCATGCTACCCCCTAGAGGGAGGCCAGTAGACGTAGGTGATGCGCCGGAGGTAACGGAGGGTGAACTGGGAGCAGCGGTGCTACGGCTCCGAGCCAAAAACACTGCTCCCGGCCCCGACGGAGTTCCCGGCCGGGCCTGGGTTCTGGCCCTGGGTCCGCTGGAAGCGCGGTTGAGGGCGCTATTTGGCACATGTCTAACGCAGGGACAGTTTCCCCGTGTGTGGAAGTCGGGGAAACTAGTCCTTTTGCGTAAGGAGGGGCGACTACCGGACTCACCTTCGGCCTATAGACCAATTGTGTTGCTGGACGAGGCCAGCAAACTGTTTGAGCGGGTAGTGGCTGCCCGTCTCAACCGGCATCTGGAGGGGGCAGGTCCAAATCTTAGCGACCACCAGTTTGGATTCCGCCGGGGCAGGTCCACTATCGACGCTATTGCGCGAGTGAAAGCCCTGGCGGATGAAGCAGTTTCCCACGGGCAGGTAGTATTGGCGGTGTCTCTTGACATCGCCAACGCATTCAACTCCCTGCCCTGGGCCTGCATCACGGCTGCATTGAAGCGTCACGCGGTGCCTGAGTACCTGCGGAAGACGGTTGAGGACTACCTCACCGATAGAGCCGTCAGGTATCCAGCGCAGGAAGATTGGAAGGAGAAGAGACTGTCGTGCGGTGTCCCACGGGGGTCGGTTCTTGGCCCACTCCTGTGGAACATTGGGTACGACTGGGTGCTGAGGGCGGGCAATCTGCCAGGGGTCAAGGTGACATGTTACGCCGACGACACCCTGGTGACAGCCCGCGGTAGCTCGTACCGGGAGGCGGTTATTCGGGCCACGGCAGGCGTGGCAACAGTGGTGGCCCGAATCAGAAGGTTGGGGCTGGAGGTGGCCCTTAACAAATCCGAGGCCCTGTGTTTTCATGGGCCCCGGAAGGCCCCTCCGGCAGGTTCCAACCTAGTAGTGGGAGGAGCGTCCATCGGTGTCAAGTCGACAATGCGGTACCTAGGCATAATCCTTGACAGCCGTTGGACGTTCAAAGAGCACTTTAGGTGCCTAGCTCCTAAATTAGTAGGAGCGGCGTCGGCACTCAGCCGGCTGCTACCAAACGTGGGCGGGCCAAACGCAAGCTGCCGCAGACTGTACGCGGGAGTGGTGCGGTCAATGGCTTTGTACGGAGCGCCCATTTGGGCCGGATCCCTGAGCGCCCAAAATCAAGCCCAGCTGCGAAGGCCGCAGCGGGTCATGGCGGTCAGGATGGCGAGAGCATACCGCACCGTCTCGCACGAGGCGGCTTGCGTGCTGGCGGGGACTCCGCCCTGGGACCTCGACGCCTTGGTTCTGGCCGATGTATATTGGCGTGTCACCGAGGCGCAACAGGACAGGGGTGTGCAACCACTCCTGGAGGAGATCAGGCGGTGGAGATCTGACTCCCGCCGTGTGCTCCTTCAGAAGTGGAAAGAAAGGCTGGAGGTGCCAAGTGCCGGCCACTGGACCATCGGAGCAATCCGGCCAGTCCTGGAAAGATGGGTCGGAAGGAAGGGGGGGTTCCTCTCATTTCACCTTGCGCAGATTCTCTCGGGGCATGGCTGTTTCGGGAGATATCTGTGCAGGGTGGCGGGACGAGAACCGACAGCGGAATGCCATGAGTGCGGCGACGCCGAAGATACGGCGCAGCACACGCTGGCGGTGTGCCCAGCTTGGGCAGAGCAGCGGGCCACACTCGTGGCCGTGGTGGGGCATGACCTCTCCCTGCCCGCCGTGGTGGAAGCCATGGTGGGGAGCGACAGGTCATGGAAGGCGGTGGCTTCCTTCTGCGAGGACGTGATGACGCAGAAGGAGGCAGCGGAGCGAGTGAGGGAGGACAATCCGGCCTCCCAACCGATGCGCCGCAAACGCGTGGGGCGACGGCGGTTGGCCTACGACCGCCGATTTCCCCCATAAGGGTACCTGTGGGCGACGGGCATGGGGACGTCTGTCGCCTACACAAAGGTCCCTGAGTGGTGGGCGTGCCGTCTCTCGGTGCGCCCCTTTGCAGAGGTAGGGGGAAACTACTTCCCCGGAGTTGAGTCCGCAGTGCGGACAGCCGCTGGCGAGGTTGCGGAAGTGTGCCTAGGGCGTTCCCGTGGCCTCGCTTTCTAGCGTAGAGGCGGCAAATAGAGGGGTTTTTAGTGGGTAAACCATAGGCCTCATCAGCCGACATGGGAGTCCCACATAACCACCAGGGTCCGTCCCCACACTCTGGTGGTATGCGAAAAGCATTTTCCACTCTTAAAAAAAAAAAAAAAAAAAAAAAAAAAAAAAAAAAAAAAAAAAAAAAGGTTAGGTTAGGTTAGGTTAGGTTAGGTTAGGTTATGTTAGGTTAGGTTAGGTTGGGGCGCTATGTCGGGTAACCTCCTCGAGTGCCCGGACTCTACCGATTCCTCTTGATTCGGTTGATCCGCAGGGATGGGTAGTGTCTTGGCCGGTGTGCCCTGGAGGCAACAGCAAGTAATAATTTAGTGAACCCTAAGTTATCGCTTGCTGGTGCTACCAATAACCCGACATGGGGGGGTCGGGGGGTTCCGCCCAGGGAATCGCAAGATTCCCCAGGTGCGGCTTGAGGGAGAGGTCATTGCCGTTTGCCTCTATAATAAATAACGGACCCGGAACCCTGACAAATCCTCTGCTATCAGAGGATTCATGTAAGGCGCGGGGGCCGCGACCGTCAGGCCGGGGCCGAGTCGTGGCTGCGAGGGAGAAAACCTCTATAAAAAGTTACAAGGGGACCTGAGAGGGTGAATCCGAGGTATATCACCATCTCCCGGCGTAGAGGTCCTTTGGTCGGGTCGGGAAGCGTGTGGTGTCGCCCTGCACGCTAACGACGGGAGGGGGGCTTTTGCCTCAGTAGTGAGGGCAGCTGCGGCTGTTGCCGAGGGGCGTCGTGGTGAAATGTTCGCGATCCCATGACGCCCCTACTACACGGCAGAGAGGGCATACCTTGGTGGTTTTAGACGGTAGTCCGGGGGGTTCCCGGGAGCCCGTCATACCCATCCTAGTTCCTCGGCTAGGTGGGATGCGTAAAGGCATTTCCCCAAGTAAAAAAAAAAAAAAAAAGGTTAGGTTAGGTTAGGTTAGGTTAGGTTGGGGTGCGTGGGCTGGTAGACCTCCTCGTGGTGCACCCTGGGAGGGGGGGGATAGCCGCTCAGTTGCGCGTGTGCTGTCTTCCCTCTGCAAACTACCAAGTCACAGTCGTGGCAATGCAGTCGAGTTCACTCCTGCGCGGGCTTTAGTGCCGTGCTCCGTGGTTGACCGCTCCCAGCATGCCTCAGCTCATCTGAGGTGGCAAGGGATGCGGCCGTCTTAGCCTGGTAGCCTTATTGGCAGCCACTGGGCAGTGGTGGCGGTGCAGACGCACCTTTTGCTTTTGGGGCCTCTTTGTTTATGGCCAGTGGCCGTCTTCGGGTGGCGTGGGATGGCAGGCCTTCAAGGCTTGCGGCGCGGCGGGTCTGGCAGTCGCATTCGTGCGGCTGTTGGTTGAGTTTCGGCTCCCCGTCGGGCAACCCGTAATCTGCCTTGAGCGGACCGGGGGCGCCGCTCATTGAGCAGTAGCGCCGCGTGGAAGAAAACCACTATAACAAATCACCCCAATCCCAAGGTGAGCGGATCGTGCCGATGGGATGCGTGGCTGGAGGGAGTCCAGTCCCTAACGTGCGGGGGAGCTCACCCCCGAAAAAAGAGACGACGATGTGGAGGCATTGTGAAGTCAAAAATGAGCAGCAGTTTAAAAAATAATCTCCGTGCGGGTAACCAATCCCGTCCATCCGCTTCGGCGGGTGGCTGCCCCACCGTATACGGAGGGGGCAAAAACTGCTCCGTAGGCCGGCCAGGTGCCGGCCTCCGTAAACACGACATTGGCTACATCACACCGGACTCTGATCGTGAAGGAATGCTGAGGCTGAGGGGCGGTGGTGGGGCTGATGGAAGCGGACCCAACCCATCCCAAACAAAGGCTAGTGACAAAAAACCGGCGGAGAAGGGCACCTACAGCTCTACGGAGAAGAGGGAGGCCTTCCGCCCCCGCCTCAAACTTGCACGTTCACCAGTGCAAGGGCAGGATGGAAGCCCTCGTATCGATTTGAACGCGGCCGCAATCCAGATCGCACCGAGAGCACAAGGTCCAGCGCGCGACGGCCTTGGCCGCTTCCTGCCGCAAGGGCAGGGCGGGGAGCGTTCCGAGGAGGAGGCATTGACCTCGGTCCAACTGGCGGACACGAGTGCGGAGCGGGAGACCCCAAAGGAGGGTGGGCGAGAGGCCCGCTTCGAGAAAATCCCCCGGGTGACTCTGACCCGCTTGGAAGAGGAGAGTGTGCCTGGGGGGGATCCAGCGCAGGCTGCGGACCAGACTGTCGGAGCAGAGTTGGAGGGGCAGCAGCAATCCTCCGCCGACGAGGCCACTGCTCCGCGGAGGAAAGCCAGATCCAGAGGCGGGGGGCGGTCACGCCCATGCTTGACTCCGTTCAAGTTTAAAGACCCAGTGGGGGCGCGGGAGTCAACCATCGATTCCCCATTACCCCGGTCGGACGCAGAGGACCTACCGGGGCCAGCGG
The DNA here is from genome assembly GCA_963854355.1 of Epinotia brunnichana. NCBI lineage: Eukaryota > Metazoa > Arthropoda > Insecta > Lepidoptera > Tortricidae > Epinotia > Epinotia brunnichana. The sequence continues at coordinate 27,076 of OY977952.1, read as the reverse complement.
TGGAATATTTATCGGGCTCAAGCGTGAGCGAGAGCCTGGTAACTGTAAGGACGAGGTCCGGGTCCGGATCGGCCTCTTCAGTGCCTGGGGGCCGACTGTGGTCTCATAAGGGACAGAAGAGACGACGGTTGGAGCTCTCGGAGTCATCTAGCGATGTAGATGAGCAGGAGAAGATGGTGGATCCCGTGTCTCCTTCAGTACAGAGCCCGAGAGCGAATCCGCAAATCAAAGCGGATTTCATGAGCAGAGCAGCTGTGCAGGCGCAATACAAGGCCAAAGAGGCATATAAGGCGGCTAGGGACGACCTCAGACTACAGGCTGAGAGTGAGGTGGCCACCCATAGCTCTGGCTCGCACTCTGCTGCCGGGTCTGACGGAGAGCTTGCGGAACTACCTAAAAGGGGAAAAGGTAGACCTCCCACAACAGGCCAGTACGTTGGGTTGGCCTCCACAAATCCGTTTTTAAACGACACACACAGGGAGGCCTCACGATTACAGGTAGAGGCCGACATCGCAGATTGGGCAGCGACGGCGGCCGTAGCCAGAAAGAATCGCAGACAGCGACTCAAACTCTCGGATGACGATGCGGCTGACAAGTCAGCACAGGAATTGTTAGCCCAGGTGCAAGATGACGTTGGCATCATAAACAAGGTTGCGACGACGTCCCGCAACCTGAAAGGCACATCCGTGCGCGCACTAAAAGACGCGGCGGCCTCAATTAAGATAAATGTGGAAGAATTTAGTGGGCGCACTATCTCGGAGGAATCCAGGCGGTTACAGGCGGACAATAATCGCCTTAAGGCTGAAATGGCCAGTCTCCGAAAGGAGATGGCCGAATTGAGAAGTGACATGGAGAGGTCCCAAAATCAGAGCAGTGCAGCCGTCTCCCAACCGATACTGACAGAGGGGCCGTCCCCTGACCGGCCTATAAATCACGGCGATCTGCAGGAGCTCTCTCGTGCCATGATGGTTACCTTAGGGACCATGATGGACGCCAAGTTGGACGAGAGATTTCCCGCGCAGCCCACTGCGAGGCAGGCAGCAGATAGAAGGCGTCAGATGGCTCAAGATGCCGGCAACCCACCGGCAACGGCGGTTCCAACGCCCGGACCACCGCAGTCAACTGAGCGTGAGGTCTTAGCCCAACGAAATAAGGGAAATTCTGGACCAGCACCGAAATCACAGCCCAGGGTTCTGGATGCGACAGCCTCAACGGGGCCTAAGATAACTGATCCTTCCAATACCATCAAGGGGAGGAAAAAGAACCGGAAGAGAAAGACGCTGGCTGCTGTTGAGGCTTCCGCTTCCAGAGAAGACGTCTCTGAAGTATCGCCTCCGCTTCCATCGGCCCCAAAGTCATCAAAAGGCCAGTGGAACGTAGCTGGTAAAGGGGCAAAAATAATGAACTCGGCGAAAGGCACTCTGCCAGTTCGCTCCGAGGCCCGTAAGCTCCGTCTTCCGAGATCAGCGGCCATTGTGCTGACCCTCAAACCAGAGGCAGAGCAACAGGGCGTAACCTACGCGAAAGTCTTGGCAGAAGCAAGAAGTCGAGTAAAGCTAGCGGAGCTAGGAATTGAGGGAATAAGGTTTAAGACGGCAGCCACTGGCGCGCGTCTCCTGGAGCTACCAGGAGAGACCAGTGGCGAGAAGGCCGATGCACTTGCAAAAGCTCTAAGAGACGTCCTAGGAGATGACGTCGTCCGGGTGGATAGGCCCGCTAAGACTGCAGATGTGCGGCTGGCGGGCTTAGACGACTCGGTTGACGTCAATGACGTAATCGCCGCTGTGGTGGAGGCGGCAGAATGCCCAGCGTCATCTGTCAAATGTGGCGAAATCCGCCGAGATCTCAGGGGCCTTGGTTCGGTGCTAGTGGGATGCCCAGTGGCAGCAGCTATAAAGATTTGCAGGTCCGGCCGTCTCAAAGTGGGGTGGGTAATGGCACAGGTTAAGCTTTTGCCCGCTAGACCGATGCGGTGCTACCGGTGCCTTGAATTAGGACATGTTAGGGCACTGTGCGACGCAGATGTCGACCGCAGCGACTTATGCTACCGCTGCGGCCAGGCCGGTCACAAGGCTGGTCAGTGTACAGCTGAACCGCACTGCGTTCTGTGCGCAGTGGCAGGTAAAGCAGCAAATCACCGGACGGGTAACAAATCCTGCAACCCTCCGAGGACCAAAAAGAATAAGAAGAAGGTTGGTGATGGCCCTGCAGCCACCTCGCCACCTACTTGTCCCCCTGCTCCCGTAGAGGCTGGTGACGAGGCGGTACCAATGAACGATGTCCAATAATGGCCCTCAGAGTGTTACAGGCAAATATCAATCACTGCGCTAGGGCTCAAGACCTTTTGTGCCAGAGCATGGCGGAGTGGTTGATCCATATTGCAGTTGTGGCGGAGCCATATTCGGTCCCGCCTAGGGATAATTGGGTCAGAGACAACAATGGAGTGGTGGCGCTTGTCTCCCACGTCGCTACCGGAGCCCCACCCTTCGAAAGGGTGTCTCGTGGCCAAGGGTACGTGGCAGCGGTCGTGGGGGACATTACAATAATCGGCGTTTATTTTTCGCCGAACCGGACCCTGGCCGAATTCGAACAGTTTCTGGTGGAGGTTGGTGCTCTGATCGGCAGAAGTCATCCGCACCCGGTTCTAGTTGCTGGAGATCTCAATGCAAAATCAGTGGCGTGGGGATCTCCAGCGACAGACGCGCGCGGCAATGAGCTTTTGGAGTGGGTCATCTCGTCCGGGCTGGTAATACAGAACAGAGGTACGGTCAACACGTGCGTGCGGCAACAGGGCGGCTCTATCGTGGACGTTACGTTCGCAGATGCTGCCCTGGCGCGCCGTGTCCAGGGCTGGGGAGTCATGGTGGGCGTGGAGACGCTGTCGGACCATAGATACATTCGATTTGACGTCTCTGAATCTCCCATGATCCTAACCACGCCAAACCGGAGTGTTTTGACCCTCGGCCCACGATGGGTGCTTAATAAAATGGATAGGGAGCTACTTAAGGAGGCAGCCATCGTCCAGGCATGGCAGGTCGATTCGATGGAACCGATTGCGGAGGTAGAGGCAGGAGCTGGATGGTTCCGGGACGCAATGTCGCAAATATGTGACGTGGCGATGCCCCGGGCCAAGCGTCTCCCTCCAAGACGCCGTGTATACTGGTGGTCAGCGGAGCTCTCGCACTTGCGTGAGCTATGCGTCACTGCGCGACGCCGGTACACGCACCACCGCCGGCGAAGGGTGCGAAATGAGTCGGTTGAGACCTCCTTATACGAGGCCTACATTGCAGTCAAGAAGGAGTTATCAGTGGCCATTAGTCAGGCCATTGAGTTGTCCAGGGAGACGCTGCTGGAGACTCTGAATCACGATCCGTGGGGGAGGCCATACAAGATGGTGAGGTGGAAACTTCGCCCTTGGGCTCCCCCGGTCACGGAAAGTCTTCACCCGCAGCTCCTGGACCAGGTTGTGTCCACACTATTCCCCAACCGTGGCGTACACCGGCCACCACTAATGGCGCCTTCGGCAGCTGAGGAAGACGAGAGAGAGGTGCCGTCGGTGTCAGAAGGAGAGTTGGGAGCTGCTACCCTGCGCCTGAGAGCGAAAAACACGGCCCCTGGACCGGACGGCATTCCGGGTCGAGCACTGGTGCTGGCCATGGATGCCCTAGAGCCCAGGCTCCGTGAGCTGTTTTCGATATGTGTGGAACAGGGCTGCTTTCCATGTGAGTGGAAAACGGGCCGGCTCGTGCTCCTAAGGAAAGATGGGCGCCCGACAGATTCACCGTCAGCATATCGGCCGATTGTTCTGCTGGACGAGGTGGGCAAACTATTTGAGCGCGTAATAGCAGCCCGGCTCGTCAGGCACATGAGAGAAGTGGGCCCCGATCTGGTCGATAACCAATTCGGCTTCCGCAGCGGTCGCTCCACAGTAGATGCGATCCTGCGGGTTAAAAACCTGGCACAGGAGGCGGTGGCTCGGGGAGAAACGGTTTTGGCGGTGTCCCTTGACATCGCTAACGCGTTTAACACCTTGCCCTGGGCAACTATCAAGGAGGCACTCCGCTATCACGGGGTGCCCAGATACTTGCGCCGTGTAGTTGAGGCTTACCTCTCTGAGAGGTTTGTGGCCTTTCCCGGTCGGCACGAGTGGGGGCAGAGGGAGATGGTATGTGGTGTTCCGCAGGGGTCGGTTCTCGGCCCGCTCCTGTGGAACATCGGATATGACTGGGTGTTACGCGGAGCAAATTTGCGGGGAGTGGACGTAATTTGCTACGCTGACGATACGCTGGTCACCGCTCGGGGGGGCAACTTTCGAGAAACGGCCATTTTGACGACGGCTGCGGTAGCCCATGTGGTGGGCCGAATCCGGCGAATTGGCTTGGAGGTTGCACTGAACAAGTCTGAGGCCATTTCTTTCCATGGGCCTCGGAGGGCGCCTCCAGCCGGTGCACACATTGTGGTGGGGGGACAGTCCATCAACGTCGGGTCGACAATGCGTTACCTTGGCGTTGTCCTCGACAGCAAGTGGACTTTTCAGGCACACTTCGAGCGCCTCACTCCAAGGTTATTAGGTGCAGCTGCAGCTCTCGGGCGTATACTTCCAAATACGGGAGGGCCCAAAGCCTCTTGCCGGCGGCTGTACCTTGGAGTGGTGCGCTCCATGGCCTTGTATGGGGCACCCGTGTGGGCCGATGCCTTAGGCAGCCGGACCTCTGCCCTGCTGCGAAGATCGCAACGTGTAATGGCTGTCAGGGCAATCCGGGCATACCGCACGGTCTCCACGGAGGCGGCGTGCGTGCTGGCCGGTTCACTGCCCTGGGACCTCGAAGCCAGAATCCTCGCATACTCGTACTTCTGGCGTGAGGAGGCACGGTCCCAGGACCATTGGCCAGCACCAAGGGAGGTGGAGGCGAAACGTGAGGAATTTCGGCTCCAGGCGGTCGAGCTGTGGAAAGAGAGGCTGGCAACACCATCTGCTGGCTCTAGAACGATTGAGGCTGTGCGCCCAGTACTGTCACAGTGGTTGGACTGCAGTCATGGGACACTTACCTTCCGACTGACGCAGGTACTTACGGGGCATGGTTGCTTCGGACGGTACCTGTGTCGCATAGCCGGGAGAGAACCAACTATGGAGTGCCATAGCTGCAGTGAGGCCGAGGACACAGCTCAGCACACCTTGGAGCTGTGTCCGGCCTGGGCGAGTCAGAGGGACGAACTGGCCCATGTAATTGGTGGCGATCTGTCGCTGCCGGTAGTAGTTAAATCTATGGTCGACAGCGACAGATCTTGGAGGGCAATGCTTTCCTTCTGTGAGGAAGTAGTGGCACAGAAGGAAAGGGCGGAACGGGCCAGAGAGGATGCCGTAGAGGCGCCCCAGCAGCGCCGCCGGAGAGTTGGCCGCAGGAGGCTGGCGCACGACCGCCGACTGCCACCATAAGGAGGACCTCCAGGCGACGAACACGGGGACGTTCGTCGTCCGAATGAGTAGGGTCCTCGGGTTGGGTGGTGTGCCAAGTGTTCCGGGCACACTACTGTTTGATGGAGGGGTGATGGGTGGTCCCCCAGTGTTGGATCCGACTGCGGACGACCACTGGCCGGGACGCGGAAGAATAATGGTCCCCGTATCCCGGCCAAAAAGTGGGTGTGAGGAACACCCGGGGGTTTTTAGTCAGTACAAGTCTGACATAACCACTGCTCCTCCCCGTGGCGCGGTGGTATCCATGAGGATTTTCCCCCGGACAAAAAAAAAAAAAAAAAAAAAAAAAAAAAAAGGTTAGGTTAGGTTAGGTTAGGTTAGGTTAGGTTAGGTTAGGTTAGGTTAGGTTAGGTTAGGTTAGGTTCGGGGGTCGTCGTGGTAAGAAATGCTGCATCCCATGACGGTCCCCTTAACGGCAGGAGAGGATGACGCCGCTGGGGTTTTAGTGGGTAGGCTCCTCCCCTCCCTCCACCTTATGCGGAGGGGGTTGCGGAAGGAGAGATCCCCACATAACCCCCCACTATGGCCTTCCCCGGGCCGGGGGGTATGTGCAAACACATTTCCCCAGCGTCAAAAAAAAAAAAAAAAAAAAAAAAAAAAAAAAGGTTAGGTTAGGTTAGGTTAGGTTAGGTTAGGTTAGGTTAGGTTGGGTGCGGTGGAAAGCCACCGGGGAGTATCCTGCTCCCGAGGAGGTGAGGGAGGCCAGGAGGCAGACGCAGAGGAGGTTGAGGGAGAGGTGGAAAGGTGACCTCGAGGGCTCCCCCTATGGAGTCCGCACCATAGGGGCACTCCTCGGGTCGTTGGACAGTTGGCTGGAGAGGGCCCATGGCAAGGTGGGGTTCAGACTTGTGCAGGTGATGACCGGACATGGCTGTTTCGGTCATTACCTGTACAGGATTAAAAGAGAGGGTAGCCCCGCCTGCCATGAGTGCGGCGCGGAGGACGATACGGCCCAGCACACCTTGGAGTGGTGCACTCGCTGGGCCGAAGAGCGCCGCACAATGGTGTTGGCCCTCGGAGTGGATGACCTCTCGCTGTCCAACGTGGTGGCGGCCATGTTGAGGAGCGAGAGATCTTGGGAGGCGGTGGCCGCCTTCTGCGAAGTCGTCATATCGCAGAAGGAGGCCGCGGAGCGGGAGCGCGAGGAAAGTGCGGACGCACTCCCGCTCCGGCGCAGACGGAGGGGTCGAAGGCGTGCGCGGTTTGCTGCCGCGGGCCGCGTCTTCCCCCAGTAGGGCCAGTGGGTTGGGGGCCCACATTGCACATGGCCCTACACGTCAGGGGGGAAGGTCAAGCGTCTCTGACCTTCCCCTCCCTTGGCGCGGGTGTCCTGGCGTAGCAGCCAGGGCCGCCGGGGGTCGTCGTGGTAAGAAATGCTGCATCCCATGACGGTCCCCTTAACGGCAGGAGAGGATGACGCCGCTGGGGTTTTAGTGGGTAGGCTCCTCCCCTCCCTCCACCTTATGCGGAGGGGGTTGCGGAAGGAGAGATCCCCACATAACCCCCCACTATGGCCTTCCCCGGGCCGGGGGGTATGTGCAAACACATTTCCCCAGCGTCAAAAAAAAAAAAAAAAAAAAGGTTAGGTTAGGTTAGGTTGGGTTGACGATGCGTGTGCCTTGGCTGGCACACCTCCGTGGGAGCTAGATGCGGAGGCGCTGGCTGAGGCGCACAGGGAGCGGGTGCGGTGGAAAGCCACCGGGGAGTATCCTGCTCCCGAGGAGGTGAGGGAGGCCAGGAGGCAGACGCAGAGGAGGTTGAGGGAGAGGTGGAAAGGTGACCTCGAGGGCTCCCCCTATGGAGTCCGCACCATAGGGGCACTCCTCGGGTCGTTGGACAGTTGGCTGGAGAGGGCCCATGGCAAGGTGGGGTTCAGACTTGCGCAGGTGATGACCGGACATGGCTGTTTCGGTCATTACCTGTACAGGATTATAAGAGAGGGTAGCCCCGCCTGCCATGAGTGCGGCGCGGAGGACGATACGGCCCAGCACACCTTGGAGTGGTGCACTCGCTGGGCCGAAGAGCGCCGCACAATGGTGTTGGCCCTCGGAGTGGATGACCTCTCGCTGTCCAACGTGGTGGCGGCCATGTTGAGGAGCGAGAGATCTTGGGAGGCGGTGGCCGCCTTCTGCGAAGTCGTCATATCGCAGAAGGAGGCCGCGGAGCGGGAGCGCGAGGAAAGTGCGGACGCACTCCCGCTCCGGCGCAGACGGAGGGGTCGAAGGCGTGCGCGGTTTGCTGCCGCGGGCCGCGTCTTCCCCCAGTACGGCCAGTGGGTTGGGGGCCCACATTGCACATGGCCCTACACGTCTGGGGGGAAGGTCAAGCGTCTCTGACCTTCCCCTCCCTTGGCGCGGGTGTCCTGGCGTAGCAGCCAGGGCCGCCGGTGGTCGTCGTGGTAAGAAATGCTGCATCCCATGACGTTCCCCTTAACGGCAGGAGAGGATGACGCCGCTGGGGTTTTAGTGGGTAGGCTCCTCCCCTCCCTCCACCTTATGCGGAGGGGGTTGCGGAAGGAGAGATCCCCACATAACCCCCCACTATGGCCTTCCCCGGGCCGGGGGGTATGTGCAAACACATTTCCCCAGCGTCAAAAAAAAAAAAAAAAAAAGGTTGGGTTGACGATGAAGTATCTTGGACTCGTCCTTGATGGCAGGTGGAAGTTTGAAGAGCACTTTCGGCGTTTGTCTCCAAAGTTGGTGGCTGCGGCCGCAGCGCTTGGGCGGGTACTTCCGAATTTAGGAGGGCCAGGAAGTGCATGCCGTCGTTTGTATACTGGCGTGGTGCGTTCGATGGCGCTCTATGGAGCGCCTATATGGGCGGGCACTCTGAGCGCTCCAAGTGTTACTCAATTGCGTCGACCGCAGCGGGTCATAGCGCTCAGAGTGGCAAGGGCGTACCGCACAGTGTCGTGCGTGGCTGCTTGCTTGCTGGCGGGTAGCCCGCCCTGGGACCTCAAAGCGGAGTTGCAGTCAGAGATATATTGGCTGTTGCAGGAAGCGAGGAGGGCGGATAACTGGCCTGCGCCGAGGGAGGTGCACCAGTGGCGGGAGGAGTCACGCCTTGTCCTCTACCAGAAATGGTCGGAGCGACTGGAGATCCCGGGAGCTAGCCGGGACCTGGTGGATGCTGTTCGGCCTGTCCTTAAAGAATGGGTCGATCGCAACTATGGTGCACCCACGTTCCACCTCACACAGCTTTTGACGGGGCATGGATGCTTCGGCAAGTACCTGTGTGAGGTGGTGGGTAGGGAACCAACGTCGGCATGTCACCACTGTAGGGGAGGAGCCGTAGACACGGCCAAGCACACGCGTGAAGAGTGCCCAGCATGGGCGGAGCCTCGCGCTGCCCTGTCTGCGGCTATTGGTGGGGATCTCTCACTGCCGGCTTTGATAAGTCGCATGGTCCGCAGTGAGGAGGCATGGGCGGCAGTGACCACCTTCTGTGTGTCGGTGTTGACACAGAAGGAGGTAGCGGAGCGGATGCGCGAGGACGACGAAGATTCAGTCCCGCAGCGTCGTAGGAGGCCTGGCAGGCGTCGAAGGGCCTTCGCAGGCTGAATGCTGCCGCCATAACGCGGACCTGCGGGTGATGGGTCGGGAGTTCCGTCATCCGCCTAGGAGAGGTCCACAGTTGCACGGCCCCCATGGTGTTCTGGGGTGCCAAAAGCGGAGGAGGTGGGGCTCCATGACCCTGCCAACTGTGTGGGCCCGAAAGGGTAGCGCCAACAGAGTTCCGGATGTGTGCGAAAGCGTTCCCGGGGCTCTGTCTAAAAGCGAGTGATGGAACACCCCAGGGGTTTTAGTCTGTGTGAGTCGGACATACCCATTCGGCTTCTCCCGAGCCGGGTGGGATCCATAATGGATTTCCCCTGGGTAAACAAAAAAAAAAAAAAAAAAAAAAAGGTTAGGTTAGGTTAGGTTAGGTTAGGTTAGGTTAGGTTAGGTTAGGTTAGGTTGGGGTGCGTGGACTGGTAGACCTCCTCGTGGTGCACCCTGGGAGGGGGGGGATAGCCGCTCAGTTGCGCGTTTGCTGTCTTCCCTCTGCAAACTACCAAGTCACAGTCGTGGCAATGCAGTCGAGTTCACTCCTGCGCGGGCTTTAGTGCCGTGTTCCGTGGTTGGCCGCTCCCAGCATGCCTCAGCTCATCTGAGGTGGCAAGGGATGCGGCCGTCTTAGCCTGGTAGGCTTCTTGGCAGCCACTGGGCAGTGGTGGCGGTGCAGACGCACCTTCTTCTTTTGGGGCCTCTCTGTTTACGGCCAGTGGCCGTCTTCGGATGGCGTGGGATGGCGGGCCTTCAAGGCTTGCGGCGCGGTGGGTCTGGCAGTCACCTTCGTGCGGCTGCTGGCTGAGTTTCGGCTCCCCGTCGGGCAACCCGTAATCTGCGTTGAGCGGACCGGGGGCGCTGCTCATTGAGCAGTAGCGCCGCGTGGAAGAAAACCACTATAACAAATCACCCCAATCCCAAGGTGAGCGCATCGTGCCAATGGGATGCGTGGCTGGAGGGAGTCCAGTCCCTAACGTGCGGGGGAGCTCACCCCCGATAAAAGAGTCGACGTCTCTCCGCGACCCTCTGATCAGCAGATGGCGCTGGAGACGGGCAACGGCCGCAAGGTCGTGGAGAAGGGGCGGCTTAAACAACCACCGATAGGGGAGCCTACACCAGCTCCCCTTGAATCCCGGAACCCGCAGCACTCTCCCAACGACCCCCATCTGTGGTGGCATGGGGTACGGAAGGTGCCAGCTTTCAGCGTGCGGACCGGAGGGCTTGCCTTAATTGGCCGGCCCGCGGGAAGGAAATCCCTTTAAAAACCCGACAGTGAAGTCGTTAAAACCTCTGGATACCGCCCGACCTCCAGAGTAAATAGGGTTACCCAGGTACAGGGGGCACTGCCTGGGTGGACTTCTTTTCCCCCATACTCGTGGGAACCAAATGGACGCTCAAATCAAAAACCCATCAAACCCATCAAACGACGACGACGGCAAACGAATAATGGACACCGATATGGAGGCCTTCCGCCCCCGACGCAGCCTTGCACGCTCGCCGGTGAAACGGGACGGTAGCCCACGTCTCGATCTGAACGCGGCCGCCATTCAGATTGGACCGAAAAAGACGAACGGCCCAGCTCGCGACGGCTCTGGCCGCTTCATGCTACGAGGGCGGGGCGGGGACCGCTCCGTGGGGGGGGGGCCGGGCCCACTCCAGCTGCCTGCCGCGGGTGCGGGGCAGGAGGCCCCAGAGGAGGGACGCGCGCTGGAGCAGGTGCTGGCGAACCAACCGACGTTGGGCGTGGAGGCCACAAATGAGGAGACGGAGTCAGACGCAGACGCCGTAATAGCGGGCTCAAACGTCCCTTCGCAGGGCCAGACACCACGTGCAACATTGCACACACCGCTGCGAGAACTAAGAGTGTCCCTCGAGAGAATGGATACCCCAAGGCCAAAGACAAGAGCCGAAAGCAGTGGATCCGTGTCCGACTGCAGCCTGGAGACCGTCAAATCACGGTCCGTCGACTCCCCAATGCCCCGGTGGGACGCGGAGGACCCGCAGGGGCCGGCCATGGCGGAGCGGCTTTCGGACACAAGTTTGGCAACGGTCAGGTCGGGATCTGCGTCGTCCATTCCTGAAGGCCGTTTATGGTCCCAGGAGGGTCAAAAAAGGCGGCGACTAGAACTGTCCGAATCATCCAGTGATGGCGATTATAATACTGCGACGGAGGACAGGTCTAAGCCCAGGGGCCGAGGTCGGCCGCCTGCAACGAGGTGTGTCGGAGTGGACAAGGCGCAGTCCGACTACAAGGCGGCGAGGGAGGAATTCCGCCGCAAGACTGCAGAGGAGGCGGAGGCGGAGGTGGCCAAAATGGTCATCCGCTTGAGACCCGAGCGGACAGTCAAGCAGACCACACGAGTGGAGGACCAGTTGGCCTCTGCCTTGTATACGCAAATGATTGACAGCACAGACGTCATCAAGGCAGTGATTGCCACATCAGGCAACCTAAAGGGGACCCACCAGCGGAAGCTGAAGGATGCGGTGGCGGCTTACATGGACGCTGCTCAGGTGCTAATTAAGCGCACATCCTCGGAAGAGATCGAGAGGCTTGAGGCTAATAACAAACGCCTGCAAGCTCAGATGACCGAGCTCCAAAGAGAGCTCGGGGAGTTGCGGATTGAGCTGCGTACAGCTAAAGCAGCTCCCACTCCGCAAAGATATACGCCGGAGGACGCCGAACGCGACATGATGGTCAAAGTGGGGACCATGGTAAACGCTCGGTTGGATGCCTTAGAAGATCGGCTCCTTCCAGTGACGGCTGTGCGCCCATCGCTCGTGGCGGACAAAAATAATCTAGCGAAGCAGGCTGCCAAACCTGCAGCCAATGGCAGAAAGGACGCACCGCCTGCCACAAACTCAGCAGACAACAACGTCGCTGGCACTAGTGGCCAGAAGATGGCAGAGCCTAAAGCGCCTGCTCCTGCCCCTCCAACGGGAAAGAAGGCGAAGAAAAAACCGGTCAAAAAGGCCAAGAAAGACGACCATGTGGCTCTACCAGCCGAAGCCCCTAACGTGCCCCGCCCCATGCCGCCTACGCTGGCGCCTATGAATGAGACGTGGACAGATGTCGTCGGGAAAGGAAAAAGAAAAAAGAAGACTGCCGCGCAGGGAGCAGCGCCACAGTCCAAGCCCAAGCAGACTCGAAAACTGCGGACACCACGCTCAGCGGCCGTTGTGCTGACGCTGAAGCCGGGAGAGGGCCGCCCCACCTACGGGGACATAATTAAGGAGGCTCGGTCGAAAATCGACCTGAAAGACGTTCAGATTGAGGGTGTCCGATTTAAGCGGGCGGTCACTGGAGCGACCATCATTGAGGTACCCGGGGCGACAGGGGGCGAGAAAGCGGATGCTCTCGCGGAAAAGCTGAGGGCAACGCTCAAGAGTGAGGACGTACAAGTCTCGAGGCCCACGAAGTGCGCGGAGGTGCGCATTACGGGTCTCGATGACTCAGTGACACCGGAGGATGTCAAGGCGGCGATTGCAGAGGCTGGCGGGTGTGATGCTGGCCTTGTAAAATGCGGCGAAATCCGTCAAAACTTCTCGGGCCTAGGCACGGCATGGGTCCGTTGCCCAGTAACAGCAGCCAAAAAGCTGGCTGAGGGCGGGCGTTTGCTGGTGGGATGGGTATCTGCACGGGTGCAGATACTGGCTGCTAAACCCATGCGCTGCTTCCGGTGCCTCGAGGCGGGACACGTCCGCGCGCAGTGCCGAGCTCAGGAGGATCGGAGCGAGCTGTGCTACCGATGTGGCCAGCCCGGTCACAAGGCGGCCACGTGCACCGCCACGTCGCACTGCCCAGTCTGCGCAGCGGCCAAAAAACCGGCGGGACATGCCGTAGGGAGCAAGTCGTGCGCTGCTCCCAAAAAGAAGGGGAAGTTTGGCAATGGGCCACGAGTCACCCAGCCAGACCTCCACCCGGCCGCCAACGTGGCACCAGAGGCTGAGGAGGCTGTAGAAATGGAGGAAAAATAATGGCCCTCTCCTTCTTGCAGGCGAATCTCAACCACTGCTCCAGGGCTCAGGACCTCCTGTTCCAGAGCATGGCGCAATGGTTGACCCACGTGGCTGTCGTTTCCGAGCCATACTTTATCCCCCAAAGGGACAATTGGGCTGGAGACCATGATGGCTTGGTAGCGATAGCCACGCAAACGGCTGCTGGCTCGCCACCGTTCAGGAAAGTCCACAAGGGAAGGGGTTATGTTGCCGGGCTCCTTGGCGGCATCCTTGTTGTCGGTGTCTACTTCTCGCCTAACAGGAGCCTGGCAGATTTCGAGTCTTTCCTCACGGACGTGGGTGCGGTCATCAGGCAAAACCATCCAAGCCCCGTGCTCGTTGCCGGGGATCTCAACGCCAAGTCCATGGCGTGGGGATCCCCGTCAACGGATGCGCGTGGCCGCGAGTTGGAGGAGTGGGCCATCGCAGGGGGCCTGACCGTGGTCAACAGCGGGTCAGTAAACACGTGCGTGCGGCAACAGGGCGGCTCCATTGTGGACGTGACGTTCGCCGACGCCACCCTGGCGCGCCGTGTCCAGGGCTGGGAAGTGCTCGAGGGCATTGAGACCTTGTCGGACCACCGTTATATTCGGTTCAGTGTTTCCGCACAATCAAATGGTCCGAGTGGCCCTATCAGCCGCTCTCTGAGAGGAGAGGGACCGCGCTGGGCACTAAAACGCCTGGATCTGGACAATTTCCACCTTGCCGTCGAGGTTGAGGCCTGGAACCCGGTTCCTGAGGGCCGAGTGGACGTGGAGGAAGAGGCGCAGGCGCTCGGTGGATCCATGACAGCAATTTGCGACGCAGCAATGCCCCGAGCAAAACCTCTTCCCCCAAAACGCCAGGTCCACTGGTGGTCACTCGAACTTGACCAGCTGAGACAGTCTTGCGTAGCGGCGAGACGAGTTTACAGTCACCAGCGGAGGCGTCGGCGCAGGGACCTTGTCCGCGAGGCGGAACTGTACGCCGTCTACATCCAGCGCACGAAGGACCTGCAGCTAGCCATAAGCCAGGCGAAAGAGGGTTCCCAGCAGGAGATGCTCGAAACGCTCAATAGGGACCCGTGGGGCCGACCATACAAAATGGTCCGTAACAAGCTCCGCCCCTGGGCCCCACCACTGACGCAAAGTCTCGAGCCGAACTTGCTGGGGGAGGTAGTCGCGGCCCTGTTCCCGGCTCGTGACGGCTTTTCTCCGCCAGCAATGGCACCGCCCACCGCACCTGACGGTGACGAGGAAGAGGTCCCAGAGGTTTCTGTCGGGGAACTCGGTGCAGCCATCCTCCGAATGAAGGGGAAAAACACAGCCCCTGGACCCGACGGGATCCCGGGTCGGGCCTGGGTGTTGGCGAGAAACGCACTGGAGGCGAGACTGCTTAGGCTTTTCTCGGGCTGCTTCGAGCAAGCCCTCTTCCCCCGGCAGTGGAAGACAGGTAAGCTTGTGCTCCTGAAGAAGGAAGGGCGCCCTGCGGACTCGCCAGCTGCATACCGTCCTATAGTTTTGCTCGAAGAGGTAGGCAAGCTTTTTGAGCGGATTATTGCTGCCCGCCTCATAAAGCATCTCACCCGTGTCGGTCCGGATTTGACAGAGTGCCAATACGGGTTTCGCAGTGGTCGCTCTACCGTCGACGCCATCCTCCGCGTCAAAGACCTTGCGGACAGGGCGGTGTCAGATGACGAGGTGGTTTTGGCGGTATCTTTAGATATCGCCAACGCATTCAACACCCTGCCCTGGGAATGCGTGATGGAGGCCCTAAGATACCATCAGGTGCCCGCCTACTTGAGGCGAATGGTCGGCGCGTACCTCTCTGAAAGGTACGTAATTTACCCGGGACGGGAGGAGTGGGGACGACACGAAATGTCATGCGGTGTTCCACAGGGGTCGGTCTTGGGACCACTCCTGTGGAACATTGGGTATGATTGGGTCCTGCGTGGCACAAATCTTCCAGGTGTCAACCTAACGTGTTACGCCGATGACACGCTGGTGACGGCCCGCGGGAAGACACATCGACATGCCGGCATATTGGCCACGGCTGGCGTGGCGCATGCCGTCAGACGGATCCGCCTATTGGGGCTGAAGGTGGCGCTCCAAAAATCTGAAGCTCTTTTCTTCCATGGGGCACGTAGGGCGCCTCCGCCGGACGCGCATATCATGGTGAGCGGCACCAGGATTAAAATCGAGTCGTCCATGAGGTACCTGGGCCTCACACTCGACAGCCGGTGGACCTTTCGTGCCCATTTTAAGCATCTGCTGCCGAAGCTGATAGGAGCCGCCGGTGCTCTAGGGCGTATACTCCCGAACTCGGGGGGGCCTAAGGCGCCGTGTCGGCAGCTGTATATGGGGGTCGTGCGATCCATGGCCCTTTACGGAGCTCCCGTATGGGCGGACCGGTTGCAAAGGAGGGATATCCCCCTCCTATGCAGAGCGCAGGGAGTGATGGCCGTCAGGCTTATACGGGGGTACCGCACAATCTCCAGGGAGGCGGCATGCGTGCTGGCGGGGTCACTTCCCTGGGACCTTGATGCGAGGGCCCTTGCGGTAGCTTACCGCTGGCGTAAGGAGGCGCTAGGTCGAGGCGACTCGCCAGCACCGAGGGAGGTAGAAGCGCAACGTGATGCTGCTCGATTGGAGATGGTAGCGAGGTGGAAAGAGAGGCTGGCGCAACCAAGTGCGGGCCTTAGGACCATCGGGGCAGTTCGTCCGGTTCTCGAACAGTGGTTGGACCGGAGTCATGGCGCTATGACTTTCCGGCTGACGCAGGTCCTCTCGGATCATGGATGTTTTGGGAGGTACCTGCACCGGATACGCCGAGAGGAAAGCGCGCGGTGTCACCACTGCGACAGCTGCCCGGAGGAGAGGGCCCAGCACACGCTGGAGGTATGCCCAGCCTGGGATGAAGAGCGCCGGACGTTGTGCGCGACAGTTGGCAGTGACCTGTCGCTGCCCACGGTAGTACGTAGTATGGTGGACAGCGACAGGGCATGGAGAGCGGTCCTCGCCTTCTGCGAGACCATTATGGAGAGGAAAGAGGCGGCCGAGAGACAGAGGGAGGCAACTTCCGAAAATCCCGGTCGCCAACGGCGAATAGGGCGGAGGCGGCGAGCCTATGCCCGCAACATCCCACCCTAACCGTGGCCAGGGCCGGCAGGCTTGGGGAAGTCTGTCGGCCGAATGACAAACTGGCCCGTGATGGCGTTGCGCGTGCTCTCGCGCACCAGACACAAAGGCGTTGCAGGTGGGGCTCACACCATCCTGCTACTGAGTTAGGGGGCCTTTCCATCAGGCCAGTCACCGCCGGGTCGCGGAAGAGTTTTTCGAACGTGCCTGTGACCCGGCAACACGGTGACGAGTCGGAAAACCGTGGGGTTTTAGTCGGTAGTCCGGGCGGTTCCCGGGAGTCCGACATACCCGCCTGCATCCCCAGCCAGGCGGGATGCGTAAAAGCATTTCCCCACGTAAAAAAAAAAAAAAAAAAAAAAAAAAAAAAAAAAAAAAAAAAAAAAAAAGGTTAGGTTAGGTTAAGTTAGGTTAGGTTAGGTTAGGTTAGGTTAGGTTAGGTTAGGTTAGGTTAGGTTAGGTTGCCGACAGAGTTCCGGATGTGTGCGAAAGCGTTCCCGGGGCTCTGTCTAAAAGCGAGTGATGGAACACCCCAGGGGTTTTAGTCTGTGTGAGTCGGACATACCCATTCGGCTTCTCCCGAGCCGGGTGGGATCCATAATGGATTTCCCCTGGGTAAACAAAAAAAAAAAAAAGGTTAGGTTAGGTTAGGTTAGGTTAGGTTAGGTTAGGTTAGGTTAGGTTAGGTTAGGTTAGGTTAGGTTAGGTTAGGTTAGGTTAGGTTAGGTTAGGTTAGGTTAGGTTAGGTTAGGTTAGGTTAGGTTAGGTTAGGTTAGGTTAGGTTAGGTTAGGTTAGGTTAGGTTAGGTTAGGTTAGGTTAGGTTAGGTTAGGTTAGGTTAGGTTAGGTTAGGTTAGGTTAGGTTAGGTTAGGTTAGGTTAGGTTAGGTTAGGTTAGGTTAGGTTAGGTTAGGTTAGGTTAGGTTAGGTTAGGTTAGGTTAGGTTAGGTTAGGTTAGGTTAGGTTAGGTTAGGTTAGGTTAGGTTAGGTTAGGTTAGGTTAGGTTAGGTTAGGTTAGGTTAGGTTAGGTTAGGTTAGGTTAGGTTAGGTTAGGTTAGGTTAGGTTAGGTTAGGTTAGGTTAGGTTAGGTTAGGTTAGGTTAGGTTAGGTTAGGTTAGGTTAGGTTAGGTTAGGTTAGGTTAGGTTAGGTTAGGTTAGGTTAGGTTAGGTTAGGTTAGGTTAGGTTAGGTTAGGTTAGGTTAGGTTAGGTTAGGTTAGGTTAGGTTAGGTTAGGTTAGGTTAGGTTAGGTTAGGTTAGGTTAGGTTAGGTTAGGTTAGGTTAGGTTAGGTTAGGTTAGGTTAGGTTAGGTTAGGTTAGGTTAGGTTAGGTTAGGTTAGGTTAGGTTAGGTTAGGTTAGGTTAGGTTAGGTTAGGTTAGGTTAGGTTAGGTTAGGTTAGGTTAGGTTAGGTTAGGTTAGGTTAGGTTAGGTTAGGTTAGGTTAGGTTAGGTTAGGTTAGGTTAGGTTAGGTTAGGTTAGGTTAGGTTAGGTTAGGTTAGGTTAGGTTAGGTTAGGTTAGGTTAGGTTAGGTTAGGTTAGGTTAGGTTAGGTTAGGTTAGGTTAGGTTAGGTTAGGTTAGGTTAGGTTAGGTTAGGTTAGGTTAGGTTAGGTTAGGTTAGGTTAGGTTAGGTTAGGTTAGGTTAGGTTAGGT
Organism: Epinotia brunnichana; assembly: GCA_963854355.1. Taxonomy (NCBI): domain Eukaryota; kingdom Metazoa; phylum Arthropoda; class Insecta; order Lepidoptera; family Tortricidae; genus Epinotia; species Epinotia brunnichana. The sequence goes on along the minus strand of OY977952.1, from coordinate 9,292 downwards.
TAGGTTAGGTTAGGTTAGGTTAGGTTAGGTTAGGTTAGGTTAGGTTAGGTTAGGTTAGGTTAGGTTAGGTTAGGTTAGGTTAGGTTAGGTTAGGTTAGGTTAGGTTAGGTTAGGTTAGGTTAGGTTAGGTTAGGTTAGGTTAGGTTAGGTTAGGTTAGGTTAGGTTAGGTTAGGTTAGGTTAGGTTAGGTTAGGTTAGGTTAGGTTAGGTTAGGTTAGGTTAGGTTAGGTTAGGTTAGGTTAGGTTAGGTTAGGTTAGGTTAGGTTAGGTTAGGTTAGGTTAGGTTAGGTTAGGTTAGGTTAGGTTAGGTTAGGTTAGGTTAGGTTAGGTTAGGTTAGGTTAGGTTAGGTTAGGTTAGGTTAGGTTAGGTTAGGTTAGGTTAGGTTAGGTTAGGTTAGGTTAGGTTAGGTTAGGTTAGGTTAGGTTAGGTTAGGTTAGGTTAGGTTAGGTTAGGTTAGGTTAGGTTAGGTTAGGTTAGGTTAGGTTAGGTTAGGTTAGGTTAGGTTAGGTTAGGTTAGGTTAGGTTAGGTTAGGTTAGGTTAGGTTAGGTTAGGTTAGGTTAGGTTAGGTTAGGTTAGGTTAGGTTAGGTTAGGTTAGGTTAGGTTAGGTTAGGTTAGGTTAGGTTAGGTTAGGTTAGGTTAGGTTAGGTTAGGTTAGGTTAGGTTAGGTTAGGTTAGGTTAGGTTAGGTTAGGTTAGGTTAGGTTAGGTTAGGTTAGGTTAGGTTAGGTTAGGTTAGGTTAGGTTAGGTTAGGTTAGGTTAGGTTAGGTTAGGTTAGGTTAGGTTAGGTTAGGTTAGGTTAGGTTAGGTTAGGTTAGGTTAGGTTAGGTTAGGTTAGGTTAGGTTAGGTTAGGTTAGGTTAGGTTAGGTTAGGTTAGGTTAGGTTAGGTTAGGTTAGGTTAGGTTAGGTTAGGTTAGGTTAGGTTAGGTTAGGTTAGGTTAGGTTAGGTTAGGTTAGGTTAGGTTAGGTTAGGTTAGGTTAGGTTAGGTTAGGTTAGGTTAGGTTAGGTTAGGTTAGGTTAGGTTAGGTTAGGTTAGGTTAGGTTAGGTTAGGTTAGGTTAGGTTAGGTTAGGTTAGGTTAGGTTAGGTTAGGTTAGGTTAGGTTAGGTTAGGTTAGGTTAGGTTAGGTTAGGTTAGGTTAGGTTAGGTTAGGTTAGGTTAGGTTAGGTTAGGTTAGGTTAGGTTAGGTTAGGTTAGGTTAGGTTAGGTTAGGTTAGGTTAGGTTAGGTTAGGTTAGGTTAGGTTAGGTTAGGTTAGGTTAGGTTAGGTTAGGTTAGGTTAGGTTAGGTTAGGTTAGGTTAGGTTAGGTTAGGTTAGGTTAGGTTAGGTTAGGTTAGGTTAGGTTAGGTTAGGTTAGGTTAGGTTAGGTTAGGTTAGGTTAGGTTAGGTTAGGTTAGGTTAGGTTAGGTTAGGTTAGGTTAGGTTAGGTTAGGTTAGGTTAGGTTAGGTTAGGTTAGGTTAGGTTAGGTTAGGTTAGGTTAGGTTAGGTTAGGTTAGGTTAGGTTAGGTTAGGTTAGGTTAGGTTAGGTTAGGTTAGGTTAGGTTAGGTTAGGTTAGGTTAGGTTAGGTTAGGTTAGGTTAGGTTAGGTTAGGTTAGGTTAGGTTAGGTTAGGTTAGGTTAGGTTAGGTTAGGTTAGGTTAGGTTAGGTTAGGTTAGGTTAGGTTAGGTTAGGTTAGGTTAGGTTAGGTTAGGTTAGGTTAGGTTAGGTTAGGTTAGGTTAGGTTAGGTTAGGTTAGGTTAGGTTAGGTTAGGTTAGGTTAGGTTAGGTTAGGTTAGGTTAGGTTAGGTTAGGTTAGGTTAGGTTAGGTTAGGTTAGGTTAGGTTAGGTTAGGTTAGGTTAGGTTAGGTTAGGTTAGGTTAGGTTAGGTTAGGTTAGGTTAGGTTAGGTTAGGTTAGGTTAGGTTAGGTTAGGTTAGGTTAGGTTAGGTTAGGTTAGGTTAGGTTAGGTTAGGTTAGGTTAGGTTAGGTTAGGTTAGGTTAGGTTAGGTTAGGTTAGGTTAGGTTAGGTTAGGTTAGGTTAGGTTAGGTTAGGTTAGGTTAGGTTAGGTTAGGTTAGGTTAGGTTAGGTTAGGTTAGGTTAGGTTAGGTTAGGTTAGGTTAGGTTAGGTTAGGTTAGGTTAGGTTAGGTTAGGTTAGGTTAGGTTAGGTTAGGTTAGGTTAGGTTAGGTTAGGTTAGGTTAGGTTAGGTTAGGTTAGGTTAGGTTAGGTTAGGTTAGGTTAGGTTAGGTTAGGTTAGGTTAGGTTAGGTTAGGTTAGGTTAGGTTAGGTTAGGTTAGGTTAGGTTAGGTTAGGTTAGGTTAGGTTAGGTTAGGTTAGGTTAGGTTAGGTTAGGTTAGGTTAGGTTAGGTTAGGTTAGGTTAGGTTAGGTTAGGTTAGGTTAGGTTAGGTTAGGTTAGGTTAGGTTAGGTTAGGTTAGGTTAGGTTAGGTTAGGTTAGGTTAGGTTAGGTTAGGTTAGGTTAGGTTAGGTTAGGTTAGGTTAGGTTAGGTTAGGTTAGGTTAGGTTAGGTTAGGTTAGGTTAGGTTAGGTTAGGTTAGGTTAGGTTAGGTTAGGTTAGGTTAGGTTAGGTTAGGTTAGGTTAGGTTAGGTTAGGTTAGGTTAGGTTAGGTTAGGTTAGGTTAGGTTAGGTTAGGTTAGGTTAGGTTAGGTTAGGTTAGGTTAGGTTAGGTTAGGTTAGGTTAGGTTAGGTTAGGTTAGGTTAGGTTAGGTTAGGTTAGGTTAGGTTAGGTTAGGTTAGGTTAGGTTAGGTTAGGTTAGGTTAGGTTAGGTTAGGTTAGGTTAGGTTAGGTTAGGTTAGGTTAGGTTAGGTTAGGTTAGGTTAGGTTAGGTTAGGTTAGGTTAGGTTAGGTTAGGTTAGGTTAGGTTAGGTTAGGTTAGGTTAGGTTAGGTTAGGTTAGGTTAGGTTAGGTTAGGTTAGGTTAGGTTAGGTTAGGTTAGGTTAGGTTAGGTTAGGTTAGGTTAGGTTAGGTTAGGTTAGGTTAGGTTAGGTTAGGTTAGGTTAGGTTAGGTTAGGTTAGGTTAGGTTAGGTTAGGTTAGGTTAGGTTAGGTTAGGTTAGGTTAGGTTAGGTTAGGTTAGGTTAGGTTAGGTTAGGTTAGGTTAGGTTAGGTTAGGTTAGGTTAGGTTAGGTTAGGTTAGGTTAGGTTAGGTTAGGTTAGGTTAGGTTAGGTTAGGTTAGGTTAGGTTAGGTTAGGTTAGGTTAGGTTAGGTTAGGTTAGGTTAGGTTAGGTTAGGTTAGGTTAGGTTAGGTTAGGTTAGGTTAGGTTAGGTTAGGTTAGGTTAGGTTAGGTTAGGTTAGGTTAGGTTAGGTTAGGTTAGGTTAGGTTAGGTTAGGTTAGGTTAGGTTAGGTTAGGTTAGGTTAGGTTAGGTTAGGTTAGGTTAGGTTAGGTTAGGTTAGGTTAGGTTAGGTTAGGTTAGGTTAGGTTAGGTTAGGTTAGGTTAGGTTAGGTTAGGTTAGGTTAGGTTAGGTTAGGTTAGGTTAGGTTAGGTTAGGTTAGGTTAGGTTAGGTTAGGTTAGGTTAGGTTAGGTTAGGTTAGGTTAGGTTAGGTTAGGTTAGGTTAGGTTAGGTTAGGTTAGGTTAGGTTAGGTTAGGTTAGGTTAGGTTAGGTTAGGTTAGGTTAGGTTAGGTTAGGTTAGGTTAGGTTAGGTTAGGTTAGGTTAGGTTAGGTTAGGTTAGGTTAGGTTAGGTTAGGTTAGGTTAGGTTAGGTTAGGTTAGGTTAGGTTAGGTTAGGTTAGGTTAGGTTAGGTTAGGTTAGGTTAGGTTAGGTTAGGTTAGGTTAGGTTAGGTTAGGTTAGGTTAGGTTAGGTTAGGTTAGGTTAGGTTAGGTTAGGTTAGGTTAGGTTAGGTTAGGTTAGGTTAGGTTAGGTTAGGTTAGGTTAGGTTAGGTTAGGTTAGGTTAGGTTAGGTTAGGTTAGGTTAGGTTAGGTTAGGTTAGGTTAGGTTAGGTTAGGTTAGGTTAGGTTAGGTTAGGTTAGGTTAGGTTAGGTTAGGTTAGGTTAGGTTAGGTTAGGTTAGGTTAGGTTAGGTTAGGTTAGGTTAGGTTAGGTTAGGTTAGGTTAGGTTAGGTTAGGTTAGGTTAGGTTAGGTTAGGTTAGGTTAGGTTAGGTTAGGTTAGGTTAGGTTAGGTTAGGTTAGGTTAGGTTAGGTTAGGTTAGGTTAGGTTAGGTTAGGTTAGGTTAGGTTAGGTTAGGTTAGGTTAGGTTAGGTTAGGTTAGGTTAGGTTAGGTTAGGTTAGGTTAGGTTAGGTTAGGTTAGGTTAGGTTAGGTTAGGTTAGGTTAGGTTAGGTTAGGTTAGGTTAGGTTAGGTTAGGTTAGGTTAGGTTAGGTTAGGTTAGGTTAGGTTAGGTTAGGTTAGGTTAGGTTAGGTTAGGTTAGGTTAGGTTAGGTTAGGTTAGGTTAGGTTAGGTTAGGTTAGGTTAGGTTAGGTTAGGTTAGGTTAGGTTAGGTTAGGTTAGGTTAGGTTAGGTTAGGTTAGGTTAGGTTAGGTTAGGTTAGGTTAGGTTAGGTTAGGTTAGGTTAGGTTAGGTTAGGTTAGGTTAGGTTAGGTTAGGTTAGGTTAGGTTAGGTTAGGTTAGGTTAGGTTAGGTTAGGTTAGGTTAGGTTAGGTTAGGTTAGGTTAGGTTAGGTTAGGTTAGGTTAGGTTAGGTTAGGTTAGGTTAGGTTAGGTTAGGTTAGGTTAGGTTAGGTTAGGTTAGGTTAGGTTAGGTTAGGTTAGGTTAGGTTAGGTTAGGTTAGGTTAGGTTAGGTTAGGTTAGGTTAGGTTAGGTTAGGTTAGGTTAGGTTAGGTTAGGTTAGGTTAGGTTAGGTTAGGTTAGGTTAGGTTAGGTTAGGTTAGGTTAGGTTAGGTTAGGTTAGGTTAGGTTAGGTTAGGTTAGGTTAGGTTAGGTTAGGTTAGGTTAGGTTAGGTTAGGTTAGGTTAGGTTAGGTTAGGTTAGGTTAGGTTAGGTTAGGTTAGGTTAGGTTAGGTTAGGTTAGGTTAGGTTAGGTTAGGTTAGGTTAGGTTAGGTTAGGTTAGGTTAGGTTAGGTTAGGTTAGGTTAGGTTAGGTTAGGTTAGGTTAGGTTAGGTTAGGTTAGGTTAGGTTAGGTTAGGTTAGGTTAGGTTAGGTTAGGTTAGGTTAGGTTAGGTTAGGTTAGGTTAGGTTAGGTTAGGTTAGGTTAGGTTAGGTTAGGTTAGGTTAGGTTAGGTTAGGTTAGGTTAGGTTAGGTTAGGTTAGGTTAGGTTAGGTTAGGTTAGGTTAGGTTAGGTTAGGTTAGGTTAGGTTAGGTTAGGTTAGGTTAGGTTAGGTTAGGTTAGGTTAGGTTAGGTTAGGTTAGGTTAGGTTAGGTTAGGTTAGGTTAGGTTAGGTTAGGTTAGGTTAGGTTAGGTTAGGTTAGGTTAGGTTAGGTTAGGTTAGGTTAGGTTAGGTTAGGTTAGGTTAGGTTAGGTTAGGTTAGGTTAGGTTAGGTTAGGTTAGGTTAGGTTAGGTTAGGTTAGGTTAGGTTAGGTTAGGTTAGGTTAGGTTAGGTTAGGTTAGGTTAGGTTAGGTTAGGTTAGGTTAGGTTAGGTTAGGTTAGGTTAGGTTAGGTTAGGTTAGGTTAGGTTAGGTTAGGTTAGGTTAGGTTAGGTTAGGTTAGGTTAGGTTAGGTTAGGTTAGGTTAGGTTAGGTTAGGTTAGGTTAGGTTAGGTTAGGTTAGGTTAGGTTAGGTTAGGTTAGGTTAGGTTAGGTTAGGTTAGGTTAGGTTAGGTTAGGTTAGGTTAGGTTAGGTTAGGTTAGGTTAGGTTAGGTTAGGTTAGGTTAGGTTAGGTTAGGTTAGGTTAGGTTAGGTTAGGTTAGGTTAGGTTAGGTTAGGTTAGGTTAGGTTAGGTTAGGTTAGGTTAGGTTAGGTTAGGTTAGGTTAGGTTAGGTTAGGTTAGGTTAGGTTAGGTTAGGTTAGGTTAGGTTAGGTTAGGTTAGGTTAGGTTAGGTTAGGTTAGGTTAGGTTAGGTTAGGTTAGGTTAGGTTAGGTTAGGTTAGGTTAGGTTAGGTTAGGTTAGGTTAGGTTAGGTTAGGTTAGGTTAGGTTAGGTTAGGTTAGGTTAGGTTAGGTTAGGTTAGGTTAGGTTAGGTTAGGTTAGGTTAGGTTAGGTTAGGTTAGGTTAGGTTAGGTTAGGTTAGGTTAGGTTAGGTTAGGTTAGGTTAGGTTAGGTTAGGTTAGGTTAGGTTAGGTTAGGTTAGGTTAGGTTAGGTTAGGTTAGGTTAGGTTAGGTTAGGTTAGGTTAGGTTAGGTTAGGTTAGGTTAGGTTAGGTTAGGTTAGGTTAGGTTAGGTTAGGTTAGGTTAGGTTAGGTTAGGTTAGGTTAGGTTAGGTTAGGTTAGGTTAGGTTAGGTTAGGTTAGGTTAGGTTAGGTTAGGTTAGGTTAGGTTAGGTTAGGTTAGGTTAGGTTAGGTTAGGTTAGGTTAGGTTAGGTTAGGTTAGGTTAGGTTAGGTTAGGTTAGGTTAGGTTAGGTTAGGTTAGGTTAGGTTAGGTTAGGTTAGGTTAGGTTAGGTTAGGTTAGGTTAGGTTAGGTTAGGTTAGGTTAGGTTAGGTTAGGTTAGGTTAGGTTAGGTTAGGTTAGGTTAGGTTAGGTTAGGTTAGGTTAGGTTAGGTTAGGTTAGGTTAGGTTAGGTTAGGTTAGGTTAGGTTAGGTTAGGTTAGGTTAGGTTAGGTTAGGTTAGGTTAGGTTAGGTTAGGTTAGGTTAGGTTAGGTTAGGTTAGGTTAGGTTAGGTTAGGTTAGGTTAGGTTAGGTTAGGTTAGGTTAGGTTAGGTTAGGTTAGGTTAGGTTAGGTTAGGTTAGGTTAGGTTAGGTTAGGTTAGGTTAGGTTAGGTTAGGTTAGGTTAGGTTAGGTTAGGTTAGGTTAGGTTAGGTTAGGTTAGGTTAGGTTAGGTTAGGTTAGGTTAGGTTAGGTTAGGTTAGGTTAGGTTAGGTTAGGTTAGGTTAGGTTAGGTTAGGTTAGGTTAGGTTAGGTTAGGTTAGGTTAGGTTAGGTTAGGTTAGGTTAGGTTAGGTTAGGTTAGGTTAGGTTAGGTTAGGTTAGGTTAGGTTAGGTTAGGTTAGGTTAGGTTAGGTTAGGTTAGGTTAGGTTAGGTTAGGTTAGGTTAGGTTAGGTTAGGTTAGGTTAGGTTAGGTTAGGTTAGGTTAGGTTAGGTTAGGTTAGGTTAGGTTAGGTTAGGTTAGGTTAGGTTAGGTTAGGTTAGGTTAGGTTAGGTTAGGTTAGGTTAGGTTAGGTTAGGTTAGGTTAGGTTAGGTTAGGTTAGGTTAGGTTAGGTTAGGTTAGGTTAGGTTAGGTTAGGTTAGGTTAGGTTAGGTTAGGTTAGGTTAGGTTAGGTTAGGTTAGGTTAGGTTAGGTTAGGTTAGGTTAGGTTAGGTTAGGTTAGGTTAGGTTAGGTTAGGTTAGGTTAGGTTAGGTTAGGTTAGGTTAGGTTAGGTTAGGTTAGGTTAGGTTAGGTTAGGTTAGGTTAGGTTAGGTTAGGTTAGGTTAGGTTAGGTTAGGTTAGGTTAGGTTAGGTTAGGTTAGGTTAGGTTAGGTTAGGTTAGGTTAGGTTAGGTTAGGTTAGGTTAGGTTAGGTTAGGTTAGGTTAGGTTAGGTTAGGTTAGGTTAGGTTAGGTTAGGTTAGGTTAGGTTAGGTTAGGTTAGGTTAGGTTAGGTTAGGTTAGGTTAGGTTAGGTTAGGTTAGGTTAGGTTAGGTTAGGTTAGGTTAGGTTAGGTTAGGTTAGGTTAGGTTAGGTTAGGTTAGGTTAGGTTAGGTTAGGTTAGGTTAGGTTAGGTTAGGTTAGGTTAGGTTAGGTTAGGTTAGGTTAGGTTAGGTTAGGTTAGGTTAGGTTAGGTTAGGTTAGGTTAGGTTAGGTTAGGTTAGGTTAGGTTAGGTTAGGTTAGGTTAGGTTAGGTTAGGTTAGGTTAGGTTAGGTTAGGTTAGGTTAGGTTAGGTTAGGTTAGGTTAGGTTAGGTTAGGTTAGGTTAGGTTAGGTTAGGTTAGGTTAGGTTAGGTTAGGTTCAGGTTAGGTTAGGTTAGGTTAGGTTAGGTTAGGTTAGGTTAGGTTAGGTTAGGTTAGGTTAGGTTAGGTTAGGTTAGGTTAGGTTAGGTTAGGTTAGGTTAGGTTAGGTTAGGTTAGGTTAGGTTAGGTTAGGTTAGGTTAGGTTAGGTTAGGTTAGGTTAGGTTAGGTTAGGTTAGGTTAGGTTAGGTTAGGTTAGGTTAGGTTAGGTTAGGTTAGGTTAGGTTAGGTTAGGTTAGGTTAGGTTAGGTTAGGTTAGGTTAGGTTAGGTTAGGTTAGGTTAGGTTAGGTTAGGTTAGGTTAGGTTAGGTTAGGTTAGGTTAGGTTAGGTTAGGTTAGGTTAGGTTAGGTTAGGTTAGGTTAGGTTAGGTTAGGTTAGGTTAGGTTAGGTTAGGTTAGGTTAGGTTAGGTTAGGTTAGGTTAGGTTAGGTTAGGTTAGGTTAGGTTAGGTTAGGTTAGGTTAGGTTAGGTTAGGTTAGGTTAGGTTAGGTTAGGTTAGGTTAGGTTAGGTTAGGTTAGGTTAGGTTAGGTTAGGTTAGGTTAGGTTAGGTTAGGTTAGGTTAGGTTAGGTTAGGTTAGGTTAGGTTAGGTTAGGTTAGGTTAGGTTAGGTTAGGTTAGGTTAGGTTAGGTTAGGTTAGGTTAGGTTAGGTTAGGTTAGGTTAGGTTAGGTTAGGTTAGGTTAGGTTAGGTTAGGTTAGGTTAGGTTAGGTTAGGTTAGGTTAGGTTAGGTTAGGTTAGGTTAGGTTAGGTTAGGTTAGGTTAGGTTAGGTTAGGTTAGGTTAGGTTAGGTTAGGTTAGGTTAGGTTAGGTTAGGTTAGGTTAGGTTAGGTTAGGTTAGGTTAGGTTAGGTTAGGTTAGGTTAGGTTAGGTTAGGTTAGGTTAGGTTAGGTTAGGTTAGGTTAGGTTAGGTTAGGTTAGGTTAGGTTAGGTTAGGTTAGGTTAGGTTAGGTTAGGTTAGGTTAGGTTAGGTTAGGTTAGGTTAGGTTAGGTTAGGTTAGGTTAGGTTAGGTTAGGTTAGGTTAGGTTAGGTTAGGTTAGGTTAGGTTAGGTTAGGTTAGGTTAGGTTAGGTTAGGTTAGGTTAGGTTAGGTTAGGTTAGGTTAGGTTAGGTTAGGTTAGGTTAGGTTAGGTTAGGTTAGGTTAGGTTAGGTTAGGTTAGGTTAGGTTAGGTTAGGTTAGGTTAGGTTAGGTTAGGTTAGGTTAGGTTAGGTTAGGTTAGGTTAGGTTAGGTTAGGTTAGGTTAGGTTAGGTTAGGTTAGGTTAGGTTAGGTTAGGTTAGGTTAGGTTAGGTTAGGTT